>JAPSGF010000001.1:44267826-44383624 GCA_035772895.1 Perdix hodgsoniae | reverse complement strand
AGAAAAGAAAAGAAAAGAAAAGAAAAGAAAAGAAAAGAAAAGAAAAGAAAAGAAAAGAAAAGAAAAGAAAAGAAAAGAAAAGAAAAGAAAAGAAATCTCAAGTCTGCTCAAACAGAGCGACCCCTCCATTAGAGTCCACATTTTTATTTAAATATCATGTATACCCCACATGAAAAGCAGCATGGATCAAATATATACATATCCACCATTAAAGGTTCTTTTTTCATACACCTATGAGTGTCTCTACTTCCCAGGACTTCAACAGTCTACACTGCCAGGGACCAAAAATAAAACTATAATTGAAATACAGATAAGATAGAAAGCTTTAATTTACCTTCTCCCTGAGCAACAGGACTTTTCCAGCTGCATCTGATATACTTTTCTTTTTCATGCCTGGGCTGGTGCAAAATTATCTTATCTTAAGATAAAATATTTTAGGGATTTGGGGATTTTGTGTGCCTCAGGACAAAGGACAGTGTTTGTGAGAAGATCACTGTCCTCTTTTTAAAGCAAATTTCTACCCTTATTGAAATTTCAGTGTAGCAGAAAAGTATGCTATAACATTACCATACTATCTATCTATCATACAATGTAGTTGCTTTTACCACAGGAGCACTGGAACAGCGAGCTGGTATTAAAAAAGTGACATGAGTATTCTCCCAGTAAATCCTTTGGTTATTTTCTTCAACTTTTTAATTTCTAATAAAAGTGAAAGAAGTTAACTTTTCTTTTTTTTTGTTATTCATTTTTCTTATCAGTGTGAAGGGTTTTTTCTTTGTTTGTTTTTTTACATACTACAGACTATGCAAAACTCATTTCAGGAAAATAGGATAATGCTCTAAATTGCATAGAAAGAACAGTAGTTCTTTCAGTATATCTCTGTGAACTAATAAAGAATAAAACCATAAAGGATTGAAAGAAGAGCATAGTATGACCACAACTCAAGATTGAAAATGAAACATTTTCTACTAAATCAATGAACTAGTTGGTAACAACATCCTGGAAGCAACTTTTAATGAAACGATATGTCTGCAAGCCTTTTCAGATAAATGAAATACAGATTACAATACCAAGATCTGAAAATACAGCAAAACCAACATATAAGTACTCACCCTGATTTACAGGACCTGGTGATCATAGAATCATAGAATCGTAGAATTTTTCAGGTTGGAAAAGATCTTAAAGATCTTCAAGTCCAACCACAACCCAACCATACTACCCTGACTCTAACAACCCTCTGCTAAATCATGTCCCTGAGCAACTGATGTAAATAATTAATGTCAATAATTGATGTCAATAACTGATGTCAACGATGAATGATGTCAATAATTGAACCCTGCATAAATTATTTCCTGGGCAATATTTTCAGAAATAATACTTATGAAGTAGCTCCATACATTGCCTGTTTATCTGTTGTTTTGTAAATATTGATATTTTTTGTATCTATACTTCAACATGTTGTTTGATCTTCTCAGGTCCAAGAACAAGTTATCTGTATCTTCCCATTAGACACAGTATCAGAACATCCCTTCTCATCCCCACTCCAATTCTTCTTTATTTTAGATAATACAAATAACTGCTTTAAGTAAAAAAAGTAAAGGATTATTATTACTTCAACTTGTACAGCACCTAGCATAGTACATTTCCTCTTCATATCATTGTGTAGTGCACCAAAAACCATGGAAACCAACACTTGTGACCAGTGCAAGACTTCCACTAGTCAGGAAATAAATAGCAGAAGAAATGAATTTTCATCCACTATCAGCTGGATGGCTGAGGTTCCAGACTCCCTAGCATCATAATTTCAAGCAGTGAGAACAGCTGGAACAATATAATTTCCCTGCTTTCTATCTATACTTTAATGGACTCACATTATCACTTCCTCAAGATGTTTGCCACCAAGCAAATGCAGTGCTATTACCTGGATAACAAACAGCCCTGTTGTTTTAACTGCTTACTATCCTTCTACAGCAGATCAGATTTCCTCTGTCTTTCTCAATAGCAAGAGCAACAAGGGAAGAAAAATTCTGCCGAAGTCTTCAGCAGGCTTCCCAGCCTCTAGTTCTGACACAGTGAATAAACAGTTCAGTCATCGTCCACACATTCCTCTTCTGACCAGGAAGGTGGAGAACAGGATGGAAAAGAATGACTTGGGGAGCCATGCCAAAGCAGTGGAAGAAGGCAAATATTTTTTTCTGCTGACAGACACATGCAATAAATGATTGCTCTCTTCAAAGACATGCAAACCACGTACTTACATGCCCAGATGTTTAACCCCTGTGTGCTCATTTCAGTAGTTTTTAAGCATTAAAAATAATAATAATAAAAAATAAAATACTTTAAAGCCAAAATGTTAAACATAAACACAATTCTGGTTTTAGAATTTCTGAAAATGTGGTACTTCAACTTCAGCCTTCCACACTTTAAAAGACCGTTTTACTTTTTCCCTGAACCCTCTTAGAATCAGTCCTTGTTTCCTATTTATGTGCTAATGTGCTTCCTGAGCAGTCAAAAAGAGTCATTGCTGATTACTTGCACTCACTTGCACCTTAGCTTGTTAATAGCTGAAAAAAAGAGACAGAAAGAGAATAACAGATAAATAGATAAAGTTGGAGGAAAAGTTTATGCAGAGAACAGGAAGAGAAAAAAAAAAAGAAAAAAGAAAAAAGAATTCAAACGACAGACTATTCTTTCTCCTGCTGTTTCAATGATAGCTATTAATGCATTCTAGTCTTCCAGATTGGTCTTAAGAAATCAGTTATCCTGGTCCTTGTTTCAGCTGAAAGACCCATGGGAGCTATTAGTAGTAATCTAAGTTAATAAACTGTAAACTAACTTTTTTTAAAAGGAGGAAAAAGCCCTACAACCTTTGACAAAATAATTGCACCAGTTATAAAACAGCAAAATGCTGGTTAACAGTCACATCAAACCACTGGGGTGGAAAGAAGATATCCATAACCAGGCCACTTCTAGCAAAATTGTTTATTTTCTCTTATTTAAACTGTTCTCTTTTTAAAAAAGAATAATTTCTTTGCAAGCTGTAAAATGTTTGAATAATGTCTGATGGTGCTTATCCACCGACTAAAGTCCCCAGTTAAAATAAAAAGAGGATTTAGGACTTGACTCACAAAACACTTATCTACAACTTATACAGCCCTTTATGTAAGAGAAACAGGGCATTTGCATGCAAAAAGTAACTAGCACTCTGAGTACCAGTGTTTCCTATTCACAAAATAAAACCCATCATGTGCAACTTCTCTGATATCAGCTACCGTCTCTTGCCTACATAGGTGAGGGAAAGGATATAGCATATATCGAAATAAGGTTGTCTTGAGCTCTAGAGAGTCAGTCCTCCCATTGTTGAAGACGCCATTTTATTCCTTTCCAGACACCAACACAAGAGACAATTGAAGTGGGAAAGTGAGGCAAGGGTGCAACTGATTCTTCTTGTGGTCTAAAGAAAAAGGAGAGAGAGGATTTCACTTTGCAAACAATGTTAGACCTCTGTGTCTGTCTGAGATGATACCTTATTCTCACCTAAAAAAATTGTGTAGAATTGGTATTTTATTTATATATTTAATTTTCTTTGTTTGTTTTTGTTCATCTTAAACCAATTCCTTGGAAGAAAATTATTATTATTATTATTATTGTAAAATTTTCATTTGAAAAAAACATATATATATATTTGGTTATCTGAATGTTTTACTTGAATAATTCTAAATCTTTTGACCTTCAGCTGAGAGTTAGAGAAGATGTCTTCAGAAGAAAAACTGAAAAGCTCTGTGAAATCCACACCGTCGCAAAGGAGGGATAATTCTTATTTTGTATTATGGGAAACTTTGGGTGCATCTTCTTCCTTTGTATGTCTTCTAAAGTTGTGAATAGAGAAACTGCATTATAGGAATGCAAAAAGAGGTAACTCCCAAGCAGCACACAGAAAACAGTCTGTAAACGTATCATCTACACATTTCCTTGGTATTGAGGTCCGAAGTGACTGCTAGTGGAAAGATGTCGCCAGGAAAAAGTATCTGGACTTCATCAAATATATATTATTCTCAGCATAACCTAAAAGATTTGCCACACTTGCCATTTAGCCTTGAGCAGTGCAAAGGAATCTAAGAGCTGAAAGCTTTTATGCTTTACCATTTTACTTATCCTTCTTTGCATGCCCACATGTAGGCTGCATGGGCAGACTAATTCCCCTTTCCTGCCCTCTGCTGCATATTTAATTTCTGTTTAGCAGACAACTGCTGGCTGATTGATACTCATTCAAGATTTTTAAGCAGCCTTCTCTGAGAGAGAAAAAGATGGGAATAATCTCTCCCTGGTCACACAGACCTGGGCTGCACCTGTTTTGGTATTCCTGCAGTATAAAATAGCAATGAAGTTACAAATCATTACACGTTGTTCAGCTGATTAACTCTGTGTTTGTATTGCATCCAGAACAATGAGGCCTAGTTACAACCTGGACTTAGAGCACTGCTGCCCTAAATACAAGAGCTACATAAATAATGAATAAAAATAAGTCGAGGCCCACTGGTTCATTAAATTGCTTAGAAGGCCCCATTAATGTACTTGTTTTCTCAAAATAAATAAACAAATAAATAAATAAATAATCCTAATTTCAGTGGATTGAAGTAAATTTTTTAGGAGGATAGAGTAAGTGTTATTCCTGTTTTGTTCAAACTATCTGTAGTCAGCCATGTCTAACAAATCATACTGCTTCCCAACTTAGCCTCTGTGGAACAGTGTTTAAGGCCATGATATTGCAGGGAAAATGCCCTTACTCACTTAAGTTTTCGCTCTTTACCAATGAATTATTAGGATGCTACAAAAACAATAACGCTTTGGACAAAGTTACTGTACATAGAAACTGTATATTTATTTCATCCCAAATGCATGGGCTCCAATGGACCTGTGGTGACTTGCAAGGGTTTAGGTGAAGCCAAGAGTATCTGCTAAACCAGGGCCCTCCAACTTCCTGCAGCTGCCTTTCATTTAGCATGCAGACATAAGGCTCAATAGAAAACTCATCAAAATAAATGAAGTCTTTTGATTGGCTGTTGCTGGTTTTGGATTGGAACTACACAGAGAAAGAAGATCAGCATTCTTCCTTATTAAAGTATTTAATACTTGTCCTTTAATAATACTAATGTAATACACACTGAATACAGATAAAATGCTGGTTATAAATATTTCCATCTGGCTCATACTCTCTGGAAGCACATCTCAGACTTTGGATAGCTCTTCCTGGGGGCTGAATGATCTGCACTTCTTGTTGACTCGGGCCATTAATGTTAAATTATCTACAAGGGCCCGTTTGTTTTTAAAACTCCCCAGCCTGCAAGTGTGCATGCAGATTTTAAACTCTGATTCTAGATGTCCCAAGTTTTCTATGGGGATTATTGCATTTATACATCACAGCCAATTCGAGGGTTTCTAAAGCCTTCAAACAACTGACACCATATGTCTGGGTACAGTGGAATCTACAGAATTATCAGCAACAGCAAAAATGTCTCATTATACACCAAGAGCTACAAACACATAACAAGTATATTGAGTAGCACGTATGCTTGCAGAGAAATTAATCGACTCAGATGCATACAAAGGGATTTCCAAAGTGCTAGAAACATATTTCAGTAAAGAAATGCACTATGCCAGGCTGTGATTTGCAATATAATAAATAATCCTCCTAAAATTCACTTAACTTTCACTCTGTCTAATGTGAGGCTTCACAGATTGTACAGAATATGCTTTGTGTGACACCACATACAGAAAACAGCACATGAAAAAAAAATATTTCTTTTTCAGGTCAGTAAAAATTGCTCCCAGAATCCTAGATAAATCTGCAAGACGCATTGTATTTGTATTTACTCTATTTACATGTTTGTTTGTCACATGCCTGCAGAATTCTACCAAACATTCACCTCAGACACTCAGCAATGTCTACCAAAATATAGCTGTGTTTTCAGGAAGGGTGGGGAATACAAAGTGATGATTCACATCTAGAAATCTGGTTTCATAAGAAAAAGGAAAACAGGATAGGAAAGCACTAACATTATTTATTCACTTATTATCATACAATCTGGACTAAGTCATAAGAAGAGAAATTTTATGAGCAAGATAAAAATAGTGAGATATAAATGGAAATAATAATAGATAATAATAAATGGTAATTAGCGACATTTTTCACTGCAGTATCACCTTTTAACCACAATTGCAGCAGTACCTTAAAGAAGCAGGTTATGAATTCTGAACCCCTGAATATTTTATTTCCACAAGTGAATGAATAGTTCATCTATAAAAAAATGTGGACATAGCTTAGAGTAAGTGCTCCCTTGCATGAAATATATGTTCCTAATTCAGCAGAAAATATGAGTACACTAGTATTTCTGGGAGACATATGTATCACTAACTCTTAGAAAGAAGGAAAGGAATGAAAGGATAAATGCCTTGTGAGTCTGGTTGCACTTTTATTTTTGTATTATTAATGAGAACAGTAGCAGTTTAGAATCATAGAATCACCAGGGTTGGAAAAGACCTCTATCTCTCCAATCCAACCATTCAACTACCACCAGTAATACTCCAATAAATCATGTCCCTCTGTACAACATCTAAATATTTCTGAAACAATTCCAGGGTTGGTGAATCCACCGCCTCCCTGGGCAGCCCATTCCTGTGCCTAACACTTTCTTGGAGAAGAAGTATTTCCTAATGTCCAACCTGAATCTTTCCTGGCACAGCTTGAGGCCATTTCCTCTAGTCTTATTGCTAGTTGGGAATTTGAACTGCTTTAAAAGGAAAGCAAAAATTTCTCTTATGTACATCAGTTCTCACAAATGTTTCACCTTTGAGAAAGTTCAAACTGTGTTTATTTTTCATTTTGATTCACTAAATGAATAAAATTTTACCTTTTACAACTCAAAATTATTTTTCAAAAAGCTGTGGGCTAATCAGTGGCCAAAGGCCAAAGCTAAATAATAATAATAATAATAATAATAATAAGAAGAAGAAGAAGAAGAAGAAGAAGAAGTTAGTTCTTTGGCTTTAAAATATATTGTGGATTTTAATCATGAGAAGAGAGCCAGGATTTTTATTTTCAGACAGAGCAATTCATCCTACAACTTCGGGCAAACATCTCTGTCACTTTCATCTTGAATGAAGATAATAGTAAATAAATACCTTGCAAGACTAATCTGTAAATTGCTGTGGAATTTATTTCTAGAACTTTTCTACTATATAATAACTAATTGAGCAACTTAACTACCATATTGTATTAGTGCTATAACAATCATTCATAGGAAATATCAGTTGAGGGTCCAGTATAGTTTGAGTCTTCATTCTCAAAGGTGAATTAAATAGCTCAAAAAGTATTTGCACTTTTGGTGCTTTGTATGTTGAATTATTAATTTGAGCCCCTAAGTACATACATAAGACAAAGAAGAATAAAAGTAAAACATAATCCTACATAATTGTTGAACCAAGGCCCAGAAGTAAAAGAACTTATTATCCACAAGAAGTAAAGCTGTTTTTGAAGTTTTTGACCCTTCTATGGCACAGGATATGAAAAATGCTATATGTCTAATCTGAAAACATTCTCAGACACAGTATGTAACATGAAAAATTTAGGACATTTGAAATAATTGTAAACACTACAGGTGTTTATACCTAAATGAATAAACAAATTTTACTGCTGTGGCTGAGCATAAATTTAATTGTTGAACTGAAAATTTTATTCTTTCTGATTGCAGTTTGCAAACATACTGCAAATGAAACTTGAAAAAAGCATCAATTCACTCTGAATAGAAAACTTCTATAGAGAAGAAGTACAAGTAGCATATTACTTGTAATCAGTCTGCAGGAAATGACTAAGTTTGCACAGAGAAATAAATTTCCTCGCATATTTTGTATCTTGAGACCAAAAAGGTAGAAGACCATGCAACTCACATAGCAAATATATGTGATGTCAAAAGGTTCACTTTGGCTCTTCACAATTAAAAAAATAAATATTTTTATAGAAAATATTTCTTTTGGTCTTTCAACCTCATCACTCAGCACTGACCTTGACATGCAGGTCTGAGAACTGCATATTATCTGATTACGAAAGTTGAGATGCAACAGTAAGCAGTCTGCATTAATTTTATGGAGTTATGAAGATATTGCTTTTTTTTCTTTGTAGATGTACTTCTTTTATTTAAGTTTGATTAGCACCTAGTCTCTTTTGGCTGGTTGGCTGGCCACCCCTGATCCTGCAAGGCCAGAGCTACAGTAGTCTGGGGCAAATTTCTCGTTTGAATTTCATTTAGAATATGTCTGAACTAAAGGAATAAACTTTCACCAACAGGAAGTAGAAAGCAGATCTAAGTGCTCCAGGTTCAACATACAAAAGTTTTTGACACTGCAGTGTCAAAAACCACATAAGGATAGGGCTATTCTATTTTACTCAGTACATTGCAGGCCTCCAGAACACATTTTCCAATGCACCCTCCAGAATGTATCATCCAGAAGGCGTGTTCCTACTTCTCAAGAATGAGGTAGTTGTACCTGAATGTCAGGCTGGCTGTTATGCCTCCAGAGGTGGAAGGCCACTTGCTTATCCTCCATACCACACTGTTGTAAGCAAAGACTGTTATATCCACAAGACATGCATATTTAAAAAGAGAGTGAGACAGCCTCCTCTCCAGTCACAGATGTTGCTTCTTTCCTGAAGCCCACTCTTGGAACAGAGAGCAGGTGTTGGAAGGTCTTCTCACTTTGGAATGAAGAAATCAATCACAGCCACCATAAAAAGCACAAATCTAACATGAAATGATATTGGAAAAGAATACTAAACACTACAAGTTGACCTTTACCAGTAAGAATTTGAAAGAGGATGATCCTTCACACAAAACAAGAATGTGCAAGATTTTCTACTCTGTTGTTACATAGCGGTGCTATGTAAGAGGGTCAGAGGGGAGACCAGGGGAGCCATGCATTTATTGAGAAGGGAATTTCCCTTGCAATGACCATTATGAACACGTTTGCTGAAACAAATAAAAACAGAGAGCAAACTTCTGTATTCTTGATGTTGAAGGAAAAGTAAAGTATGATCACAAACTTAAATTCTTTTAGTTCTACAACTTTGAAGGAAAAGGTTGGTCAGTTACTATTCAATCTCCTACGAAAATTATTTTTTTTTTTCAACAAGGCACTTTTGAGACCAAAAATAGAAATCTTTTTAACCTAAACATTTATAAAATTAATGGAAGTGCTGGTGATTTTGAATATTGCTTTTGAATTTTAGAAACTGTCATATAAGCAGCCATGTATCAAAAGTAGATTGAACAGACATTTGCATTTGCCCTGGCTTTTAGAGCTATCATTTGTGTTACCATAAATTATAAAGTCACCCAATGAAACTAAAGAGCTCTTCATTTTGGCTTTAACATAGTCTATTGTAAAGGCTGTTTTGAGAAACTATATACAACTCATATCCCCTGCATCCATGCAGATAATTCATTTGTTAAAGAGTTTATATTACAGGTTCACATACTTTAAAAGTATTCATACCTTTAATAATTTGATTTTCTTTTTGACTCCCTGAACAGCAGGGAGTCCTTTAGAAGGCACTTGATACCAAAGTCCTGCTTCCTTATTAATGTGTACTGCATGTTGCTCTAAACTGGTCTTTATATCCCAGGTTAAGAAAAAAAAAATGAAATAATTAAGTAAAAGAATCATAAAACAATTCTGCCTCAGTCTTCTTCCCATTGAAGTGTAGTAAACTGAAATGGCGTATGACTATTCAACACTCAGCTCTGTGACAGATTACTGCAGAGCCTATTGCAGGAAAAAGTGTTATACACTGGAGAAGGCATATATTTATGTTTCATAGTAGATATCCAATAAAATAGAAATTGTTAATGGTCTACAGTAAGGCTAGTAGGTAATGTTATTTATTCAATTCTCACTAATTTATGGGAAATACGAAATGCTGTCCCTTCTAAGCATATTTTAAGTTTCCCATAGTTTACAGGCGGAAGTCAATATTAAGTCTAACACCTTTCTGAATGCTTGACCTTTTACATTCTCTGGATATCTGCTGAGAGAACAACATGGTGAGCTGCAAGAAATCTAGGAGAATTCCAGGAGTTCACTGAGGATAACTTCCTGGTCTGGGTTTTGGACAGACTACAGGGGGTGAAACATTACTGGACTATGCTCAGCAACGTGGAGGAGATCATTAAAGAGGTTAACATCAGAGGTAGCCTGGGCCATAGTGCCTATGCTCTGGTCAAGCTGATGATCTTGAGGAATGAGGGCCTGACAAAGAACAGAGTTAAAATCCTAAACTGCAGGAAAGTGAACTTCAGGCTGTTTAAGGAATTATTGGATGAGATCCCTGGGAAATTGTCCTTAAGGACATAGGGATAGAACAGAGCTGGCAGCTTTTTAAGGACACCTTTCTGAGAGCACAGGAGCTCTCCACCCACCAACATAAGAAATCAAACAGAGGAGGCAGAAATTGCATGGCTGAGCAAGGACTTGCTGGTCAAATTCAGGGATAAGAAGAAAAATTACAGGCAGGGGAAGAAGCAACGGTCTGGGAAGAATACAGTGATGCTGTCCAGATGCTCAGAGATGGGATCAGGAAAGACAAGGTACAGATGGAACTGAACTTGGTGAAGGATGTGAAAAATAACAAGGAGGAATTCTTTAGATACATTGATAAGAGGAGACAGGGAGAGGAGAGCATACTCCCTATGATAAATAAGAAAGGAGAACTGGCTTCAACTGACATGGAGCTGAGATACTCAGTACATTTTTTTCATTGGTGTTCACTGGCAATCACTGCTTCTCACTCCTCACATGTGTCCCTGAATCTCTAGGCAGGAATCAGGGGAGCAAAATCCCTCCATCGTAAGAGCAGAGCAAGTCTGAGACTGTTTTATGCAGCTTGAAAGCTCTGCACTGAAAGTGTACAAGGTCTATGCTGCCAGATAACATGCATCCAAGGGTCCTGAAGAAACTGGCTGATGTAGTTGCCAAGATGCTCTCCATTATATTTGAAAAGCCATGGCTGTCAGGTGAAGTCCCTCATGACTTTAAAAAGGTTTTTCAAAGTCTCATTTTTAAGACAGACTTGGAGAACTACAGGCCAGTGAGCCTCACTTCAGTGCCTGGGAAGGTCAGGGAGCAGATTGTCCTGGATCCCATGTTAAGGCACATGCAAAATGAGATGGTCCAAGAAAGCCAGCACAGCACAACACCATAGGCAGATGATGCCTAACCAATCTGGTGGCCTTTTGTGATGGAGTAAGCTGTTCTTTCAGGCCTGCTCTTACATGGTACAGATTTTGCTTTTGCCAGAGAAAATTATGGCTCTTTGAAATACCTCAGAAAGGTAGCAGCCTACACAGGGTTGCACACTGCTGGAGAAGGGGAGGCCTCAGCCACCATAGGAATGCACCTGGCAATACAGATGCAAAGCAAGTCCTGCAGGTCTCAGTCTGCACCATTCCCTTGGTAACAAGGGGAGGACATAACTCATTACATTTCCAAACATGATGAGTCAAGCCATTGTAATGTGGTCTAAGGTAAAATAGACTTGAAGGATTTCTGCTAAATAGGAGTTGTGCCAGCATCACCGTGTGGGTTTACAGCCAGATTGTAATTGCAGAAATGAGGCCTAAGCTGTACTTCATGATTATCGCTTTAGGAGATATTCACAAATACCAATATTGCATTAACTAACTGAGGGATTGTGTGAAGAGATAAAAGAGAAACAAAAGAAAGAAAGAAAAAAAAAAACAACACAAAACAAGACACATGTCTACTTTCCTGATCATGTTAAAGTAGCGACGCCCAGGGTACAAAACAACAAAACCACACAGAGTTGCCTTTATCTGCACAGATAACTTTACGTAGGTCTGTGGTCAAAGCCCACGGGGGTTTTACTGTAAAGCTCAGTAAGAAAACATATTCATCCTTTTGATGTCTAACACTCTTAGTACATAACATTTCTGGCATCTTTTTTTTCTTTTTTTTTTTTTTTTTCTTCCTGCAATAATGTTAACAATCTTCACTAATATCTCTTTCAGCCAAAGCTGAAAGGATAAAAAAAAAGAAAAAAAGAAAAAAGAAAAAGAAAAAAAAAAAGAAAAAAAAGGAAGAAAGAAAGAAGCACCATGGAGAGAAACTTAAGTGGAATTGGATATAAAAATTCAGGACATCTATGTTTGATGCCATCGTTAAAAACAAAAACAGGGAGGAGAAAGAGAGAGATGACAAAGTGAAAAGAAAAAAACGCAGCAACTCTTTTATGTGAAGATTACATTTAAAAATAACTAACTAACAGTCTGCACTTTTCAAAAGACTGACGTCCTGAAACGCATTTAGATTGATGCAGCCTGAGCCTGAAGTTCTCTTGCTGAGTAAACAGTCAAGTGTTCTTAATAGGAATTGCAGTTTCTCAACATCTGTTGGGGAAAAGGGAATGGTGAAACAACAATTTAGATTGAGATTGGTTTTGTTAAATGCATTTAAATTCCAAGATTAGTGGTGTTCTTTCTTTTTCAATTAGCATTTACTTGCAGAAAGGTTACAGATGAAGGGGCTGAGAAGGAGTTCTTTGGGGGAGGGGGTTAGCTCCCAGGGCAGTACAGAACACACTAAAACCATGTAACAAAAACTGGCATAGGACTCCAACACAAACTTACAACTTATGCAAAAATGAGTGCCTTTGAAAAGCTCTATGAAGGAGGAAAAAATTAAAAAAAAACAAGAACCGTGACTTTAATTTGTCGAGCTCCTAAAAGCCAAGCTGGAATTCATATATGAAAAAAATATTATTATTGCCTTTCAAAGGAATTTTCCAGCCCATTCATTCTGCAATTCCCCATGCTGATTAGACTGTGAGAGGACTGTGACTTCTTAGGGGGTCACAGAAAGGTAAAAGGAAAGGAAGGATGTAAGAAAAGTGCTACATGCTTTACTGCATTCCAGAAAAAACCTCTCTCCCTGTGAAAGGAAGATGTTTTTAGCATGATGAAACAATTGTTGCAGTTTTGAGTGGTTCGGGAAGAGCTGATATCATAGAATCATGGAATCACAGAATTGCTCAGGTTGGAAAAGACAGAATAACAGAATGGCCAGGGTTGGAAGGGACTTCAAGGATCATGAATCTCCAACCCCCTTACCACAAGCAGGGCCACCAACCTCCACATTTAATGCTAGACCAGGTTGCCCAGGGCCCCGTCCAACCTGGCCTTGTGCACCTCCAGGGGCATCCACAACCTCTCTGGGCAGCCTGTTCCAGCACCTCACCACTCTCTCTGTAAAGAACTTCCCCCTGATATCCAACCTAAATCTTCCCTCCCTCAACTTAAAACCATTTTCCCTTGTCCTGCAGTTATCAACCCTTTCAGAGAGTTGATTCTCCTGCTGTTTATAGGCTCCCTTTAGGTACTGAACAGCTGCACTGAGTTCACCCTGCAGCCTTCTTTCTTCCAGGCTGAACAAGCCCAGCTCCCTCAGCCTGTCTTTGTAGGGGAGGTGCTCCAGTCTCCTGATCATCTTTGTGGCCCTCCTCTGGACCCTCTCCAACAGCTCCCTGTCTTTCTTGTACTGGGGGCTCCAGACCTGGACACAGTATTCCAGATGGGGCCTCACAAGAGCAGAGCAGAGGGGGACAATCACCTCCCTGTCCCTGCTGGCCACTCCTCTTCTGATGGAGCCCAGGATACCATTTGCCTTCTGATCTGCAAGGGCACACTGCTGGCTCATGTTAAGTTTTTCATCTATCAAGACCCCCAGGTCCTTCTCTGCGGGGCTGCTCTCAAGGACTGCTCCTTCCAGTCTACATGGATGCCTGGGATTCCTCCGGCCCAAGTGCAAAACCTTGCACTTTGCTGTGTTGAATTTCATTAGGTTCACTGGGTCCACCTTTCAAGCCTGTTGAGATCCCTCTGAATGGCATCCCAAATCCCCATTGAACCACTGAATCGCTGTTCTTGACTCTTGCATCTGCTTTGATTTCAGCATAAAGATGAAATCATGAAGAATATTACCAAGTCTACACCATATAGAAGATAGCGTTTTGTTTTGTTTTGTTTTTTTTCTTCTACTTTTCCAGCATGGATATTCTAAACCTTTTTTTTTTCTTCTTTTTTTCTTTTTATCTGTAGGAGTTGTGACTGACCTTGTCTTTTCAAGTATGCTGTCACTCACTGTTTGATCTTTCAAAAATAAGCAATCAAGGAGTGGTGTAATCTTGCTTAACATGGAGCATTTGAGATTATTATCCTTTTTCCTTGGCAAACAATCCTGGAAGAGCATATTATTCCTTAGCCAATGCCAATTTACTAAGAGCTGGACAAAAGTTTTTCATTCCCAGTCTGAACACATGGGAAATGTGAAAAGTGGCACAAAATAAGGTAAAGCCCTACCCAAACAAGGTGCATTTGAAAATTCAAAGCAAAGAAATATATATATATATATGTATTTGTTTATTCAATGCAAATTCAATAGTGCTGTAAATGCTTGTTCTGAAGTATCAGTAGGTCAACAGAAAGAGTCCTGTTGGATTTGCTGACTAAGTGTAAGAAGCTTCATAAGGAGCAACATGCATGAGTATAACTCATTGTTGATACAATTCACTGTTGCCTTGTCTGCTAGCGCAGGCAATCCAGCTCATCCGCTGCCCAGTCTTGTAAAGGTGGAAGATCTTCCCCATGCAGTGGCCCCAGTTATGCACCTATTGCTCAGCAGCAACCAAATCCTCAGTGTTCTATCAAGACCGTGTCAACTGAAATCGGGGCACAGGGATGGCAGTGCTGTGCAGTGCTGACTCAAGCAATGGCAAATAATTGTATGCATTTTGACGCACTGGCTAAACGCAGTGCTTTGAACAGTGAAGAATACTCAGCTGTGCTTTATGTTCTGTTGAAGGATTTCAAAATTATGTTTCAAGATTGCAAGAAGATAATCAATTTATGTTTGTGACACCATTTACAGTTGATAAAAATACATTACCTGCAATTTTTTAAATGGAATGTATAGAGTTGCAATCAGATCTTCAACTCAGTATGCACATCTGTGAACAAATATCCAGAATAAAGTACAAGAGGAGTAAAATTTTATCAAAAATCTCTGATGAACCTTGAGAGTTCACTAAGAATTGTAGCCACTAAATGACCCAGATGTTTTAATTTCAGAAAAACAAGGTCAAATATCTCACTAGTTTAATGTTTTTATTCCTCTCTTTCTTTAAGGTTTTAAGAAAAAATATTTAAAGTGAAAATGTTTTGTTGCTCATATAGTTATGATACTGCATAGTTTATGAGGGTTGCTCTGAAAGTAATGCCTCCTGTTTTGTTATGTTGCTCCATGAAGTCAGAGGTGGATGTTGGTGATATGGCAGCAGAAGTTGAACCTTCCCAATAATATCCCATTACGTTTTGTTGCTATGTAACAGATGAGAGCAGAAAGGCAATCTGACAAGATGGTATCTGACATGGAAACATGTATAAAACAAAGGTGTGTCACTTAATTCCTCCATGTGGAAAAAATGGCATCCACTGACATTCATTGGTGCTTGTTGAATGTTTATGGAGCCTAAGCAATGAATGTGAGCACAGTGAGGTAAGTGGTGTGTTTAAGTAGTGGCAACAGTGGGTCACCTCTGCTGGTACAGATTTCTATGAGCACATTTCATATGTTCATCGCAGGCAAAAATGCATATCTAATGGCGGTGACTATGTTGGAAAATGTTGATTTGTAGCTGAGAATTTGATCTATCATGGTGTTATTTTTCTTTTCTGAAACGTTTGGATTTTCCTTGGAAACAAATAGGAGGCATTACTTTTGGAGCAACTTATGTTTATGCAGCCCAGGCAAGCCAGAAGATTGGACACCCATGTGCTAAAGCAACACCAGCCTAGAAGAGTTCTGTTTAAATCACTCTCTGGACACTTAAAACTAGCTGAGATTGATTGCATTATTTGTTGATCCAATTTATATTGTCCTGGAGATTTCAACCTAATGTTAATCTGAAGAAGTGCACATGAAATAAGCTGTGTTGATTAGCACTGCATACTTTATTGCACAGAGCCATTACAGGACAAGTGTGAACAGAAAGTACGGGCAAATGAGCATACAGTCAGACCTGGAATACTTAATTCTCTAACTACAAGCAGATGTGATCACAAGAGACTTCACAGGAAATTGGACTTTCGCTCTTTCAAAGTTAGAGTCCCCCACCCCCTTTTCTCCTCAGAAACCTTTGCTTTTTTCTGTACCGGTCTCATCTTTCAAAACACAGATAGTAATAGGCATTTCCTATGCCTCTTGCTTATCAGTTTGTCTTGCCAGTAGTAAGCTCCCAGTTCTATGCAAATGCCGTTCAATTTACCCTCTCATTTCAGCATAACTATGTTCTTGGTGTGGCTGCCTAATCACTTACCACAGGGACAAGGCAGTTCCTTGGGAAACAGGAGAAGTTTTGTCAATCTGAAGACCAGGCTTACTGTTTTGAAATAAGCTTGACTTCCACTACATTCTTGATCCCGAATTTGAGATGCTTGATTTTTTCCCTTATCTTATATCACCTATCACACAAAATAAGCAAAATAAGGCCTAACTCAGAGAAGTTTTATTCACATGGCTAGTTCTGACAGAAGAATTATTATGTATAAATAGAAACTGCAAGCTCATTCATGCAATTATTGTCTAAAATAAAAATTGCCATGTATTTTGCAAAAATAAAACCAACCAAACAAACAAAAAAACATTTTCTCCTCCTCAACAATAGAGTCCCATGTGTACTTTAAATGAAATTATTCAGGCTTCTATTGAAAAAAAATTGCCAAATCTTCAGGTAAGGACTGATTTGAGATTTCATTTTCCACTTAAATTACTAAATAAACTGCACCACATCAGCTATATCTGCAGGAGGTGCTATGTCACAGATGCACTGCCCTAACACACTTGACTAACAACTTCTCTGTCTTGGGTGCAGTAAGTATTTGCATCAGCTACAAATCATACTGTACCATATGTCTGCCCAGCCGTGCACTTCGTAGGCAAAAGATAATCACCAGTTTTACCCAGTTGTCTGCCATGGGACCAACAATATAGGTATTCAGTCATCACAAAAAGGGACATTACCTCTTGAGATCAAGTTAGTTCGCCCACAACTTTAAGCAGACTTGTAGTAACATTTTGGCTTGAATGAGCATGTTCAAGATATGGTCCAGTCTACAGAAAGAAAAATTTGTATCATGCCAAAGCGCACTGTGAGCAATCTAACAATCTAGATTTGTATTGACAGATAAGTATTGCTGCGCATGTAGCTATCCAAGTCAGGCTAGGTAGCAGCACTGCGTGCTTTACTACTTGGAAGAAGACTGTGAGCAGCTTTGGATTTCTTTCTGCCTGGAGACTAGCCGTGCTATACTATATCATAAGGTGATATTCCTGCAGGTGGGGAAGGACATGTTGTTGAAAGCAAAATATTCTTACCAGTAGCTATGAGGATCAGGTCCTGTAGCTTTATTCATTTTAGGAGTACAGTGACTTCTCCTAGGAAAAGTTACCCATGTGTAAAGACACATAACTTTTTTTCAAGCCAATGGCTCAAAAGGATGAAATGTAAAGAGCTGAAAGAGAAAAAACAATTTTCCACATAAAGAAGGAGTTGTGGCACAATGTATTATGGTTTTGACATAAATTCCACTCAGCTGGTTGAATTGAAAGGAAACAGAGTACAGACAGAGGAGGCTAAGGAGGCAAAAGACTAAACCTGAATGAATCTGGATCTGTAATTTGTACTCTTTAGTTTGCTTCAGGCTGAATTTATTGTATATTAAAGGCTTTAATCAAATGCTCTGGGTCATACGAATGTATTTTTAATGCTTTTGTGGTGTGGCTTGTTCTAAGCAAAAAGTGTCATCCCACATATATCACATTTGTCTAAATTTGCATTCTCCCAGATGGCCACATTTATTGACTTTGTGAAGTTAACCGTCTCTCCCTGCTTCCAGCCAATCCATGTGTGCTGGAGGATCAAAGAAAGTGAATCCTTCATTGTTTCTTCTACTGCTGAGAATGACCCAAAACCAAAATCTCTTGACACCAACGCCCCCAAATGTCAGTCTTAGATTATCACAGAAAGTTCCTGGCCCAAATTCTATTTTCATTTTTACAATTTCTATGAAATTCAAAAATACCTGTGAATGAGCACTCCTCTTGCCATCACGTTATTTACACTGCTGACATGCAACTTCAAATAGTAATCACGTTCAGTAGTTAAAAAAAAAAACATTTCACTCCTACTGAAAAAACTTTCTAGCTATTATTCCAAATACGCTCGTTTATATATGTGTGACCCAGAATCCAAGACATGTACTCAGTTCCTTGCATCCCTAGAAACTGATATTTAAATAACTAACAGCAGTTTTGTTTGTTTGTTGGTTGGTTGTCCTTTTTTTTTTTTTTTCTGGCTATTCTAAGAATGCTCTCTGCAGCTAACAATCATTACTAATTAAAAGTTCATAAAATTCAATCCAAATTCTTTCCTTTAAATCACACTTAAGGAAAATGAATAACAAAATGCCCACCGTCCAGCTAGCTGCCAATTCCTTTTCTACTAAATGTTTAATCACTGATTTTTTGTAAGTCCAAGTGTAATAGTATGGGAATTTAATCATCGTTTCTATTAGTACAACCGCTTGAGAGGGTCTTGAAGACATTTCCTTTCACTTTAGTTTGCCCTGTGGATAAGTAAAGCACTTTGGTTCTGTATTGATTTGTCCTTTACTGCAGTGATCACCTTTCATTTTCAAGCATTCACCTCCCATTCATGAGCATTAAATCCCTATTTAAAAGAAATAATAGAACTGGAATGGTGGCTCAATAGGGCAATGATCAGTGGAAGAACCCAGATGACTTTATCTGGGTCAGAACCTTATTTCATTAGGTTGAATAGTGATTTCTTGCTCTCCTCTTCTCTGTCAGTGACAGGCCTTCCCTTTCCCTAAGGATGTGGAGACCAGCTGCCTTGAGATAAGAGAAAAGGAAGGGAAAGAAAGTGCATTTATAAAGGACACTGGTCTACACGTGCATTTAGCAGCATATAAAAGCCCCCTGCGTGTGAATGTGGGCTAACACATCAGCACATGTCTGTTTTGAAATGAAGAGCAGCAGGTACATTTTGACACAAATTCAAATCAAACGTGTGCCTTTGATATCATACTGGCAAAACTCGATCATATGCTTTGCTAATCGAGTGTGCCGAGTCTCCTATGCTTATGTTTTTTGGAATTAAATTGCATGACTGTGCTTTGCTCTGTAAAATGTGTAAATGTGTAAATTATGTCAGGACAGATTGCAAATGCCAGTTGAAGAAATAAAAAATATGCTGCACTCATTGTAAAGAGAGCAGGGGTGTGGCCTAGGAGATGGTGAGAAGGGGTTAATGTCTTCTAGCAAAATTCCTGGAAGAAACAGATTGATTTATTAACTGTTATTTGTATTTCTAGTATTAACAACACAATGAAGAAACACCAGAACACCCGAAAATCCCATTCTGGATTTACAGCCAATGAGAATGTATTCTACCAATAAATGTAAAGCCATGGATCCCACCCAGAATTTTTTTTTCACAAGGTTCAACATGAAATAAGCAAACACAGTGAGTAAAGGTAAAGTGTCTGAATGAAAGGTGCATAGAGTTGGCCCTATATCAAGAGAACTCTTAGAAGCTTAAGACCATTCCCTCCAAGTAAAGCATTTAAGTAGAATCTTATGCACAGTAACAAACAGGAATGTGCCCTTGAAATAGAGCCAATGTATACAGCTTACTTGATACATTATATTTACATATATGGAATTATTTGATCATCTTTTAATGTATTTTAATCATATTTTAAATATCCAATTAAGTCACAATTCCCTCTGATCCCTCATTGTTTATCTCTTTTCATCATTCTTTCTTCCTTGAATAAACATTTCAGGATTACTCTACTCTCTGTTCTACTTACCTTATTTATCTTTGTTAAAAGAGACCCTGAAAATGAAGGTTTATACTTGAAATCATGGACCACAAAGTTTTTAACAGATTGCTTCCTCTTCAAAACTTGAAGCTCTTTCTAATTCTGCAAATTCCTTTTTGTACTGAAATAAAGATCAGCAAGAATTCATCCCTGAGTTCAGCCTATGTCCAACTGTGCAATGAAATTATCCGCAAGGAGTGTTTTTGCCCCTTTGAGTTAAGATTCATTTAAATAGGCATCAGATGACTGTGCTGAAGAAGATACAAGTTGTTTGTGATATCAATTTAGACATGTCAATCAAACCACTGGGAATAAATACACTTTTTTTTTTTTTTTTTTTTTACAAACTCTCTTTGGCAGCCCTAGCTTTTTGTTTAAGGGGGTCGTGTTTAAGCTAGAATATTATGTACTTATTTCTGTGCTTTTATTACTGAATGTTTAATATTTTATGATCAAATATATTTTGTAGTGGTATTTGAACATTTTGCTTTAATGGCCTGGACTTCGGAACTATACCTTTTCAGGAAGGGGAAAAATGCTTTAAAACCAGTGGGAAAGGTATTCCAAGGAGTTGGCTACAAGTAATTAAATCTGACTAGAAGCCATATAGTAATACTGAATATTTCTAGATATTACAGATTAAGGATTCTCAGGGTTTCTTTTCAATGATTTTTAATTCTGATATCTCATGAATTTTGTCAGAAGATTCTCCTTCTACAAGGAGAAGAACAGACTTACTGCATCACAGCAATCTCTCAGACTCACACAGAACTGCTAAACATAAGTATTCTTGTAGTTACTGGTCTATTCAATATTCCAGGAATTTGACTTAACGGTTACTCATTGAAAACCAGGACCCCAACAATTTTTATACTTATTTCAAGTATTCATTAACCTAAATACTAATTTAATTTTAAGTCATGGAAACTGTGAATAGTATATGTAGATTACAATTGTATAGTGTAAAAAATTCCTAAGAACTGTCCTTCTACAGCATTAAAAAGCATTAAGTCTTTGTCAATTACTTTCCACAGTTTTCATACCTTAAATTTTGACAAATTTCATGCAAGAAAACCGAAGAGAAAGATTATATTAAGAATGGCTATAAGAAGGTCTAAACATCCTTGAATATCTTAGGGCAACTTAGGGGAGTGTGCAATGGCTATTTGGATAGACTGGATGATTAGTTACTGTTGCAGTAATCTAAGGACAGCACCACTAGCCTACAGCTTCAGCAAGAAAAGGAGTTTCATTCTTTTCCTGTAGCTCACCACCTATTCAGTTTGAAGACCTGTTGCTCCTTGCCAATGGGAGACAGGAAGGGCAGAATGACATTGCATAAAAATAACCTATAAATAGCAACAGACCAAATTATTATATGTGCTTCAACATTTACCTTCAACTAATAAAATATAAAAATCTAAAAAACATATTCTGAAAGTAAACATTGGAAAAAGTTTTGAAAAGATTGTCATATTTTAGGGAATCAAAAAATTTTGCCCAAACGTGTAGCAGGTAGAGAATTTCAAATTCAACAAAATATTCACTATTTTTGAAAATCTAACATCTGACTTTGGTGTTTAAATGATCCCACTAGAATATTGGCCCTTTACAATAGTCACAGGGTTGGCATCCCTCTCCTCACAAACTGCCATGCTGAAATGCATGGACTATTATAATTTATTGCTGTATTGTTATTAAATAGGAATATCTACCATATTTTGTCCCCTAAGCATAAACATTAATTTCTGTTGACAGCCTTCAGATGGCACTGAAGATGAAAAGAAAAAGAGAATTTTTCCCCTCTTATCTGTAATCCTGCAGTTGTGTTTTAAAGAGAAGTTGGTACTGTTTTCACGATCTTTACTGAAACAGACTATATGAGTTCTGTAGCTTCACACACACATTTCCATAAACCCCCCTACAGAAGATGAAACATGACACTTCCTTTGTAACGGATCCAAGAATCCTGCCCTTAATCCATAGATTTCATATGTATATAATCAACTTTTATTGGTTTTGTAAGGATAAAGCTTCCCTTTCCAATATGAGCACAATACAAACTTTGACAGTGTCATTAATAAAGAGCTGCACAGCTCAGACAAATGGGGAAGTTTATAACAGCCTTATCCTGGTGTTTTCAGTGATGCTTGTGTAATGGAGCCTTGCTGTGGCAGACTTGCTGTGTCAGATCCCCAAATAAAAACTGCTGAGAAAAAGAGAGAAAGCTTGTGCTGTCAAAATAAATAAATAAATAAATAAATAAATAAAATAAAAATAATAGTAATAAGAAAAATAAAAAATAAAAAATCACATCTTTGCTAGAGAAAAAAAAAAAGGGGGGGGGGGGGGGGGAGGGGGTTCTAGATATCTTTTTTTCTCCCGCTAATGGTAGAGACCTTCTGAGTCGTAATAGTGAGCCTAATGAAGACAATGGCAAAGAGCCAAATGATTTCAGTGGCACTAAATCAAGTCATTGATGGGCAAATTTAGAGATTTGCCATTTTGAAGCCTGGACGTTTTTTTTCAAAAACTCAAGTCATTATCTGAAGAGCTGAAGGGATCCAGTTTGAAAATTCAAGTGGCTTTTGAGGCTCTTTCCACCAGAATATATGCAATCCTTCCTTTCAAACCCAGAGGCAGAGGGAACTATAAATATTTCAAAAGGATACCAAGATTTTTGGGAAGCAAACGTTCTATTTGTATATTCATCCAAATCTTCAAATAAACATACAAGTCACTGGATACTATTCTCAGTAAATTGTTATTTGAATCACAAACTCATAAAAACTGCGCTAAGAATCAGTTCTTCTTTCTGATATAGGACACAGCTTTCCCTTCACAAAGACTAGAATTTTACATGTATTCTTACTAAATACCATCCACATTCTGGAGAAAAAAATATATATATATATATATATCTTATGGAATTTCCACTGAAAAGTAATACTGATGATAATGAGTTTCACAATAAGTAATTCTGTAGTTTTAAAGGTTTCAACATACTTGTACAGATCCTTCTAAGTTACACACTCCTGCTTTTATATATTAATTTTGATTTCCAAAGATCACAGATCTCATTCTTAAAATACTGACTTCTTCACCACTAAAGTGATGTACACAGATGGACATGAATTCAAAGGCATTTTGTGGGTATTTTTAAAAGGTTGGGCTTAAAATTTATTTTTTTATGTAAGTACTACTTTATTTCACAAGTAAATAACCATGGATACGTAGAATAGATAGCTGCATAGACAACTGTATGTACATGTCATGAATATATATATTTTTTCTCTTTCTTTTCTGTTCTCTTTTTCTTTCATCTTCAACCAAAACTCCTTTAAGAAGAAATACTGAAAAAACAAATAAATCTTAATTATAAACATTGAAATACTTGAGTAATATGCCTTAGTTTTTTTTTCTATCCTGGTAATAATAAAAGAGAAGGAAAAGAATGTTTCGTTAGGAAATCGTAGAATCATAATTTTGGTAATTATGGTGAAAGTGATGGCTGAAATTTGTTCAAAAACTAGCATAATTTAAGGTTAACTTCCAAGTTAGACTTCCAAGTTGTGAAATCTTTTTTCCTTTTGTTCAGTTGGATTCTCCCTCTCTATAAATTGTGATCTCACATCTATTTCTCTCTCACCCTTTTTCTGTAACATTCTGAGGAAAGTAAGAATTAATGATCACTACAGCTTCTCTTTCCCTGCAGCTGAGCCTTCAGAATTTTCTTCTCCAGCTTAAACAACCAAAACTCAGACAACCTCTCTTCATTCATTGTCATCACCAACCCCTTAACCAGGTGAGTGGTTCTTTACTGGTCTCTCTTTATTTTTGTTGGTCACTCTCTCTTGTTCCAAGGAAGTCATGTATTTTAATCACAATGTCTGTGGGCTGTCCTTCCCTGCTGTGAGGGCATGTTAGTGACTCACATTTGATTTATGGACCACCAAGACCTTTGGAAAATTTTATCCCTACGTAGTCACCTGTTCTTCAGCCTAGAGTAATTCTGACCCACAGTGCAGGACTTTATATTTCGCTTTACTAAATTTCATGATATTCCTTTCAACTCTATCAAGTTTTTCAAGATCCTTTTGAATAGAAGCTGCAGATCTCATTGTATTAAACAGTACTTTCAGTTTTATATCATCATGAACTTGATGAAGGTGAGTTTCATTCCTCCATCCAAGTTGTTCATGAAGATATTAAACAACATCCCTAGCACTGACTACTGAGGAACCAGTCACCAGTTAAATTTCAAACTACCAGTTGCTATTCTTTAAGCCTGATACTCCATTAAATTTTTGTCCAACCTTCCCTTTTGAGATAGGCCTAGTGTGGATACCAGGGTGCTATGGGAGAATGTTGAAACATTTTCTAAAGCCAAGATAAACTGTATATATATACTGCTTTCTCTTCATCAAGACAGTTAAAAGTCATTTCATCTTAGAACACAAACATACTGCTTGTGGTAAGTACATAATGACTATTCTATTTTGGCGTGTCTAAAAATGGCTCCCATGAGGACTTACTTTATAGTCTTGCCTACAATTGAGGTGAAGCTGACCAGCCTGTGGACCCCTAAATTCTTCCTCCTTCCTTATTATTTTTCTTAAGATAACCATAACTTTTGCCATTTTCCAATACCTCCATACAGTGTTGCAACCTTTAAATGACATTAGAGAGCAGCCTCACAATATTAGCCATATTTGATTTATCTTAGAATGATACATTTTCAAATATCTCTGTAGACATAAGCAAACAGATTCCTCCTTCAGATTCACTGTGCACTGCAATAGCGTCAGCTCTGAGAAAGCATCAAGAACACAGCACATGCAGATGAAGACACAGGAAAAATAAACAAAATAAAATGAAAATAACCAACAATCAATGCAGAAAGAGAGATTTGCTTTTTTCTTAGCTTCAGAACCAGTAAGAAGGGAGATTTTTATCTTAAACTGCATTCTGAGATTCGCTAATATTTTCTTTTGTTAGCAACATTTCATCTACGGAAAAAGGACAAAAGATCCCTGCCTAAAATATATACCTTCTAATTTGAAGATTTAATATCTCTTTCCTTTATGCAACTTTGTCTCAACTGAATATACAAGTGAAAGTTGCCACAACAACAACCATAAATCCTGACCTGCCTATTTCAAAATGATTAATATACACTTATTACTTCAGAGGTTATTTTATGATTATTTTTATTATTGTTGCATGTAATGCTCATTTTGATAGTCCAGAATTATTTTTGCTGTCATGAAAATATTGAGACTTCTCTCTGAACTCTATTCATGTTACACACTATTCAAATGTTACCACAGGTGTTACCCAGAATGTTCTCATTTTAATCAGTTCCTAAGTTCTCATCTTCTTCAACAGACACAGCAAAACAGTCATACTCATTTGTCTCAAATATAATCTCACTAACCAGAGGACACAAAAAGGGACTTGCCTCATGAGACAAGTAAGTGACTAGTGTTATTCACTGCCCCTACTTCAGATGTTTGAAAGCTTTATAACAGTCTTTGGTGGTATCTTACTGTGTGTGCAGAAATGTGGAGAACATTTCTATAAGGCTGTTGAGAATATAGAGCTGGTACAATTTAAATGATTTCAGCTGGTTTCTATTGCTGAGACTTAGGGCTTTCTGCCCCTAACTTGACTCTCTCCAGCTCAAAATGGTACTAAACTGCAATTGTGAATGATTGAGGTATGTGATGGTGGCTAGAAGTTGCAAAATTTCAGAACATTTAGTATTAAATGAATAGATGAACAACATAAAAGGGAACTTTAAAGAGCTCTTCAATGTTTATCTCTCTGGACAAATGTTTTTCAAGAGCACTCCTTTAGCTGTAATTTTACACAGTCAAATAAAAGGAAAATTATTCTACTTTGCAATGACTTAGAGACCAGCAGATAGATTAAAAAACGTATTTAATGCAATCTTCTCCAAGGGTTAGTTTTCTAATTATGTCAAGAAAAATGTCCTATATAAACAGCAAATAATCTTGAAGATTTAAAAAGAACTGGGGAAAGAAGTTATTTATTTTTTACAGTTCATTCAGCTCTGACAATAAGATTACAGTGGTCACTTCCTTGTTAGTTATACTTCTGAGGTCTTCAGCCCTAATATAATGCTATGTCTCAATATAAAAATTGAACTGAATAATTCATTTAAAACAAAAAACTAACTAGATTTCACTGTTGTTTTCTTCTTCTTAAAAAAAAAAAAAAAGAGAGAGAGAATTAGAAGTTGTTCTTTTCTACACAACTAAAGGACGTAGATGTCACTCTCCAAAAGAGTTGGAGTGATACCTGGATCAATATTAAAATGGCTGTGAACAATTGTATGCAATTTAACTAATATTCATTAGTGGACAACTGCAACAGGGCAGAAGGAAACATCCCTGCCCCGAACAGAGGTGTAAATATAACTGGTACTAGTATACAATTCATTATGATTCATATCTGGGAGAAGAGCTTCCATCTGAGAGCCTTACAATCTCTTTCCAAGGAATAACATCCTTTTCACATAGGCTTACCATCATACTTTGCAAATTGCCTCAGAGGTCTTATTAAAGTGAATGCTCTTTCCTTCTTCAAACCTAAACTGCAGATTTCACATTATTTGACAATATCCATGACTCAGTGTTATAAATTGTACATTTCTAACATTAGTGAAAAAAATAAAAGAACAACATACCTTGCCTGAGTGATTTTTCATTGCCATCAGATACCAAACAGTCTTAGTACTGCCAACTTGATCAGCATAGATTATTAATTATGATACTGCTAGTACGGTTCAATTTAATCAGAAAAGAACATCAAGGAGTCCAAGAAGTAGAGTATATAATGCAATTTATCTTTGCCTTGTACTGATAGGGATAACAATGATTTGCAAATTGCTTCAGCTACAAATACACAATTAAAAAAAGATAAATATCAAAAGATATGCCACATTTTCAACTCAATGCCAAAAGTGCAGGTCTTAATCTTAGTAGTCAGTTTTAAAATCATGAGTTAATTCTTCCCTTGATGTGCACGCTTAACTCCCATTAAAATTAATGGGGGTTACACATGCTCATTGAGGAAGAAATAGACCCCATAGTGTGTATATTCTTAAAATAATAAGGATTTGGTAATTACTATATTATTTGTTCATTAATTTTCAATTTATCTTGTAAATGTGCACTCTTTGTGATCTGAGGTCCAATTATATCGAGTAATTTGTGGCAAAAGGTCTAGTGGAGCATTATCCTCTTAAAGGACATGTGATTTTATAGCACATATTGACAGTGCTCTAATTCTTAAACTTCATCATTTGGAGAATACACCAAAAAAAGAGAATTTGACTCCTGGAAGCTGAATTTTCTTCCCTCATGTGGCCCAGCATCCTTTAAAATCACTATCTATACTTCATTGACTTTACCCACTTTTTGAGAGGCCATTTTCCTTCAATTAATCAGTGCCTAAAAGCAAAATTTTTAGAATGCCTAATGATATTCACCCTTCATTTCTGGGTACCCAAACTGTAGATTGCTTTTGGTGAACATTTTTCAGACAGTAAGCATTAAACAGTTTCTGGAAAATATGTTTCTCTTTTTTCAGAACATTTGAGCTATTTGCAATTAGTTGATAACTTTAAAGAAATAGAAATACTTTTCTCCAAACAGCAGTTTATTATTTCATTTATGGTATCTAGATGTTGGACATTCAAGCATTTTCTGAATAATAAAATGCACATTGTTCTGGGACTGAGAGACATGCAGCTGTTCTCTCTTGTAATCCATCGGAATTTAGAATTTTTAAGGTATAATAATAGATAATATATAATATATAATAAACATTATAAGCCTATTTAAAAATTTTAATTATGAGTAATGTCATTTGTAGTTTAAATGGATTTACTGGTTTATCCTAAAGTACTATCTGATAAGGTCAGAATATTCCCACCTCTAGTGGTAGTCAGCTGTGTGTTGCTGACAAGAGCATTACCTGTGATACCTTTAATACTCAGCAGAGGGACTTTGGCCCAAAACCACAAAGAATTTTTGACTCACAAGCAAGAGCAGAAGCAGTAAACACAAGGAAGCAGACACTGGCCCATTCCTATCAAACTTCCTCATTCCCTTAAAACTTGGGTTTTACTGCAACACAATGGGCAACAAACATTAATTGAATAGAAACATAGGTAAGGAGTGAAACTTACAGCCTGCTCCTCTTTGTTTTCAATAACTAAGACTACTTACAACATTTTACCTGATAGTAGTAACACCGAACCTGTAATTTTCTACAGCCTAATTTCTCATTGCTGTAATTTTGAGTGCTAAAGGATGTTCGTGCAACCTTAAGAACACAACCTTTTAGGACACCCCAGGCTTTTTTTTTTTTTTTAAGATATAATTTTCATCTTCTATCTTTCCCTCATTCCCCTACACAAATTTGCTATTTTAGCTAATTATATTTGCTATATTAGTATTCCCATCTCCCATTTGCTGCAGCTGTGTCCTTTCTGTTCCCTTTTTTATGGTAAGTAATCCTCCAATGGCTGATTTTAAGTTAATTCAGATCAGGTGAAACACATGATTATGCCTGTTGGTAGAGTACTTTCTTTATGTACATCAAAGAAAAAAGAATGTAGTCTTTGGGTTGCCTGTTTTTGTCTATGATATTCTAGCAAACTATGTTATCAGTGCAGATGAGCAAATTGTGAAGAATTTTATCTTGAAGTAGTACAGATTCTTGCTAGACTTCATACTGGACATCTGGTAGTAACAAATGACTGTGTAAAAGTCATAAAAGTATAAAGCATTGCTAACCAACATGACTCAAGGAAAACCCCATAAAATGTGTCATAGGATCTGGAAGAAACTTTCAGTGTGTCAAAGCAGCTACGTGAATAAGGCTAATGATAAGGCTCAATAGAAGCTGACTTCATAAGGTTAAAACTTGTCTTATGAGTAGCCATCAGAAATTAACAGAAATTTGAGCTGTCTAGAAAAGCAAAAGAGAAGGAATTTGTGGTACTTGGTATAGAAAGAGAGCTATAAATGGAATTGATTTTATTTAACATTCCTCCACAACCAGTAAAAAATAATTTCTGTTCCTTAAGAAAAATAAATAGATCATGATTTTATAGAAGGGATGATGAGAGATTTTAGACAATAAGTCTGCTTCTGAGCATACAGGTGGCTATAGTGATAGAATATTCCAGGCAACCTTCAGATCAATTCAGCGTTGCACCCCAATGTCTTACAGGTTGAGAAACTCTTTAACATTTGCAGCTAATCTAAAATTGTTATGGTTTGTGATATAAAATCATTTATTCGTTGTACTTCTCTGACATATACTTCTCCTAAAATTTCATGTTTAAAACAATTTTCTATAAAGCCCAAAACAGTTATTTTTGGAGGGAAGGCAGCATTTTCTCTTTTCCTTGTATTCTATGCTATGTTTTTTTTTTTGTTGTTTGTTTGTTTGTTTGTTAGTTTTTTAAATTGAAATGAAATTCCTTGAAAGCAGATTGAATGCATTCCATCTCAGAAAAATACTTTTTCAACAGGAAAACATGTTTGGATGCCTTGGGTTTTAATACTTTTAGGATGTCAGAATCAAGGAAATAAAAAAATACACAGAAAGTTAGTGAAGTTATCTGACAGGAAAAGGCAGTCTTACAGAGATTATCTGTTAACAAAGCATACATGCTTGACAAAGCTACAAAGCTACAGACCTACAGTCTACAACTATATCCACACAAGCAGTGTGGATATAGACACCAAGTCGGCATTTAGATGCTTCATATTTTCTAAGGGGAAAGATATATTTCCCCTTCTTCTAAGGGGAAGAATATACTCTTCACCTCTTTCTATGCTTCTTTTTTGTCAGTTTTGTTTCTTTCATACCCAATTATGTGCTATCTGAGATGTCTGAAGGATGGCACTGCCTAAAAGCTCAGTGCTACAGCAGTCAGTATTACACTGCATAGCCCCCTTCTTGCTGGATACTGCTCTTCACACACACATACCCATTTATGAATCCAGGCTCATTATAGTGTGATCTTGTAGGAAATTACTTGACAGGTCCCAGTCTAAGTCACAGCAGGCAGATGTGCATACAATAAAATACAGCACCTCCAACATGTGATGCTTAACACTTCTGTGGCCTTTTTTAAAGAGGACACCAAGTGTTCAATAAAACAATTAATGTACAAGCTGAACAGGATGAATCTAACTGGTAGCAGATTACATCTCTTTTAACACAGATGCTAAATTTACTTTGCTACCGTTACATATTGCAATCTACCTTAGATAGTCCTTTAAAAAAGTAGGAGTTTTCATTCTGGGGCAACAGAAAGCTTAGTTTGTCTGCTGTACAGATATTCATTATCCCCACGTACAGCCTATCCAGCTTTTAAAGACAGCAGTCCAAGGAACAGTTTACAGGTTGATTAAAGTTACAAAGTCAGTGCAAATGCATGGCAATGATATAGGTTTTCAGACCCAAAAAGGGACATTTAGACAATTCTGACACCAGCATTTCCCTTTGATCTATATCTACAATGTATCTCTGAAGAAAAGTTCTGCAGGAACAGTGTATGCTGGGGAAGCTGAATGTAGGTCAACGAGATGCACTCTGGTTTTTTTAAATAAAATCTTTCTGCAGAAATTGCATGATTTCCTGTTATGACTGTAAACTTCACACAGAGTATCATACATTCATTTTAAAAAAATGCTTTTCTACTTGTGCAAAAATCTTTCCTTTTGCTTAACGTGCACAAGCACACATATACACATGATTCTCTCTCTATATATAATATGCCTATTTATGAATAATTTCTTTTCATGTATTTTTCACTTCTAATTTGTGGCAGACACAGCAGACTACAGAATATCAAGATGCCTATTCTTTATCAGCAAATGATATTCGCCAAAAGGTTAGACAGAGGGTTCAATACAGAGAAGACTTGCATATCTAAATCCTGTCTAACACTTTTTGATCTTCAAATCCCTAGCTCACTTCCATATAAGCTTAGCAAGACTAAAGCAGTTTAGTGCCTAGTTGAAGCCACTAGTGATACCTGGGTGCACAATTTCTCTTAGCTGAGAAGCTTGATGGAAGAGCCTAATGGATGAGTATGGCTGATGGAGCTTCTTGAGAGCTAGACAGGCACTGGTGGGGGGCATGGCAGGTCTCCAATATACTGACCCAGCTCTGGAGATGCCTATCCTTCCCAAAGTGTAAGCAGAAAGCCCAGGAGGCCATTCGGCTGGCCATATGGAGAAGCTTCCCGCCTAGTTCTGTCAGGATTGTGTTCTCTCAGAATAGTTTTCCTCTGCAGCCCTTTGGATTTCTGTAAATGCACTTACTGCATCAAGCCAAAACCAGAAAACTGCTGAAAGAAAGGGAGGTGGTTTGCAGAGAGCTGGGAAAAGGCAGTGTGCCTGCATCTACAAATGAGTGTTTAGGCATTTGCCTGATGCAGAATCCGGAGGAATGTAAGACATATGGGAAAGTAGTGATAACCAAGAGTTTTCTGACTCAGACCTCATGTTAGTAGTTGTGATTGGACTAAGTGTTAAGGTTTTTAGATGAAGAGGGTTTTTGGAATTAAAATGGTACACAGGAAAATACATGTAGGAGAATATTGTCTCAGTGTCAGATCTTCTCCCAGATTTTACAATGTGAGGGATATAGTACATTTGGAACAGATTAAAAGTAAAATTTAGATTAAATACATCATTGAAATTCATACATAGCCCCATGCTATCAACATACTGATTTGTACTTCACCTTTAGAGGGTAAGAGAGGTGTCCTCATACAGCAGGAGAAATTCCTTGGCTGAGCTGGTAAAAGAAGGTGTTAGGTAAGGATTCTCAGCTGGAGTGTTTTTTGTTATGTTTCTGTGCTGAAGAAAAGTGTTTCAGACTTTGAGAGCTGTGTACATGTTGGTATTCTCTTGGGCCACAGTGCTGCTGGAAAAATACTTGGCAAGCACAGGCTCAAACCAAAGTTAATGGAGATTTGCCAATGCTTAAGATGAAGTCAGATTTCTGTCTCAAGCATCAAACTCTTCACTACCCCTCTAGTTAGGCTACACACACCAGATGCATGCTTAGTTTATGCCATGCCTATTACATACGTAGCAAGGCAAACCTTGTTACCAGGAAGCTCAACTAGTGTAATACTATCCTAGCAGAGCTTAGAGCCATGCTTCTCAGAGCTGCTTGCCACTCTGAGCACAGCAACACGTGCACTCAGTCCTGTGAGCCAGCAGGAGAACATTATACCATGCTGCACACTTTATACTGCCTGCATCCAAAATAGCAGATTGATTTTAAGTTGGCTCTTACGGATCTTAAAGCCTTAAACAATACATGGCTGATCCCCTTCTCTCTGAGCCCTGTCAATTGGGCGCTGTGTTCCCACACCACCTGTTTTCACTGGAACCCTACTGCACCAGATTTTTACTTTTCTATGCTGGATGGCTTGACACATCTCACCCCCTCTATCACTGCTTTCCCAGCAACCTTGTCCATTTATATTCCATCATCTCAATACTAGCAGAGTCTCATTAAGTGACCACTTCCATCCAACAAACACAAATTAGACAGATTTTTAATGGAGATGCCATTACAGCAAGCTAGCCATCAGGGAGTCAGAATACCAGGTCCTCACTTTAGCTTCCTGCAGGGAGAAAGGGGGCATAGCCTCTCAACAGACCCAAGCTAGGCTGGATTTTGTTCATGAATGGATAACAGCAGGCAAACGGAAATTACAGCAGAGTAGTTCACTGTTAAACTATACCCTAATTTAACTTGTGGTAACTTGTTCATATAGCCATACCTTTGAGTGTCCTTGTTCACTGTACTCTGTGTCTCTTCCTCCTACATCAGTAAAATGGGGCAAGTGATACCTTCTCTGTAAGATACTTGCTGATCTAGGGATAAAAAAGTGAAGTTTCAGACAAGGTATTATTAATTATCAATTATTAGTCTATCAGTGTCCTAATTACCACAGCCACCTTTCAGGAGTGTGCCTTCCTTGAGATTTTATTGCAGCTTTATTCTCTTCTAACAACTAGTATAGTTATTGGCCCCACTTTAATTAATTTTTCTAACTCATCATTTTTTTCATTTTAAAAACATTCATTTGTTTGCTTTGAGTTCTAACACAGCATGTGTTTTTTAATTTTGTTTTGGTTTTAGTATATTTAACTTACTTTAATTGGAGTTTACATTGGCAAATATATAGGACTTTAATTAATAGTACTGTTAATAATAATCATAATCATAATAATACATGGGTTTTCTCTTAATATTAAAATATGACCCAAGTTTTACAAAGCATGGATGCCTAAAGGTAGGTAATTCAAGGTAATTTTTAAGAATCCAACCTGAGGTTTTAAGTTTAAGACTCCAGGAAAATGTTTGAACATCTTGATTGCTCTTTCTTCATCTCTCCTCTCACTTTTAACATTAAGGGCTAACGGGGTTCCCAGCAACCTCAACCTATTCCCTAAGAACCACTGTGTTAGCTATGTCCTCTGAATCACCCCTGGCACAGCACAAGAATGGGAGTTACTATTAACTCCATGGCCTGATGCAACATATCTGCCTCCAAGTACTTAAACTAACAGCTCTTTTTAAACCCCTGGTTGATAGTCAGAAACAAGGATGATTCAGCGCACTGAAAATCTGAGTCATGCTGTGGAAGTGTCCCCCTCCCCCACCAATTAAAGTATGTGCTGACATGCTGTATATGAGTGTTGCCATTAAACACCTCAGCTCAAGTGTGAGGGAATTTGGCTCAGGTTCTTATGTCAAATTCTTAGTCCTTAGAAAGATGAGACCAAGGTTTATATAAAGAATTAAAAACAGCAATGGGTTAATCTGTGTGCTGTTTATCCAGGTACCTATGTGTTCGCAGTACTCATGGATACTGCTTTGATGTACAGGGATCTGCAGACACAGATCCATTAACATTAGTGGGAATTGGATGCATAGATCCAGTATATCAAGATGAGAATATTTGGTAATAAATCTTTTAATATGCATGTAGCATCGACTGAATAATTTGAAACATTTTTAAAATCCAAATAAAAATTGAGCTTTCTACTACAAGAGAAGTTACCCCTAGAGACAGATAAGTGGAATCTATCTCCACATAGTCAGACTCCATGAGATTTCATATTGTACATAGAATGACCCTTTTTTTATCTTTATTGATTACTAGAAGAGTAATACAATTAAAGGTAGCAAAATGCTGTAAGGTTTTTGTTCTCTGTCAAAGAATCAAGAGTTCAAACTGGGGTTCCTTTCTCATTATTAGAGAACACCCTATGAGACAATCATTTCCAACAATTTTTTTTCTCCCCCTCCTCTTTTCATTTCCCACTTTGTAATTTTGGTAATACGGAAAAAATTTCTATGTGTTAGCACTAGTTAGCGATGTGCAGATTCAAGAATAAAACCTATCCTTTCCTTTTTTTAGCCACAGGTATAAAAGAAGTAGCTATCATTTCATTAATGATCTGTGGTATTTTCTCACCTCCTTGGTAACGTGTATTCATGCATGCATGAGTACACACTAAACACACACACACACACACAGCTTTTACACTTGCATTTTCTGACATAGAACACCCTTCAATAAGCACTGGTTATACTGGGATTATAAATACAAGGAAATAGAAAAGACGTTTAGAAGCCTTAGGAAAACCATTCCTTTAGTGTTTGATTTGCAATGTTATTTGGATGTATGTAACTACAGCTGCATGGGGAAACTGTAGGAAATGTGCTGAGGAAGAGAGACAAGGGGAGGCCAAGAACAAAATAGAAAGAAAATGCTTCTGTATGCAAACTTGGATGGTTGACTTGATTTAAAAATAATAATAGGTGCCCTTACTCACCAAACACTTCGCTCATTTCATTGTATGTAACATAACTGATTCTCACTGGAGATAGATTTGGAATATGTGTTTGTTATTTTTACGTACATTTACTGCTGGAGGAGTTTCTTTTTCTTGTACTCACTGTCCTGTTGCAAACTTCTATTGCTTTTTCATCCACTATCAGTTCTTTTCCTTTCACCTTGTTCTGCATACAGGGAGGTGAAGAAGGCAACATTAGTATTGAGACTATGGTAGGCTGGGGTGTCTTTCAGGTTATGAAATTTTGTTTGATGTGGCAAGCTGTCTAGTTTGAGTGTAGGGCCCCTGTTCCTTCCCTATTCTGTCACAACACTAAATTAAAATTTGCAAGTAATAAGAGGAGGGTCACAATAAAGTACCATTAAACTTTGCTGACTATCCATTTAAATGGTGCATGTTCGGACAATGAGACGATAGCCAACCTGGGCAATGCATTTTTTTCACTCTGGGGAGGGCAAAGCATAGCAGACCAGTGGGTGAAGCACACATATTGCCTGGTAGGACTGATCAGGGGTTGCCTGATGCTGGGTTATAAAGGAAGACTCATGAATGGACACTTGACAGGCATGAGGAAACATCTAGTTTTTAAACAGCCTTGAGAAGAGCAACAGCCCAGCTAGTTTCTTCACCATCACATGTGATCATAAGGCTAGGAAGAGACAGCTATGGGAAAAAGGAGAAATGGGAAAGACAGTAGAAAAGTGTATCGAATACATAAATGAGAAGTCCATCTGGGGGCTAGGGAAGAAAGAGCAACAAAACCTAATGGCAAGTGGGTGGCTAAAATGATATGTTTTATCAGAGGAGACATTATGTTAAAGTGTTCCTGAAGTTTTTATGGCTCCAGGCCCCTATTTCATCTTAATTCATCCTTGGGGATAAAGACTCAGCTGGATGGATCTCAATCACTCCTTTCCCTTTCTCACCCCTTGTCATCATGTTCTCTTCCTTCAGTACATTTTCACCATGGTTAGAAATTCCGACTCTCACTCCCCATCCCAAGTGACTACCATGGTGCCCTTTGGAAGGTGCGCAATGCCCCGACTCCCACGGAGTCGAGTTCCATTGGAACTGCTGGTAGTGCATTCATCAGCCATCTGTCATTGCAGCTGCTTGTTGAAGAAATCAACTTCTTTTTTTTTTTTTTTCCTCTTTTTTTTAAATACTTTGGCTAGGAGAAAGAAAGGGAAAAAAAAAAAAAAAAAAAAAAAGCACCAAAAATTAAACAACAACAATAATGGCCTGACTGTTTCCCTGACAATCCAAACACAATCTGCTACCCACAGTTGCAGAACAGTGTCATTGAGTAGAAGTGAAATTCTCATGGCCTAGTGGATTTGACTGTGTCTATGGGCTTGTTTTTCCTTCTTTTCTGTAATGTGTATAAAACACTTTTTTGATAACTCTGGAGTTTTTGTGACTCAAGAAGAGTGATCTATACGGCACATCAAACTTTATCTGACAGTTGTCAATGTAAATTTTAGTGGAGATTCTTGTAAAATCACAGGAATGCTTTTAAACATCCCACCATGTGTTTTTTATTTCATTGTATATTCTGGGACTGAACTGAAGTAGTGTGGAGAGGTGATAAAAATTGTGCAAGCATAGGGTAATATTTAATAGTGTCATGAGTCTAGGCTACAGGCCCTACATCTTTCTAATCTACTTGCAAACAAATTTGATCTCCTTGTTGGAACTGTCTTTTGAAAGAAAGTGATGATGTCTTCGTTTTATTTCCATCCTGAAATCTTTATATATTTTATATATTTTATATATTTTTATATATATATATATAAATTTATATATATATATATTATTTATATTTATATTTATATAAAATATATAAAATATATAAAATATATTCAACCACCTTTCTGGATCTCAAGTCATGTTATCATCAGCCTTGCTCATGTTCACTTGAACCACATTCACATTTACACAGCCCACTGCACTTCCCTGAATAGGATAAAAGCAACATACATACAACCTTCTTTTCCAATATTTGCAACAAAGCAAGCAGGTCCTGGCAAAGCAGAGAAAGCTATGTTGCCTATAGTCAGCATAGCTACTAAATTTTTAGTTTGAATTTGGAAAGAGAGAAAGGGAAAACCTATCTCTCCATGTCTCCCTTGTAGACAACAGAGAGAAAGAACATGTAGTGAGGAGGCTAAGCAACTGGTAAAATTAAAATATACAAACCTTTCTATCATTCAGTGATAGAAAAAAAGAGCATTCATGGCATCTGTTTTAGGTCACCACCTAAGGAATTTCCTATAGCTGATATGGAAACTCTTAAGAAGCACAATAGAATCTTTATCAAAGGCAACAAAAATCCAGAGAGGAATACAATGACACTTACAGTGTGGGAATATGAGTCTGTCAAGTGCAAAAACTGAAAACAGAGGAACGAACTGGTCACTTGGGCTGATGGCATAGACCAGTATTTGTGAGCTCCTGGACAACACATCTGGCACTCCTAGAAATAAAACTTGAATTGACAGGTTTATGATTCTATCTATGTAGTACTATAGCATCTCTGTAACATCATATATTTTTATGTTGATGTGTATACATGTACATAGGTTGCTCCAAAAGTAATATATTTCCATGGAAAATACAACATATAAGAAGAGCAAAATAACACTATTTAATAGAGCAAATTCTCAAAATTGTTCAAAATTGTTCAAAAAACAGTAATTTTCAGCATAGTCACCACCTTTAGCTATGCATTTTCATTAACAATGAAAAAGAACCTCCTTGCTGTACTCATAAAAATCTGCATGGCCATCCAGAACATGGCTTGTCTTTCAAGTCACTGTTGTCACTGCTGAAATGCTCAATCTACTGCCTCATTGAAAACCACTGTTTGGTCTCTATAAACATTCATCAAGTTTTTTTATGAATGTAAGCGAGTGCAATTTTTTCCACATGAAGGAATTCAGTGGCACACTTCTGCCTCGTACACAATTCTACACCAGACGCCATTTTGTCAGATTACCCCTCTACTGCCATCTGTTGCACAGCAACAAAATTTAATGGAATATTGGTAGGAATACTCAGCCTCTACTGCCAAACCACCCACATCCACCTCTGATGTTATGAGACAACGTGATTAAATAGGAGGTATTACTTTTGGAGCAGCCCTTGTATCTAATTGTACCTGGATTCACAAAGATACAGTAGCTTTTCTGTTCTCAATTATTTTTTAAATGAGGAAGAAGAGTTGTATTCTTGTTCTTCTCATCAACTCTTGGAAAAGACAGGAAGGTTCTAATTCTAGACAGGCCAAAATTCTAATCAAGCTCAGTAATAGGCTTTTACTTCTTTTAACAATTTCTTTTTCAGTTTCTCATGCTGAAGTTTACAGCCTTTTGACTTGACTTGTGATGGAAAAGGCTTAAAATGGAATGGAAAGTAAATGGGCCTAATTACTCTCAAAAGGCTTCAGGTTTTCATCTAAAACTTATTTTTTTATGGTAGATAGGTATTTATAGTCAGGAACTTTTTAATGTTTTCTTTCTTTGTTATCATAAGTATACTGTTCCTTAAAATCATCTGCCAATAAATTAGACACAAGCTTAAACACCTGTCTGACCCACATGTGTACAAAAGACCACATTGCTTTGTCTGGAAGAGGAACTGGGCTTAAAACAAGAAAAAATATCTCACAGACTGACTTTTGCAAATGTTTTTATCTAAAACATAAAATAATAATAATAATAATAATTTGGAGGCCCCTGTCATGCAAACCCCCAAAAGAATAATTCACATCTACTAATAGCCATTTTTCCTAGATGTGAAAGAGGTTTATATACAAAATAAAACCAGACTCTCTACCCAACCCTTGTGGACCTTCCAAGAAACAAAAGGTATACACTTCCTAATACACACAAAGTAATTAAGCAGAAGCTTTATCTTTTACATGGGTAAGATTTTCTGTAAAATATTTCTGACTTGCATGCCTTCCCCTTATCCCCTCAGAAGAACTCAGAAGAAAATTACCCCTGGGAGTACTATCCCCAAATTAAGACAAACAAAGGAAACAGCCCAAAGACCCTCTTTTTCCCCTTGAACTGGGTAACTAGCCAAGTGGCTGAAAATATATGTTCTGAATGTGAATGCTTTATGAAGGAAAATGGAGATTTTTTCCTTACTTTTCATACCTTCACCTTTGAATGTAAGAGTCTGTTCATGCTCAAGAATAACTTTATATTTGAGAAAGCATAATACAGAGAGCTACTTCTCTAGAGGGGAGCTTCTATGTATGAGCATCAGAGTCTAGGACCTGAAATTTTATGTGAGCAGAAAAGAGAAGGAGTCCAATATAAGAGGAGTCCAATCTCAGAAAGAAATGAACTCTCAAGGAAGAAACATAGGATTTGACCCAGCATGCTTGTCCATCTCCTTCCATAGTCAACCTATGTTTTCATTTTACAAATATTCCTCTGTGTGTCAGTCAAACTCATGTGGGAGCTAAATGATTGAGTTATGCAAAGCCATTAGTGGAAATTATCAGCTCTTTGTCCAAGAAATGAGTAAAATCACAACATGCTGATGAAGATCTTTAAAACTCCAGCCTAAAAGCTGCACTGAAGAGAAGGCGTTTGATTCCTGAAATGGATTCAGTTTTCATAAAATTTAAGTAGAAAAGAATCTCAGCCCAAGCTGTGAATTATATCTACATTATTATTTCAATAATCTAAACAAATAAGAGAAATAATTCTGTGTCTGCAGCTTTTCAGGTGCACTGCTACTAAATTAAAGGACCGATGCAGCAATAATCTGGTTTAGTACTTACACCATAATTCTTTGTCTTGAAATATGAAGAATCTGAGTCTGCACTTAATGTGCAGGTATAACATCAATGAATGCTGGGATAGCAAAGTCTGTGGTTTTTTATTTTTACATTAAAAAATCATATGCAAAAATAATGATTTGGCCTTTTGGTCTCCCACAATATTTTAAACAAGTCTATTCTCCTGATTTAACACTGTTCCAGTTTCTGCAGCACCACTCATCATATACATAAAATTGGAAATGGCTTTAAAAGGTAGTGCTCAATGTTAAATATGGCATACATGGCAGCCTTAGAGCCACCCTTGCTGCTAGAGAGTGGAAGTTGTATTACATAAACACTTCTCATCAAGTCAATGCTCTTAACAGGGAGGATCAAGATGAAGTGATGCTATGAGGAATCTGTTAAACACACTGAACAATGGTACTGTGCTATCCCATATGCTGCCCCATAACAGCATTATCTGTCTGATAATTTCAGGTCCAAAGAAGAGAAACAAGGCTTGTGAAGGGCTTGGAGAATATGCCTTACAAGGAGCGACTGAAGGAACTGGGGCTGTGTAGTCTGGGGAAAAGGAGGCTGAGGGGAGACTTTATTACTCTCTTTCAATATCTGAAAGGTGCTTACAGAGGAAGCCATAAGAGAGTGAGTCTCTTCTTACTGGTGACAGGTGACAGGATGGGGGGGAAATGGCCTTAAGTTGTACCAGGGGAAGTTTTGGTTGAATATTAGGAAAAACTTCTTTACAGAAAGAGTTATTAAGCACTGGAATAGGCTCCCCAGGGAGGCGGTTGAGCCACCATCCTTGGATGATTTAGCAGAGGGTTGTTAGAGTTAAGGTAGTATGGTTAGGTTGTGGTTAGACTTGATGATCTTTAAGGTCTTTACCTGGACTTGAGGAAGGCCTTTGACATGGTCCCCCACCACATCCTTATGTCCAAATTGGAGGGATGTGGATTTGATGGGTGGACCACTCAATGCATAAGAAATTGGTTAAAAGGCTGCAGACAGAGGGTGGCCATCAATGGCTCTATGTCTATGTGGATGTCAGTAACAAGCAGCATCTCCCAGGGTTCTGTCTTGGGACCAGTGCTCTTTAACATCTTTATCAATGCATCAATGATGGAATCAAGTACACCCTCAGCAAGTTTGCTGATGAGTGGTGCAGTTGACACAGTGGAAGAAAGGGATGCCATGCAAAGGGACATCAAAAGGCTTGAAAGGTGGGCCCGGGTGAACCTGATGAGGTTCAACACTGAGAGCAGCCCCGCAGAAAAGGACCAGGGGGTCTTGATTGGTGAAAAACTTAACATGAGCCAGCAGTATGCTCTTGAAGCTCAGAAAGCAAATAGTATCTTTTCACATTTCCCATGTGTTCAGACTGGGAATGAAAAACTTTTGTCCAGCTCTTAGTAAATTGGCATTGGCTAAGGAATAATATGCTCTTCCAGGATTGTTTGCCAAGGAAAAAGGATAATAATCTCAAATGCTCCATGTTAAGCAAGATTACACCACTCCTTTATTGCTTATTTTTGAAAGATCAAACAGTGACAGCATACTTGAAAAGACAAGGTCAGTCACAACTCCTACAGATAAAAAGAAAAAAAGAATTAAAAAAAAAGGTTTAGAATATCCATGCTGGAAAAGTAGAAGAAAAAAAACAAAACAAAACAAAACGCTATCTTCTATATGGTGTAGACTTGGTAATATTCTTCATGATTTCATCTTTATGCTGAAATCAAAGCAGATGCAAGAGTCAAGAACAGCGATTCAGTGGTTCAATGGGGATTTGGGATGCCATTCAGAGGGATCTCAACAGGCTTGAAAGGTGGACCCAGTGAACCTAATGAAATTCAACACAGCAAAGTGCAAGGTTTTGCACTTGGGCCGGAGGAATCCCAGGCATCCCTGTAGACTGGAAGGAGCAGTCCTTGAGAGCAGCCCCGCAGAGAAGGACCTGGGGGTCTTGATAGATGAAAAACTTAACATGAGCCAGCAGTGTGCCCTTGCAGATCAGAAGGCAAATGGTATCCTGGGCTCCATCAGAAGAGGAGTGGCCAGCAGGGACAGGGAGGTGATTGTCCCCCTCTGCTCTGCTCTTGTGAGGCCCCATCTGGAATACTGTGTCCAGGTCTGGAGCCCCCAGTACAAGAAAGACAGGGAGCTGTTGGAGAGGGTCCAGAGGAGGGCCACAAAGATGATCAGGGGACTGGAGCACCTCCCCTACAAAGACAGGCTGAGGGAGCTGGGCTTGTTCAGCCTGGAAGAAAGAAGGCTGCGGGGTGACCTCATTGCAGCCGTTCAGTACCTAAAGGGAGCCTATAAACAGCAGGAGAATCAACTCTCTGAAAGGGTTGATAACTGCAGGACAAGGGAAAACGGTTTTAAGCTGAGGGAGGGAAGATTTAGGTTGGATGTCAGGGGGAAGTTCTTTACAGAGACAGTGGTGAGGTGCTGGAACAGGCTGCCCAGAGAGGTTGTGGATGCACTGTCCCTGTAGGTATTCAAGGCCAGATTGGATGGGGCCCTGGGCAACCTGGTCTAGTATTAAATGTGGAGGTTGGTGGCCCTGCCTGTGGTAAGGGGGTTGGAGATTCATGATCCTTGAAGTCCCTTCCAACCCTGGCCATTCTGTTATTCTGTCTTTTCCAACCTGAGCAATTCTGTGATTCCATGATTCTATGGTATCAGCTCTTCCCGAACCACTCCTGCAATATAAACTTGGTACTGATCTAAATGCACCTAAATTTTGATGTTTTGATTGATTTAACATGAATGAACTATATTATTTTGTCCTAAGAGGCTGTTGTGTGATTTATCAACATTAGGATTTCATGCCTTCATAAAATTCCACTCAGAGTGCACTCAAAATGCAAATTTTCAATTAAATTTCTTACATTCATGCCAATATAAGCAGGTAAAATTTTCAATTTTTTTTCTACTGCACCAATATAAAAACTTTATAGCACTGAAATTAGGAGCTAAAGACCTTTTCCAAAAGTGTTCACAATTATTTTACCCATATTTTTAATATTCATAAAAGTGGCAAGAACAAAGTAAGGCAAATTTGCATTTCATATCGCACTAAAGCTACTCCACATATACAAGATAACACATCCCAAGAACAATGAGATATCCTGTCATATGTATGCATTTTCTAAAACTGCACAAAAGGAGGTTTTCAGGAATGCATAAATTAACTTCCTACCTTTAAATTATTAACCCAGGCTGTTCCCTGAATATGAACCAATATCAAAGGACAGCTTTCCCCCACTCCTTTGCTCCCCCAAAAAGAACACTCAATTGTCAGTCTTTTCTCAAAGTCGTTGACTTAAGAAGAGGAGTTACTTGGATACTGAAAAGTGGTTTTAAAAGAGCTTTTTTTTTTTATAGTTCTTCTATTCATATAACTCTCAGAGTGGGAGAATGCATATTGTGGGAATCATTGAAAAGTTTCTTCAGATATCCTAATGTGCTTATTTTGAGAAACAAATGAATGAGCTCTCCATGCTTTGATATTAGTGAGAAACGAAGTTTAAATCAAGTTTCAATGAGTTTTTGAGCAAGAAGAGCTGAATGAAGTCTTTGTTCAGGATCTGGTGGACAATTAGGATATCTCTTTCTTGTAGGCTGTGCAGAAATAGATGGGTCTGTACATAGATTTCTCTGAAGTGATGTTGTTAAAACTGGCCCTCACCCCAGCTGAAGCCATGTGACAACCAACCATGACAGATGGTTATATTTTTATATTTACTGAAATATTCTTTCCAAATACTAGAAATACGGTAATTGAAGACCTTTCCAGAAAGAGACAAAAAAAGGTCAAATTTGTAGATAAATGTATCACATGATATTAAAAATACAATATTAATCAATTCATCTAGTGTAGCAGTCCCAAATTAGTGCCACATATACAAAACTTCCTATGAGAAAACAAATTAGACTGATGAAAGTAGGAACTGAAGAGAATGCTCACAATGGCAGCCAGCTGGTCAGTCAGTATCAATGAAGGTAGTTTACACACCCTGCAAGTAATTACAGCAGATTTTTAATTCTTATTTGGAGATTGGTCTGAATCAATATATAATTGCTTTTTCAGTTGCAAATTTAGTGCTATGAACATATTAGTTCAACTAGTTGAACAACTGCATTGTTTCTACACAGCCTTGTAAAAAAACTACAAACCAGTAACTATCCTAATGTATAAATGTGTTTTATGTAAATAAATTGTGCAATTGTGATTTAATAGATCTGACTTCATACTTCTGCAACTTGAGACCAACACACTTGAGATTACTTAATAAGAGATTGTATAATAATGCAAAAGTTACTATTTTCCCCACATAATTCAGAAAAATCAGCGATGAACACATTCCAGACATTACTCAGGATTTCATACTTATCACCATATGAAAAAATTGCCTTTTATTGACCTGAACTGATGTGCATTTAAATCAAGGTAATTTTGCCAGTGATATGATATCAGGTCTTAAATTCTCTCTGTTAAATCTGCACTCCACTTACAAGCTCTTTAGTCTAAATTTGAACTCATTTCTAAGCAAGTATGTTTTCTTCTGTTCAATGTTGCTTAGCTAACTCACTGTTTCATTAGTTTTTGCACATAGTGTAAAATGTGCTCCCACTCAGCATTAGAAGTAATGAAATACCAGAAGAAAAGTCATTTCTTTAGGGTTATGTAGTCTGATCGTATGGAGTTATTATAAAAAACAAAACAAAACAAACAAAGAACAACAAAAAAAATTATGGTATCACCCTCTCTCATTCTTACCTTTTAGATCCAAGGATCTGGATAGCACATATAAGGACCCATACTTCTGGATGACTGTCTGACAAAAAATGAATCCCAAAAGATTAAGTTCTAATAATACACAAGACAGAGTTACAATGGAACAGGATAAGTAAATGATAAAAACAACAACAACAAAACCCAAATATTCAGTATAAGATTTAGTAAAATATTTCTTTTTGTAGAATAACTGTAAGGTTATGCTACATGAGAACAGTGCAGTTTGGGTGTACTGAGTACCCAAATATATTTTCATGGTAGAGACTCCACACATATCAAAACACAAATCCACATCTGTTTTCCCAGTTTAAATTGCTACATGATGCTCATTCAGCCTCTGTACTGTGGCATGTGCCAAAACCTTGGCTGAATAAAGAGAAAGCCTGCCAAATATATCCACTTTCTAAAACTATGCAAATAGAGGACTTTGGGGATGCATAACTCAGCCTCCTTTCTCAAAGTTACATTAGCAATATTCCTCCTTGTCACTGGAGCAATGTAAACAAGTGCAGTTAAAAAGAGGCAAATCCCTACCTACGTCATGATACTTTCTCTCAGAATTAGGCTAAACTATATCCAGTCATAAAAAGGGGGATGCTTTTTAAAGTGCTTCTTAGGTCCACAATACAATGGAACATGATACAGTGAGCATGGCTCAGCCAAGACAGCCCTGAGCCACTCTGGGCTGGGCTAAGGGCTGCGCTGTTAAGAAATTGAACTGGAACTAAAGATCTCAGATCAACCATTCAACCTTTCTTCAGACTTTCTATGCGATCGCTGTTGCTCAGTATCAACACTCCTCAAATCCCAAGCTATGAAAAGGCATTCATTATGCTTCTTTTCTTCCACCTTTGGCTGTCTGATGCATGTAGACAGTCTTTTGCTACATGCTTTGCACAGAACTGAGTATAACACGATCCTGAATTCACAAGATACCTGTATAATTTTGCCATCAACAAATGGATCTACCTCCTATAATTGGTCATCATGTTTTAATGTTTCACAGACACCAGCCTAGTAAACAAGCAACACAGAAAATGTAGGAAGGAGAAACGCTTGGAGATTTCGGTGTCATTCTTTGTACTCTACTAGCACATCAACCTACAGTAGCTGCTTCCCTCTTTTCAGCTCACAGGTCCTCTTGACTTACCATCAGATGGTCTGAGCCAAGTTAGTCTCTCCCTCCATACCTTTGGTCAAGTTTTCTAGCATATTTACATCTAGTATAACTATTATTCCACAGTAATTAGAGTACATTCAAAACTAGTTTAAAATGCCCTTAATTTTAAATTCAAGTGTAAATGAGGATCCAGCACAGTAAGGAATAACTGGATAACTGGATAGCTGGATATTCTAGTCTCATATAGTAGCATAGTTAACTATGCCATATGCATTTAGTTCACAGCATTCCATAATCCTAGTATAACACCAGGCACATCAGTCTGCCTAATGTTTTATGACATCTTTAATATAAAATCAACAGCATACCAAGAGAGGTGGTCAGGAGAAGTCAGGAAAGAAAATGGGGTAAAAATCTTCCTTGTTAAAAAAAAAAAAAAAAAGTGAAGGCAATTGTTTAATCTGAACATTTACACATTCTTTCACTTGGTATTTACCTGGACTTTCATAAGTAGACCCTACCTTTACCATCTGGACCTAAATTTGAAAGTCATTATCAGACTTGATTTTATTGGAGAGACATGGGAGGGTTAGTTAACTTGAAGATGCCTCAGGTCTTTCTTAACTTCTTTGAAAAAAAATAATGAAAATTTTCCTCTTTAGCTCAGGTTATGATACAAAAACATGGGGAAAAAAACGACTGTGGATATAGAACATGAAGATTAAAATTCTAAGGACATAACGCTGTGGGACATGGTATCTAATGACATTTAATTTTTTTTCACTTTTCACATACAAACTCAGTTCTTCATCTCTTATTGTAAACTGAATGGAAAAGATATGTGTTTTGACAAGTATTTATTGTTCTTGCTATAAAGAACAATTCATTATGAAAAATCCAAATGACAAAGGCAAAGTGACCTGCCTAGCACTGAGATTGTCCATGAGCTGTCCAGAAAAAGACTACTCTCCTTTTCAGTGATGAATAATGATCTGCAAACAGTCCCATCCTACCAAAACCAAAGAGAGCCAGGCAGCATTCGTCTCTTCTTTGGAGATGCTTAACACATTGTAGGATTAATCCAGTAGGAAGTGATCTCAGAGAGGAGGTACACAAAAATAGACCTATCCTATTGATGTGAGCACCTAATCTAGTGCTTGTTCAAGCTGACAGCAACCGTGCCTGTGGCAGAGGTGTTGGAACAGGATCATCTTTGAGGTTCCTTCCAACCCAAACCATTCTATGATTCTATTGCCCTCAGGAAACATTTCTCCAGTAGTTGAATTGGATTAAAATTCAGGCAAGATCAGTGATCACACACAATCCTTTCAGGAGAAAAACAATGAAATTACAGGTAAGAAACTATGCTTGTGAATGCCCCAAACGGTCAGAGCCGCGGATGCAACTGATCCAAGAATATAAATAATGTGGCTATTATTTGCACAAATACTATTTCTCACTCCCACTTTCCCTGTAAAAATAAATCCCATCTAAGAGTAATAACAATCATGTGGGGACACTGTTGCTCCAGAGCACATGACAGTCCAAGCAAAACAGTCCCCTCACCTGGCATTGCTGGTCAGGTTTCTAAGAGAGCCCTTAAATGCAGGAGGGAGCAGGGAGCTGGTTATCATTTTAAACACTCATTTTGTACAAGACTGCTATAAGTTTACACCCAGTCTCCTGTTCCCAAATTCAGCACATGAGCATATCAGACTCTAAATGCAGAATAATTAAGCAACAGAATGAGGGCTTCTGCATGTATGTTCAAACAAAGCTGCAGTGCATGCACTGTATGCATGCATGTCCATATATGCAAACACTGCTCTGCATATACATATATATATTTTTTTCCCCTTGTGAGGGCCATTGTGGGCAGATAATAACGTCTTCCTCCCATGGCCCCATGCTCACCAACACATGCACACCGAATCACATCCAAGGGACCTTGCAGGAGTCATGGCCGGGGCTTTGAAGCTTTGCTACCATTTTTGACAAGACAGCCTCCTTCTCTGAAAAGGACGAGCTGGAGCCATCTTTCAGGAGTTTTCTTTCCCTGACAGAAATCAGCAGGGTTAGAATAAACTGCATAAGTTATCAGCTCCTCAGGAAAGAACATGAAAAAAGCCCTTCTATCACTTAATGAAAAATAGCTTCTTTTTTGGACAGAACTTCATAGGCTTGCAATCAAGCCGTGGCTCCCCCCTCCTTTCCTTCCTTGACGTGCCATAGAGGCAAATCAAGTCGGCATCTATTAATAATATTTTCCCCTGCTCCTTTCATTTCTCTGCATGTCCTACCACTGTCAGGCCCCGTGATGGAGCAGCGCCTTTATCTCGTCCGAGTCTGGTCTGTCAGGGTGATAAACAATTCTAACAAGAATCAGAATAAAGATCTTCCCAGTAGACTCGGCAGAGAGATAGAGGCTTTTCTCATTTTCTCGACGGAAAAAAAAAAAATTTAATCTAGCAGCTCCGGCTTTTTTCAAGCGTCACATTCAAAGAGATGCAAATTTGTCAGAGCTGAGACCCCGGCTGACTCTCAGCACTGCGTGAATGTCAAAGGGGGGACTCGAAGCCTTTGACATCCCTGCCTTTTTTGGGGGCTATCTGCTGAAATAAAAAAAAATAAAAAAATAAAAAGGAGAGAGAGAAATAAAAAGCAAAAAAAGCAAATGCTTTGTAGTGTGTGTTTCAACAATTTTCATAAGTTTTCTGAAATAAAATAGTGCCGTTGGGAAGGTAAAGTGAGAGATAGGGGGAGAGGCAGAGGGAGTGAGAGAGAAAGGGGCAGAAGGGAACGTAAGCTTGTCCAATTTGATTTAAACATGCCTTGTTAATAACAACATCGTTATTATTTGGAAAAAAAGTAAATTTCAGATCATGGGTATCTCCTTGTACTTCACAAAAGAAAAGAGCAACAACAAAATCAATTTGCATAACCTTGAGATGAGTGCTCTGAGGTTAGCATTTCATGTAAATGCGTCTGTCCTCATTTGTTTACATACATGATATTAAATGTGTGAGTAACCATATATGCATTCAGATTTATAGCTATTGAAGAAGTGCACCTGGTGTGTGTCTGCACCTATTTCAAATCTGTGTGCTATTGTGTGTTCTTCAGCTACATGCTGACCATGTAGACCCCACTGAATGAGCAAGAAATTAGGCTAGTTCTGTAAATATCGTACCATCTGAAGGACAAATGAAGAACAAAATATAGCACAGTTATAAATCAAGTGCAGAAATGATTGGAGAGGGGTAGGGAGGAAGGTTGTTGTTGTTTAATTGGATAATTTTTTTTTTAATAATTATTTCTTAAAGATTTTTTAATACTTATTACTATTGACCTGTACCATAGGAATTCAAAAGAAATTCATCTTAGATATGGAAAGACAGTTGTAATTATGGTCATGGAGTGGATGAGATATATTCTAAATGTGATTGTCCCTTCAGAATATAATCTTGCAAGAAAAAGGAGGATTTAATAAATCTGGAAGTTTCTATTTCCATCTCTATTTCGTTAAAATATATAAATATGCCTATTGCTATAAACATTAAAATGTGACCACAGTAAATCACAGGAAAATCTTAAAATTAGCAGGTCACATCAAAGTATGGTAAATAGCTGATTACAAGCCATGTATTTCTGTGGTATGTATATGAACAATTCATATTGTTCTATGTTTTTAAATATAAAACAATTTTGAAGTGCATTATTCAAGAGTAAAAGTGAGCCCAAGGTTCTAGCAAATTTGTAACCACTGAGTAAATTTAAAGGAAGAATTCCTGAGATATCTTAAGATAGAAATGAGAATTAAGCAGAATACTAAAACTGCAGTCAAAATCTAATTATTTTTTCTGATCTACTTTTTACTGAACAAATACTGGCAAAGACTTAAGCTACAGTCTGACCATTTCTAACAAGAAGCATGCCAGGATCGAGAAAAATGTGGCCTTTTCAAGCAGTATCTGTATATTATCTCCAGCCCTTGGAGACATTTCTTTACCCCTCTTTTTGGCTTAGGACCACTAACAGCAATTCCCAGGAGGCTTCTGAGTCAACTGACTTTCTCTGTTAATTATTTTGGACTCCACTGGGGATAAGCAGCATATAAAGGCTGGAAAATATTGTGTCGATCCAGATCCAAAGAGCCTGGTTTAATTCACTCACTGTAATAATGAATAATCACTGAGAAATACTTGTGATGTGTGGACACAACATAGGCAATCAGTTATGGGAATGACCTGCTTTTTATTGCCCTTATCTCCTGGCTAATTCTCAATTCAGTTACCACCTCCTCAGTCATACCTGTTTGGGAACATTGCACTCTCTCCTCAACACTGTTGCTGAAAAATCTGATCATTAATTACTAGACTCTTACACACAATCAATGCAAGTGCTAATACTCTCCAGTCTCCACTCAGCCAGAATTGGTTAAATAATAAACTGGCTTTTACCGTTGTAATGATCCATTTGTAAGGGAGCTGTCCTAGAAACTCCAATACACTGCATAAGATTCTATTCAAATGAGGTATTGAAGTGCTTCACTCAGAGGCTCCCAGATCATTCACTTTTTTTCTTTCTCTAAAAAAGGCATCCAAGCCATTAGCCTAGCTGGGAAGCAGACTTATCAGGAGGTAGAAGCCTAACTCTGAATAAAGTATGTGCTTGATTGTACTGTATCTGCTAGGTAGTGTTTAGTCACCATCCCATAGATGGTTTGGGCATGGGACAAGAGGTTCGCTGTTCTGTGGGAGGTGTAATTGTCTGGGAGCAAAGTTCTTTTCCTCCTTCAACAAGAATGCTCTTGGCAGAGACTACTGCTACTTGTGTGCTACAATCCTGGAGGTGATGATGACCACCAACAAAAGCCTACGTTTTGATTGGGTGTGCTAGAGCAGGGAATGAAGTAAACAAATGTGAATCTCGAGGAGCAAACATGGGTGGGAGCTCACCTGAGAGCACCAACAACAACTGAACACAGGAAAATCCCAGTACTAATAGTAACGGACACTGAAAGGTGAAAGAAACTGTAGGTGGATAAATGAAGCATTAAACCATTTAGTTGCTGGAAAGGGCTTCCTTCTCGGAAGAGAAAATGCTTCACCATCTGCAGCTGGAATGCCACAATGTTAACTGAAGCAAACAGACCTAAATGAGACACTGATATGACAGTTACTTGCTGAGGTCAAGATGCTCAGGATCAGTTTAGTAGCTGGAAACATAGTTAAGTACATAAAAAGGGTTCCTTACACCTTATCAATTCCTTCCACATCAGAAGGAGATTTATTGGGTTCCTAGATTTTTCCCTTTTATTTTTTTCCCAGAAAGTTAGACTTCTTCAGATGCTTAAATACATTTAATAACCAGATTGCTTAGTACTGCCAGTCTCCAGTGCTGTTCTTCCTCTTCTAACTATATCATCAATCTGCTCTCATGAGTTATTTTGAGACACATGTTGGGCTAAATCGGAACCCAAGTGACTGAGTTAAAACTGCAGGGTTGCTAAGTCCCAACTACAGACTACATTTCATTCTAATGTTATGTGATCTGCCAGAAAATTATAAGAACTCAGCAAGGAAATAAAAATAAAAAAGGAAAAACAAGTTATAGTTTATTTTTTTTGTAACTCACCAAGCTTGCAAACAGAGGGGTAAAAAACAGCATACCCTCAGACACAGTATCTCCTATTGGCTCTGGATATGATCTCTATTATGTACATTTTCACTTACACATAAGATTCAAAGACAGAGTAAAGTAGAGCATTGAGGGATTATTCTCCAACTTCACAAGAAATATTTACTCCGCTTTAGAAATCCCCAAAATAATGAGTCTCCCAAGATAGCAAATGTAGATACAAAGAAGTTGTACTATGTTTTGTTGTAAAATCTAGACTGTTTCCAAGCACTCGCCCTCTTTAATAATGCAAGTACAACAGCACTGTACTTGGGACACGCAATAAGCACTAAAATAATGTTTACATTCAATATCTGTGAAAAGTTTTTTTCCTGAGATGGCTATAAATTAGGAAGTTGCCATAAATTCTTGACAAAGAGAGTCCATATTATAATTTTCTGTAAACCCTGAACCAATTGCCTCTACACACAACCTTTTATTTCTCATTAACTGAAACAGCTCCACACCTAAACCAGTGCCAAATCCTGCCCTCACCCTGCCAGAAAGTCCACTTGTCAGTGCTGTCACTGTTGACTTAATATAGGATAAGTCAGCCTGAACCACAGCAGCTCATTGGATAATTCATACTTTAGCAGATTTTGTTCAGTGGGCAATCCGATTATTATTTTTATGGGTTCACTGTAACCATTACTCTGCTTGCTGTCCTTTGTAGTAAGGTTTCAACTACATATCTGGGCCTGCTCCTGCAAAACTTCATTGCTTCTGCATACAAATAGCACATAGGGAGGAGCTGGAGGATTTAGCCAGTGGTTTATAAACTGTGTAAATTATTTTAGAAGTCATGTCAGGTATAGTTTATTCCAGGGTTTGCTTGCAAATTTTAATCAGAATACACAGAAGGGATATGCAGTATGGATTGAAATATTCTTTCACCTTGTACTCTGCCCAGGTTGACTTACTGTGAGCTGAAAAAACTGGCAGAAGTTACAGCATTCTTGATAGAGGAAGGCTGGACACAAACTAGAGACAACACATAAAGAAACATTTATTTTAAAAAAGTAAATCAACCATAAAGATCCTCCCAGTAGACCTGGGAGATGGAAGCCTTTCTCATTTTCTCCATGGCAAAATTTAATCTAGCGGCTTGGCTTTTCAAGCGTCATATTCAAAGAGATGCAAATTTGTCAGAGCTGAGACCCCAGCTGACTTTTAGCACTTTGTGAATGTCAAAGGGGCTTAAAGGTTGAAGTATCTTTACCTCCCTCCATCTTTAGTAATTCAAAACCAAACTGAATATACAAAGCACCCACCTCAACCTGTTTGTTCAGGCCTCTCTATTTCATGTGTACCTGCTGGCTATAAAACTGTTTGTTTCAGGTGTTGTTATCTGTTTTAAGTAAAAGCACATACAGAAATGAGCATGCAATTGAAAAATGTTTCACTGGAGAATCCTGCAACAGCATAAAACCTTCCCCTTCAGAGAGCTGCTCTGGCCCCCACTGCACATATGTGCATTTTAGAGGTTCTTGCAACATAGCCTGTTCCCAACTGACTGATTTCAGAACTGCTATTAACTGAGTAGTAATCTCACCCAGTGACATGGTTCACTTCATACAGTCTCAGGAGGTAATATATCTAATAAAAATAAAAGTAATAAAAATAAAAGCAACCCTAATGAATACTCCATTCCGCGTTTGGTATATACTTTATCACATAGTGGGGGCCACCTGAAAGCAGTGCCAATGGCTTTTTTTTTTTTTTTTTTTGCCTGCCTTTTATATGATGTAAATATCAATCTACTAATGGAGTTCCATTGATGAAGGAAAAGAAGAAAAAAAATAAGAAAAATGGCATTGAACAGATTGAGGCAGACTAATCTTGTTTGCCCAAAAAATGGCAACAACAACAAAAAAGTATATGTACGCAAAAGCAAGAGGATTTAAGCTCAGTTCCATGGGTAAGTTGTTTATTAAATTTAATTACATTAACATATACACAATCGGTGTGAAGGGAAGCCCCCAACAGCCTTTACCAAATGACAGATTCAGAGAGTGAACTGGAGCTCTAAGGCTGGACCTAGAGTAACAGTTTCAGAGAAGTGTTTCCTCTCATTTAACAATTTATCAGTCCTCCTGATGATGAATTTACTGGAAAAGGATGACTGTCTCTTTAAAAACGTAGTTTGGGCAGTGCTTTTTGGTTTTAAAGTCTGGAGACAGTGGCATTAGATTGATTAGGTGTGTACATGTTGGCTGAGAAAGCTGTAGAAAGGGGAATGGAAGTGTTTGACAAGATGAAAGACTATTCAACATGTTAGACAGCTGGTTGAGTGAAAAGATCTATAACAGCACAGTAAAATATACTCAACAGTAAATGATACCTTCACTGCAAAAGCTACTACAAGTTAGGTCACACAATTTTAGCCTAGGATGACAGGTTCAACCAAACAAAGTTTTAAAACACACAATTAACGTTTGTGTGCCTGGTAACAGACAGATAGCACTTGAGAAATTGAGACAGACAGGGGTTCCCTCTTCCAAATTTAATAGTGACTATGCAAAGTTCCTGAGCTAGATTCTGATCTCAATTGCTTAATCAGAGTAACCACTCCAATCTCAGAAGAGTTATTCCTAATTTACATCAATATAAGAGAGATCAAGATCTGTCCCCTTCCTCAGTCCATTACCTTGTTATAGAAAACGAACATTTATGAGAAATAATGGTGTTAGGAGAATTGTAAGCCTTCTTTCTGCAATCCTGTAGTGATTGACAAGCACAGTCCAGGGCTATGTGTAACTGTGTGTTTTTTGATTTGCACATGAAGGCTATGTAATCATCATGTGATTTTCATAATTAACGAAGCACAAAACACACCAGGATGACAGGAACAGTGAATTGTCATGCATGCTACCGATAGATGATAAGCAGAAAATAGATAAGAAACATTCAGTATTTTCTGGGGAAAAAAAAAAAAAGGAATTTTGAATGACTTTCCAGTGATAGGCTAGCAAGGATTATAGCAAACTATAAAACAGTCTAAAACCAAAGGTTGCTTTTCCTGCAGACAATAATAGGGCATTTGGACCTGGACACAGTTGGCTAATCTCATTTGATTATTCATGATAACAGTAGCAGTTGTACCAAAAAAAAAAAAAAAAAAAAAAGAGCCTTTTATTCAGAGGTAAAAATGACACATAAACTAAAATCGTTACCAGGAGAACTCATATTTCTTTTGTTTTCCTAACGAATTAATGAGAAATTTATCAGAAGGTGACAATAAAGCAATTTTCCTGTACTCTTTAATCTCTTTATACTGTTGTATATGTTTCCAGGTCGCTTTACATTGCCAGAAGTGCAAGTGGCCTTAGTTCAAATGAAAATTAGACCTGAGGTAGGTAGGATTTAAATTTTTTTAAAATACATTTTTTAAAACTTGTGTTCTTTCCTAGCCCTGCTGTTTGAGTGACAATACAAAGCTTCTAAGTCTTTCCAACATTTTATTTAGAAGAAGTAAAAATACATATTTTTTTTCTGTGAAATTAGTCCTTTTGTTTAATACAAGAATGTTTTCATCACAAGGTTTCACGGAGAGCAAGTGGAGCACTTGTTAACTTGATTCCACGGAATATTTGACAACAAAAAGTATTTTCAATACTAATGTTAACACATATTTCCTTAATTATAAAGCCCTAAAGGTACATCAAGCTAAGCAAACCATTAGATTGTCGGAACATTAATAATCTATTAGTGCACACATAGTTGATTATGCAGTGCAGTGGGCCAGGAGGGTTGGTTTTGGGATTCATAGTCAACACACAAGGGTATCCATTGCTAGCTCCACTAGGAACATACAGAATAACCTTGAGAATGCAGCCTAGCAGTTATCTGCCTCAGTTTGCCCACTTGTAAAAGTCTAGAGATGCTTTGAGCCCTTCAGATGAAAGGCACTATTAAATGCACAAAGTATTTATTAATTAATATTATGCTAAGAAAAAAAAAAACACATTTGTGCTTCTAAAATGTAAATAATGCATTAAAAACCCTCTGTAATAAGTATTTCTTCTTAAGCAGATATTTATAAATTTGATGCTGTACTGAGAAATGATTTCAGCAGTCCAAATGATTAAAGTAAAAATATGATTTCTGGCATGGGATTGTTTTAACATACACACCACTTCACCTATTCAGCTGTATTACAATGCTGCATTTTTGCTTTTTAGGGAAGGAGTCTGGAGGATAGAGGTTTCCAGTATTTTTCTTTAGGAATGTTAATGGATCTAGAGAGGATTTTTCGGGCATTTCGAAGCATAACTTTAGGGTTAATATTCTAATATACTTATTAATGTAATCAGCTCCTCCTCTTAGTTGTTATTCTCAGGAAATTCCTTTTGCATACACAGTTATTTCTTTAATTGCTTTGAAGTTTTGCCTGACTGCAATACTAAGATGTCTCAAGTCACTCTTGAGTCTGATAGTTTAGCAACTATATACATAAATACCGTGTAGCTAAAACTGAAGATAGGGTGAAAAACATAGCAACTTCAAAGATGGTTAAAGAAAATCTTATTTTTCTATTGCAAAACATTTCATGTGATAGACATAACTAAAGTTAGCTTTAAGAAATATCCCTTGTGCAGACTGATTTAAGAATCCCAAAATATTTGTTTCAAAGATAACTCTACCTCCTGCAATAGAAGTGGAACAAGTTATCTATACCAGATGTCCATATTCCAAAAAGCAAACTGATAACAATGGTATAGGTATTTGGTTCTTAGAGAAAAGAGTTTTATAGAAAAGAGTTTTATCCCACTCATGCAAAGGATGAGCTAAGCACTGGAAAATTCTTTCCTTAAAATATAACATTGTGTGTAATAGCTGAAATATATCGAGTAACTACTGTGTTTTATTCACGTTCAAGGCAAGAAATGTAACTGGTATTTTATGTTCAATGGAGTGTTATGCCACAATGCTAGGACGCTCCATAGTTTTTGCTAGGGATAGCAAAGAGTTACCTCCCAGGGACAGTGTATCCTGGGCTTTGGGTCTTCAGGGTACAGCTGAACCATGAGTTTATTTCTGTGCAGCCTTAGACTAATATGCGAAAATATACTGTTCATGGACACAGGCTGAGCCAGCTTGAATTTCTGAAAGATGTGCGGCACTCAGGTATGTAGGTGCTTTCCTAAGCTGGACTTAGTTCCCTAAGCCAATGTGTTTAGTGCTACTGGCAGTTATTGAGTAGTAGGAATTAAAATCAGCACTAGCAGAAAAAATGGCTAAAAAAGATTTGGAACTAAACTTGATTATATATAGAAAGTATATATATATATTACATTCATAGTTTATGTATAAATGCACAAGGCCTTTTAGCATTTATAGACTGTTCTCATTAAAATAAACATTTCTGGCTTTTTTTTACAGTTAATTACATTTTATGAGATTCTATTTCATGAGATGAAGTATCAGACTTCAAGTTTTTCTTTGTTATCCTAACGGTATGCCTCAATTAAAGTCCACCAGTCTATCAGTTTGTGGGGATAAAGTCATCCATCCATCACTGAATTTTTTGGTTAGAGATCACTAATTAGTTGGTAACTGGGATAGATTTTAATCATTGATAAATACCCATATTTTGCTACATTGCTGTTGCAGAACTGCTTAGTCAGTTAAGCAACAATAACCTGTCTATTTCACTTGGTATAATATACTAATGCCTTGGGATGCTTAAAATAAACAATAAATAAATTAACTTGCATTGTAGTTAATTACATTGAAGACGATGGTCTAAAAAGTTACCTGTCTGACATCTGTAGAACAAGTGGACATCAATGCCAAAGACCAAACCAAAGCAACAACTTCTGAAACTAACAAAGTAATTTATGTTCTTCAAAAAGCAGAAAGAGATAGGATGCAATATTTTTTAGTTCCTTCAAGTTTTATTATGATTTTATGAGACCATTCTTGCTGGCAGAGAAAAGGTTGGTGTCAGGGGACTGGTGCTGCTTCTAAGCGTAATTGCCTCAACCAAGTCAGACAAGAATGACAAAAAAGTATTTTTTGAGCAAATGAAAGAAACTTGTCATTCCAACTTCACAAAATAGTGCTAAAGATGAAATGCTCGACTCCACTGGGACAGCCATTTTTTTCTGTTATTACAGAAGAAAATTATAACCATAAAAATGTCCAATTTAGAAAAAAGGTGCCACTTTAGTGTCATTTGCATAAAAGCTGTTACATACAAATTGTTATAAAGACAAATGTGTAGTACTCTTGTTGAAAATTGCTTATATCTTAGGTGCTTTGCCTGAAACGACATAAAGGCCTCTTCAAACTGAAATTCATTCTCAGGTAAATAAAGCTGAAAAAGAATTTTCACCTATTTGTATGTACGTGAGCAGTTTTTCATATTGTCTTAAACAGATTTTGACATGCTTTTCTCCCAAACCTTTAAATTCCTTCCCATCTTAGCCTGCTGGTGGCCTCCATTATGATAACTTGGCTTTGCAGATGAGGGCAAATGAAAAGTTTGTTCTGAGTGCAAGGCTACAAATAAGATAAGGGAGCTTTCTGTAAATACAATGCAGCTGTTACTTTCTTCTGTTAGAAAGTGCTTGCAAATAGATCTCTTCAATGATCACTGGCCAGACCTGAGGTGGGTTACTAATGTCTCTGTCACTATCACTGTAGTGAAATGTGCAGAGATTTCTGCATCACACAGAGCTATGGATAAAATTGACTGATGATGCTGTGCATTTTTGCCAACCCAATTTCACCTCCATTCAATGGTGGAACAGGCAAGAAAATAAGATCATTAAGTTTTGCAAACAACCCACCATGAGCTGACGTTGAAAGCCACTGTAGACATTCTAATGTTAGAAAAAGGTCTTAAAAAATTTTTCTAAAATTACATAGGAACTATGAAGTAGATGAGAATTATATTAACTAAGCAACTGTGGCGCAAGTACCATTGTATATATGGAGCCATCATTTTTCTAAGTCTTTTGAAGTTATGTATAACTTCATGGTTGCCAGCTTTCAACAATCAAAAGATAAAATTAACTATATGAAAAGGATTCTATTAAATAGTTCGATATCTTCATTTGTATTTCTAATAAGCAGTTTCCAAGGCTTCTATTTTTTGGTGTAAAACACAGTATAGATCAACAAAAAATCCAGGTTGAGTTTGGCAGTCAATTCTCAGACATATACTGAAGTAAGTGGAAATGTCAGACTAATATGAATGATAGTAGAGGTTTTTCAATTTGTCTGATAATCTCTTTGTGAAATTGCAGAGTAATTAAATTAATGGACACTTGGATAATGTAACTTGAATATACATCCCAAGTTGAGATGTCTGACTCACCAAACCTATATGCTATATCATGGTATTCCCAGACTCTGAGCACCTGAGATGGAAAAGAAATGAAAATATATTACATAAATATGTAAGGGCTGCTCTGAATGTAATGCCTTCTCTTTTACTATTGTGACCCACAACATCAGAGGGGGATACTGGTGGTACGGTAGTAGGGGTTGAACCTTCACACAAATTCTCAATTATACTTTTTGCTGTGTGACAGATGGTAGCACAGAGGCAGTCTGACAAAATGGTGTCTGACATGGAAGTGCATATGAAGCAAAGGAAACAGGAGACACTACTTTCAGAGTAACCTATGTATATTTTCATAAATAAAATATAGTGTGGTGCTGAATCCACAAACTTTGATATCCCTGGCTATAAGACCTATAAGCATATTTATAATCTACTGAGACACGCTGTATACTGCAACACTAATAACACTGTTACTTAGAAACAAAATTAAAAATCAGGCGTTCTCTAGAACTTTAGGTAGTACAGGGCCAACAGCAACAATATACCTATGTTTACCATATCTGCATTTATGATGGGTTAATTACATTTTCAAGCAAAATAAAATAATAACAGAAAGAAAGGGGAAAAAGAAAAAGAAAAAAAGAATTATTTAAATGCACTGCAAGCACTAAATTTCATAGGGTCCTTTTTGCCATGTCAGACTGTACCCTCAATTTCAGATGAGGGCAGGAGCATTTACACATACTTCAAATATTTGTACACTAACTGTGAATGTGTAATTTTATAATTTAAAGGCAGTATAAGAAGAAAATTGTGACAATCTCTCCTTTTTGTTCAAAGCATGACAAAATACTGTTGGCTAGCTTAGTACCTCTCAGGCCTACATCCTAATGTCTTCTGGATGAACAGTTCTGCACAGCCGTGTGACCACGAACCAGCTGTGCGAGCAGAAGAGTCACCTTAGCTGGTGCCATTTCTCACCATCTGCATATCTTTCTTCACTATAGTGTAAAGATACTTGATTCATATGCAAGGAAGTTACATTTTCTTCAAAGAAAAACTGAGAAAACACAGGTTAAAAAAAGAGCATTTTGTTCTCATTTATATCCTGATTAATTCATTAGAAAGGATCAACCAGAACAGTTGATCACCAAATGATATCTTCCCAGAATACTTAGATTTCTTGTGTCTTTGTTGTTGTTGTAGCTTTCAAAGAAGACTGAAGAGATTTATGTACCTGTAACCGCCTTGAAAAGGTGAATTCCTTACTCAGAACCAATCACTACTTCTTCTGATTTTAATATGTTGCCACATATTGAAGAAGAAATAAAATGTTTTTGCACCAGTCTTTTAACCAGAATTACATACTTAAATTTGATTCTCAACCTTGCCTCAGGTATATGTCCAAAATTCCAAAATAGGGTTTTGCTCTCTCTGTTATCAAAAAATGTAATCCTGAAAATTATTTCAGAAGTGATAGCATCTCCTTGATGTAATTAGCCCCATTTAAATCAATAAAACTAGATGTGAAATTCCAGCAATTTGCATGAGCAAAGATGTTACAAGAATAAGATTTCTGTGAGTTGTTATTTACTGCTGAACTGGTAACAGGGAAAAAAAAAAAAAAAGGAGCAATTTATTTTTCTTTCAAGCTAAAACATAACAGAATTGCAAACAATGAATTCTGCTTATTAGAAGCTCTTCTGAAGACATGACCAGTGGAAGACCAGCTGGATCTCCTGTGTTCATAGTAGAAGACCATAACTGCCTCGATCGTAGTCTTCTCTCCTCCTGAGATTTTGATGATGTGGGCCAGCTCTTACAGATTTATAATTACTTGATCCTACATTTTTACACTGAGCAAAAGAAAAGAAGGATTTGAAAAAAATGTCTATTTTGTGTCCCACTGTTCTGCCCTGGCCTTTTGTCTTTGACTTAGGTTCATAATGAACTCTATGAGCGGTAGGAGCAGAATTGTTGGTGAACACATTTTCAGGCATTTCTCTTCCTTTTCTTCTCCAGTTTTCCATCCTGCTCCTACCGCATGCAAGATCTATCAATAGTGAAGCCATGGTTAGCTTTTCCTCTGTTTTCCCATATCCTTTTATATCTCTTTCCTGTCTCTTTCTGCAATCTTTCTTTCACTGCATTAGCAAATATACAATAGCATGTGTAGTAGTCCTTATCGAGGAGAGGAGAGGAGAGGAGAGGAGAGGAGAGGAGAGGAGAGGAGAGGAGAGGAGAGGAGAGGAGTTGGGTTGGAAGAGATCATCAGGGATGATGATCTGCATGCAGGGCCACCAACCTCCACACAGAACAGTGAGATCACCCCTCAGCCTCCTTTTATTCAGACTGCACAGCACCATGTCCTCAGCCTCTCTTCACAGGACATAACTTCTGTCCTGTTATCATTTCTGTTGTCCTCCTCCAAGTGCATTCAAGTACCTTAACATCCTTCTGTTGTTACAGAGATCAGAACTGCACAATACTCAAGGTTTGGTCACATCAACACTTTAATCCATCCCAAAATGGGGTTTGCCCCTTTGACTGCCAGTGCACACTGCTGTCTCTAGCTGTGCTGTCACCAGCACATCCAGGTTCCTTCCTGCTGAGATACTCTCCAGCCACTCCCTCCCCAGACTGTACCTGTGTCAGACATTACTCTATCTCAGGTACAGCACTCATCATTTTACCTTGTTGAACTTCATGCTGTTGTTAACTGCCCATGCTCCAGTGTATCTAGATCTCTCTGCAAAGCATCTGGTCCCTACAAGGAGTAAACTGCACATTGCTATTTAATATCAGCAAACTTGCTGAAGATTCACTCTTCAGCAAGATTCATTCTGCTAGTCACTGTCTGTTGGCCAGAGGTAGCCCCATTTATTACAACCCTCTAAGTTCTGCTGTTGAGCCAGTTCATCACCCAACATAACAGGAATCTGTTTATTTCTCAGGACAATTTGCCCATAAGGATGACACGGGGGATGGTATCAAAGGCCTTACTGAAATCCAGAAAGATTACATCTGTTGCTTTCCCTTCATTCATGAAGGGAGTGACCTTATCATAGAAGTAGATCAAATTACTAAGGCAAGACTTTCCCATGATGAACCCATGTTGTTGCTCAGATGCTGGAAATCAGACACAGAGGAGAAAATTCCACTTACACTCAGCTAAATAAAAGCTGTCCAATGAAAGACGGAAAGAGAGCACACAAAGAGGTTGACAGTAATGAATGTCTTCTTGAAAATCTAGGATGACAGTGAAATGGAAGAGAAAAGACACAGACACAACTGTAACTTGAACTGAAAGCTGGATGAAAACATTAGAAGTCAACAAATAAAAGTTTACAACTAATAAATCATAAGCCTAATTGCAATAGCTCTTTGATATGGCTTTGAAACCAATTAGAGGATAGAAAAATACCTAATGACTTTTCTCAAACCTGATCAAAATTTGAAGTTTGAAAAACATAAAATTTTTCAAGATCGAACCTGTCAAATGAATGGAAGCAATCATTCAAACTCTTTAGTGAAATTCACCTTTTTCATAACATCTGGAGGAGAGCAGACAAGCAGCAATACTTGATAGTTTTTGTGATTTTTTAAAGAATGTGCCAGCCTTTCTATTTCTTTGTTTCTCTTACTCTGCTCCCAATAACTTTGTTAGCTTCCTCTATTTGTTGTGTCTCCTGATGTGTTTTCTTACAAAAGAAATGGAAAAGAAGATAATCTCTAGCAGCCTAAGAAGAAAATAAAACAAAATAAAAAGACAGGATACAAAATTTTGAATAATTTGCTGAAGGCATAGAAATAATATACAAAATCTGCCAAGAAGTCAATCGGGCCTACAAGTGTAGGAGGAGCACTCAAGAAAGATAAGGCCATGTCAGAGAAGTTAAATGAATTCTTTGTATCAATGTTTGCTACAGAAGAGCTTAGGGAGTTTTTCCAGGCTGGAACCATTCTTTATGGGGGGAAAAGTCTGGGGAACTGCTTTAAATTGAAGTGTCAGTAAAAGAGGTTTAAGAACAAATTGATAAAATGAATAGTGACAAATTGTCAGAACCAGCTCTAAAAGAACTAAAATATGAAGCTGCCAAACTACTTACTCTGGTAGGTATCCTAGGGTTTAAACTGGCTCTCAAACAGTGCCAAAGGAATGAAGGTGGGAAATATGCTACAAATTTTTCAAAGCGTTTTGGAGTGGAGAAAGTGATCCAGCAAATTGTAGACAAGTTAACTTAATCTCTGGTTAAAAATACAGCAAAACATAATTTTAAAAAAAAAAAAAGCAGATTATGAATAAATGAATTAATGGAGATGCCATAAGCAGTGAACAAAGTAAGGTGTTTCCAGCCATTGATTTATTTGATCTCTCTTAGATGCCTGCTACATGGCAGCAGATGTAGCTTAGTCTAGAAATCTGATGTTCAGAGATTTAAATTAGGGTGAAAAGAATTAATTACTGAGTATCTCTGTGTTAAAACAAGTAAAATAAATATGAAAGTTTATACAAAGGAAAAAACTCATAAGCAAACCCAGCTAATAATAAGTCCTGTAGAAGTAATTTAAAAAAAAAAAAAAAAAAAAAAAAAAAGAAAGACAAAGTAATATGGATTGTTAAACTGATGTGATATCATCAGGTAGCAGTTTTAAAACAAACCTCTGTATGCATCTTTTTTTAACATGGAACTCCTTGCCAAGATATGCTTTGGATTCTAAAAGTATAAATAGCTTTGATAAAAGAACCTGAAGCCTTCATAAAAGAAAACTCTCATGAGAGATATCTGATGTCACAGCCAGCTTGGAATTTCCTTGAAAGAAAACTGGAGAATATACTGGGGAACCATTTATATCTGTTTTAGTCTGATACTTTCTCTTTAAACAACTATTACAAGTGATTTCTAAAGACAATAGACTAGATTCAATGGACCTTTGATATACCCATTTTTATATTAGATTTTATGTAATTTATTATGATATGAGCAAGGAGAACTTTCAGTTGAAATCCAAATTGTACAAGGATTACCTGTAGTGAAGGTTTACTCATCTGGACCAGTGTTGTTGAAAGCAATCCTTTTAAAGAAGAAATGAAGTTTTGCTTAAGTGAAAGTAGTTCTTAGAAATCCTGATTAATGGAGTTAGAAGATTCAGAAAAGCTCCAATCAGTTCTCAGGTAGGTTCAAGCCAAATCCAGAAGACATGCTGCTCAGATGCTTCGTAATGTGTTTCCACCGATCTTTCAGCTAAATTCCTTGCTTATAACTTTACATCAGTCTACTTTGAAGCAGTAAAAAGGAAACAGCTTTTCTCAATATTACCAATAATTCATCATCTTCAGAAAGAAACTGTCAAGTATATGATCATGGAAAAAAAATCATTGTATTTTCTTCTATGAAGTAGACAAGAATTATATTAACTAAGCAACTATGGTGCAAGTATCATTGTATATATGGAGCCACCATTATTTTTCTAAGTATTTTGAAGTTATGTACAACTTCATGGTTATATTTTGAAAGAGAGCTGTTTTCCTTTTAGGATCTTTAGCCCTGAGTATCCCACAGATCTAGTTATTCATGTCTTTCTAGTTAGCCTTGCTAATATATCTAGCTACCTGTGAAGTTAGATAGTTTACCACACATCCATCTGTTCACTCAAAACTTATGACTACTCACTCCATTTGGCAGAGTGGATGAACATTTTGTTCAATTTCATTTAGGGTTTGATTTTAATTGTTTAATATTTCAATCAATAATGACTCCTTGAGTCATCTGTTCAGATTCTACAATGTTAAATTCTCTTTGAAACTTAGAAAATAAAATGAAAAAAAAAATAAAGAAAAGCTTCATCTGGCTCTCACCTGGCTTATTATGAAATGTTTCTAAATGTTAATGTTTTGGTTATTAAAATGTATAAGGACAGCAAAAAATCATGGTATGGACAGTCTTGGGGATTGGTTTGAGTATAGCTCTCCATGTAGGAATAGCGCTTTGGTCCTCTGACAACAGTAACAGATATTCATGGTTGAAATGGGCCAGGTCACTGTGAGTTTAGAAGGGAAAAAGTGATAACATCTAGTAATTGTAAAGAAACAATAAGGCAGAAAAATATGTATCCAAGGCAAAGCTGAGAAGATGGCAAATTAGTGTGATGCCAACCACATATCAAAGAAGCAGAGGAGAGTGGGTGTTTAAGGCAGGAGGTGGTTTCTTCTGGATGAATTTCCATGAGTTTCCACAGGAAAATGAGGAATATAACCAAAAAAATTTAGTTCAACTAAACAGGGATGGAGCAGTGAAGAAATTGGTAATGGTTCTTTCCTCTGAATAGGGGAAGCTGACAAATAAAGTGTGCAAACAACTATCTCCCACTGCACTCTGCCCTTATGAGGCTCCATCTTGTGTAATATATCTAGGTCTGGAGCCCCCAGCACAAGAGAGATGTGGAGCTGTTGGAACAGGTCCAGAGGAGGCCCACAGAGATGATCAGAAGGCTGGAACATCTATTCTAATAGGAACGGCTAAAGAAGCTGGGCTTGTTCAGTTTGGAGAAGAGTAGGCTCTGGTACCAGCTGATAACAGCTTTTAAGTACCTCAAGGAGGGGGTATAAGAAAGAATGAGAAAGACTCTTTAGCAGAGTCTGCTGTGACAGGACAAAGGGGAATGGTTTCAAACTAAAAGAGAGTGCACTGAAGCACCGGAACAGGTTACCCACAGAGATAGCGGATACTCTGTCCCCAGAGACATTCAAGATCAGGCTGGATGCTGCTCTGGGCAACATGATCAAGCTGTAGGTGTCCTTGTTTCAGAGTAGATGGACTAGATGCCATTTAAAGGTTCCTTCCAACTCAAATGATTCTTAGATCAAGAGAAAAGCAGACTTTTGACACAGTTGGAAAGTAATAGGACAGATTTTAAATTGATAAAGGGAAGATTTAAATTAGATGTTTGGGGGAAATTTTTCACTTAGAGGCTGATAAGGTTGCCCAGAGAAGTTGCAGATGTCCCATCCCTAGGGATGTTCAAGGCCAAACTGGATAGAGTCCTGAACAGCCTGATCTAGTACTTGATTTAGTGGTTGGCAACTGCACTCACGGCAGGAGGTTGGAACTCGATAATCTTTAAAGTCTCTTCCAACTCAAGCCATTCTGTGATTCTGTGATTCTATGATTCTATGAATCTATAAGCTGGAAATCTGAATCTGATGTTCCTGTTTTCCTGGATTGCTGAACACACCAACAACGTGGGGAGTTGTTTATGTTTGTAACATTCACATAAATTTGACTTTTAAATGATGCCATCAAATTACATCACCCCATACTGGTAAAAAGAATGCATAGGAAAAAGTCTGATGGGTACAAGTGTGAAAGATCCATTCAAAAACATTTCACAGTGTAATCTTATCATCTCCATAGGTTTTGGTATTACATTTCCGAGGCCAGTCATTTTTGGTCTCAAACCTATCTGGAGTTTTAGAAAAAGGCAGTATGGGGGAATGAGGAAAAACAAGGACCTGAAAGTCAGAAAAGTTTGTGATGAGGAGTGGATTCTGAGAAGAAGAAGAAAAATGGAGAGGAAAAGACATATGGAATGGGAATGAGAGAGGTCAAGTAATGAGAAGAAGAAAGGGAATAACTCAGTACCTGTGAATAACAAGGCATTTATATAACGTGCATAAGTGCGTGTGCCTGTGTGAGTATATAAAATACATGTATCAAAAACACTTCTATTATTAAATAACTCATACCCCAGATTGAAGGCTTTTTCATCCTGAGATTCATAGAAATATGCACCAATGATGCTGCCAGAACCAACACTATTCAAAGGGAATTCTTGCCTTAGAGCCTCAAAGTCCAAGGTCAGTCCAAAGAACATCTCAACATGATCCATAGGAGCTCAGGGGTAGACCCTCACTGTTCTCACAGCAGTGGCTCTTTAAAGTATTATATTCTGGAAATTAAATTGGCTAAGGAAAATTCATGCCAGTAAAGTGAAATGCTTTATCCAATTGCCAAAAAAAAAAAAAAAAAAAATCCAAAAAGCAAACCAGAACACTTAGAAAGAGAGAAAGAGAAAGAGAGAAAGAGAATACCTTGGAGTCATTTTTGACAAATATTCATATGTTGTGCCGAGAATAACTGTGAGCTGAAAGCCTAGAATATAGCTGAGCTGCCTCTTTAAACACAATACCCTTTCCCCTTTTTTTCCATTTAGTTATCTCCTTCTCTGCTCTGTGGCTCAATCTGCATATGTTATTGGCCTCGATTCCCAGGGCTTCCACCTTAATCTGTAGTAGCTAATAGTACAACCTCACACATGGCCTGGGACCAGGCTCAGGTTAACAAGAAATCCAAAAGCAAATGGCTGGGGGAGGTTGCTATAAAATAACCACTTGAAAATTCAGGCTGTGATTTTTTTTCACATTTGCATGGAGAAAGCAAAGCCTTTAGTCTCAGAGGTTCTGTCAAATGCATTAAAAAGATGAACATTTTAGTTAATGTTATAAGAAGATTTCTAAAAGCAGTTTTGATTGTGTACTATTAGCATTAATTAATTTCTATACTGAGACCGGCCATTATATTAGTAGAATGCATATTTTAATCAATTTCTACTTACTGTTTAGTGCAAGTTAAAGGTAGCTTTGTGGTTTGTGCCTAGCTTATACAGTGCATTTAACTCAATGTGCCTTAGGTAATGCTCATCTGAGGTTCAGTGTATGCTCTAATCAGAGCATGATACAAGAATTATGAATGAAACCTCGACAAGTAATGGGGTTGTTTTCATTTTGGACCATAGTGGAATATACCTTCTCTAAACAGGTGCTGGAATGCATTATTAAATAACACAATACTCTACTGCACTATCATCAAAAGCAGGCATAAACAGTTAGGATTAAATCTGTTTTCAATAGCAGCTTACCTGCATATGAAAGCAGCTGTTTGATATACATTTGCAATCACTGTGTCATGGGTAAATTTAAAAGGATCTTGTCAAGTGAATTTTAAACAGTTGTCAGATTATTATATTAGAAATATTTTATCATTAAAGCCAATTAAAAACAGTCAACCTTAAATAATGTCTCTCTTTTTTTCGTTGTTTTTTTTTTTGTTTGTTTGTTTTCTCATTCTTATTTGACAAACAGTGAGACTTGCTCCTCAGAACTGCTAAACAGCATTTAAAATTGGTTCAGTACTGATGTTTGCTGTGTTAGTCATAAATACTGCTGATGATTCAGGTGACCAGATGCTTTGACTGAAAAGTGGTCAGTGAAGCATCCATACTTCCTAATCACAGATTCCTCACCCTTTGATTCTCAGCCCAAGGAAAAACTGATGTTGTATCTCAGTGCCACAGAAGGGGGAGACCAGGTCAATTTTGGTCAAGTTAGGAAACACAAAGCATCCCCACAAGAGGTTCTTCTGCTTTTGTCAGTAATGTCATCAGGTGCCTTTGATCCCAAATTCTTTTCTAAATGGTTGATTCAGGAGAGAAGTTCTGGAAGATAAAATAGAGGGTGAGTAAATGTTGAAAAGGCATGAAAGTAGAAAGTACACTGGGAATGAAGAGATGGTCAGAGTACTTTTGATACAGGGAAGACTCTGAAAACAACTATTTCTCAAGACATATCTATTTTCCCTCCATCCTCCCTACTTTGCCTTCCAATGAACAACCTTCCCACAACACCCAGGGTCTGTCAGTTCATGACACAAGCAAAGCATTTCAGGTCATCCCAATTCTACTACACCATCCCACTTTGGTCATGTCCTGGCTTGCTCTGGAAAGTCATTCTTCACATCCACAATTACATCTCATGGTCCCTCTTCTCTCACGTTGTCTATCCCCATACAGTGTCCATGAAGTTTTCTCTTTTCCTATATTCATTGCCATAATTATTTCTCCAGCATTTGAGATCCAAAGAGAGATCAAGTTCACTGTGCTAGGAGACATACACAGTCTCTGGTTCAAGCTTCTTCCAGTGTGAACAGACCAGGCAAACAAGCACTGAAGGGGAAAACAGAGGTACAGAAGTACACAAGAAGTATCTCAGCCTTGTCTCATGCTATCAGAGCTAACTGTCTGACTAAGAATCACGCCAAGTGCATGGTCATGAGTAACTCTACCATCTTCACATGCACATCATAGAGAAAAGTGTATGATATGTATGGACCAAAAGTAGTTTCAAATAAAATTAATCTAGAATAACTATATTTCCCTATTAGAACATCTTCAAACACAACACAAACCAAAGTTTATGTTTGTATATCCTCTACAGCAGCACTGTCCTGGCAGGAGCTGAGTTCGTTGCAGCTGTACTCCAGATCAGCATCCCCACAATTAAGTCTTCACATCATTAACCTATTGGAAAGAACCTGATTTTAAAAGGTGGTGACATCAGTTTTCACTATAGCATAAAACAAAGCCATTGGTGGCTGCTTTTCTGTTCTGTAGATTTCAAAAGCAAGCAGTACTAATTGAGTTTCTCCTGTATTAGTAACTCGTATCAGAGATTACTAACAAAATAAGCATACATATGCTAGAAGTATTTGGCATAAACAAGTACCAGCGGACTGCACATTGGCAAGCTTACAGTGATGTTAAGTATTTAAGAGGACATGAGGAAAAAAATAACTGTAAGTGATGCCAGAATAAAAGTTACCACTTCAAAGGATTCTGATTCAAAAACACAGAAAAAAAAATCTACATGGCAACTGACCTGTTACCATTCTAGACCATTCAAGCTCCAAAGATGTCTCATGCCTGTCCTTCCTAACATCTGTAAATCAGTTTTTCACTTACTCTTGGACCTCTTCTTCCTTCTTACAGGTAGAGTTGATCTATGAAAGCAAGACCCAGCTATTACTATACACAGGCTCACAGGAATGACTTTCTGGCCTTTATTAGGTTCAGTTGTAATCAATCACTTAGAAATGAAGGCTTCACTAGTTCATTACCAGTTCCCTGAGCCATCCAGCCTCCCCAAATGCTTCATAAAACTTCTAGATTTCTAATATTTAAATTAAGTATTTCAATTACCTAATACTTAGTGATGTTGCTTATGTTTCTCTTTATTTTCCTTTTCCTACATGGACTTGGGTTGAAAAAACTTCTCTATCAAATGTATATCTTAATTAAAAATAAGCCATTTTAAATGCAGGAAAATTAAAAAAAAATTCAAAGTTACCATTTCCTCTCTGTTTCAAAGATGTAAATTCCAGAAAGAGAGCAGTTAGACTTTAAAAGAAAAATTTATGAGTATTTCCCTCTTGGTACTCCTTTCAGTGCCTCCTAATTAAGGACAAGCCAATACAGTATCATGTACCAATCTGGTATTTATTAACAAAGCTAGTCATGATTTTTAACTGATTATTGCTCAGAGGATCCTCCCCTCATTAATATAAATGAATTAGGAGGAATAGTGCCAAATGTTTCAAATGGGAATTAACATGAGACTGCAAGGTATAATTAGTTGAAAATGCTAAATACATCAAAGTATTAATTTGTGTGTGCATATATATATATGCTTATATATATGCTCCACATTTGTATATTATCTAAAAATATTATGCATATATACATGCAATTGAACAGATCAACTTAAGTGTACCTCATAGATGGTTGTATATCTGTTTTATTATATTATTCTCTACAGCTAAGAAAAACAGGGTATCAAGCTGAAAGAGGATTACAAAATCCAAGGAATAAAAATAGAGATCCAAACAGGGTAATTTTGATAATACACGTCATTTAAGGTACAGAATCTCTTAATCAAACACCACTGTAGCCACAATATTACCACCCTGTTGTATTGTTTTCTGCTAGTCTCATAACTGTGTAATGTTCTTTCTTTTCCCCCTTTCATTTCTGTGCTTGTATGTCTGTCTGTGTGTTTGTGTCCATGTACACTTGCTCGACTGTAAGTACAAATACAGTGAGGTTGAGTCACCACGGCCAAGACAATCATTACATCCTGTATTTTGGATGTTTAGATTGATATTATGCTCTTTTCAGTGCTTGTAGCATCTTCTGCAGCTGTTTGGAGACCCTCTCAATATTTCTGTAAATAAATAAAATTATTTGGGAAAAAAAGCAGCAAGGTTAGACTATCAAACAAGAGGCAGAGAGGAGCAAGTCAGGAGATCTAACAAAATATGCTCAGCCTTATTTCTCTATACTCATCTTGAAAAGATCTCCCTTATAAGAAAAGGCTGAGGGACCAGGGACTCTTCTGCCTGGAGAAGACAGAGGGAATCTTATCAATGCTTATATATACCTAACAGGTGGAAGTCAAGTGGATGAGGACAGGCTCTTTTCAGAGGTGCCCAGCAAAAGGACAAGGAGCAATGGGCACAAACTGGAACATATGAAATTCCATTTAATCATGTGAAATAAGATCTTTACTGTGAGGGTTACTGAGGACATGGAGCAAGCTGCCCAAAAAAGTATTCAAAACACTCATGAGCACTTCCCTGTGAAACCTACTGTGGGAAACCTGCGTTAGCAGAGGCTAGTTCCACCCCTTATGATTCAGCGATTCTATATAAATGTGTTAGAATGCACTGACCCAGTGGGTGGCCACATGTTGTCACAGAGAAACTTTTTGTCCTGTTTTCTTTATTTTCATGCTTCAAAATGTAGTTGCATTTACTATGATGCAAAGAAGGTAAGGATGGATGCAGACAATTCAAATGGAGAGAGGAGGATGGATGACACAACTACAACTTAAATCTCATAACGTGTTCCAGCAGTTTTTGCTGTACTTCACAGTTGCAATAAAGGGCTACAATCCTCAGTTCGCTCCTTAACTTCAGACTCAAGTCTTTAAAATGTATCCTATTGAAATCAGCTTTAAATCCTATCACTATAATTCATATGGCTTGTCAACCATGAGTATATGCAGGGATCCATGTCACATGTATAAGAACTACTAAACTGGATCAGACTATAAGTCCAATATATGAACATCGATGGTATCAAATGCTTAGGGAAGAAATGTAACAGAAAGGTCACTCCCTAAGTACACCTTCCTTGCTTCCAGAATTCAGAATTTACTGATGTTTTGTAAGGAGTTACATCAGATTATTGCATCTAATAGTCCCAAATGAAAGTGACTTTTGTGTTACATAGTTTTGTCTAATCTTGTTTTGAAACCATTTTTATTTTTTGTCCTTACAATATTCTCTGGCTGCCAGACACAGTATTTTTGAGAATGTGCAAGCTTTCCTTGAGAGAAATACCAGTAGTAATTTTTTATTATTATTTTTTTTAAGATTGTTCCCTAGTCCTTTCACTGATTGTCCCATAGTTTTTGTTCTTTGAATTTTTCTTCTGTCTTCATCATCTCTAAGCCATTTATGACATAGTAGATTATTCCTACTTGGTTATCTTTTGTTTTGCCCAGTTAAATAGCTTAGTGCATTTAGAAGTTTGCAGAAATTGACACTGTTACATGAAAGCATATTAATTTTAAATAAAGACTGTTCACCTCCTGTCTATATTCATACTCTTTTACATCATGGATAGCATTTCATTTGCTATTTTAAAATATGTTTTGGTGTAAGTGTATAAAGTGAAAGATTAAGAGACTATAAACAATTTAAGATAGAGACTGTATCTTTGTGGGTGCAGTAACAGGTATGAAGTGTTGCCTTTATACAGGACAAAGATAATAAATAGCAATGACAGCAGCACAAATTTAAGCACATTTAATAGACTACATTATTGTTCTGGTAAAAAAAATATGTTGGGTTAATTGTGTTTGCTTTTACCAGTAAAGAAAGCCCTTTATGGGCTTACTTATGTAACACCCACTTGTGGTCATAACTGCTTCACTGGTATTTTAACCTTCAGGATTTCTATTCCTCTAAATATCTAATTAGTACTGCTGTTTTAATGGTTTTATAAAAGCATCTTGGCATGTATGCACAGAATGGCCTAGTGCCAAAGTACCATAACGTGCAGGAACAGTAATGACTCTGTCTCTGCTCTGACTCTTTGTGATAAATATGACAGAAAAAAAATCAAATGCGAAACTGACATGACAGCTCACATTTCTGCTGGATTTCATAAAATCTACTCAGAGCAAGAGTTCCATATTTTTGTCTGGCTTTTGGGTTTTTTCAGACATAGAGCACTTAATTTGTTCCTTCTGTGCCTTTGTATCATCTTCGACATAGCATTCTTGGTTGTGCATATTGGACAAATCCTGTCACCCCTACCTTTGCAAGACAGATACGGAGGAAGAAGACCAAGGCATATAGGTACACATCAGAGAGACAGCAAGAGATTTTCAACAGTAGAATATCTGAGAAGTTTAATTTTGCTCTGGGTCACATCCTAATGCATTGCATGGGATGTTCAGCAGATGCTGAATCCAGTAAGGCATTATCAGAATTCTAAGAGGTGCTATACGTTCATCTAGAGAAACTTTCCTGTTCATCAATAACTTCAGTAAAGGGCCTTTTTTCTAAGCATCACAATGATATGAAGACTTACACTAATGCAAAAATCCCCCCAGACAGCCTAGGTTCTGACATGGTGCTTTCTCCCACTTGTTCAAATTAGTCCTTAAAACACCTCAGCTGAGTATCAAAATCCAAGTATGACGTTCTCCACTTCTGCTTCTTAATGGGTAATATATAGACTGTAGTGAGTATATCTCACACACTGGCAGGGTCTAACTAGAATAATGGTCCTCTGGTGCCACTAGCAGTCCACATAATTTACAGTTACCCTCGTATTGCTCTAACTCATGGCAAGGGACAAAAGCTGGTTAATGATCAGTCAGTGCAAGGTGGCATCTTTGCTCACACCTCCCTCCCAATTAGCACTCCTTGCTCCTTGCCTGCAGCAGAAAATCTGGGCCTTTATATTCTTTTCCCACAACAGCAGCCTCCATCATTAATTAGTGTATGGAAGCTCTGGAGATCCATTGGGAACAGAAAAAAAAAACATTCTCCTGTGACAGTGCTACTCCTGCTAACAACTCCAATTCCCCTCAAGCTGTCAGTGACACATCCTTGAGCTTCTGGTGACCCTGTACAAGACCTTTCTTTGGACTTAGGAAAGGAAATAGTGTGATATACAACTCATGAATCTTATGGCTTCCTGATTCAGGATTGCATTATCTTTATGTAACAGAGTTTGAGCTGAGTCCAAAGCTTGGTAATGTTTCTATCCCATGCATATTCTTCCTTGACTAACAATGCTCTTCAGCAACAAAGACATATTTGTCTCAGTAAAGACATGATTTGGGTACCCTTTCTTTGTTCTTCCACCTATTTTCAAAAAATATATGGAATGCAATGTCTTTGTATCTTGAAATCACCCCCACACGGTAAGAAGTTACTAGGCAGAGAGGCATCAGCTACTCTGAAGAAAAAAGCAAAGTTCCTGTGCCTAGACTCTAATATAAATTTGGATAGACTAGAGATTTCCAAAGAAAACTAGAAGTTATAATTATCTTCTAAATATTCTGAAAATTTATGGATAGGATCAGAAGTTTCAGGTATGTGGGGAAATTTTCTGTGGTTCATTAGTCACTAGTAATGTCATATTTACTTTTTGTATGACACCAGGTACAAGGAGAAAGTGAGCAAGTGATATCAATTAAAAACACTGTTAAAAAGTACAGTAAGAAATAAGCAAGTAGCTTTCAACTGACATTTTTTTTTCCAATTTTATGCAGCTTTTGTGCAGTAGAGGATATTAGTCCATATTCACAAACGTGTTTGCCCAGAAAAGAGCAGCTCAAGAATATATGATTTATTTTTTCTGTTTTAATACACAAAGAAAAAGTCCTGGTGAACTCAACATCTGCCCAGTTCACATCATGGCTGTACTACGAGAATCTCCACCTTGTATTGATTAGGCTCTCGAAGTCCTAGTTTGACATCCACATAGTTCAGTTTAAATCTCCAAATTGTCCAAGGTCAAGCCTTCGGCTGTTGTAAGGTGCTGATCAGCAATATGAAGGGGATATCCCCCGGATATTAAATCTATTGGCCTACTGACCCAAAATCTCTGATAGTTGAAAAGAGCTGTCAGTCACTAACACTGAAGTCACTGCTAAAGAGGATATGAATTAAAACAAGCACTTTTTTTGATTATTGTCTAACACTATTCCAGTTCAGATTTTTATTGACCTTGAGTATGAGTTAACACCCATGACAAGGGTCTGCTGACAAAAGCCAGAGTCATCAGTCCTGATCACAAGGGAAAATTAAGTTTAAACATCAACTTCATTCTTCAAAAGTTAAATAATGCTCCTGGCATCAATGAGTTCCAAATAACATTCTGTTTTTATTATTCACATTCTTTCCCATCCCTGTCCCATTAATGATGAAGTGCACATATTTAATGTGCTTGGTCTGATATTATCACATACAGAGTACGTCATCTTCAGTCTCCCTCTGTCTGTAATCTAAGCATATGTGTCACTGGGCAGAAAAATTCTTATATTACTCCCCCAATTCCCCCTTCAATCACAGGGTTGAAGGTATTGAAAAAGAAAGTTCTGTATCTTACTGAAACACCCATATGAAGATCTGTAGATGAGAAAAGGATGGAGATTGTATGAGGACCAGCACAAAAGAAAATTTAGAGAAGGCAAAATATTTCAGTTGCCTTTTAAAATATCAGCTGCTTTTTAAAACATATAAAGTTAACTCAGATCAAATTGATTCCAGAACAGTATGCCTTCTATTCCAGCAATATCTATTGCCATATGGAACTTTTAAATACTGGGTTTGGAAAGGAAAGAAAAGAACACAAGGTAGCCTAGTTAAAAACGCACCAGAAGTATGAAGACAGCAGCCCAGTCTGTTACTTGATATTCAAACCTTCTTAAAACTTTACTGTGATTCTTTTTTTTTTTTTTTTTCTCTTCTTTCTTCTGGGAGATTCTACACCGCTATATGATCAAACACTTGACAGCCATTTTCAAGCAATTTTACATGATTTCCATACTGAAGAAGTATTAAACATGAGATTCCAAGAAAGTAGTCAGGCTCATTGCATTTTGCTGTTTTCTCCAGCATAAACATCCTAACCAGTGCCCCTCAGTATACTACAACATCATACTATTTTTCCATACTTTCTTTTCCTCATAGAAAATTCAAAGCTTTTTCTATGTTTTCCTACTTGTTATACATTTGGATCAAATATCTCTTGAATATGTAGAAGGGAACAATCAAATGTGGGAACAATAATATTTTTGAATGTATTTGACTATGAGAATTTGAGTACATCTACCTATCCCATTATGAATTTAAATTCACTTCATGAACATCTTAGAATAAATAGGGTTTTTATATATATAATATATATATATATATAATTCAAGTAAAAGTATGTTAAAAAGTGAAGTACAACTGTGAAATAAAACAAATTTTAAAAGAAGGAATCAAATATGGTTTAACTGCAAATGAGTCATCTTAATGGCATTTAAAAAAAAAAAAGCATACATGAATTTGGCACTGCAGTCAGCATCACAATTGTTCTGGCAAGAGAAGGGGAGAGGAAGAGAGAGACTGACTTCAGATGCCTAAGTGCTGCTTATTAGCAGGGAAACAAGTACTGTACTTTGTAAAGTTCCTTTACTTGTAATGTTTTGGGGCTATTTCAGCTAATAAATACAAATATTAATCATTGTCTTCTGAACTACTATATTAAATTTCACTTCCACCCTAGAATGAGGCATTTATATAGAAACAACTGGACAGTTTTAATTAATTTCAAACTATTTTGAAGTGATTAACATGTGAACATGTCTGCCAAAGCATTCAAGATTGTTTTTGCACTTGTGTGTGTGTATTTAAGATCATTAGGAAATGCTGTGAATAACTGCAAACATCATGTACAACCAAAACATCTTTATCATTCTTTAAACACAATATAAAATGTTCTTGAAGTATAGACACGCCTCATATAAAGAACAGAAAATCTATTTGTCCTTTTATTTCAGGGGATGCATTACTATCTCAGGAGCTTGTTGAAAGGTGACTTAAAAATAATTTATCAGTAATTAGCTTTATATAGATCATACTTTATAATGAAAGAATGCAGGGTGGCAAAAAGTTTGTTTTATTCTTGTTACTTGTATGATGTGTTTGCTGTTTTTTTCTTTTTTTTTCTTTAGGATATTTTTAAATGTCAGTTTTCATTTTCTTGCACTTTTATCACTGAACTGATTAGTGATTTTAAAAAGTCCATATCACCGTGGTTTGGGAGGATGTGGAAATAAGAAATATATTATACTTACTCTTTCCAAAAGGTCATTCTGCAGTACATCTACAGTGGAGTTAACAAAAGAAAAATACAAAAAGTAATAGGAACTACCACTTAAAATTCCTTTCTTTTCTTGATTCGTTCCTCCCTTCCTCTTCTTGACTCATATGATGTCATCAGTTCACTGCCTATTCAGGCATCATAGTTAATGGACTTGGACATACAACAGGAAAAAAGAGGGATGCAAGCTAAGATGGCGAGGAATACAACAATCAAGCCTTTAAGTATTAAATAATGTGTTAAAATTTAACTCAGTCTCATGTTCACTTTTTTCTTACGTTTAACTTACATTAAAAAACACAGTCCTACAAACTAACAAATACAGATAGGAACATCTCAAGTTGTTCAGATTTAACGAATATTTTAGTCAACAGTCCTTTTTACTTAGTAATGGTTTGTAGATTTAGGATGTATTAAGGAATCACCTAGCTCCTTTACATCAACAGCTGGAATAGGTATAGAGGCAACATGCTTGGATACTGGCAAGGAAGGAGCGTCCTCTCATAGTTTATAAGGTCCTCATTTGTTCATCTTGGAAACAACAGCATAGCATATTTGGTATGGACCCTAGTTCAAAGACTGTAACGAGGAGGTCCTATTTAACCAACCAAGAGTGAACTGTGTCTGCCTTTCTCATCTCTACAGCTGGGAGCTTGAGACCTTCTGTCCTAAATATGTAGTCCATACTTAGGGTGATGTTCCTGTGAAGTGAAAGGCAATTACTACAAGATAAGTGTATAAGAAGTGAGGTAATATAAATAATATACAGAGGGATCCTGAGGGTTTGAGAAATGTAGAAGGTAACTTAGTTCCAATGAAGGACCAGTCACACTAGTGTTGCCTGTCTTCACTGTCACAGGAAACCTTTATTGCAAGATATATAAAGCTGTTAAGACCTTCAGTTTCATAAGGCTCTGCTGATGAAGAACCACAGCTTTGAGTAGTACTGAAGTTCTGGATGGAAATGAACTGGCAAAGCTGTTTGAAGCTGTTTTGTGTAAACTCTTGCTCTAATATTCTGGTGCTACCTGCTGGGCAAACACTGACAGATCCCTCCTTCTTACTTGTCTAAGTACTTTGAACAAATCAGGATGGAGTTCTACGCTTTTTACTTGCATTGGTTTAATGTTATTCTTAAGTGCCCAACCACCTGAAAACTTCTTTAATTGAAGCCATATTAGTAGCAATACTTTAGGAAGAACTGCCCATTACTTATTCCAAGCTACTGATCTCTTTGAAGAAATAAGTAGTTAATATGTATTTTCTTAATTATTCTCATTATATGTAACACTGGGAGCTATGAATTTGCTTCATTATGGATAGGAACCGAGTGCTTCCAATCATGAAATATATTTTTTATGACAACTTTTCCAAGATCTCAGCTCTTAAGGTTACATTAAGAAAGGTTTACTCTGCAGACTTTGATAGTCAAAAGGATAGCAATGCTTTTCCCTCTCTTCTGTCAGCCTTCCCCTTCATCTCTCGTGCACCTTCTTGAAGTGGGATGTAGATACAGCACTAGCTGATTTACTCTGAGCTATCCTCTGCTCCTTTTCCACCCAGTTAATCTGTTTGGGGTTGCTCTCTGGAGCCATCTTGATTGTATTTGCCACCAGCTGCTTCCCACAACCTCGTTTCTCCCCTACCCACCTCCAGAGTGTTGCACCACACTGCAGGAGCCCACAGTGCCATTTGCCAACACCATCTGCTGGACCTCCTGAGCCAAGATTACCTCCTCCTAAGCCCACACCCTTTCTATCTGGGTTTCAAAGGCTGTAAACTAGGGGTCACAATTTGAAAAGAAAAGCTTAAAAAATCTGAAGCTGCTGTTCTTATTCCCAGCATCTTTTCTTTCTCTTTCCAGCACATAAACATTCTTCTCATCTTGCAGTAATTTTTCTGGTAAAAAAGAGAAAATTCTGCTACAGCTTTCAACTGCTGTTTTAGGCACACACTAGCCCCAGCAAAGTTGTGAGGTGATAGTCTTAATTATATCTTCTCTATCTTCAGACTGTCCCAGTCTAAAGAACTGTAACTAAGGATGAAAATGGCAGATATCTATATTTATACCCAAGTTTCAGTCTCTTTGCAGTAAAGTCATATAGTAATTCAATTTAAGGGATTATTTTATTTGCTTGACCACATTGCCTAGTCCCATATCTCATGCTTGTGAGTTACTGGCTGGTCTCTACATGTCTTTAACATATAGGAATGTCAGTGTTTACGTATTTCTCCCTTTCATCTCTAAAGCATCTGCATTGGATCGACATACCGCAGTGGTTCTGAAGGACTTTAATCTTCCTCTAATCTGTTGGGTACTCTGATGCTTTTCTTGTTGTTTCCTCTTTGCTGAGAAAAATCTCCACTTTCAGCTCACAAGTTTTACCCCTTGTTGCAGTAAAAAGGTTTCTCTGGGCCCACTGAACTCTTGCCAAGGACCAAGGTCCTCAGCTGCACTATGAGGACAGTTTATTAACTCAGTTTGAGGAGAAAGTCTAGGAAATCTAGGCTCTACATGGAAAAAAAGGGTAAGGTTACTACACAATCTCAAAACCATATGGTCTTTCTTCCATTTTCAATTCCTAAGTATGCAAAGAACATTTTTTTTCTTTTGTAAATTGTATGTCTCCACTGTTTTCTGTCTGCTGCTGGAAAAAAAAAGATAGATCAGAATCCTTAAGTTCTACTTTTGCTTTTAACTCTCAGCCAGCAGTATGATTTCCTTCACTCCCTTTGTCAAAATGTCCCTCAGTTTACCAATTTGCAAAGTTACTACAATAGCAGTGACGTATCCACATGAATACAAGGACTAAAATAAGATGTTTGCAAAAAGACTTCAGCACTGGCAAAAGAAAATATTGGAAAACTTATTCTTTCAAATTGAAAATTCAAAATGTGGTAGTTCATTTGCATATCTAAACATCAACTGAAACCATGAATCTGCTTGAAAGTTAACCACTCCTACATGAGCATTGCACTCTGTTTATAAGGCACATTGTTTCCTTTATAAAGCCTACAGAAACCAGACTTTGATTTGAATATAATAAAATTGCAGAAACAGCAGAAGCTGGTCATGTAACTCCTTTTTTAATGAATACCTAAAGTAACAGTCCTCTAAGCCATTGTGTCATCTTTCAACTCCTGTCCCTCCCTCCCCCTTTCTGCACCAAACTCGAGGAAAAGAAAAACTGATTGGCAGGTACTGTAGCTGGTGTGAATAACCACGACTATATATCTTGTCAAAAATCAGCATGTACTTTAAAAAAGAAGAAAGTAAAATATGAAGATAAGAGGAATAATCTGAGGCTCTCCCATATTCTCATTCAAATTTTTCTATTTAGATTTCACTATATTTCCTTTTTTAACCTTCTCCTGCAGGTCTTTATATATAGGACAAAAAAAATCCACTTCTGTCATTTAAAGCATGATGAAAGTACCAAAGAAAGATCTATTTTCAGCTGTTTCTCGTTAGAGCACTTTTTTGCCACTGTGATAAAAGTCGATGCAAAGAAAGAAAGACGAGTCACTGATGAAGATGAAGAAGCATTTCTGATCAGCCATCTGTTCAACCAATTAAACCCCTCGCAAATAAAGTTGTGTATACTTATATAGCTAACCCATAAAGATATACATATCTATGTGTACACTGGCGTGCAAAGACATACATATAAATACCATGTAAAGTCTGCTTTGCATATACTAAACTCTGCTTAAACATTTCTTACATGCTGAGCATAGTTAATTAAAGGCATACATAGAGAAACACTGTAAAAGTAAAATAGAATTTGGCCCCAGTAGAGAACAAAGCCTTCTCTATTAGCATCCTTTTCTCTTAATGGTCCTTATGCAGTAAAAATAAAGTCCAAACACTATAATTTCACTCCCAGAAAAGTTACAAATACTGTAGGTATCTTTAGAAACAGCTGCAAAAGTGGATTCACTTCTGACAAGATTGGTGTTAATTACCAGTAAGGACTTCAGTATAATACTATTTAAATCATTTTAAATTATCCCTCTCAAAAATTAATTTTTCATCAAAGATTACACAAAAAAATCATGATATCATCTCTGCAGCTGCGATTTAGTAATAATTTCATCTATTATTACCAATGTCAGTTAGATAAAAGAAAAATGGCATCCTACTGTGCTGATTCCAGCATAGGCCATATATAGAAATTTTTAACTATCACTTATAATCGCCTTGATGAGCTTAAACCTCCTCTCAATTAACACCCTAAATGACACTGAGACATCTTAATGGAGGATGTAAGTAAAGGAAAAAGACTTTAATCAAAGAATAAAAAGAGAAGTGCCATGTAAAAGGAGGAAGTCTGGTGCACTTCTCAGTGTCCAATCACACCAAGGTCCTTTATCTTGTCTTGAAATTCTTGTCATCTGAGTATTGCGATTGTAACTTCACAGAAGCCAGAAAAAAAGAAAAAAATAAAAAGGGAAAAAAGAAGTGTTCACACTCTTGTCCTGTTATGTGTAGATGTAGTTTGCATTCATATCTGAGAAGGATGCTGGACTTATACATCTAGCAGGCAACACACGAAAAAATGAAAATGAAGAGACTGTAAAAAGTAAAATGATTGTACGTTACAATGAGAAATTCCAATTTGGTTTCTTCTAAAAATAATTTGGGGCAAAATTAAAAGACATAGTGATCTCTATAACAATCAATAAAACTTGTAAGAGCATGTTCTGATCCAAACATTCCAACCCAAACGAAGTTCTGCTTTTACAGACAAGCAGTAATTATACCTAAAAGCCTCATGTGCCAGATAACCATGCAAATATTTTCTTAAATGGCACCTAAACTAAGCATTCTTGTCTCTTTCAGCTTTCCTCTAAGCTTCCCAATACAAGCATTTAAGCACATACACACACTAAGTAGCTGCGACAGCACACTTAAAATTCCAGGAAGACATAAGTGTCTACTGGTTTCCAAACCTATGAAGCCAACTTACTGCCATCTGAGTAACCACACAGATGTAAGGGGTTGATAACTTTCAGCAATCATCTACAGATTTAGTCTTCTGCGAAACCACAGGGTGATGGCTACAGGCTGGGAGCTGCTGATTTAGGCTGCAGGTAGCCAAAAGAACTGATAGTGGGTGGCTTTGCCACACTGTTTGTCTCAGTGACAATCTGCCAGCTCTGATAAGGAAAAAGGGCTTTGGTGAGTGTGGTCCCAAATACCTTGGGGAGGTGCTGTGAGTGCCCAGGAATCAATCATGTCTGCTGCAATTGCTAAGATGGCTGTTATGTTTTGAAGACTTTAGACTACAAATGATTGAAGTTCCTGTTCACTCTGTTCCAATGTCTGTAATTTGAAATGTATATATATATTGTTTCATGGCCTGATATTTTTTCAGTTAATTCACTCATAATGAGAAGCAAATTAATATCTCTGGGTGCATTAATGGTAAAAAAAAATCTAATTAAAATCAGCCACGGTATTTCATTTCTTTCAAGTGTTTGTTTGCCCGTTAGAGCTTCACAAACTCTTGCTACAAATAATACCAGTTAAGGATTCAGCTCATTTTGATTAGGAAATCATTTGCAAATGGATTTTTGCTTCTATTTGTCAGAGGTATTTGTTGAATATTCACCCAATCATTTCAGCTTGTGGGTTGTTTGCTTCAGCGTTTTGCTAGTCACTCCAATCTTGGTGCTAAGCACCCAGTATTTAAGACACACAAAGAACTGTTAAAAGAGCCCCTCAGGTAAAGGTAAGAAATACTCCAACCTCTACTCTGTGGCAGGCTCACTATCCACTAAATTTAGTCATGGCTTTTACAGAGAAATGGATCAAACCCAGGGAATTATTTCTCCTCCTGTGCTGGATGATATTAGACACATGAATATTACATAGCAACTAATAATAAGCAATGGACTGGGTATTTTTAGAGAGAAATTTGCAGAAGTGCAGTGATTCATATTAATATCTGTGCAACTTTCAGCATCCACAAATATTACCCTATCATGGGGGTAGTTGTCTCAATATTTCCAACTAAAGAGCCTTCCTTGCCACTCAGGAAAGCAACCTTCTACCATTCAGCCTCCAAACAGTTTTATGTTCAGGCTTCCAACGCTGTCCCACCATTTGATCTTCTAGTCACTTTTCTTTCTCCATTTAAAATTTAAAGAGGGCTGATTCTGCATATGTAACACACAATGTAACAACAAAGTAATGCATGCAATTAAAAAAATCCTTAAGTATTCTGATCTGAATGTTGATCTGAATCTAATATGTTGATCTGAAGGTCAACAGTCTGTCAGTTTAACAAACAAAAAATGCCAGTGAAGCCAGTATCTTTGCACGCAGAAAAGCAGTGTCACTTTCTGTAACAGCAGCTCTAAGAGAAACTGATGCATGGTCCACTGCTATTTTCTTATCTGACAGAAGAACTGTAAGTACACTGCTTTTTAACTTGGTCTCCATTTCCATCTTTTACTAGTATGATAATCATTTCTGTCGATTACAAGTCTGAAAAAAATTGATCTTTTCTGACTGAAATGGATGTGTCAACAAGGAGCCTAAGGCAGAACTTGGTCACACTGATACCAAAAGGAAGTCCTTGTCCTGGAACTAGGTTGGAGCTGCCTCAACAAGTGACTAATGAACTGCCTCTCTTCAGAGGGATGGGAGCATGCCAGTCAAGCCACACCAATAAAAGGTTTCAGGTGCAGACAAGCCCAAGAACACTGATACTCATTCATCTAAACAAATGCACATTGCAGTGTGGATGGACATTCCGCTACCAGTTTGTAACTTTGTGACCCACATTTAAGGCAGTGTTAGGTAGTTTTGCAAGGCAGTTAGATCTATCTTACGCTCCTATGCCTGCACATCTATACCTGCTATGCATAGATACAGGTGCTCTTTTGAGCTCTATGTTAATTGATTTAGACCATCAAAGAAGTAGAAAATGAAGTATTGTTCTTTGCTGCATTTGTTTTCTGCCTCTGTTGTGAGCTGAAGTATCTTACTGGGGTATTAGAGAAGCTCCAGAAGTAGAATGAGAAGAAGGGAAGAAGACAGCTTATTTCCTTACAAAATCAGCAGGATTTTAAAATGACTCACTCCATGGGGGACACCATCCCACTTAAATGGTGCTATGTCACAGCACTTGGAGTTACCATTTGGGCGCTATCAGAGCTAATGTTTTGTCCAAGTACAGGAACATCTGGTAAGAAGAAAAGACAAGACTTAGACAAAAAAAAAACAAATATTTTTTTCAGGTGGAAATAAATTAGAAAAATACACAAGCCTGGTGGTCAAGTGTTGCTGGCATTGATACGCTGCTTAAGTTAGTGAGGAAGGAATAAAAAAAAAAAGCAAAGAGTCAGCAAACCATACTTTCCTAACTAGCGCTGCTATGGCAGCAACTCCCCTGATGTATATGTGACTTTATCTACAAAAGAGTACTTTTGCCCTATACTTATCTTGTTCAGGAAGTTGTATCAGTTTATCATCAGCTTTTTGTGCCAGTATAAACTAAGCTTCCAATGGAAATGTCTGACAGACTAGCTGTATTGCAAGCCTCTTCTAGCTAGGATATGGTCATACAAGGAATCTTTGGGCTTTTGATTATGAAGAAAGCATATATTTCAGTGGATGCCCTGCTATGAAGCTGTGCAGCTGCTATGAGGGTGCTATTTTTGCTTCTTCAGTCACCACCTTTCCAAAAAAAGAAAAAAAAAAAGGAATTCTGCATGTGATGTGAATAACAATAAAAAAAATCTATACAAAGTGGCTACACTGCATTTGTGTCCTTTTATTTTTTCACCAGCAATAAAAGAGTTCTCTCTAAAATCCCCGACACTCTGCAATTGCTTGAGAGCCAGGACAGCTCTCAAGCCAGGTCTAAATTATAAAGTGTTGTTGACAAAGCTGTTTCAGTCAAAAGCATGAAAAAAATCACACCCTTAATTGATATAGATACGCCAGCAACACCCTCTGTATAGATGCAAGAATCCCTTTGCTTGTATGGCTTATGTCACTCAAAAAGGTAGTTGGAGAAAAAAGATTCCTTTTGCCAATATATGTTTTTCCTTTGGCACAGCTCAGCCAACAAAGCCTGTGTATCATGGACAAATTATTCCCAGTTTTTCTGCATTCGAGTTTTGCTTGGGAAAATTGGCAATGTCTATCTTTTCCTTGCATCCAAACCTCTCTCTCAAATTGGGCTTTTAGTTCCCCATTGTCTCCTTTTTGCTTCAGTGTCTGCCTAGTCCCCCTACAGTCTTCTTAGTCCCCTATTGTTCATCGAGCCATTTCTGTCTAGAGACACTCAGATATCTTTTACATGTATCTATATCTGTTGCATATATATTTGTCTTACAGCTCTCAGCATTTCTGGTCATAGCCAAATTCACTGGCTGAAAAATCTCCATTCAAACTTAGACAGCCCATCAAAAGGAAAGCAAGGAGAGGGTCTGTGTGACCAGTTGGATTTCTTACTCTTATCACTGACAGCCATCAAGTCCCAGTTACAGAGGACTTTGTTCAGTCAGGTTTGGAATACCTACAAGGACAGACACCACAGAACTCCATATTGGAACCAGTAGTGATACGGTATCATTTAAATCGTTCCCCATGAAAAACATCTTAAAGTCTGCAAACTTAAGCGTGTTTTTTTTCTCATTTGGATCCACTACCTAGTAACCTGTGGAGAGAGAATTAGAAATAGAAAACATGTATGAGGAAAAAACACCAAACTGTACAGGAGGGGTTAGGTCTGATAGAAGGAGAGATATTTAAAAAGCAGGAATTTTGGTCAGGGTTAATGCTTATTAGTTTTCTGCAGTTCTTCTTCAATCTTTCTGCATACTTCCAAGTAATCAGAAGGCTGAGCTCTCTTTCCTTGTACTGAGGTTGCTACTTGATCCCTAACACGTTTGAATCTTACTGATACTTTTGAGGATGCTAATACGTCTATCGAGGACTGACTCCTATTATCATCTGAAATTTACAGTCACATGTTTCTACTGAGTACACTGAGTTTATTCACATTTTATATATAAATTCAAAAATCCCACAAAAATATACCATTTGCTTAGAAGTACAAGTATTCAGCACAGAATACACAGTTCTCTCTATATTGTAGTCATAAGCTTATGAAGACAACCTTATCTTTTTCTCCCTCTTTTTTCTTTAACTTATTTTCAACAGGATGGCTTGCCAGATCCACCCTACACCACTTTAGGTTCATTTAACTGAAGATTTAATCTTGCAGAATTTAATCCTCCTACACTATATCTTATGCTTGGATGGATCTATGGATAACTGGACAGGTGCAAGTATGAATGATAGTATATCACTATATTAGCAAATGCTGCCTTCATATTCAGATTTCTGAAGGAAACTGGTCTATAATAATGCTTTGTTTGCAGTAGAGTCACTCTGCTGACACCTATGGAGGTACACTACTTTTTTTTTTGGAAAAGGCAGATTTAAGGTGAAATCAGTTTTACATAGCTAAGTATAGGGAAGTAACATTGTTTTCTGCTTTCCGTAACCATGTTTTTGATCTTAAAAGTAAATAAAGCTTATCCATATCAGTATTATAATACTTATATCAGGAATTATATCAGGCTAAGAAAATACTACCCATCATTTTTAGAATTTTGTAAACATTATTTGAGAAAGGAAAAAATTGATTTTTCTTCAAAATAAATTGAAGAAAATAATTCTTTGCTTTCTGCTCTTCTTAGTCATGCTACAATGCTGTACCAATGTAGTAATAACATATCTTTCAAATATATACATTAGAGACTTCATTCCTATGTTCTGTGTAGAAAACAAAGGTTATTTAGCTACTTCTAAAAATCAGCTCCATCAGAGGTGAAACAGTACAAGCACTTAAAAAAACAGAAAACAAACAAACAAACAAAAAACTGTAAGTGAAGAAAAAGACCTTACTAATTGAAAATCTCAAGGGACATAAGTAGGGTGGGGGAATGAGATCACCTGGTCAGAAATTACTACTCTTTCAGATTTGATATTTGTAGTGTATGTAATTTGCTAGAACCAACCTAGCATTTTATTCAAAAGGTGGCACCTTGCAAACAGCACAGTCTCCCCAACAAAGCAGGGAATCCATGCAGAGAAAACAGCACAGTTAATTGAAATTTTAATACTGCACAAGTTGAAACCCAGGATACTCCATCTTTTCTGTCCCTAAAGCAACTTCCGTCTTTCAAACACTGAATTTAGAAAGATATCCTGTAAGGCAAGAGAAGAGAGCATTTGGTATGGAAGAACTAATATTATGCTGAAAAAAGCATGAGTTTTCTATGCGGGCTGCATCAGTAATTATCAAGTGATAACAGCATTGTTATGATTACAATATTTTTCTCTGTCCATCAATTACTCACATTCTAATAAATGATTTTTTCCTCATTAAAATTCTCTGTAGCAATTGAGAATTGCAATATTCAGCTGACATAAATAGCAAAACAGACTAGAACTGACTTTGAGCAGTTTCTAGATTTGTTCTAGGGGTATGCTATGGCAATCCCAAAAACTCTCTCATTCACATGGCAAGTCCTTGGTCTCCAGGGATAAAAACACAGAAAAATAAAATAAAATAAAATAAAATAAAATTATAAAATAAAATAAAATAAGCCACTGTTCTAGATTTATTGTCTCATAAATGGAGTTGCTAAAGCATCCCAAAGAGAGAGGCTTTGGGTGAGAGAAACTGAAAGCCAGCCTTAGGGTATCTGATTTCACAGGAGTAGCACAGGACTATCGTAACAGAGGTTGTAATCCAGGGTGTGTCTGTGTGCCCTTCATGCCCTTTCGATGCGTCTTGTGAAAGATGGACACTCATTTATCCAAAAGTTATGCCAGTCGCAGATCAATGCATTGTGCTGCCTTCCAATAATTTTAGTGCTGGATCATGATTGAGTAAGGCATTAAGGTGGACTGCATAATGCTGCCCTACTGTTAAGCTTTAATTAGTTAAGGCAGCAGAGAGCCTCCCTGGAACAAGATGCTCATATTTCTTAGAAATGCAGACAATCTTTTATAGAAATATGAATTAAGAATAAGGGTTTTTAAATGCGAGGTAAAGGTAGGGGAGGGAATTAAGGCATAAAACCTGCACAGGAAGCTCATGAGACTTCAGGGTAGCTGAAATAGAAGTGCTCCCAGAAGAAAAGCAGAAAGTAATAGTGTAGATGCAATGATATAAGTACTGGGAAGTGCCATACCCCATTTGACAGGAGTGTAATGAGCACAACAGGAAGGAGGAGAAGGACTACCATTGCCTGTGTTTTATTATTTCCTGGCTGTACAGCTGATGCTCTGTAAGATCTTTGGCAACGTATTTTGCTTCTCACCAAAACTAGAAACAAAACGTATGTGCCAGAAAGACATCTTGATCTGCGGATTAAAAAGCCATAAAATAAACTGAATCTCAGGACTGAATACAAGAGAAACACTGGGGGGAAAAAAAAAAGAAAAAAAAAAGTAAAAACTGGCTTGACTGATTATGGGAATCCTCCTCCAGTGAACTGGCAGTGGTGATAATGGCACTGCCTCGGACAACATGGAGCAATGCATTAAAAAGATTGATTGGTTATGTTATGCCACAAAGTGATAGTATATTTTTGAAGCAAAATGCTGTATTAAGTTACTGTATAGGCATTTGAGAACAGAATAATTTCAAATGAGCAGCAGAGTTTGTCCTAAGTATAGTCACTTCAGTTCAAAAATGAATGGGTTTGCAGGCATGTGGTAGAGAATAGTTAAAAATGACTGGAGTACCCTTCAGATTATTGAAGCAATCTAGGAAATCTAAATTGGTCTACAGTGCCTGTGCCCAGAGCACCCTATTCACTTCCAAAATGAAGTGCTCTCAAAAAAAAAAAAAAAAAAAATAAAATAAAAATAGTGAAGCATTGCAGTTGGAAAAGATCAGAAGCCTTGGGCATGCCCTATGCAGAAAAATTTAAAATTACTGAAACACTTCAGTCTTTTTTTTTTTTTTTTTTTTTTTTTTTAATATATTTAAACATGCACTTCTTTTTAGAAGGGAATCAAAAAACATTCTGTCATTGTAGGCAAACTCATGAATGATTTAAAAATTGAACCCTACATAAAACAAAAAGGGGAAGGGGAGGATAATTTAAATAATAACATTAATGCACTTCTGCCCTGAAAGCCACTGATAGAGAAAGAGAGATGGAGGGGAAAACAGACAAAAGAAGAAAAAATCTATAGTTTAAGGGATTAAAAGGAATCATAGGGACATCTCTGACCTGGTCTGTATGCTTTGCAGACATCCACAAATCAATACACCGCTGGAGAGATAGAATGGTCTTGGGAACAATCCATGGTGACCCTATCTCCTCACCTTTGGCTACAAAAGCTTCCTCCACATCACAGAAAATGCCTCTCCTCCTTCCTGGCTGTATCGGAGTGTCTGCTCCCTTAACAGATGTACTTGCCCACAACTGCTTAACAACTTCATTTGGTCCAAGATACCTCGCACAGACCAATTCTAAAGATTTAGTTGTGACTTAGTCACAGTTAAAGCTCCAGATCTTCAGTATGTAAGATGTGGGGGGATTTCAGCTTTCACTTAACATGAGAGTGATTTTTCATTCACTCCAGTCCATCAGAAAAAAATTTGGAAAGGCATCCCTGGGAAGATACAGACTCAAAATCCCAGCAGGAAAATAGATCAACTCTTTTTCACCCTCTCCATGCAACCTAAATTATTTTAAAGCTCAGTATCGAAAACCAATTCCACAACTTTACAATATGTTGGTCTGGTGGTCTCCTTTTGCTTTACCTCTCTCCCAGTGTGCAAAACTTCTTTGCAATAAAATGAAATAGAGAACCTGGCAAGGAGAGGAGCCCATTGGAATTCAACACCCTCACATACCAAGGCCAGCATTCTGATAAGAATCCAGGCAGGGGTTCATGGATGTGGGACTGAGGAACACTTCAGATCTCGCTCTGAGGAAAGGAGGACAGTCAGCATCACTGCCAGAGAAATTGGGGTTGTCTTCCAGCACTAAGAAACAAGCATGCTTTTATGTATTTGCCACATGGCTCTGCTGTGCAGCAGCACATGTTTTGTGGCTGCGTGGCGTGGAGAGAAAAGAACACTCAGCCGGAGGAACGCTGCTGGCAGACAGGGGGCTGAGGAGCCCAGACTCACAGTGATGTTTTCACCAGTCTGCTGCCCACTGTTGCTACCCACAGCACAAAATCCTACAATTCTTAGAGTTGGAAGGGGTCCTTGCAGGCCATCTAGTCCAACTCTCCTGTGATGAACAGGTACATTCACAGCTTGACCAGGTTGCCGCAGAGACTGGGCTAGCCTGGCCTTGAAAGTCGCCAGGGACAGAGCATCCACAACATTTCTGGGCAAACTCTTCTAGTGCCTTACCACCCTCACTTTAAAAGACTTTTTCCTTGTATCTTATACCCTATGTGTAAATTTACCCTCTTTAAGTTTGAAATCATTTCCTTTTGTCCTGTCGTCACAAACCCTGCTAAAGAGTCTGTCCACTTCTTTCCTGTAGCTCCCCTTTAGGTACTGAAAGACAATTCTCAGATCACCTTGGAGCCTCCTCTTCTCCAGGCTGAACAGCTTCAGCTCTTTCGTCCTGTCCTTATAGGAGAGGTGTTCCATTCCTTAGTAGACACCAAGCCCCACTGAAGCAGACAATGAAATTCTATGAGGTAACCATAAAAAGCTTACAATGAAACATGACAAAAGGAACAAAGGGCAGAAAGATTGAAACATTAAATTCCCCCAAGACTCTTACCACTGTCTTAACTGTAGAAGATGTCCTTCCTCCAAAGATGTAAGTCAACAGGGGAGCAATTGTTGAAAACTGAGACCTTATTCTCTCACAGCTCTTCTGAAAACAATTCACAACAAAATTTCCTACATATATCTATGCTTATGAGGAAAAAATCTGTAAAAGGGGATGTTCTTGTCAAACACACCTCTGGCTCATGAATACTCTTGGACAACAGAGATATAAGTTAGGGAGAGACAGATACAAATGCAAAACAAGATTTTCCTTGCTGAGACCAGAGTCAGTATTTGCTCAGTGGAAGAGCAGGTGACACAAGACAATCTGCAAGGCTGACGGAAAGCTTGTTTGTGCTCAGTGCACTAGAGAAGTTGTTCAGGAACAGTTACGTAAAGATTAGCCCTGTAACGCTGCCAAATGCTTTGTGTTATTATGTGCTGTGTTGGTGCCAGGCAGCCCCACATGTCAGAGCTGCCTCATAGGGCAGTTTTAACATGCACACCCACATTTTCAGCAAGCTCAGGGAAGAAAAAAAAAAAAAAAAAAAAGCGCACACAAAAAATCCATGAAGGAGCCAACTCTGACCTCATTCGCATGGCTGCCACCACTGATTCCTGTCATCTTGTACCTGCTTGACTGCAACCAGCATAGAGCCGGAAAGGCACATCATTTTGGAGATGGCTGTCCTCACCCTCCCTCCTCCTCCTGACCCATCATGTCCCCTCAGAGAATCCCAGTTGTGTGGATAAAAAAATAAAAGTAGCAACTCAACCGTGTGGGAACATACAAATTTAATGCTGTTTAAATACGAAGGCATCTAAATAACACAATGATTGGAGTTATGCAGGTCATAAGTCTGGGGAGTAAGTAGCTCACAGACTTTCTTTTCTTTCATCCCTTCTCTGTTTTCTTCACAGAAGTTCATTAAACAATGATTCTTACTCCTTTAAAAATTTATGAATGAGTTATATGTTCACGAAAATAAGGGAGTAAAAAGCACTGGCCTTAGCCAGACACAGTATAGTCTGGCACTGCAGCTTACCCCATACATGTTCCTCTGCCACTGTACATCGTCTGACCCAAAATGCTACTCCCCATGATGCATGCAATCTCATGGAGAGAGAAGCTTGTCAATAACTGATATGAGTATTACCACTGTGGGACATACCTTTCCTGACACATAATGGACATGGAGCCCAAGACCCCGAGGAAAAGGTTGCTTCATCATCCAAATTTCTTTCATTTGTACTATGTAGGTCTCAGTTACGAGGATGCAGCAGAGATATGGAAAAATAGGAGTCTGTCTGCAAGCATAGAATATAACCTCATTACATAAAAGAGTATCACAAATGGCTTCATCCTCTTCTAAAGCTTATATCATCATTGGGCTGAAGATTTTCTGTTGAGAAAGTGGCAATAACTAGTAAACTATGGATGTCTTTTGGTTTTCCTTTCATTATAGTTAATGTATACAGTAATAAAACATATATTTTTATTTATTACAACATAAGAAAAGCGGGCAAGAAAAACATAATAAACAGTATTAAAAAGTTTTATGTAGCACTTTTTATGCATACATTTCTAGTACTTTACAAAATCAAAAGTTTCCCTTTGTTTCTCACTCTCATTCTCTCTCCATCTCCATAGAATTATTTTTTTTAATTAGCATATATACTTTATACATTTATTTATTTATTGAGTCCTTTTTAAATTTTTGATGTATTCCTTTCCACCATCTTTATTCTCACTTATTTTTGGTTTTGAATCTCCATTTTTTTTCTAGAATTCTAATTCTTTTCCTTATTTTTATTGCTGTGTCTCCTCCTCTCTATTATTTATCTCTTTGCCCTTTCCCTACATCTCTTCTTTTCTACCTTTTGCTTTATCTCTTTGTTATCTCTGATGCTTATTCTTTTCTTTCCCAGTTCTGTTTTCAAAGGCCTATTCCCACATACTGTGGGGAAAAAAGATCTCATATTGTCATTCCCTTTCTCCTCTTCTGTTTTCGTTATTTATATAACTCACTGCAGAGTGCCCAGAGATCTAATCTTAACTATCTCTTCACTACCATCACCCTTCCCAATGATCTACATGAACAGACAGGGACATTCGCCATCTCAAACACCTTCTCTTTTCCATCCACTGTTGTCAGATTGGGTTTGGTTGGCAATGCAAATGTTAGGATTAGCTTGTCCTCACAAAATAGGATCTGGCTGCAAGGACCTCCTGCTGTGGAGAAGGGGCCACAGCACTAGATAATCTCCAGGAAGAACACCAATAGTCTCTTTTAACATTTCTAACTCTTACAAAATCAGGTTGGCTAGTGACTATTGAGAGGTAACCAGAAGACTCCAGCATGCCTTTTTTGCTGGTGACAGCCACCCAGTTGAAATGCTGTTCTCTAGGACTGTCCTCAAGATTAACCCTATAGGAGAAGATGCCTGCATGTGCCTAGCAAAGCAGACTCCACTACAAGGAAGATAAACGTTTTTTTTTGTTTTTTTTTTAATTAAAAAAAAAAGGACACCACCGTGGAACTTTCTGGGTTATAGTGGGAGGATTTCTGGCAGCTTCTTAGGTATGGCGTTATGGTTTCCCCTGATATGCTACCACTTGCCTTGAGCTGTGTGTTAAGACAGCCATCTTTGGACTTAGGAAGCTGAATCTATCTGTGGATTTATGACTTTGAGAATCTGATCCTCCTAGATTCAATGAGTGGGGCCTCAACAGTAGAAATAGCATTTGCTTCCCTCTAGAAAGATAAAATGTAGCTCTTCATTAGTTGTATCTGTGCCAAAGGAACCCCAAGTAACTGGGCATGTGGAACTTCCCTTACTTTGACAGGCAGCATTGTGCGTTTCAACTAAGAGAGGTCTTCAATCCAGAAGACCATAAAAACTAAAGAAAGAAAATGGGGGAAAAAAAAAAAAAGGGGGGGGGGGGGGGGGGGGGGGGGGGGAGTTGAAGTGACATAAAGAAAAAGTGGCTTCAGGAGCACTGGATTAAGGGAGAACAGGAGAGGGAAGAGAGATGCAGAGATCAGATGGAAATTGAGGGTTTAAATGGTTTAAAAAAAAAAAAAATGTAACCTATGGAAAAAAGAACCAAAAGCTAGTCCTGCAGTTACTGTTTTTCTTCCTCTTCTTTTAATTCCTTCTTCTTTCCCTTTTTGTTTTTGGAAAAAAAACCTTTCAGTTTTCTCCACATATAACATTATCACATATTCAGAACATTTTTGATGGAGACCAAGAAACACTAACTAATACTAAGCCAGTTTTTCAATTTTTCCAGCTTCAATATCTCTTCCAGGTATGCTCCATCCCCAGATGCACATTAAATTAGCTTGGCCAGTTTCATATGCTTCCAACCTCTTTTGTAACAATTGATGGACACTTAAATCCTTTTCACACAAATCTGGGAGAATAAATCAGAGGCTGCAACCAAATCTACACTGTCTGGCCAGTGGCAATAAATAAATAAATAATTAAATAAAATTGATATCACAACTTTATCTTTCCTGTCCTGTGTAATGTGTGAAAGTTTTACTCTGGAATTTTGAAAGTCACTGGGGAGCAGATACACAGCCATCTCATAGAGCAGAACAACGGAATGATTGTTTATTTTGTTTGTGGGGAAAAAATAGTTTTGTACTAATACAACAGCATTTGATGCCAGTAGCAAAGATATATATTCATGCTGCAGATCCTCAGCACTATAAAAAATAGATCAAGAAGGGTTTTTCTATTATTATTTTGGAAATAGAGAGGAAAATAATGAAACTTAATCTGTTTGAAATGCTTGTAAATTTTTAAATATAAAAACCCAACATTCCACATCCTATCAACCTGTAAATCAAATTATTAACTTAGCATAAGGATTTAAAAAAGCCCAGCTGTTACTGCACCCAGGAAATGGGAGTGGAAGGGGAAAGAGGAGGGAAATTAAAGGGGAAAGACTATTATTTTCATGTATTCAAGTTCTGACATAAAAATGGGGATTTTGTCTGTTAAATGTCGATGTGCACAAAATCATAGCCAGGTCTAAATGCCTTAGTCATGGCAGGGGGTTAAAAAAGAGAATATTTGAGAATAATGTGAATTAAAAAGGCAAGTTAGTTTAAATTTCTGTTTGGTAGGGCCTGAGGCCTACAACTCCAGTGGGAATACAGTGTAGCCGGAGGGCTGATGAATGCCCTTAATGAAGTTGGACAACCTGGAATACATGCATAAAATGATTTTAAATATTGATATGATGTCATTGTGCGTCTGAAGATATTGAAGTGTTCATTTTCAGAGCTAGACAGGTTGTGTCTAATTTATTATGGGGATGGGAATGATTATTTACATTTTTTAATGTAGCAATAAAACAATTATGGGATTTAGGGAGAGAAAAAATATTCATGCTTCTTGGAGAGAAAAAAATCATGTTGTGATGGAAATTACTTAGAGGAGTTTATACCAGCAGATATTAAGAAATAAACTTTCCCTTTTCCTTCCTTGATAATTGAGGTAATATGTTCATAATGTATGTAAAGTAAAAGATTCTTTGACCAGTGTTAATTATATTTAACCTGCTCTATGTATAGTAGAAGGAACAGCTCAAATATATCACTGGGGACAACTAACTCACCCATATATTCTGGATGTGTCTATTATAACATTTCCATGACATTGCCTGGTTCTCAGAACAATTCTTACCGTGAAGAAGAGGAGACATGGTGTTATAATGGTACGTTCAGTTCTGTTGTGATATGAAAGTTTTTACGGAGAATGCCTCAGGGCACCTGTCTGCCTTGTGTGTTCAGTATCACGGCTGTATAACACACAGGGGTGGAAGTATATTAAAGGCTGAGCCACTGCAGTCTGTTGGAGGTTGCTGGTGCTGAGGTCCCATCCTGATGATCTCCAGACCAACTTAAAAATATGAAGTCTTTATAAAAATTGCTGAGGATCACTTTTTTTTTCTTTTCTTTTCTTTTTTTTTCTTTTTTTTTTTTTTCTTTCTACTTGTACTTCTGTTCCCAGCAGATATTCATTCCTACGTGAGAAGATATCAGATTATATTTCACCTCTGGCATAGGTAGGAACAGCAACCTTACGTATGCTTTGAAGGTGATTTTCTGTTTGGCATTGACTGTTCTTATAATATTCACTAGCAAGCAGGAACTAAAACTCTCCCACTCTCTGCTTTCTTGTCTACCTTTCATGTCAGTGGTTTAAGAGTTCAACAGAACAGTTAAGCACATGCTTAACTCAGAGTATTTCATTGTGGCTGTTTATCTTCATAACAATGTACAAATTCTTGCTAATGCGTGGCTTGTGTGATTATAGATGGTGTAAGGATAACAGGTTCTTCAAAGAAGATACATGCTGCACACTCTTATTTCACTTAACAGATCACAAACAGTTGAAATTATGCCTATGGATTGGACAGAGCTCTCATTGTCTCAAGAACATGAGGTTAGCTCCAAACTGACAAACCTCTTTCAGGAAAGCAATGACAAAATAGCTGGAGAAACCCTCTCCTGCAGGTAGTCCTTCCTTGTTATGCATCACATATACCAACAACAATCAGATAGAAAAAGGAGTCGAGGTTGAAAAAAATATTATTAAAATATTTTGAATATTATTTTAAAAGTTATTGTTATATATATTAGTATTATAAATTATTATTATATATTGATAAATTATTATTCAAACATTTTGAAAAATATTTGTATATTACCAAGTAGAAAACGAGATAGAAAAGGTACAGGGGAGGGAAGCATGGCTAAGAACAAAGGATGCCTGTGAAAACTAACATTTTTCAATGAGAAAGATGAATGATTGAGGAGAATTTGATAGAGAGGAATAAGATCACAAATGGCCCAAAGAAAGCATGTAGGCATTGATTTTTCCCATTCCTACAGTATTAGAAGGAAGGGGCACCGGAACAAATAAGACCATTTACAGTAGAGGAAGTGACTTTTTCCACAGAGAACATAATTGCACAACTTTCTGCTGTTAGATGGTTATAAAAGGCCAAAAATGCTTATAGAATTAAGAAAAATTAAAAGATTGAACAAATTTGAGAAGGATAGTTTCTTAAATCTGAATATAACCACTGCTTCAGGAAATTGCAAAACCATTGATTGTCAGAATAAAAATATCACTATGTGCCTCCTGTTTAATCTGCTTTTCCTCTAACTATTCATTCCTATTAATGTAAGACAGCAAACAATGCCAAAGGCACTTCCCAGACTTTTATGAATAGTATAAGGTATACACAACCTTCAGATGTGTATCAGCTCACCTTCACTGGCTAGCTACTGGAAAGCAACCTGATCTCCAGCATTCTTGTACCATTTCATCCAAACAGGAACAACTATCACTAGAGAATGAGACTGCAACTATCTCCCAGCTAAGAGCACAACAGATAGGATAAGGCTTCCACAGGCTCTTGGTGCACTGGTGTGTGACTGCCATGCATGTTCCTAGTTAGCCCAGACCTTCCTGCTGAATCCTCAGCTTCCCAGCACAGCCACATTTCACACCACATCTTAGCAACTACTTATATCTTATGTTTTAGATCACGCCATAGATGTTTTCAACTAATTTCAATTAAGGAACGGATCAAATCTCACGATTAGTCCAGCTATCCTCTTAGCTGAAGTGATTCCCTGAGAAGGACTGCATTAGGATCTCAATTTGGTAATCAAATGACCAAACGATGTGATTAGCCTATATCAAATTAGTCACCATTCACCAGCTGACACCCCCAACTAATACCTCCTGCCACTAATTGACTTTATTTCCACTTCCTTTAATGTAGCTACCTGTTTTCAAGCTGCTAACTGGATTTACATGCCTTTCAGCTTCGTCTTTCTGATAAATGTCCTGTATTCCTCTTGCTCTTCACCTATACTTCCCAGCATCAGTCCTCTCTCCTTCTACCCCTCTTTTATCCCTTGCCTTGTGTACACTCCTATTCTTAATTTTCACCTCTTAAAGAAACATGCAGAATGATTTTGGCTAGTACAGAAAAAAACATTGGGAAAAATCCCTGTGAGAGGCAGGGGAGCTCTGCCTTTGAGTAGAATGGTATACCCATCAAAGAGGTACACTAGGCAAGATGAGTTCAGGGCTCTAACTACAAGGAATATCCTAAACTTTACCTGTTCAGAGTTGAGAGAGCATAGCCAGCAGTGGGGAACGATGAGTTGAGTCCTGCATACACTCTCTTGAGGAACATGCAGAGAGCGGGTGTGAGGTAACACAGGGAGCTCAGCTGGAGCACAACACGCTGGCACACGGAGAGCTGGCAGCACTATGGGAACCTATAAAGTGCTATGCCTCTCCAACTATTATATTATACACACCAAGTTATCTGGCACATACCGGAGCAACCTACAGGCAAGGGGGTTGCAAACAGTGCAAGCAGAGCTGTGATGGATTTGTGCTGAGTAAGACAACAGACTTATCCTCTGCTTGTTAGTGATAGCCTGGCTACACTCAGTCTGAATTGCCCTGTTCCCTTTCTTTGGCTTAAGGTATTTCAGGCCAATGAGTTTCAGAAACCATTCATAGCAAATATATAATATTATATAGGAATATATCGTATACATTGCTAGGAAAAACAGATGGACTTTAGCACTGATCATACAGGACACAATAGAAATTTAAAAAGCATTACAGTAGTCACAACTTTTCCTGGAAAGAACAGAAGCATGGTAAAATGCCTCTTTTAAAAAGCTTTAAAATGATCCTAAATATCAACATTATTTTAAAACATTGCAACGTTCATAGAATAGAAATGTGATCTTAGCTATCTAAAAATGTGTTCACAAAAGAGAAATGTAGCATTATTCTAATGATCTTAAAATGGAAGGAATAAACTTTAATCCATGTATTCAACTGAAAAAATTATCTGAATGCAATTGTAATTCAGAGTAAGTGAAAATATGTTTCAATTCACATTTAACTTTGTGACATTTTTGTATTGTAACATATTCAATTCCAAAATTATTTAATGTGTTTTGTTTCTTCTTTTACAAGCCACCTGAAAAGATTTCTACAATATGGGTCATAACAAAATTCTCATTCCTAAGCTTCCTAAGTAATTGTGTTCAGTTACGCAATTTTTTTTTGTGTGTACATAAAAATCACCCCTTTATTTGTTTTTTGCTAATCAGACATCATCATAAGTGACGGACAATAAGATTTGTCTGGAGAGCTGCAAAATTTTTAGAATGTACTTGCAAGGACGATTCAAAAATCACACAGTATAGTATATATTACAACAGATTGTCTAGGCTGTCTTAGAAGAAATCGTTGATAAAACTGAGTAAACCAGCACTGGCCTTGATGGAATAGCATTGGCACAAAAGAAATAATGCAGTAATGCACTCCCAAGATTTGAGAGCTAATAGAGAGCAACATAATGGATATTACCCAGGACGTAATACCCTTATTCTCATACATACCACCTCATTTCACATCAGAATGCAGACAAGCTCAGAAGAGAACTTGTGGGAGGAGAGGGGGAGGATGAGGGATGGGAGTTTGTCTGTGAACAGATACATTTGATTCACTAGAGAAACCTCTCAGGCCCAAGAGCAAGACATAGATTCAGAGAAAGTGTGCATGAATTTTAAGGAACTCTCTCCAGCTAATGAATTTTCCAGCACTCCTTTCCAGATCAGCCTTTGAGTTTTGTTGCTCCTCTCTAAGCTCCCTTCTCATCTCAGTGCGGAAAGTGTCATACAGGTAAATGTCTGAGGGCAATAAATAACCCTAGGGACAAATCTAAATTGGTTGAAATAACCAATTCACTCCTGAGAAATTTGTCTGGATCTGTATAATTTAACAAAAGAATGTTGGGTGGATCAGTCACTTTTCTTACACTTGTGCTGCTCTTGTGCATCAACCCTCACATGCTATAAGTTTGCAGGAGTGAGACAGTCTCTATCCCAGACCTTGAGCTGGGGGCTGGGCCAAGAAATGCCATCTTACCCTGAAAGAGGGAAAAATGTGTTTTTAGTTTCTCTAAACTCCCATTTTTTTTCCTCTAATGCTTTACCTCCTCACATCTGTAATGCAAATATGATATCTGAATCAATGCTTCCAGAATCCTCATTTAAAACTGCCAGCCATTCTCCACACTTTCACAGAAAAATTCCTCCTGTGTTTGTGTATGGGTATCTGTACCCTCCCAACACTTTCTTTTATCTGTATTCCTATGTACTGTAGAACAGACACCCATGTCTATTGTCATGCATCTTCAGGTGGGCATTTACAATACGGGGACACAGATGCAAAACGTTACTGTCTGTCCTTATCAGGCACTATCCTTCGCCCACTCTGCAGTCCTGGCTCGACGGCTACAGGCAAAGGACAATCAGTTCCCAGGTTCCTGAGCAAAGTACAAACCTCTCAATTCTGCCATTGATTTGTAAAGAGATGTATACTCAAGTAGATGGTTCAGAAGAGGATCCTTTAGGAAGAGTGTGGTCAGATTGACCTCACTTTCACTGAGCTGACAGTCTGGTGAAGAAAGTTAAACTGACTATCAAAATCATCAGCAAAAAAAACCTCCTCTTTCTTTGATTGTACAGTTTAAGAGGAGCCATTCGAGCTCAATTTATTCTCTACACAGGAACTTCATTGATTATCTCAGACATTCATGCAGGAAGGAAGATGAGATAAGAAAGTTGTTGTTTTTTTTTTTTTTTTCTTTTTTTTTTAAAGTGATTGCGAGATGGAGAAAACTGCTTTTTGAGTGTAATATATACCATAAAATTCCCTTTCTGTAATCTGCCTCTGAGAAGTAAGAAGAGTTTACCTTTTCTGAACAAAAGGAACATTAAAGATGGGCTGATGATTACTGAGGGCAAAGATATGAATACTAGGATTAGGCTACATATTCAGATATTAGATTAACATGTAAAAAATAACATTTCTGGGGGACAATATTACAGAGGTTCTCTCCTTATCTTGTCCTGCCAATCATCAGCATTGGGAAGACAGATTGATCACTATTCCTTCTTTTTCAGGGGATAATCTGCCTTCATATTGAGCTATTGACCATAAGGGGGATTTCCATTGACTTTGAGAGGGAATAATCCCAATTACATGCTGCTGCCATGAATAGAGATGGATGCTCAGTTTTACTCTACTAAAGTGGCCACTCTACCAGCATCAGTCCAGTGGGGAGGGAACTATTTGAATGTAAATCCACGCATAAAGGGCAGAGGCAAGACATCTACAAACTTCACCCCACATAGGTCAGTGTTTACCAACAGCATATTTTCTTTGCCCAAAATGCTAGCAGTGAGGAATGGACAAGGAAGCACTATAAGGGAAAAGGAGCCCAAGAGAACTGGTCAGTATTCAAGACCCATCTCCTCCAAGCCCAGAAGCAGTGCACCCTGAGAAAAAGGAAGGCAGGCAAGAATGCCAGGAGGACTCTGTGGGTCAAAAAGCTCTTGGACTTACTTAAATGCAAAAAGAAAGTCTACAGGGAGTAGAAGCAGGAACAGGTTACCTAGGAGGACTACAAAGAAGTTGTTGAAGCAGCCAGGGATCGGGTTAGGAAAGCTAAAACACAGATGGAATTAAATCTAGCCAGGGACATAAAGGGGAACAAGAAGAAATTCTACATGTATATCAGTGATAAAAGGAAGTCCCTCTCTGGTGTGCCCTCTCTGGAAGGAAAATGGAGACCTGGTCACAAAGGATATGGAGAAAAGTTGGGTGCTCAATGATTTCTTAGCCTCATTCTTCACCAAAAAGGGCTCTAGACACACTTCCCAAGCTGCAAAAAGCAAAGGTAAGAACTAAGAGAAGAATAATCTGCCTGCACCAAGTGAAGATTGGGTTTGAGACCATCTAAAGAGCCTGAATGAAATCCATCCCCAAGATCTGAGGGAACTGGCAGATGAACATGCCAAGCCACTATCAGTAGCATTTGAAAGGTTGTGGCAGTCTGGTAAAGTTGCTATTGATTTGAAAAGGGGAAACATAACCCCCATTTTCTAGAAGGGAAAAAAAGAAGATTGAGGGAACTATAGATCAGTTGGTGTCATCTCTGTGCCTGGCAAGATCACGGAGCAGATCCTCCTGAAGGCCATACTAAAGCATATAGAAAATAATGACAAGGTGATTGGTGGTAATCAACACGGCTTTATCAGGGGCAAGTCATTCCTGACAAAACTGGTGGCCTTTTACAATAGTTACACTGTCAATGGACAAAGGAAGAGCAACTGATGTCATCTACCCAGACTTGTGCAAAGTGATTGACACTGTCTCACATGGGAAACCCCTACCTGGAGTACTGTGTCTAGTTCTGGGGCCTTCAACACAAGGACACGGACCTGTTGAAGCAAGTTCAGAGGCAGGCCATGAAGATGATCACAGGGCTTGAGCATCTCCCCTACAAGAACAGGCTGGGAGAGTATGGGTTCTTCAACTAATCACTGTCTGGGAAAGAACTGGATTGGACAACATGGTCACTCAAAATGTCTTTGTGCCTTTTTGATTTGGGAATTGCCCTGTGTCAGTCCAGTCCTTGGGCACAAGCCAAAGTGACTTCTGAAACTTTTCAGTCACGAGTGGCACTATAGAGCTGTTACAGTTTTCACTCCTACTCATAACATCTTTGCTGATAGCAGCTGAGAATTGTCATGGGGACACCTAGAATAGCTGCACCAAAAAAATCACCTGCACTGCAGCCCACCGTGATTAGCTGAGTAGCCTTTAAGACTCTTTGGCTAAACACGTGGAACAAGAGATTAATCTCACCCATACCTTACAAGAAAGATATCATCATGGTCTCAGATAGGCAAACATAAACTAAGGCATCGGAACTATTCTTACTTTAGAGGTGACTTCAGTAGGGTCACTAAAGAGCTAGCTGTATCTATTTCAAGTATTTGGAGCTGCAAAAGCAACTGGAAGTGTGCCTCAGGGAGGAGCTAAGTAGATCTGTATGCACATTGTCTCTTCTGTATCTGTCTATAACAGCGTTTGACTGGTGAAAGCATAGGCTATTCAGCACAGACTCAAGGGACTCTTAAATTCCAATATCTTCTCTTACATTAACCCCTTTGGCCTTGTGCAAATCTTCTAACTTTTTTGACTCCTATCATTTATCTTCACAAATGAAAACAAAACTACACCAGCTATGTCATACCAGCACTGAATGTTTGCATACTACTATTGATTTTTAGCATAGGTTTATGCAAAAGTATGCTTTCTGAGAAAGAGCTTTAGCAAAGCTATATTATGACACACCTTTTGAAAGCTCAGTTCAAATTTGAATATTCACATTTTGTATTTGTCTGGCACATGCATGCAGTGTATAGCACTTCCTAACATTTATTGTCTCCCAAATGCTCTGAAGCTGACAAATCAAGCATTATTAAATGGACATTAAAAAAAAAATTGCTCAGCTGCTAAACCAATCACTGTAGGTTGCAGCTCGAAATGAAGTTGGAAATCTGCACCTTTTAATAAAACAATCTGCTTGAGAGCTGATGATATTTGGTTATGGAATTTATCTGTAAATATAATTAAAAATTCAACGAGAGAGTGCTCTGAACTGAGGGGTAAATATTCAGCACGATGCAGAGTGCTCAAGCTACATGATTCCCATTATCGTTAATGGGAGTCCTACAGCTAAATCCCTAAGCATCATGCTAAAAATTTACCCCCTAGTGTTTGCAGATGGAACAAAAGGATTATTGTACATACTAGCAGAAAATAAAGTTACCACTGACATTTTGACCAGAAAGCTTCTATCAGGCTTGATCAGTAAAAGATTTAGCTTTCTAATTTCCCCCACAGATTGTTTATTTGGGGGTTTCTCCCATCTGAAGAAGCATGTTTTATTTTTATTTAATTCATTTCCATTTACTGGTTTTCACATCATCATATCATGGAATCAAAGAATAGCTTACGTTGGAAGGGATCTTAAAGACCATCCAGTTCCAACTCCGCACCATGCATGAGTACACCACCCACTAGATCAGGCTGCCCAGAATGCCATTCAACCTGGCCTTGAATCCCTCTAAGAGAGGGGGCATCCACAGCCTCTCTGAACAGCCTCATCATCCTCTGAGTATAGCATTTCTTCATAACATCTAATCTATCTCCTCATCTCCCCTCTTTTAGTTTAAAGCCATTTCCCCTTGTCCCCATACTGAAAAAAAGTTGTCAATTCATCCCACCATGTTTTTGCAATAGCCATTAGGCCACAGGGCTCCTCTAAGAAGGTAATGCAGCCAAAGACCTAGCTGAAGTGCCTCTATACCAGTGCATGCAGCATGGGAAATAAGCAGGAGAAGTTGGAAACTGTGGTGCAACTGGAAAGCTACAAATTTATTACTCTTGTGGAAATATAGTAGGATGATTCACATTACTGGAATACCACAACTGAGGGCTATGAGCTTTTTAGAATGGATAGGTGAGGTAGGATAGGTGGGGAAGTTGTCCTCTATGTTAAGAGATGGATAGACTGTGAAGAGTTGCTCCTGAGAAACATATAAGCAGGTTGAGTGCTTGTGGGCTAAAATAAGGGACCGAGCCAGTAAAGGGCATTGGGTGGCTGAAGTCTACTAATGGCCATCTGATCAAAGGGAATCTGCTGATGAGGCCTTCTAGCTTCAGCTTCAAGTGACATCATACTTGCAGGTTCTCATCTTGGTGGGGGATTTCCACCATCTAACTATTTGCTAGGAAAAAATCATGGCAAGTTGCAAGCTGTCCGGGAGGCTCCTGACCATTGACGACTACTTTCTAGTTCAGGTATTGGACAGACCAACCAGAGGTAAAACACTGCTGGACCTGCTGCTTACCAATGTGGAAGAGACCATAAAAAAATTAAGACTAGCAGTAACCTGGACTGCAGTGCCTATGCCCTGGTCAAGTTAGTGACAGAGCAGTATCAGGACCCTGAACATCAGGAGAGAGAACTGTTTAAGGAGTTGTTGAATAAGATCCCCTGGAAAACTGTCTATAGGGACAAAAGAACAGAGTTGGCAGTACTTTAAGGATGCCTTTCTGAGTACAGAAGAGCTTTCCATCCCCCAGAACAAGAAATAGGCCAGACAAGGCAGAAAACCAGCATGGCTGAACTAGGATATGATGAGAGAAAAAAAGGAAAAGTATAAGCAGTGGAAGCAGAAATGGGTGACATGGGAAGAATACAAGGATGCTGTCCAGATGTGCAGAGATGGAGTCGGGAAAGCCAAGGTACAGATGAAATTGAAATTGGAGGACATTGGAGGATGTGAAAAATAACAAGAAGGGATTCTTTAGATACATAAGGCAGAAGAGACAGGGAGAGGAGCGTGTACCGCCTCTGATACATGAAAAGGGAGAGCTGGCCTCATATTGGAGAAGGCTGTGGTACTTAATGAGTTCTTTGCATCAGTCTTCATGGGCAGTCAGGATTCTCACACTTCTCGTGTCCCTGAACTTCTAAGTAAGGGCTGGGAGAGCAAAATCCCTCCCAGTGTAAGAGAAAACACAGGGAGAATCTCGTTGCAGCCTTCCAGTACTTGAGAGGATGGATGAAAGGCTGGACATGAGCTTGCAGTGTGTACTTACAGTCTGAATGCCAACAGTATCCTTGGGCTGCATCAAAAGAAGGATGGTCAGCAGAGAAAAGAAAGTGACTGTACTCTTCTGCTCTGCCCTTGTGAATCTCCACCTGCAATACTGTGTCCAGGCATGTGGCCCTTATTATAGGAAGGATGTAGAGCTGTTGGAGTGAGTCCAGAGCAGGGCCATGAAGATGATCAAGTGACTGGAGCACCTCTCCCATTAAGAAAAGTTGAGGGAGTTGGGCTTGTTTAAATTGGAGAAAAAAAGGTTCCAGGAAACCTCCTCATGGCCTTCCAGTACTTGTAGGGAGCAGCTTACAAAAAAGATGGAGACAAACATTTTACATGGTCTGACAGTGATGGGACAAGTGGGAATGGCTTTAAACTAAAAGAGTTAGGTTAGATGTTAGGAAGAAATTTTTTTACTCACAGTGTGGTGAGGCATTGAATGTCCAGAGAGGTTGTGGATGCCACATCTCTGGCATCATTCAATATCAGGTTGGATGAGATACTGGGCAACTTGATTTACTGGTTTACCCTGTCCATGTCAGGGAGTTGGAACAAAGTGATCTTTAAGGATCTCCTCCAACCTAATCCATGCTATGATAGGTTTCTAACAGCACCACAGTTTCCATCTCCGCCTGCTTACTTCTTATACTTCATGCATTGGTGTAGAGGCACTTCAGGTGGGCTTTTGCATGAATGACCTTCTTGGAAGAGCCCTTTCAAATTCCTCTGGGACAAATCTGAGGTTTTCCTGTCCTGCTTCTTAAAATCATTCTGTTTCCTGTCTTTCCTCCATCACTCAGTAGTGAATCCTCTTTCCTCATCAAATTTAGTTTAAAGCTCTGGTGATAAGCCCAGCTAGCTTGCAGCTCAGCATATTCTTGAGCAGCCCATTCTGGTCAGTTTCATTCCATCCAGTGTCAGCATGTCCAGCCTATTGAGAATGTGTTCTAGATTGCAGATCCCAAAGCCCTCACTCCTTCTGGCTTCCTATCAGAATAGTTTCTCTGCTACATCCCAGGCTTTCTGGCTTCATTGTACACAGTTTCAGGTCCCTGAATCTTAAATATAATGGACATAAGGAAAAAGAAAAAAGTACATTTGCCAATGACTTTTCAGATGAATGTGCAAATTTACCCAGCAACAAAATGCTGCAGGGGACTTCGGGGTGATAAAAATGTTGGAGAGGGAGGGGGACTCACACAGCAACTTCATTCCTCTGTGGTTTGCACCTTCTGCTCCTCTTGGGCTGGGGCTCCAAGGCTCCAAGCTGTTAGGTGCCCTTAGCCCTGGTGAAATCAGTAATAAATCAAGACTCTAGGCCTGATGTTGTCAGGAGCATTAAACAGCATCTTAGCCTAGGCATGTCATGGAGCAAAGGAGTATTAACTATTAACTTTTTCACATGCTTTTTGGAAAAACATTCTTAAATAATGGAAAAAAAAAAAAAAAACACCTTTTTTTTCACCCTGTAAAAATGTAAACAGTTAGATACATACACACCCCAATGAGAGGGACAATGTCTAGAAGTCTGTCTAAATTGCATTCTTAATTTTACTTATTCTAATTCAAAAATAGCCAAGAGGGTTTGCTTATCCTTTGTACACTACACTGCAGTCCTGAGTGAATCTTTATGGGCAAGTTTTAAAGCCCTCGACAATAGGGGTTTGTAATGGAATACTGATAGACCGTTATTACAGTGCCAGTCATAAATAAAACGCAATTTCATTTTATATAACATTCTTCATACAAAGTATCACAAAATGTTTTACAGTAAGCATCAGTTGCAAGCTAAAGCAAAGGCAAAGAGAATTTAAAAGCAACATTTTATTGACTTTAGCAAAGGGGAGAATTCCTTACAGGATAGCACAAATAAAACAGCAAGTTTTCTCCTGGCAGGCCCTTCTGTAGAAAGCTTTTAGGATATATATATATACACATACACACACACAAGATGTATCTTTCTCTTTGGAGGATTTCAACTCTTACCTCCTCTGTTTAATTTTATACATTCCGAAGACTCCGTTATAAACCTAGGCAAGGATGCTGGTTAAATCTAGCAGGATCAGGCCGAGAGTCACAAATTTCGGCTGATTTCACCAGGGCTAAGGGCACCTGACAGCTTGGAGCCTTGGAGCCCTAGCCCAAGAGAAGCAGAAGGTGTAAACCACAGAGGAATGAGGTTGCTTGTGTGAGTCCCCCTCCCCCTTCAACGTTTTAATCACCCCCAAAGTCCCCTGCAGCATTTTATTGCTGGGTAAATAATATAATGAAAAAGTGCCTACATGACACAAGCCACATGGGCACAGACAGCTATTAAAACCAAAATGATTTATTTCGTAACAATCCGAGGTAGCACACTTTAACTCTAGGTACAGCAACCCCTCCATTTCTGCTTGCTTCATTTGCATAGGTAATTGACAGCTTGTTAACAGCTCATTAGGAACACTGAAAACCATGTGACAGATACAAACCTAGTGCTAGAGGGGAGAAAATCTGTGAATTACAGTATATTGAAAACTCAATCAGATTCAGAATTACAGGTCACAAAGCAAGTTGGTTATTTTATTAGGTTAAAAAAATTAAAAGGTTAACATACCATTTTTCGACCTGTATTTTTAAGATAGCAGACTACACAGTAATTAATTAAGGATCTGATTGTGATGTGAACTACTCTCCTTTGCCATATCTCGGAATAGGAATGACACTAGATTGATACCATAATGATTGCTGAGAGTTTTAAAAAAAAATTAAAAAGTCTTGATGTGGTATTCAATTTTGTTTTGAGAACATACCTCTCTCAAAAGGCAAGTAACTTACAGACACTGCAATCTAATATTCTCTAACTGAGAAAAATGTAAGGAATAATTTGATTTTAGTCTATAAAAAGAAGATAAGTGTTCTGATTTGCACACTCTTAGCATCCGTGAATTTTGATGATTTTTTTTTTTAAAGGACATTTGAATATAAACAGTGTGAATAACGGTTATATCAGCAAATCTACATTTTGTATTAGACACATACACACCGTAATCTTGTTTTTCTAGCACTGCTAGCAGAAATACAGTAAGTGGAGAAATAAAGCAGTTTCCTTGCAAAAAGTCTCCCTTTTCTTGAAACCTGATATGGATTCCCTGTAACTCAAGTGACATTAGCTGATGAGGACAGAGCTGGCCAACTGTGTGTTAGTCTGTAGAGGAAAGCAGCAAGCTGTGCAATTTCAGATCTTTCTTTCAGCCACTGGTGGTTTATAGATTCTTCTCTCATCCCTATGAAATAAATACCAACAAAACACAATCATATCTAAACCCTCACTATTTAGAAAAAAAAGGAACAACTTTGTTAAGGTGTGGGATTATCAAATTTCCCTAGAGCTTGTTCACAGGAAGAGTTGTGCTTTTTCACTTTAAGAGGTGCAACTGCTTCGACATGGATGCACGCGTTATTTTGGTAAGTCCCATAAAATAAAACTTGCAATAGAGTTTCTTACATGAAATCACAGCTCTTCTACCATACTGCAAATTTAGTATATGAGTACAGAATTCTGTCTGGTAGGGATAAAATCTCCCTGTGTAGATGTGATTTAAGAGTGATTAATGAATCTGCAATCTGAAGTACATTGTGAGTTGCACTTGTAAGTCAGGTCGGCACTTTTGAAAGCTCCATCTTTAGTCTTCATTACAAGTAAAACCAGTAGGGTAGTTGTGCCCCCAGCGTTAATTACACTGACTCCTGAACTGGTGAAGTTACGCTGTTGTAACTACAGCAATATAAACTTCTATTGCAGACACGCTCCAACGGTATAAAGAGAGCTTTACACACAGTACAGTTGACCCCAGATTTACACTGAGCTTAGGTAAATCATGCTTCATATACACTGCAGAAAAATTAGACCACTTTTTGCCATTGTGCCCATGACAGCTGAAGTATTTTGTTCAAAGAAAAAGTCAGTGCATGAGCATTGAGAACCAAAGTGACGGCAGAATAACCAAAGTCTAAGATCATAATCATCTAAGCCATAAAATCACAGTAAATGAAAGGAACAGAAAACTTAGCAGATGTGAGAAAAATAGATATAATCTACACTCCCAAACAAAAAATAATTGTACTTACATGCCATTTTCTTCAACCATATCTGCACAAAGAGCAATATAAATGCTGTGTCTGACAACAGATCTCTTAAGTGCTGAGTCAAAAGTATTGGGAAAAAGGGCCTGATGTTGACATTGTATCCATGCCATGCCTTCCTTACTCTCACACTTATGTTTAACAGAATGATTCCACTGGCAAAGTTCCTTAAAAACTGGGCTTTATTTTATTTATTTATTATTATTTATTTCCCATTATTACAAATGAGAATTCCACTTTGATTTGGTTCTTATGAGACAAAGATAAACAGTGCAAATCAGTGATGAAAGCTTATCATAGTTCAGGTCACTTTCCATCTAGGTTGGACAGAATTACAGCTGAAATTCTGGGAACATATTCTTTTTCTGCATTAGCCACTCAGTCAATGCTTGTAAGAAAATGACATGATTAAAATGAAGTTTGAACTTTTTCTGTAGACTCCTCTGACTTACGACGAGAGTCTTCTAGTTTTCATTAACTTAAGTGCCATTTCCTTAGGACTCTTAGTTTTACAGTTTCTAATCTACAGCTTTGTAAGGCCTCAGAAATGTATTACAGTATATCTCCCTTCATTCAGTCCTAGAGTAAGGGGCACACGGAAAAGTAAAGGGACTGCTCCACTTTAGCATCAGCTTGTGATTGTATATGATACTGGATTTTGTTACTGGAGGTGCTTGATGGTCACCCGCTTGCTGCAGTCCTCCCTCCTGCATAACCAGTTCAGGTCTCAACGTACTGGCAAAATCACTCCAGCTCATTAATTGCTCCTCATTCCTGTAGTACATTCCTATACCCTTCCTTATGTTTATGAGTTGCTTCACATGTTAAGAAGTTCATTTCCAGAGTACAAACCCAGAACAAACAAGCTGCTTCAGCACCCCAATGTCCAAGCACCATACTGTTCTCACAGAAACAGAAATGACCCAGAAGCATGGGGCAGAGCTTTGGCTTTGCACCTGCCTGTCACTATTGCTCTGAGCAAAACCAAATCATTCTTCATCTGTTCACAACACAAAGTCATACCATGGCATCTATTTTCTAGCCCTTTCCACAGCAGCAGGTACATTTGCTCACCAGTTCCTTTCTACTTCTTTGGTTTCCAACTGTGATCTCAGGATGACTTTGGTAGCAAAAATAAACATCAGATGAATTTTACTTATCTTTAGATATGCATTCTTTATACATTTGATTACTTATAAGAATTAATAAAATACGTCTGTAAAGTTAACTCCTGATAACATTTCTAGTTCAGCACTATGCAATAAAAACACAAGCATGGGTTTCTAAAGGGCAATATTCCCTGCTTCATTTACTGAAGATTTTTTTTTTTTTCAGCTGGATTTTACAGGTATTTGGAATTTCAGCTCAAAGCACTTGCACCACATAGCTAAACACTATGTCTGGTCCAGAAAATCAGAGAAAGAAAAATGCGCATTTAGAAGCACTGAAATCAAATTTGCAAAGTTCTATTCTTCAAATATCTTCCTTTAAGGTAGACAACTTCAAATAACTCATGTTCTTTTAATTATTCTCTTGCTAAAACAAATAATGCAATTAGCTGTAAAATGTGGTCTGTCTAGTAGTCTGCATGAGATGAAGAGCTACTTCAAAGCTTGGGAGATAAAGCCAGATTTCAACACTAACTGACAAACAGATAGTAAACCAAATGAGCACTTTCTAAAGGAAACCTGACCATCCAAATTTGCAAAGACACAAGATATCATGCTTTGTCAGAAGTCATATTATTTCTTTATGCAATCACTGCTGTGTGTGTGGCATCTCCTGTGCATGGTGCAGTAACTGCAGAGATTGTACTGTCCACCTGACTGCACCGACTCTGCTGTTGACATCATCTGTTCAGTTCCTGCTGTTGGACAAGTTAGGATCCATCAGTTTCTAAGCAAAATAGCAGGCTTACCAGACTTTTTTTTTTCTTCTTCTTCTTTTTTTTTCTTTTTTTTTAATCTTTGGAAAGATAGCATTTCTTGATTTGGGGTTTGTGGCTGTAGGGGTTGGTTTTAAACATGGGGCAAGTCTTGCATGATTCTTCTAAATTTTGACATCACTGCATCAGCTTTACAGAGTGATACCATAAAGACCATTCCCATTTGACCCTGAGTACCCTGTAAATTATGGCAACTCTTTTGATAAATCTTGAATTAAGATTAAATTAAGTGCAACTAGAAATGCTGTACTTTGCGGATAAGAACAGTATCTCTTATAATTTGTTTCAAACAAATGCTTTGAGTTGTAGCTATGTGAGTAATAGGCAGTGTATAAGTTGCAAACATATTCAAAGCCACTAAAAACATTTTCATTACACTATTATATTATTTTGTCCTGCACTTCTACTGGACATTCCTTTCTGTTTAATATCATTTTACCTATAAGGCTCTAAGAAATCAGCTTAAAAAGAATGATAAAAAGGAGCAAGAAAAACGTTAGGTTGCAATTAAGCCACTCACAGGGGTGGGTGGCAAAAACATCTCTTTGAAGCTGCCCACCCACAAATGCTTGAATATGTCATTGAAATGCACAGAAATATCTCAATTTATGCTCATTAATACAATATTGGTTGGATAAATGTTTGCAAAGAAACAGTCAGATCTTCCAGCATCTCTCCAGCACACCTAATACATACAAAGCTTTGGACAAATTCTTTTAACATCTTACAGTTGTCTGACATCATTCGTGCCATAAATTAGGGCTGGAACATAATTTGCTTGTTCTTATCCACAAAACTTCTGAGCCAGTGCACTAAGTTCCCCATGCCTCACAAAGCACCACAGAGGCATGTAAAGCAAAAGCAGATGGAACAGGCACACACCTAGATTTTATATGTGTGTATATATATATATATATATAGATTTAAACACATACGCAAATCCAAATAAATTTTAACCTTTTGCTCACTTGACTCAAAAAAATAGAGGAGTAACTTAATTCCCAAAAACTAACATCCCTCAGGATGAGCTGTTACATCTTTATCTCTGTCATAGGTCCGAATGTACTATTTCTTTCTTTTTTTTAATAACACTCTTTCTAATTAGGATTACTATAAAGAAGCAGGATTCACTGTACCAAACCTACATCTTAACTTAAAATTTCACAGTATATCCATACACCAAAGTATTTCACAATACCTATCCTGTATTCTTCTGCTGCACGTGTTGCAGTGTTTTTTTTCTGAACTCACATATGAATGCCTCAGCACACTGACTAATAGTTTACTAGTTACTGTCTTCTACCAAATGCTACTTATTTTTTCAAGATAAGACTTCATCACCAAGACTAGCTTTATATGTCAGCATATTTTTAAGAATGGATATGTTTATGTGGGTGTTTGTATGAGGGTGTCTGTATTTCTGTGCACAATTACAGATACAAAGCTCTTGAAGTCATTGCTCTGCATTGCATCCCAGGCAGAGCTCGCAGGTACTTTGGGGTACCAAAAGCCCTGCCCTGTGACTACCCTGCTGATGGGCTGCCCTCCCCTTTTCAGCTCCTTTCTTGATTCTAAAGAATCTGCAACACTTTAATCACTGCAAAGACAAAATTCCTGGGCAATCCCTAACAGCATATCTGTTTTGAGATAGCAAATCAAGGCTGTTTCTATAAATGCTTATTATTCTTATTTGTAACTGCTAAGCATCGCCTTGAAGGCTTCAAAAGCCACTTATTCAATATGGTAGGTGTGGAAAATCTAAAGCTTCTGTGGTTTCTTGAATGTAAACTTTTTGTCTTGTCATCGTTTGCTAATTCAGCAGAAGTGACAGGGAGGCGTGTTACAGAGACAGACCTGAAATTCGAGGATTAGCTCTGTGAATATCACAGATCGCTGGACTGAGATATTTCCACCCAGAATTATTCTTAGCTCCACACAGCTCAGTCCTAATAGCACAGTAATATGGAGTGAGTTCTCACTAAGATTTTTTTTGCATCTCTGCTTTCATTAAGACTGTGTCTAATTAAAGGTCATTTACCCCCCACCTGGGAACCCCTTGTGCGTGTCTGAATGAAACAGTTCAAAACTCCATCCTTTTCTGCTCTACTTCATTCAAGCAGCGACAGGGTTAAATTGCTAATAGAGGTTTCATGAGGTCTGCCAGAGCCCACTCTCCAACACTTACATCTGTTCAACAATTATTACAGCATTTTTGTCATAAAAAATTCAACACCCTGAGTGTCGTGCTAGCAAAACCTGAAAATTTATGCAGTGAATAGAATAGCTAATTTCTCTGAGGAAATGCAGGGGGAAAAATTACAGATTTAACTTAAATTCTCAAGTACTGTAGAGCACACATCTGACTCCCTCTTTAGATTTTGTCGCCATGTAACATAAGTAGGAATACCATCTATGGTAGATCAAGAAACCTTTGCAAATCAAATTTATGCCTTCGAAGAAACAATGTTTAAAACTCAGAAGGGGGCTGTACTGGATTCATCATTTTACCTCACCAAATCTCATTTAAATAATAAATTATTCAGTTTATTTTCAGGGATAGGGTTATTCTCCCACTACCTCTCGCTGTTACAGCATGAGCCGCCCCTTCACAGGGTGCAGGTAACTGCACAGATTTAGAGGCAGAAATCTGATAGAAAAACAGCCTTCAGTCCTGTGAACTCTGTGTCGGGCTGCTTGATGTGCTCTGTAGAAGGAAAAAGAACACAGAATTTGCCTCGCTTCTCCATACGGTTAGGAATGTGGTTTTTATGCTAAAACTAAAGCTGTCTAGTTAAGATGCCAGTGGACTGGAACAACATGCTAGAGGCTACAGCCTTCTATTCTCAAGGGCCGGGGTCTTGCTTGCAGTGCCGGTGGCTCAGCCCCACTGATAATTGCAGCCAGGAGGAACGTGGAGCTCTGCCAGTGCCACAGGAGCAACAGTGAGACAAATGGTTGGGAATGGAGGGGCTTCCTCTTCAAAACATAAGGTGCAAAGAGGATGCTGGCTCAAGCAAGGACGAATATGCTACATACCCTTTCTTACGGCTGTATCCTGCTGAGATGAACAGAGCTGAACAAATGCTGCTGAGGAGGCATTCATATGTGAGTTCAGACAAAAACTGCAGTTTGGCTCAAAGGCCATTTGCTGGCGTTTTGCTGTTTTTCACAAACAACATTACAGTAAGCTTATGGAGGAACATGCTTCAGGAGTCTGTCAGAGCTGGACCTGATCAGTCTTATACTCCGGATCAGAAAAAATGAGCTGAATTAACCAATCCCATCCCACAGGGTGTTCATAGAGCCTCATTTAGTAGCAGTAAAAAACGACCCAGAAAACTTTGGCAGTGGAATAAAGTACTTGATCAAGATTTTGAATAGCCAGCATACTTAAAAAAGAAATCTACAATTTTCAAACTGCCAAGTGATCAGATTTTCAGGGGGATTAAGTTATCCTCCATAAAGTAGGCATTTCAGAGCACTGGGCAGTGTCCAAATTTCAGCTGTTTGCAACATCCAGCCTGAAAGTCCACTTCTCAAAATAGAAATTACTTCTAATCCTGCCTGTTTCCCATATACCAGTGGTGTAAAGGACTGCATAGGAACTGCCAGATTTGGTTCTTGATTATTGTCACATTTTGTCTGACATTCATATTATCAATCTGACTGCAAACAGGAAAAAAAATGTGTATGACAACCAAATACTGTGCTTAAATAAGAAAATTTTCACCCCAGAAATTAACAGCTGCTGCAACACAGGGTCAGGATACATATGCTCTGTGAAGCTTGGGACATGTAAAAATATCTTTTCAATGACTTTTTATCACTCACTACGTTATACATGTAAAGTCAAATGCTCCCAGAATATTTTTCAAATACACATTTTTGATACTTCTTTTTTTGCAAATAAGCTTTGCCAAAATATCTTGCATTTCCATGTTCTAACTTACTATGAAAATCCATTCATATGAGAAAAGATGATTCTCCACTACTGCTCTCCTTTTTCCAGCAGTGGAGTCAGTACCCATGGAGGATGGTTGGCCATCACAGGACACAGATGCCAAGTGCTGGCAGATATTATTCCAGTGTCAGAATCTTTTTCCTTGTCAAACTCCCCAGGCAGTTGTGTTAATGGCTCTGGAGCTGCCTCTGGGTCTGTCACGTGGGATAGCAGCTGATGGGTTGTTTTCTACAGTGTCCTCCTGCATGACATTTTCCTTTTGCTCATCTTTGGTCCTGAGGAATTTGTACACTATTATCTACTTGGAAATAAGCTCCTATAAATTTTGCATTAGGGGTATGATTTCTTCACAGATTTGCTTGCTGCCCTTAGAGCACATGTGCACATTTTCATAGTAGTACTGTCTCTCTGCAACTGAATGCCTTGCAGTTAAATTA
>JAPSGF010000001.1:43921907-44267726 GCA_035772895.1 Perdix hodgsoniae | reverse complement strand
ATCAACAGCCTATCCTTTTCCACCACCATTTTGTTTACATCTAGTAAATCTTTGTGAACTGTAGCCAACCTTCTGTGTTACTTCACTCACAGGCAAAGAGCAGGAGCTCTCAGCTTTCGGGTTGTTCACAATTCGGTTATATAGATTATTTGCCATTCATGCTACCTGAGTTAGTCACTTAAATTTCAGAATTTTAATCCTGCAAAGATTAGCTTGAATTCACTTGAGTGGTTCGGAGCACATACAGTGAACCAGACTTGTAAGACTGGACTACAGCCTTTGAGGACCATCTCCTAGGAAGTCTTTGAGGCAAGGAATTCCAGAACGGAGCTGCAAGGTGCTACTCTGCTCATCTTTTCTCCCATTCACAGAGAATTCCAAGTGTGAGACTGGCTCTTCTACAAGAATCACATCCATACAAAAGCACTCAGCAGTTTACACTGAAGGCAGTGAATAGACATCAGTCCCTGAGGAGAGCTGCTACGCTTGACTGCAATATAAATACTAAATCTAAACAAATATGTAAAACTAACCCATGTCATACTATCATTGCTGTTACTCGACTGAAATATTTTAGGAAGGAAAATAACGATTAAGGAGAGGCAAATTACACACTCTCATGCAAATTTTGAGAAACATTCATTGCAAACTGTGCAAGCACTTTCAGAAATGCAAGGAAGTTGCTGTGCACATTCACAACTAGAAAATTGTGTCTCTTTCAAAACAAACGCAGCAGTTTTATTCATAGTTCATTCAGAGTATGTACAGTCTAAATCTGTTTTGTTTTTTTTTTTCCCCCATTGCTTTTGTTTTGATGACAATCTGCCTAGATTTGTTTGTAACCTAATATCAGATAGATATTATTATCTTTACAACTTGCAAGGGAAATCCCATAGAATCTATAGGAGCAAGTATTGAAAGCGTGAGACTACCACAACCTAACCTTATGGCAACAGACTTTCACAGGTTTTGTTGTTGTTGTTGTTGTTGTTTGGTTGGTTGGTTGGTTGGTTTTAGTAACAATATAATAAAAATCTGCAACAAATTTTGTTTTTCTATTTAAGAGAGAGTGATAAGGAAGAAAAAAAAAAAAAAGAAAAAAGCTTTGATTGCTTCTCTGATGTGAGCAAGAAGTTCTTGATGCTATGCTCTCTTCTTTGTTGGCAAACATGGATTAAAGACAGGCTACCCCAAAGACTCAGTAGACAGGGCAACTCCACAAATGGCTGGTCTTGTTCAGCCTTGAATGCAGAAAACTGGAATAAGGTACTTCTTAAATTGATTTTGTCACTGAAATAATGTCTGAGTAATTGCACTCTTCTTTGAACATCAAACACAGATCCTTCAGCCAATGCTGAAGAAAGGATGTGCCCCCAATATGTGACTTGTACCCTCCCCTTAAAATCAGTGAGATTCTGTATGCACATAGTGCACAAAAAGTGGAGATAACTACAAGTAACTGACTCAGAACAAAATAGTAAAAACAGAATTTAGTTCATTTTCCATTTATGTACTGATTTACAGATCTCTCTTGGTGATATATTGTTAACAAAAACTTTGCAGACTCCACTTTACATTTTTAGCTGTAGATTCATCCTTCATCTCCTAAAAAGAAATCCAAGCTAAGTTAAGGTTTTTAAACACTTGTAATGCTCTGTATGAAAAGATTAAAAACGTGCTTAGTACAGAGAAGAGATCTGCAAATGGAATTGACAGCTTCCATCTCCAAAATGCTGTTACCTTCAGCAATACTGCTCTTCAAAGCCATGCATAGACAACCAGACGGTCCATTTTCAACCTTAAGCCACACAGCAAAATAGTATTAAGGAAACTTCTACAGATTCAGCTAACATGGCCACGGAGTTGAGGCCCTTCTGACTTGAATTCCACATACCACTTTGTCCCTTTTTGCCACTCTGTCTGCTCCAGCTTTCAATATTCTTGTCTTTCAGACCTGTCTGGCATCTGGAGTTACACATACCCTGTAGACCTAGGATCTAAGAAGAAATCTATATCCAATCTTTCCTCAAATTCAGAATTCAAGTAACTATGGCAAAAATATGTTTGCATGGATTAAATCATATTTTCTATTTGAACTGTTGTTTGAATCCTTGTTCTTCATACAAAATTAGAATATGTCTTTTATGTATTTTTTTTACATATACTCAGTCATAGCAATAGTCTATGATTTTATGGTAGCCTTATACAGAAAGAATTTGGGTCTGATTCTCAGATATGGCCAGGCTTGCACACAGGAGTAACACCACTGATTTCAGTGGGATTACTTCTGCTTCACATCTGCACAAGTGCCAGCACAACAAGACCAGTGTCACATTTAAGTTTACCTGGCTTTCCTTCATGATGAGTCAGTACAGTCACAGCTATCTCTTATCTTCCCAGAGTATGGCTCAGTTTCAAAAACCCAAAATAGCAAAGTCTGCTGCTCTGCCAAACAGGAGACCCAGATTAAAGAATTTCAGACAGCAGTCTATCACAAGCCCGTCAAAACCATGTATATCGTGCAAATAGTGATCGGAGAGACAGATCAGGTGACTGAACCAATATAGCAGCGCAATATGTTCACTACCTTAATTATCCGACTTTTGTGTGTGTGTGTGTGTGTGTGTGTGAGAAACCAAAACTATTTGCCCATTCCCTCCTTGTAAAGATATTTAGTGTTACTATGTTCTGCGGTTGTGGAAATATTTTTACATAGGTTCAAGAAAGAGGACTGTTTTGTGAAATAGGCTTTTGTTTAAAAATGGGTAGTGTCATTATAATTGGTATTCAAAAAATAACAATTTATTCTAAAATAGCCTCCCTCCTCCCTGTTCCTTCTGCAGTCCCCTTTCTTCCCTCTCTCCTGCACCCCATGAGGCAACCTCCTGCCTTTTATTGAACAATCCAAGAGAAATGAGTACACATAAGGGGAAAAGCTGTAGTTAAAATAATCAATTATTCTTTGAAAAATAGTCCAAACATTATTTTCAATTCTGAGCACAAACAGAATTTTGCAGGTGAATGCTGCCTCAGTTGGTTTCAGTTTATAAAACGGTCATTAAGTCCACATCAAACGTATGTTTTAGAGTTAAATCCTCTAAGACAATGAGATGAAGTCAGTAATCATTTGATAGAAGTACTTATAATGAATTAGATTTGAAAATGTTGGAAAGTCATTCAAGGAAAATCCTTCTTTTACCTTACACTGAAAACATATCATTAGCCTTAATTTAAGTCAAGGTGAGGAGGGGAAGGGGGGTGAGGTGGAAAGAGACATTGCAGGAAACTCTTGAGTGACTATTGTTTAATCCCATTTAGGGACACTTTGAACAATGACATATATATAATGAGATATTTAAAATTCTTTGGTCAATCCCTAGCTAAAGGCTTTTACTGTAGAAAGAATGAGTAATTCAATACAGACTATACAGCCTTTCCCAAGCTTTTACTCTTGATTTGTTGGACACGTGTAACATAAATTTCAAAACCAATCTATTAATGACTTAAATTGGAAACTGGTTTCCTTTGCTTTACATACAGCATTTCAGTAACAAGCATAATAACAGGTGGATCAATAAATACTATTTGGTGCAGTATTTGCAGTATGTTAACATTAGTCCTCTAGCTCTACTATTGAACACTGTGTCAACAAATTTCTGCTTCAAGGAAGATGGTAAAAATATTTTCCAGTGTCAAGGTTATTTGCCCACATGAAATGGTAAGAATTTTTTTGTGTATGTACGTCATCCTTTTAAGTAATCCATGTTTTAATCAAATCAGTGGGTTAAAAAATATTTTTGCATCAAATCTGTCTGCTGTCAACTCAGATTATCTTCTTTAAAATGGACAGTGGTACTGGGATGAATTTTTCTTTTTTCTCTTAGAGGAACATAAGGAAAGGGAAGGACATTAATGTAAATATAAATTTAGAAAGAAACAGAGAAAGAGAGAGCACAAATGACTGAGTTTATCATTTGAAGAAGAAATTTAGCTAGGGAATTATTTCCAACCTATAGTTCTCAAACACAGCATGAAAAGACAGAAAAATGAAATTTTAGTCATTAGAATTTGACAGCTCCCAGTCATAATATGCTGACATGTGTAACGGGAATTAAGGGGTTCTGCAGGCAGAATGAGCACTAATAATTTTTTAGGCAAATCATTTCTTTCAGCTCTATGAATCACACAATGTTGGAGGATCACTGGACACTTACAAATGACAGGTATAATATAATTGTACTCTGCTTTGTATTCTTTGTTAAACAGATTTAATCCAGAAGCATTAATTACCACCTAACTGGAACAAAATTTCCATGTCACAGATCATTAAAGGCTTTTATGCACTGACCACAGCTACAAAAAGGAACAGCTTGATGGCTGCAGAAGAAATCAACCTTGCAACTTGTTTTCACTTACAAACTGAAGGTCTATTCTCTTATCAGTGAAATAAAAACACCTCAGTTAATCAACATTGTATGTTTCATATCTGAGTAAAGATTTCCAGGATATGTTCTCCATCACTTGAAAGTATGAACTCTTGGTTCTGTTCTGTAAGCAATCCAACAAACACAGCAGTGTTTAATCTTATAATGCTGGCTTTATAAAGGAACCAAAGAACATACTTAAGCTATCTACTTCTTCAGATGTGTGTATTATAAAAGACTCCTTTAATTATTTTTAAAGATGACTATAGCTTTTCTGGATGCTTTATGATCCCTTCAGAAGAGGGAGGTTCTAATCCACAGACTCAGAGCTCCAATCCAAACACATATGGTGTTCCCATTACCTATACATCGGACAACGCTTTGGATCATGTTTAGAGGGCTCAGGCAGCAGATGAGAGTTGGCTCAAATTGGGAAGGTGAGCTCAATTGGCTTGAGCTATGTGGTATGGCAGCAGCTGAGCAACGAGTAACAACGGCAGAGACACAGTATTGCTTTCACACTTCAACATATGACTCATGCAGAATACGAGTGACTCACATGCAGTATGTCAAACTCAACAAAACTGAGCATACTCAAGGAAAACCTGAATATAACATGCAACATCATGCTCGGGCCCTAATCACCTTGTAGAATTAGCTGGAATATACCCCTGCTGCTTCCTGCTATATTGCTACTAACTACAAAGAGAAACAAGGATGAACTCAACATGCTGATTTCAGGACATTTCTCTAGCAGAATCACTGGCATTTTATGAGCAGTACATCACAAGGCTTGTTTCCAGCAGGTGTAACTTTATAACATCCAGGTCAGGTCTATTAAGCAACAGGGGATGCATTTCTTTGGCAGTAATCTGCCACTATGGCACAAACAATCAGGGATGACTATCTGACTCAACAAACAGCTGTTAAAACTCTCCCTTGCCTTTTCTTTCTAAGCAGATGGCACAACCCACCTAGCCCATTCCCTCTGTGTTGTACAAGTTCAACAGTCTCTTCAGCCAGTGCAGTACTGGCTTCTAACTCCGTACCATAAATCTGCTAACTTCACTTTGCATATCCTTGAATCCTGCAGAGAGGATAAAAATATCACCAGAGCTGACTTGTCTTTATGGCTTTGCAGTTCTGTGATGCATAAACCCTGTGAAGTCTGAAAGCTTTAGTTGCCAAGTGTTCCCAGGTAGTAAGGGACGAAGTGCAAGCAGTACTGCTGGAAGTTGTTTTGGCCCTGTGTCATTTGTTGCTGGGGGAATTTAGGACAGTCTATTAGGGTAATCAAAAGGGTTAGTCATGCTCCTCCATCTGGGACAATTTCTCTTTGCTTGTTGCTGAACATTCAGCTCTATTGACCATAAATAAAATTCTTTGTGAAATCTATGGTAGTTTCAAAAGGAGAAGATAGAAGTAGTTCAGAAAAGTAAAATAGCATGCATTTTGGATCCTAAATTCAGCTGCCCTTTGTTCAATTATATAAACTCCATGGGCTTTTCTGAAGCTTATCATGTATACAAAAAATTTTTCTCCTTTTCTTCCTTCCTTGTTTGTATGCCAGCAGTCTTCCTTCCAATCTGATTTTTTCTTTCCCCAAATCTTACCCCTTTCTTCTTTTCTTCCTGAGGAGAGTTTGCTTTCTGTCCCTTGACCTGAGGAATTGCTATACTCCTTTCAGAAACTTTTGCTTCTACTTCCATGAATTCAATACTAGCTCTCAATCCCTTATTTATGTGTTAATTTATCTCCTCAAATCTTCTCTCTTTTCCCATGCTCTGCATGTCTTTTTTTGGATTAGCACTTGGAAATGAACTCACCTCAAAACATATTCCAGACTATTTGTAGTGGGAGAATGAAAGGAATGAATGAAATTTGCTCGAAGTGACAGCATATATTATGAAAGAAGTTTTAATTTCAAATGGTGAAGACTGAGCCCTTCCCTCCAGAGGCCTGTGATAATGAACATGATGTAGTGGTGGCAAAAAACATCTATCAAAGATACTGCACTTTTCATGGGCTCTGCATTGAACCAGCAGTGTCCTTTATTTCTTCCTCTTTGGATCTGGCATGCATGTGTCAGTTGAGGTATCCAGAGACAGCACAGATGCCCAAATGTGGGCAGGAAGCCAGGCTGTGGGACTTACAGTATAAATATATATATTTTTTTACTTCATACAGACCTTTTTTCCCAGTAAGTGTGTTTTTTGGGCTTAGAAACTATGTGTTCTTTGCTATTTTAAGAAACCTGAAGGGTGAGAGATGGAGAAGCAGCAGACATGTTGGCAGCAAAGATCTCTTCATGAGCATGATGCCAAGATTATAGAAAAAAAAATAAAAATGAATAGAAAAAGAAAGAAAGGAAAAAAAAAAGAGAGAGAGAGATACCTTTGACATTTTCTTGCTCTTCTATCTCAGAAAATTGGCTCAAATGAAACTGTTGGATTTTGGCAAAGATTTAATATCGAATGAGAGAAATAGCATGTTACTGAAGAAAGGTGATTTCCAAAGTGAGGCTAGATGTGCATTCAGCACCTTCTACTTGGCAGCTATCATGAAGGGCAAAAAGATTTACCAGTTCTCCAGAGGGTACATAACAGGGTTGCCCCAATCTGTCAGGAAGTGTTAGAACTCAGTAAGACTTGAAGTAGGACTTAAAGTTACTGAAGCTCAGTTGCTTACAATGTCAGGTATGGAGCTACCCAACTGAGGAAGAAATAGAAGAAGGAAAAAGTGCAGAAAGATCTGAAGGGAAACTCTTTATGCAGCCAAAGAAGGCAAATTGAGAAGTCCTTGCCACTACTATGTGCATCAGCTGACCAATGGAACCTATCCACGTGAATGATGTTTGACTGCAAAGAATACAAAGCAAGGCTGACTTAGATTTGCCTGTAATCAAAGGGAAGTTATACATTTTATTTATACAGTGAGAAAAAGAAAAATAAAGAAATTGTTAACCATAATACCAGAATCAAACAGATTAAGATTTTTGGACACTAGGTCACAGTTTGTGTGAGGAGATGTGAACAGGAGAATAACGGAGGCTCTACATCGTGTTTTTGCATTTGTAAGAAAAAGAAAGCTGAAAAACAGCACCATGTAACCTCTACAAAATGGGTCACAACTGGACTAGAAGTAATTGCAGAAGTCCCGTTTTGTCTAACCACATTTCTCCAACGGTCTGTCCAGATTTCTGTCTAATCTAATCTATGCAAACGCTCATCACTTTGAAAATGACTTGCCATTTTTCACATTTTATTAATCCACCTTTGAAAATTCAAAATATGACTCAGAAGCAGGAAATGGCCTTATGAAGTAAAAATTATAATATTAGTTAAAAACACTTGGTTGAATTTGCACAGCACCCCACTATGCAAGAGTTAAAATGCATACTACATCTTAAAGATCTTTTTAGTCTTTCAAAGCAAGAACTAATGGAATAAGGGAAGAAAAAGTTTCCACGGCCCAGATATGTCTTTGCTGAATCACTTTGTAAGGTGTGGACAATTGAGTCATAAACTTTCACACTACAGATGGCTGTGTTTCTTTCATAGTGAATCAAGCTCTAAAAGATCCATGACACTTTATGTTATATGTTAACTAGAGAGGCATATTATGTAAAAAGCACATAGGGTTTCACATGCACTAGTGCTCTCTACACAAGAGAGCATCATTTTCAATAGTCACTCATAAAAGCAGCTCTCATTTCTATTTCTTGTGCAAAACTGCCTAAAGTACATTCAGGTTGGTGTATGTTCATTCTGCTCTCAGACTTACTGAAAATTCTGCTGTGTTGAGCTTCATAAATTCATTATATGAATCTTTTTATACTCTGTAAATTTTTTATATTTTTATTTTAACATATAAGTAAGATGAAACAAGCAATATCTTTCAAGACTGTCAACTAATCTAATGCCACTTTAAGCAATGAAGGAAAAGACAAGCAACTTGACATACTCATATATATATATGTGTGTGTGTGTGTTCCCACATGATAAAAATGATCAAATATTATGGGCACATTTTAAAAGTTTGGATAGAACTACAATGCAGAAAATACGTGCTGTTTACTTTAAATGAAATCTCTCTTCAGTAGAAAGTCTCACAACAGGAATGCAGATACCTGTAATTACAGGTGCATGGTGAGCAGTTACAGTGATACTCCAGTAAATTTCCTATTTACTTTTTTAGTGCAAATACATCCTGTATAGAGATTTTTAAAATCAGATAAAAAAGCATAAAAATGATGCTTCCTTAACTGACATACATTTCTGGGGCAATGGACTGAAGAGCAATTACTGAGGAGGATCAATAGCTAGAACAAGGATTAACACTTTGTTTGTACAAAGAACATTTATTTGAGCCAGCTGAACACTGCACAGTACAAGTCATTTCTAAGACAATTATGTATAACTCTATATTTAAAACAAAGAAAAAATATAGGTAAAAAAAATATTACTCATCTCGCAAGATGAACAACAAAACTGTATTTTTCTGTTAAAGAGGAAATTGTCCTAGTTACGGAAAGGACTGTATTTACTCCCATGCTTCCAGACACATACGGTCTAATGTTGGAGATTAATCTCTGTATTTTTTGAAACTTTTTCTTCATAGTGTATTCTGCATGAGCTTTTCTTCAGATCTAACAGTGTGTCAGGCTGAATTACAAAGTATTTATGTCTTAGAGCAAACTGGCTAACCATCTTGACCCAGAAGATAAGAATGTATTGGAGTTACTGAAGAACCACATTTCAGTCACGTCTCCAGACGCACAGAATAAAGAAAACAGGAAAAACAGCAGAAATAAAGAAGACAGATACAATGTAAACAGATACTTTCAACTAACTTTCCTTGTCTTTACATGAAGAGAACTTCAAATATACTAAATGTTTCTCCATGTAGAAAACTGGTCTAAGGTCTAATGATTTGAAGTTTGCTATTTACACTTATTCAGCTTCAGATAAGAATCTGATTATTTAGTATATAACCCAACCAAGTTGCCACATTCTCAGCGAGATATCACAAAATGAGACATCTTAATTTTTTTTTTTTTTTCAACATCTATTCTCTGGTATTTTGCTGCTTTTCTCATCCATTGAAATATATGTAGCACAATGAGATATATTTTTGGTATACTGTATCCTGTCATGCTCAAATGACAAAATCAGAACAATTTTGGCTTTAAGCTATCTTGCAGTAACTAAACATTTAAAAAAATAAAGTATACTGCTCCAGAGCATGCCTTCTCAGTGTTTTGGGAATCATCGCACAAGGTTGTTCTACTTCAAGTATCTTAGAAATTAATATAGTTGTAATCTGTCACTATCAACACCAACCAGGCATTAAAAGACATTCAAGCTAATTCTACACACTTCACTTCAACATTGTGCCCACCTCAGGATCTGCCCAACGACTGCACACCCCTTACACTTGATCCGTAGAATAACAAAGACCCCTCAGCTCTTTTTTTCTACCCTTGAGTGAAATAACCATAAGGGCAGTCAAATATAATTCCTACTCCGTGATACAGTTTTTACCACTCTCACATTTCTCGACAGCAAGAAGATAAACAAGGTTGTGAGGGTCCCTGCTAAGTTTAGTGACATATCACAGACACCTTTATTGCCATTCATCTGAAATTTCTCACATAAGACAAGCCATTGCATTTACTTATCACTCACTTTTTCCACCAATGGATTCTTGACTGAAGGTTATCATTACCGGTACTGCTCTGTTTAACTGCTATAAGACCTTAATTCTGCTGGTGGTCTTTCAAATATCCTGAGGTATTTAGAGGTAGTAGATGGCATCTTTCCAAAGGAAAAGTTGTTTGATTATGATGATCTAGAATTTGCTCATTATACTTTGTTAAACCGTAGTTCTATAATGCTTGCTGCCAGTACACAAAGATTTTTTGAGCCCTTTTGCTCAGGTGAACTACTGTGAACCCTATCCTCTTGTCCTTATCTCCTTTATGTCACTATGCTGTTTCAGGTATGCATTAAAACTTCCAGCAGTTTTCTGTTTATTGCACATAAGCTCTTTTACATGTAGCACAACTGGAATTTCAGACAGTCAGTCATAATAACCTGCTCGTTAACTTACTACTACACCCACATCTTTAGACAGATTATGAAGGTCTTGCAGAGTAATTTGTCCCACATAATTAGGTCCTGTGAGCTTTGCAGTGTACTTTCTTACTATGCTTTAAATTCCAAAGAACGTCTTTGGAGGTAATTTGACACATAAAATGCATGCAGTCCTCAGTATGTTTGCCACATGTTCTGCTATTTCCTGCTATGTTATTATGGTCTTTCATCATTTCCTCCCACTGCATCCTCTTGACTGCTTTTCTTTAACCCCCCCCCCCCCTCCTTCATATACTTTCACCAAGTTATCATAATTTCTCAGTTTCACTTACACTGGGAAGCAGCACTTCTAATAGAACCAGCTAGTTACAATTTAGAAAGGAAATTATGGCATATAATCAACATTTTGAACGTCAACCCAGAACACTTTCAGGCCAGCTTTCAGCTTCTGTTTGTATCCATTTTCCCTGTCAAAGAATCCTTTTGCCTATATTCATACCATACTGAACAAACTCTTTGAAATATATCATGTTGGCAAGTTTGGAAAGACTTTTTTTTTTTTTTTAAAGCATTTTCAAAGCAGGTTTTGATTGACTTAAGTAGGAAACAACATGATTTCTCAACTACAATACTAAAATGTAGATGTCATATTGTTCCCAGTAGCACTCCTAAGTCCCTTGCTAAAAGACATTTAATGTGCAACCACCTCTACTGTAAAACAAATGCTGAAGAGGTGCTGTCAGTGATATTTGCACAGTTTCATTGTCATTAAAGACTCTTATAATAGCATCCACTCTGGTGTAAACTTGTAAAAATTGACTCCTAGATCCATTAATCCCTTTCATGTGCTACTCATGAGTTTAATGTGACACTGTAGCTAAAAGGACTAACGTGGTCCTTAGACGGATAAACAAAGGAATACAGAAAAGGAGTGGAAAAGTTATATGTCTTCAATAGCAGTGGGACAGGTCCAAAAAGTGATGGAAAGATGTTGGAGCAGGAAAACCTTTATAGCAACGAAAGGATTGGAGAACAGAACTTAAAATGACATTAAAAAAAAAACAACAAAACAACACTCAATATATTTAGCTTAGAGAAATGCAGGGGATAATTTGACTATAGTTTAGACATGTCTCTAGAGAGAATAGGTACTTAATATTAGGGGTATCTTCATCCAGCAGAAGAAAAGAGATTACAAAAATCAATAGCTAAAGACTAAAGTTATAAATCAGATGCACAGTTTTAACAGCGCTGAAACAGCACAGTGAGATTTAGAGCCGATTCTCTCCCACTGCAACAAGCACAACTGTGATTGGATAGCTGAAAAATAATGTATATTATCCAATCATAGCTGTTGGACTTCTGTGGAGAGAAGGATGCACCTGCGTCCCGTGGATGTCATGCTTGCAAAGTAGTCACCACATTGACAACATCACCAGTATAAGTTTTCCACTTCCATTAAATAAAAAAAGTGAGGGAGGTTACCAAGGGAATTTAATCTCAATGCCAACCATGTAAAACACTACTTCTGTTGTCCAGATTCAAACACCTAACATAGAAATCAAGGATTCCTACGTAGTCAGAGCACCTTTTGAAAATGCCAACATTAAGAACCTGTCCCTTTCTGGGAAATAATAGATCCTAATCATACATGGCCTGATGGTCATCCAAAAATATTCTGTCATGCAGACCCTATTCTTTTCTTGTAACTAAAATTGAAATTATGTGTGAAAGAATGAGTAGAATGGCGCTTCTCTGATTTCCACTTAAAATACTCATTCTGCTCTGTCCTTCCTTTTATCTGATGTTTTACTTCTCTTGTTTGTTCCTCTTCCCTGTACACTGTTTGCTGAATAGGAAAATTGGCTGGCATAGGAATTGTTGGGACCTCTGCTCTGGTGGAGAGAGCTCCTCTCCTGGATCTAATCTCCATTCCAGAGCTCTGCCTCTGCTGAAATTGTTTTCCAAGGTCTATACTGGTGAAGCTCACTTAGACTTCAGCACTAAATGTAGTTATATGCTGTGATATTGCTTCTGCACTGAATGTATGCACTGGACTAGCTGTGTGAGCACAACAGACAGGATTAGAAGTGTTTTCTAAGGTTCAGCACTGAGCATATAATGACTATCACAGGGGAGAGCCACTTCCCAAGGTGATGAAAGAGCAACATGCCATTACACATTATTTAAACACTCTCTGACATCTCCTGCAAATGCACAGCAATAGCGCATTGGACAAGTGAGTCTCACAGCACAGCTCACTGCACTGAGAACAAGCATCCTCAAACTATGCCATGATGCAGAACTTCATTATCTCAGATGTTATGGCCTACCACCTGGCTCACCACTAAAACTGCCTTCCTCACAATAGCGTTAGAGGCCAGAGCACGTATTTTCTTTCTTCAACAACAAGGATTTGGAAATAACACCCTTCTATTCCTTGTTTTCCAGGAGCAATAACTAAAATTGAGTATACCATTAGCTTAGCACAAAAGTGTGGTGTGTTTTTTTCTGTTGTGTGTTTTCTGTAAAAAATGAATTAACTTCCTTCAGCCAAAAGCAGAAGATCTACTGATGAGATCTATAAAGGTAGCACAGGGCCCTAAGAACTTAGCTAGACTTTTCTGGACTTTCCTGACACAGCTGTCAAGTGGTACTCTTATGCAAAGCTGGTAAAATGGATAGAAATTTCACGGGGGTGAGGATGCCCTGCTTACTAGGGTTAGTTTACAGGACATTATGAAAAAGGGATTTAAGAATGTACTCCAATCCCTCTTCAGAATGGACAGGAAGACCCGCGAGGTAAAGAAGAGTATTCCTTGATTTTTGTGATCAAAGATTCTTCAAACCAGCAGGTACTAAAAATGATTTAGGATTTAGCAGTAGAAACTCTTTATATCTCACTTAGTAGTTAACTCCAAGAATAACTGGGATTTCAGACTGAAAGGGAAAGTTACACCAACCATATACAAATTGTGTATTCTTAAATATATTTCATTTTTCTAACTGTCTATCTACTTACATACAATAAAAAATGAGTCATTTATTTCACATTAATGAGGCAGCTTCTTCTTAATGGCTTACGGCCGACACAAATATGCCTTTATCTTGAAGAACACAGCAATATACAAATAAAGCTTCTGTTAAAATTTATGCATAATCAAAACAAATCGAATATCCACTTTTATTTCCATAGGGAACAGAGCTATAAAGATTAATGCTAGACAATGATATTTAATTAAAGCTTATTTACTTTATAAGTACTTCCATGTTTTCAAGAGTATTTTCTTTTGGAACAGGAAGCTGTAAATGCATTTCTAAGCCATCTAAAAGTCATAGGTGGAGGAAGCTAGTTAGGATCACAGCACAGTGCTTACAGCGAGACTGACAAACTGTCTAGCAAATTTTTTCACATTAAAGAGTTCTGGTGTTAAAGAATTTAAATGCATTTTAATTGACTTTTCAAAATTCCATTTTGTATTCACAAACACACCTGAACACAATAACAGGAATTCATTTTTATATGCATTATTCCCTCTGATGGCAAATTGTTGAACTGTACACATACTCTACTCTTCATTTTTCAGATTCAAAAGGAAAGGTTATGCTCTTATGATTAATAACAAAATAAGTTTCCTTTCCTTGGCCACCAGCCTGTTATTGTATTCCAGATTTTATTTTTAAATTAACTGTTAACTATTTCAGTGAAATTAGAGGAACTAGTTTCTGTATGAATGCAGATTAGACGTGAGAAACTAGAGGGATTACAGAAAAAAAAACTGCACAAAAATGCATTTTCATTGTGATTGTTGAGGTTAAAAATTACATATAACAAGATTTTGGAGCACTAATTTCTAATGGGAGATTTTACAATGTAAAAATTGCTGGATACATGTGTCTGTGCTTGATTCTGTCTCTATAAACACACAACCTCCAACCACAACACTTCCAATAACAATTGTATTAGTCATCTACAGCTACAAGGCTGTTTAAGATACAAATATAAAATAGCTTTATTTGGACTGTAATTAACATGGCAAATATCACAATATTCTACAGGAAAGAAACACTCTCAATCCATGTATTTTATTTCTCCTGACAACTGGCAAAGTATATTTTACTGCAGAATGCTTTATTGCTTCTTAACTATTCACCCTACACAGTATACATAAAAGCTTAATGAGTATAGCTGCATAAAAACTAATTTTAATGCTTTTAAAATCAGTGGTGAACAAAATGTTGTTTAGATTGTTTTTCAAACAACTATACCACATCTGATCTTTTGAGGAAAAGCAATTACTTCTTCTTGTCATAGCCAATACATTTCTTGATTCTCCCATTTTAGTTCCACCATTCATAGGAACCTTTTCACCAGTTAACATGCAAACAGTTAAATATTTGAGGAAATGCAGAAAAATATTGTTATTAAATGCCAAATCAATAAAACGCCACTTTAATAGGTTAATGGTGAAGAGGGCGAGAAAAAACTAAAAGGCTTTTTTTCCAGATTGACAAATAAAACACAAGTAAGTTTGTCTAATTTAATATATATTTGAGGAAAAATTACATAAAATAATGTATATAAAATGTATCCAAAGATCTTCTGAAGAGATAGCAGCTGGAATCTAAATTTAGCTCCTGATTCTGCTATCCACTCTGTGAATAAACATCACCTTTTTCCTATTTTCTGAGGAAACATCAAATGGAATCATTTTTTTGTGTGTTTCAAGTGCTATCAATCATTGGAAACTTATGTATACCTAATTCATGTAATCGTTTTGGTAGTGAGGAAATCATCATTCTTCAGTGTTTTGTATCTCTGTCATTCTCTCCCAGTGAATTTCTTTACTACAACAGGCACCACAATAGTTGAGGGTTTCTCAGCATTTATGTTAGTGAGACCAATTTTTTAAGGCATGTAATTCAGTCCTAAAATCTGAAACCATAGCATGAAAGAGTTTGTGAATTTCCAAACATACACACATACACACGCACACATTTACTGATTAAAAATGCTTCCTTTTTTTCTCTCCTGCCACCTGCATTCCTAAAATCTAAAATCATATCCCTTGTTTTTAGCAATAGTTCTTTGGTTCAGAGAAAACAAAACAAACAACAACAAAAAAACCAACAGGAACTACCAACCAAATGGCTGAGGTACTGGGATCTATAAAGCATTTTTAACACATGTATAAAAGCCATTTTTCATACAGAGTTGTGATGCATGCTGGAATATCTTGCAGAAATACAGAAAAGTATATAATACAGAAATGCATGGTATTGTTCATAGGCATTCACTACGCACATCTTCAGTGCAGTGTGTGTTGAATCCACATTAAGAGTAATACAGAGACATCAGTAAGCATGCTTCTTTCATAGAACCTGCTTTTTTCCCTTCACTACAACACAGCCTCTGTTGGCAATGTTAGAAACAGGTGTTTCTTTACAAAGTCATGTTTCAATTGGAAGTTTTGCCTGTGCAAGGGATGCAGTTTCAGGCTCTGCATTCACCACAATAGAACAACTGGTTTAGGAGCAGCTTGAGTTAACTCTGCTGTTTGGAAATACGTTTTTGGGGGACATCTGCTTAGCCTCGTTCTAGATGTCTGTCCCAGTAAAAAACTTCAGCATCAGAGGTCTTGCAATTTCTAAGCACAATTATTGAGTCCCTCTATAGTAATGATTTTTTTTTTTTCCTTGGTATGTAAATAATGAGTTAGTAATAGAGGCAACAGAACTTGAGCACAAAAATACAGCTTCAGACATTCCAGTCAGAAATTAAGTAAAAATCAGAAAAAAAAATGAGATTAAATTTCAACTTTAAGGTAATAAAAGATGGAGATGAAGGTGCCAATGAAATCTGCCGAAACTAAATTTCAGAAGCACAGCTTTCTCATCTTGAAATGTTACACCCATAAAAGCAGCCTATAAAATTAATCTACCTGGAGATTTTCCATGTTAAATCAGCTCAGAAATAACTTCTAAGCACTTATGGCATTATATCTAAAATACATATTCTCCTGTTGTCCATATATCAAAATCCTGTGTATTTTAAAAAATAAGATCTGAGCTGCACTGAAATGTTTGTATTATAAGAAAGAACAGTAATAAAGTATATCACTTTCAGAGAGATCTGACATTTGTAAGCATTCCCTAAAAAATTTGCATTGGGCTGCAGTATTGGAAAGCATATTTAAAAGTTCCTAAATTCACTTTTTTTTTTTTTTTTCTTCAAGAAAAATATACAGAACCTGTGTACAGAACACAGGTAGTAAAAGCAGGCAAAAAAGCTAGTGTGTATTTTCAATCTGGATCTGAAAACTAAATTCCTAAAATGTTAGTATCTGTTTTACCGAAAGACTCATTCATATATACCCTTTTATTCCATTTTCTTAAGGGAGAAGGACATTCAGCATGAAAAAAGTGTCCGAGTAATTTCCACAAAAAACAAAACCCTTACTTTTTTCAGGAAAATAATTTGCTTTTTTTCACTTTGGCAGATCTGGAAATAAAGAACATTAAGATAACAGTGATAACAGTGTTTGTATTCTAATCAATTTGTCCAAATTAGTTTCTTGTAAAATTTAGTTTGAGCTACATAATAACGTGTAAATTCAGGGCTTTTCTTTTTCTCTTTTTTTTTTTTTTTTTCCTGCCTAGAAGGCTATAATAGGCAAAGTAGCAGATACAAGAGGAAAAAAATATATGAGAAAGGATTCCATACATTTGGGTTCCTTCCAAGAACTTTCCCACATTTTGCAGATTCTCAGTTTTCAAATAAAGGTGTCTTAGCCATCGAATTGTGGAGATATTCTTGCCTCTGTAAATCAGTGCATTGTTGCTAGCCAGCCTTGCAGAAATCTGCCTACAGTCAGCCAGCCAGAAACAATAGGAGCAACAATTATATGTATTCTTTCCCTTCCCTCCAAAATTAACGTGGTTTTGCCTTAAAATTGAACGCAATTTTAGTAAAGGATGTGTTAGTGCTTAAAACACTAAGTAAGAATCAAGCAGAGTTGTATTGTAAAAGCAGATATAATTAAAGTGTACTGACTCCTTTTTTTGCTTATACAATGTCAGTTTGGGTTACTTTTATCAACTCTGCATCACAGAACAGTCAGAAGGGCAAATGGACTCTGTAAGGAAAGAAATTTGGGATAAGCATTTGGATTTCATCAGGTCTGGATGTTTGTACAAAGTGCTTCAGGCAAGTTGTCGGAGAAGGACAGAAAAAAGCCAGTTCCAGACTAAACTGCTCCAAATCCAAATCACTGTTAAAGCACTACACAAAGGAAGGAAGCAACTTCAGGGAATTTTGATTAATAAAATAAAGTACATGTTGCTAGAATATCTCTGCATTTCAGGCCACATTACTGAATTGGATGCCTTTTTTTTTTTTTTTTTCCCTTAGGACTTTCATGAAAATCCATTTTTCCTTCCTGTTTCAACAGTTTTTAGCTGAGCTTCCTTTACTTGTCTGAAAATCCACCTTAGCTTGAATGAATCACCAGGCTTCCAAATTTAACAATTCTACGAAGGTGATGTGGTATAGCATGTTGTTAATGTGCTTTATATTGCTGAATCTGGAAGCTCTCAGTGACTTAAACATGTTCGCTCATGTTTCTGACACAATTATCCGCAGAATGGGTTCAGAGGTGGACACTCTCTGAAGTGAAATCAAGGTGCTACAGAATCCTGCAGAATTTATAGAAATACCTCCACAGATTTTGCCAAAAAACCTCAGCAGATTTATATTGGCCCTGCCAATGACTTTCTGTTTAACTTGTAATCAAAACAACTCAAACCCAGTTACTGTTTGCATATCTGCCAAGCCTCTCAATTTCAGCAGTAGGCAGCAGACTCTCAGTATGACAGCCTGTCTTTCAGATTCAAGCTGAATCTGCCAAGGCTCCACTACAGAGGCAACTGGTAAATTAAATGCCAACAAGCAAGGACATTCATGTACCTTTACACTCTGCACATGAAGAGACATCACAGGCCTCTTCATTCTAATGGGTGCTTTGTGTGTTTTGGGCTGCAAAGTAAAGAGTGCCTGCTTTTATGCATAATGAAGCTGTTGCATATATATTAGTTTAGCTGTATTGCTCTAATTCTATGGTCACAAATTACCTAACAGGTTTTCCTGTTACAGAAAAACAGAATATCCTTTTGTTGGTGAAATTAGCCCACAGAAATCAAGCAATGGAATGAAAAAATCAACTTTTAAGCCCTCTTCTACCCAAAGATAACAGATAACATTATATAGTCAGGTTACAGCAGAGTCATTGCCAAGGGTAACTGAAAATCAGAAACATTCAAAACATACTGTCAAATCTTTAATTCTCTTTTTCATAATATAGGCATGCTCTCTGATTCTGAAAAAAAGGGATCTTTTTAAAACCATCGGAATTACTGTGGATTCTTTATGGTAAGCAAAAGGGCTTCATCATATTTATGTAATTACTGACTCTTATTAATACTTAAAAGTTGCACGAGACTTTGTGATTACTGATAGCTGATGCAGTCACTATTGCCAAGTTTAGATTGTATTAGCAGTTTTGAGTGCACAACCATAATACAGCCAGAAATATTAATACCACTGAGCATAAATAACAGTACTTGACAGACTCAAGTGGGGGGAAAAGCACTAACACTGGTTACTCTAATGGACAGAATAAATGATAGAACTGTATAATGAGTTTACAGCAGCCAGGTTTAGTGAAATCTATTTCTGAGTAATAAGGAAGGGGGGGAAAGGTAGCAGTTTTGGTAACAGAATGAGGGTATGAACACATTAAAAATTAACTGGGTGTTTTCAGATAATTGAAAGAAAGAGCGTCGACATGGGAAACTTAGCTGATGTTACTCACGCAGCTCTACAGTGGGCATTATCACTGTTTCCTGCCAGGGATTTAATCTGCCATCACACCTGAAAATGAAAGAAAGAAGTATGAGCTTTCCAAGTGTTCTTACAATAACATGAGAGGGTTTTCTTTTTTCCCTTTTTTTTTTTTTCTTAATAAGGAGGAATAGATATACCCCGTCCAATATAAAAGAGGTTACTGTTGTGCAAGTGTCTTTTTTATTTACTATAATTTGGCAGACATAGCACTGCAAGACTTCAGAACTAAGAAAGTGAAAAACTTTGATGTTCCTTTGACATGAGCTGGTTGAGATGCATCTTCTTCATAATTGTAGAGAAATATTACATTGTTGCAGCTGCCTGGCGCTAGCAGCGAACTATGCTTCATTTTGCAGAGACGGTTCCTCCCTTCCCCACTTCCCTCCAGCATTACCTTTGTCACACCAAGATTTACTTTAACTGGAACCATGTCAGGTGTCCCCAGAAAAATGACAAACTAAAATTATCCTATAATTGTAATATGAGCCTGGAGGCATATTCTGGGTGAGACGGAATTCACCTTCTCTGGACACACACATCAGGGGATGCGAGAGGGATATTTGAAATTCCAGGCATTGCAAATTCATTAATCAATGAGTAAATCAGTTAGAAACCAGTCATGCTCTTTTGCTGTGTGACCTAATCCTTTGCTTGAATTTGCCATTGCCCGATTGTATGTCATACCCGGAGCCTGATTCAGTAATTTCTAAAGAGACACACAAAGATCGCACAAACTACAGCATCAGGTGCCTAAAACTATCTTTGCTCTCTCACTTATTAATTGTTCTTTATAAGAATTTAAGTGAAATTGGTCATATCAATATGAGAAATGCCTAACTGTGAAAGAGAAGTTAAAGACACGTGTCCTTCAAGGTTAAACAAAACTGCTCCGGAAGTCTGAGTAGTTTTCAAGCTCTCTTTTCCTCTGCTCCTATATTTTACTCATCTGGAAATGAGGTGTTGGTCAGTCTGAGACGGTGATATTGCAGCCAGCAGGACAGACAGCTAAAAACTCTGGTATATGAAGACACGCTATCCCCTCCCTGAGGCCTATCTAAGTTAGGACGTAAAGTGCGAGTACATACAAGTTAAAAATAATGATACTTCTCCACTCTCTGGGAGCTACTGAATTTGACTTTTGCTAACACGTATTTCCACATAAATATTCTCCCAGCCCTAACTTGAAATAGCCCAGTTCCATCTATTTCTCTGAGAGCTGTTTTGATAAAACATTTTCTAAAGTAAAAAATTTCTCATGCTTATGTTGAAAAAGTATTAATGGAGTGTTGTTTTAAAACAAACAGGAAAAAAAAATCATACATGGACACACAACCACTGCATACATTTCACCCATAATAGGAAATAATTTCCTGTTGTATATCCTGCGCCATTCGACGGCAAGTGATTTGGGGTTGGGGGGAGGGGAGGACGGTGATTAAAGGGTTAATATTCAAATGAGAAATTTGCAAGGCCTGCATAATGGAACTGCCACCCTGATAACAATAGGAATTTTTAACAATATCGAGCCTTGTTAGCAAGAGAGTTACAAGCATTGAGGGCAATCAGTGTGTCTTGTCAGTTTCTTTTTATCTACCATCTCCAACCGCCAAGGAACCGAAATGAAGCACTTTGGAATTATCAATTTCAGCCACATTTGCATAACAAAGCCCCCGAGGAAGAGGCATGATAAATGTGAAGGACCCCTCTTGGAAAAGGAACTGTCAACCGCGCCCCGAAAGATTCTCCGACCGAGCGCATTCTCGGGGATTGTAGTCAGCGAAAATAAAATGAAAGCATTAAAGAAAGTCATTCTCTCAGAGAGAAAAATCTCCCCCTCTGCACAGAGAGAACTGGATGAAATGACATTATGCATATGAAAATGTCCAGAAAGATGTTTGATTTATGTATGCATTAGATGCAAATTCCATTACCGCACGCGCGCTGTTGTGTGATTTGGCTCTGAACACATCACTGCCCTGATCAAATCTGATCTCATTAATTCCGACAAGGAGAGAGAGAGGGAATTGAGAAGAATTTATGGCCTGGACACTTGAAAGAAGTAAATTGTAATTCTGTTTAAAGCTGTAGCGAACCTTTTAAACACCTTTTATTATAGAAAAAAGCACTTACTTTTATAACACTGTTAGAACTTACTTAATCTTGTACTTGGAACTTCTAGTCCTCATTTAAAAAAATCTATGACCTTGTTTAGGGGAAAAAAGAGAGACAGAGAGAGAGAGAGAGACAGAAAGAGAGACAGAAAAAAATATGCCTGTCTTAGACTGAAATTCAGCAGAAGCATCATAATAATATGATCAAAGAAGACCTATTGACTATCTGAATAATCATGTGAATATTCTGCTCTGCTGGTATATGTTTATTTTTAAACAATCTTTTAATATCCTCAAATAAAATATCAAATACTTTACAAGTGTTTTTATGAGACTAGATAGACATTTCATGCTTAAAAATATTATTAATTGTGATCTAGATAAAAATGGCAATGAGCACGTTTTATAACAATATTCTCAAGCAGTGCAGTGGTGTCAGGTAAAACTGATATGGGTTTCTTCCTGTGATATAGATGATTTAAAGACAAAACAAAACAAAACAAAAAAAAAGGAACAGATTTTTGCTAAAAAGGAATTATATTACTGTAGGGGAAAAACAAAAAACAGATTGTTTCTTACATTAATAAAGATTCTTATCCTTGTTTTGCTCCTGAGAAAGACCTTAATAACTCATTTCCTCCCTTCATGAAAGATAATCACCCTTCATGGGTGAGATATCCTGTATTTACTTGATACCAAGTGTAAAACTGAAATAGTGTCTCAATATGTTATTGCATTGTATAATCAGTGTTCCTCCCCCAACATTCATGAACCCCTAGGGTGCTTCATAGCCTAGAATAGTTTCTTTTCTGTTATGCATCTTCCGTTTTAGTGAGATATGATGAACTACCTCCACAGTAAAGAGAGAGGGGCAAGAGTGAAAAAAAAAACAACCCCCCTTGATTCCTAAAATCTTAGTTGCCTATCATGATTCATTTGTAGAGAAATAAAGTGATTTCTGCAAAGAGTTTTCCCAATGAAGCCTGCAGCTTTCTTTGATAATCTGCTCCAGCTGATGTAATTGTTGAGCAAATATTACCCAGAGTGATACAGAAAAGTTGTAAGTTATTGCATCTACTAACACAAAAGCATAACTTGTAGGTAAACCATGTGAATATATTTTAAGCATCATTCACATTTTCAATAGTTAATATTGATTTCTTGCGGAGTGTTTTTATATTTCCACATGCAGAAAGCATGTGTTTACAATATCCATTATTCAAATACAGAAAAATGTTACCTTTTGAAGAGTTGTTGTTATATATTTAGCTACCAAATTCAATCGTTGGTTTAGAAAATAGGGAATACAGTCCTGATCTACGTAGAAATTTTCAATAGAGTCCTAAGTATGCATTCAAAAACCACTTTAGAGAAACATGCAGACATTACAATACATAAATGAGTACAGATACATCCTGTCATTTTATTATTTCGTCATTTGTACGTACATATTTTGTGAAAGTATTTGAGCATGTATATGTATACATGAAAAAAAAAGGGAGAGAATTTGTAAGTTTATAAGAGTGGGCATTTGTTAAGGTGAATATAACACAGAGTGATGCTTTTTGACTGTACTAAGCTGAGTACACTGAAATATGCAGAGTATTGTACTGAGAAACCTACAGATCAACTTAGCAATGAGAACAGCTAAAATATAATTATGTATGGCACAATATTTTTTATACTTAAAGTGCTAAAGAAATATTTTGTGTTCTAACTGAATATTCTCCATTATTAACTGGACTATGGATTACTTTCAGTTATATCTAAGGGAAAAAAAATCACCCAGAATTGATCTAACGTATTGACTTTAAGAAAATTAGCACAGTGTGAAAGAGATCGTCATTGCAAAATTTGGTTTGGTGTTTTACATAAGGTTATCTCCCTCCTCCTGCATACTCTTAGCATATCACTGAATGCATTTATTAAAATATTCTAGCCACCTGTCCATTTGAGCCTGTTTCAGTTAACAGCCAAAAATAAAAGCAGTTTTGTACTTCAGAACACAGAGACCCAGAAATAAGTTTCCATTCCTGGTGGCTAATCAAACAAAACTGGGCTTGCTGTCCCTTTAAAAAAAAAAAAAAAAAAAGAAGAAGAAGAAGAAAAACACACACAACAACAAAAGAAACCACATCCTTTTTGCTAACCTAACCCCTCCTCCTGTTCCCCCCAAATACACACACAGACACACATACTTCCCTTCAGTGAGTGGTTCAGGCTCCCTGATTAAGGTCATGCCGTTTGTTCATTACTGGCCTAGCTAATGTGATTGAATTGGAACAATACCTTTGAACTCCTTGGCTCTGATCTGCATACTAATTGACTCCCTTGTCCTTGGCAGTGACCTTGACAGGCTTTCCACCACTCTCAGAATGGCTGACCAATTTCTCATCAAAAGTTCCTAGTAAAAAAAGCCCCAAACCCAAAAGCAGAATTAGTCATTTATACTACTTTTCTCTCTATTCATATTTCCTTATATACCATTAGAAAAAGCAAAATAGCTACTCCCTAGCTCCCCCTGGATGTTTATTAATACTTGAAAATCACAGTGTCACTTTAAAGTGCTGAAGCAGTGACAGCATTGTTTTGAAAGCGTTCATTGTTGCCTCCTCAAACACATTTTACACAGATATTGAGGTAGTTTTTTCCTCTATCCTCATTACATAAAGTGCTGCAGTTTAACTCATGGACCTTAACATCACTGTTGTTATACTTCTCTTTATTTTTTTAATGCTTTGGTCTTTTTTTTCAAGTGAAAAGAAACCTTGGCTGTATCCTAAGAAAACAGCACAAATTAGTTTTGTTTTTATAATTTACATCAGCACTCTAACACCCCTCGTTTCAACAGGTTCTACAGTAATCAAAATGCTATGGTTTCAAACAAACCAATCCAAGCCATGCAGAACACTGCATTTAGAAAATGCCAGGTTTAAGTTAACGAGATAAGGATTTTACTTTTGTATTTCTGAGGCTCCCAGACCAGCGTATTACTCAAGAGAGGCATGATTTCTATACAGAAGACACTGTTAAACATTATAATTATATTTATAGGGAAAAAAAAAAACAAAAAACATAGCAATGGTCTGCTGACTAACAAGTAGAGTTTTACTTCATTTTTCCTGGAGTGGAGATGTACTTTGTGAGACAAGTGGCAGCCTGAGTGAACTTTCATTATTATAGAAAATATGTACTGAAGCAATAACTAAACCAAACTAAAATTAAGTATCATCAAGAAAAAGAAAAAGCACACAGAGAAACGTTCTTTTATCAGACTGCCAGCAAAGATCCACTTTAGAAAAAGTTCTATTTCTTCTTTAATATTCATTCTTACTTTAGGCAAAATCTATTGTGGGAAAAACAGCTGGAATTTTTAACTCATTTAAAAATACTTTTTTCCACTATAGTGGCCCTATACTTGGTTCTCAAAGCACTTCAGAAACACAAAGACATGAATATGTATTATAGCCAGGTGAGTATTATTATACAACATTAATAATGATCTGTGAATCTATAAATCGTAAATTAAACTGCAATATTTCTTCTTTAATACTATTCCTTTTTTTCTATCATGGTGCTGTGACCAGTAGTACACAGGCTTTGAAGAGTAAGTCTCAAAACAGAGGTGTTTGCTACTGAGACAATTATTTTAAGATTTTAATACAGTGAAATACAAGCATCTGGCCAGTGTCCAAATACTTAGGCAGGGCAGACCTTACAAAGTTGGCACCCAGTTAGGAGCACAATAGAAATATCAAAAAAATTCAGATCTTGATCCAGACTTTCCTAAAAATTCAAGGATGGTCTGAATCCAAAATTCCACCACGAACTGCAGAGTTTTAGAACATGTATTACTTCATTCAGACTCTGTGACCACCTCTACACAAGACCTAGTACCAGAATGACTTCTCACTATCAGTTTTGAACCAGCTTATACCCCTCACCTGTGAAGACCTTGCTCTGCTGGTGAAAGCCGTGGGCTTGCTCAGGAAACTAGAAAAGTGATGCTGAAAAGAGAAAATTCAGAGTTCAAGCTACTGAATTCGACATCTGCAGAGCTGTGCAGCAGCAGCATCAGGTAAGGCAGCAGGTGCAGCCTGATAGGGCATTCTGGCTGTGAGAAGGTAGCAGGATCTGTGAGCAAGTGAAAGCTCCTCAGAGCTACACAAATGACACAGGAGAAGAATGTCTGTAAAGGTATTTTGGTGCCTGCAACACTTACAGATGGGTTTTCAAAAGAATTTGGGGCCCAATGCTCATTTAATCCATTTTGCTAAGGGGCTCTAGAAGCAGCAGCTGAGCAGGTGAAGTCTGTGTTTATATAAACTACCAAAATCTTTTTCTCACCAAAAATAGCACTGCTTCTATAAAAAAATAACATTTTTGATACTCTGAGAGATTCCTGAAGTGTCCTGAAGCACACATGCAGAATTTCACCAAATGCTGAAGCACAGCTGCTTTGCAATAAAACACACCAGGTTTCCCTGCAACAGGAGAGCAGGGGAATTTTAAAGTTTTTTTTAAGAGAAATTGAAAAAGAAAAGATTAGGTAGATAGATTACAGTCCATGAAAGAAGGCTTTACTCTATTTTTTTTTCCAACATTAACTGTAAGTCTCTGGCTTTAAGACTCAGCCAAAATCTGGTATATCCTACACTGTCACTACCTAATTTTACTTAAGCAGTGAGCACCACCTACTGCAGGGGACTATTGCAACCTATTTAGTCAGTATATCTATCACTTCCTACAATAATTTGCTTTCCTAAAGCCACTGCTGCTGAAGTTCTGACCCGATCTATAGCTTTAAAGTGAGATTGGAGCTGATCACTGCTCACAGTGGAGTGTTTGTGAGATATCTGTAACCTGCATAAGACTCAGAGATCTGCCAGATAAAGAAAAATGAAAAAGAAGATCCGATCAATTAACCTGGTTTATAAAACTAGAGCTCAAACAAAGGCAGCAACTGGGAGATACTACTTTCTCCTATCCTCCAAACTGGAAAAGCAACTGGAGTCAATGGAACCATTGACTGGATGGGATAAGAGTTGTTCCACTCCTCTCATAAATAACTTTTAGCACTGTTTAATCCACTTTTGTGGCTACAGTGGTTTCAGGCAAAGGGTTCCACGTGATCTCTTCCCTTCTCTAGCTCAGAGACCTGTCGGTTTGTGGCACCACTTGCGCTACACTCTAGGCACTCTTCCACTGCAGACAGCTTTTCAGCTGCTCACTTCTTCTCTGCTCCCTCACTGTTGCCACCTGCCTGCTCACCTTCCTGCTCCCTAAGCTGACTCAATAAAATCTCTTTCCTTCACCAGGGTCAGGGTGGATGCTTTGGACTAGAAAGCTGTTTCTTGACTTATGCCAGTATTCACGAGGAGGCCAAAACTTGAGCAGGAGCCTGGCTGTGAGCTGAGGGGACGGTTTTCAGGGAGAAACCAGGGTACCATCTGCAGCCAGCACAGGCTGTCTGACTGCAGTGCTGAGCTGCTGCCAAGCTGTACTAAGTTAAGTCAGTCACACAGGTTCCTCAGTGGTTTCTGCCTGTGTCAGAAAGTGGAGTAAATCCAAACCTTGGTCCTGCTGCTGCTGTTATGACAAAAATAAAGATCCTCAGCAAACAGAGTTCTGAGGATGAGAATCAGCCACTAAGTTAAATATCCTGCTAGGATTTTACAATTAGACTGCACATACCTGCAAAGTGCTGGGAAACTGCAATAAAACAATTGTTATATCAGAGGAATATTAAAAGTACCAATATAAGCTTAGCACCTGCAAAGCAACACAGACTCACACTCAGGGCATCTCCTCTATTTTGCTTGTAGCTGACATACTGTTGGCAGAGTAAGGCAGAGAAAACTAACTCCCCACAGACCCGTAAGAAAGGCCATGAGCTTGTTTCCTTTCAAAACACATAGCAATATGTATGTAGAGATCTCCAGATTTTCAAAAATAATCCTAAATTTTTGGTGTGCCTTTGTGCCCAAGTTTGTTCAAGAAAACAAACGTGTGACAGATATGGAAATACACAAAGTGTGGTGATGAACAAGGTGTAGTAGCTAGAAAAAAAAAAAAAAAGGAGTTGAATGCAAGTGAAAAGTATTAATTATTGATAAGGAACAGATAATTACTACATTTCATATCTGCCTACCTGCTATAAGAACATCTCCTTGCTGTCTAATAAGGAGAGTGGTGGGCTGCAGTTTGCACTCTTGGCTCCATACGCAGGTTTTCTTCTTTGCTGACTGACACTGTTATGCACATGCTACATTATTCCAGTTTACCATTAGAGGTCTATTGAAATAATTCAAATAATGATAATAAAAAGGATAGTTATTACAGTCAGATATGATCAAAATAGAGGTTATGAGAAAGATTCAGGGCTAAAATTCATCCCTCAATTGGGTCATATACTGGAAAGAAAATAGATAAACACATTAAAACTGTCCTTTATTTTACTTCAGACATAAACTGCAGTGGTAGATTAGATTTAGTGTCAGCAGCAAACTTTAAACTGTGTCCTTCTGAAGCCGATGAGAAAGTAAATACCCAACATTACGCATGTGAATATTCACATGATCTTTTTGCATTTGTAAATGTCAAACTTAGGGTATTTTATTACCCTTAACATGAAACATCAGTAAAAAAAGCTTAAGCAATTTCTGAACATTATCTTGATGGGGAAGGTTTCAGCACTGCTTTTACTTTTTACTGGTTTTATTCCTTCACTTACTGTACTGTTCACTTGAATTCTGTATTTTCTCATACAGAACTTTAATTTCTTACCTTTTTACTTCAATCACTATCTCTTAACAATTACCTTTTTGTTAATTGAATAAAGATTTTTATATTTACCATTTAATCTAAAAGATTAAAATAAAAATATGTGACAACAATGTAACAACAGCAAATCTAAACCTCAAGGCACAAACTGTACACTGTTAGTTATCCATGACACACTGTAATGAGAACATTCATAACAAAATCCTTCTTAGTGGTGATACACCTGTCTTCAGGCTTGCAGCATATTTGTTGTATCACAGCAGTCTTGCTAAATGTCAAACTAGTTTGCAGTCCTTTTTGTTTAAAACTAGTCTTCAACCAGTGCTGATGGAGAAAACATCAAAGTAGATTTCCACAGTCCTTTTTGTAATGATTACCTTTGATTGTAGGTGAGCTGTCAATTATGGGTAGCAAGAAAGTTCTGGATCTCTGATGACAGTCCTCCAACATGTCCCACCCTCCAGACAGATGTGAATCAGTTAATGTTCTCACTCATGTGAAATGTAAGATGTCAAAGCAGTCCAGTTAGGTCCTCCAAAGCTGTGCTGTTTCTTCGTTTCCTACAAGCAATTCAGATAACTCAGCTCAGGCCTCATACTAATTGCATGAGAAGACTGTCACCAGGGCAGTAACAAAGCACATATTAAGAGTTATCTCAGAACCCATGGCATGGCTATACCCTCATTCAAACAGTCAAGGAGTGCCAATCCTGAGCTTGTTTTGAAAGGCATGACAGGAAATATCCATAGAGCAGCATTTACTCACTCCCATTTCTTTTTGTTTCTCTTGTCCTGAGTGGATGCACTCAGTGGTTAGCAGTGCAAGACACTCACAGTTTATACATGTGCTGTTTTTCTAGCATTTCTTGCTCCTGTTAGCTCACTACATAGAAGATTTAGTGGACCTTACAACATGAAACACCTCTATGGAAGTTCATTGCAAGCTACTTTTGCAAGATGGCCCTCACAAACAAATTCTGCGACTTCCAGGGCTTATAATCTCTGCAAACATGAAAGAGACCCAGAAATGCAAAATGGAGCAGCTTTCAGCTGACAAGCTGCAGCTGAACAAGGAAGTAGACTATGAACGTTGCCAACTTTCAGGTGCCAGAAAAGTGGGTGCTGGCAGCTTAATCACATGCCTACCTGTAACAAATGTGTTTTCCCTGAAGCACCTGTTGCCAGTGTAACTGCCTAAAGATAGACATTATAGGCAGAGGTTCTGAGCTTTTTGTCATTTATTTTAAATCTAGATTTGGTAGGGGGAAAAAAACAAACAAACAAACAAAAAAAAACACCTTAAAAATAGCCTCAAGATGGGGAAAATAAAAATAGAAAGCAGGCAGAAAAGCAGCTATCAGATGGGAGACCGCTGAGATAATCCAAACCAGTTACCCTAACTTAGGTTAGATGAGGACATGTCTGCTTTATTAATATTTGTTTTCTTTTCTGGAAGTTATCAGTTCACGGCTTGGATGGTCGGGAAGGTCTGCAGGCAGCCACTGAATGAGACACAGCAGAACTCAGATGGGCTCGGGAGCCTGGAGACAAAGTGTATCTTTAAAGGGACACCTGTGAGAGGCTGAGGCTCCTCCACACTCAGCAGGGGCTGAGGATCTGCAGCTTTGTGCAGAGAGACGATACCTCCAATAAGGTGATTGGCAGCATCTTGCTTCTGTGAAAGGCAGTACCTCCCAGCTCTTGCTGAGCTTCTAGCAGCACGCTTAACTTCTAATTTGGGAAAGAAAAATACCATCTGGCACCTCAACTTTGAAAAGTTGCCAAACCTTGACTTACTCTCTGAATCCTCCCCAGGAAATCATGGGAACTACCTACTAAGAACAGCATTACAAAGTGTGAACAAGGCTCACGCGAGCTAGCTGCATGTTATCTACCACAAAATGTCTTTCAACAAAAAAGAAAAAAAAAAAAGGGATTTGGATAGGTTAGTCATGCAGTCACCTTGAGAACTTGCTTGAGTCCCTAGTTCTGTCTCCAGTGGGAAAAGGTTAATGAACCACCACAGTAAATTCTTGATGGATTTTCAACACAAGGAAATAAGTCATCTTTTCTAAATTAAGAAATTAGAAGTGACTCACTTCTAGAAAGAAGGCTAAAAATGAGCCCTGCGGTATCGCACTGGATAACAGTGGACAACACTTGAGTATTTGATTCATGTTTGTGCTCATTAGAGTCTTATTTGTGTGTTGATAAGAATAATCTTTCATGATATAAAATTATTTTAAAATAAATAGTGTCAGAGGAGTCACTTCGTCAGAAGAAAACACATTAATGTCAGAGAAAAAAATTTAAATAGCTGCCAAAAAAAAGAAAAAGAAAAAAAGAAAAAAAAAGAAAAAAAAGAAATGTTAGAAAAGGAAATATCTGGGAGGAGAAATGCAATTGTTGTTCTTCAACACCTCATTATTTGTAACCAGTGGTATGTAAACCCCATGTTATATCAGAATCAATTCAGATGCAAATACCTGAGCCTTAATTGCATGTGTGAAAGAAAGAAAAGAATGACAATGTTCAAGCACGCTTTATTTTGTTATTTCTGTATCCTCCAAGACACACATTCAAAGTTTAAGTAGTAACACATCACCTGGGTAGATTTATACAGAAACAATCTAACAAATGACATTATAAATATTACATGTAAATCAAAAACTATTGGAAGATGTATTGTACTATAGCTAGATAGCAAGTCTGTAATATTATTATTTCTAATTATTTCAGATGAGATGTATTCTATAATAACCTTATACATTGAAGTAACTAAAGCAATAAACTCATTCCTACGTTGTTTTACTCAAGTAAAATTTCATTTGAATTCAGACATACAGATCCGAGCTGCTTATGTTTTTCAGTCTCGTATATGTACAAAGAAAATAAAGAATGTAGCTATTTTTCTTTAACAATATGTTGAATAAAGATCAAGTATATCAATTTTAGGACAATCTGCTTCTTTAGTCTAATTGTTAAGTTGTTTTTCCATGGGGACAGATTTTTTTCCGGTCAAGTCTATTCTGTCTGTAATTCAATATATGCTAAGTTCTCATTATGCTAACTGGAGCTGTGCATGTAGCCAGATATAAAGCTCACGTCCCTTGTTCAAAGCAGGATATCACTGTGTTTGCAACACAGAGTCCTGACATGAGGATTTGCAGACATGAAATGCCCTTCCACCATCTGCCAAAGTACCAAAATCCCACATCCCCATGTCTCAGTTCATTGTGTTCCCATTCCTCCTGCTTTTTCAATCAGATCATATAGTTTGTATTTATAATGTAGGTTCAGATCAAAGCTCTCCTCAAGTCAGTAGAAAGATTCCCTATGGCTGTGACATGGAATGGGCTGTATTTCCTTCAGCCCTTCTGAGCTCACATTCCTTCAATGCCATGGGAGGCAGTATTGTGAATATTGACCCCATAATGTAAAAAGTGCTACAGAATTTCCTTCTGTGAAGTTTTTTCCCTCTTTGAATTATATGCTGTTATTAGAAACACAGCAACATTTCAGATTTTATCCATGGCAAAGGAAATGTTTATCACTCAGACTGAACTTCTTTCTGTAAATTCAGCTCCATTTACTAGCAATGCATATGTAAAAATTGTATAGTTTGGGAAGCGTGTATATGTTAACTCAGGAAGATCTTCTTGAAAGCACCATGCCTGAAGTGGGTCAATCACCCAAGTACAGTTGACAGCAGAAGGTCATTAAGCTTTTCTAGCTGGAATGTAAAGTTTGGAGGAGTCAAAGGGTACTCCAACACATCCCACCTTCCTTCAGTAGAATATTTGCACTGTGGGAAGAAGCATGGTGCACAGGTGAACTGGAATTAGTTCTGGACCAAGGAGGTGGAAGATGCGAAGCCTGGCCTGAACTGTCTACAGCACCTCTGGAAAACCATTCCTGTGTTTCCACAAAGGAATTTATCATTAAACTGGCACACATCCAACATATGCAGAAAAAATACTGATGCAGATAACAGCCTATGAGAACATAACACATTCTGCAGCAGCATGATGAAAAGTAGCATACATTTAAATATGCAAAAGATTGCATAACCAAATTATTTTTTCACTCCCCTCAAGTGCAGGATGCTTTTATTAAAGGAAAAGGATTAAAAAAAAAAAAAAAAAAGTAAAAAGTTTCTGACTTTCGTTAACCTTCTCTCATAGTTCAGGTTATTTCTTTAATGCATTTATCTGCTTTAAAATTGTCTCCTTAGCCTCTCAAGGGAAACCAATATAATACACCATCACATTTCTCACAGGAGAAAAAAGAACACTTACTCTTAATAGGTGGCAATTTTGCCAGATGTTATTGACATAGTAAGTGCGAAATTTCAGTGATACTAAATGCAAAGTGCAGCAGATTAAAGAACAATGGAACAAAGTGCAAAATGAAGTTTAAAAAGCAGCAGTGTCAAAGTCAGAGAAAGTGTGAAAAAATTACATTTTAACAACACTATTAAGAACAAGTTTACTAATTACTGTAACTGGCACAAATTTAAAAGTATCTTCTTTAGACTCGAAAGTTTTTAAAAGTGCGATATTTTTTCTTGTCAGCATTTCTTCCTTTCTTTATGCACTGTAGCAGAGACATAACACTGCTGGTACTGAAACAATGACACTTGGAGCTCTTCATCTTTCACTTCTTAACCCTTTCTTACTAAGCAATATTGCATCAAATTCTGCTATTTAAGCAGGGTGGTGAGCTACAGAAAATGCTTTGATGACTAATACTGAAAGTTTAAAATAAAGACTATTGGATTGATTCAGTCATGCTTTACACATTCACTCACCCAAAATAATGGAATTTACACACTAAGAATGGTGACTTATTAAAAGTTCGGGAAAATCCTGTTTCTCTGCTATGAAAATAAATAAAGAGTGTGCACAATTTCCTCATATTCAATTATTCTCTAAAATTCAATAATAAAATATTACAGTTGAGATGTTCATCTCCTATAAATCAGAGAAGCTTCACTGCTTTCAGTGGCATCATAGCAAACTTAAAGAATCCAGTTTTCTGGATTTCATTTATATTCTTTGCATTGTATTGAAAAATAAGACAGGTTTCTCAAATAGCAGCTATACAGGGATCCTTGCAGAATCTACCAAAAATATTTTTTATTTAGTCCTCAACCCTGCTACTATAGTATATACAGACTTCAGTGAGACTTCAGCCAGCAGTAATACAGCTAAGACCTAAGTGTATCTCCATAACAAATCAAATAGTTTGGGGCATTCAAATAACCAGATCTACTTTCATGTCCTGGAAATGAAGGCTCATTATAGTGGTGTCTGATGTAGTTCCAAGTTACTTGGTGACAGGGGACTCAGGTAACTATACCCTCATTGCAGAGATGAGTGGCTCTAGGATGGCAGACAACATCCTTACTCTAAGCTGATGAGTTTTCTCCCTGAAGTCCCTCAGATTTCAGGGATAATCATCGGGCCAAAATCTAACATCAAAATAACCCAAACAACTACCACCAGCACCTAATTATAATAGTAATTTCCTTTTTCAGGGTAAATTACCAGTGTCATTCATTTTCTTGGTACTAATTGCCCAGGTAACATCTCAGGGCCCACGGACAACTCACAGTGATGAATGTTAAAGCTTAATTTCAGCAACTCATAAGTAACATATAGAAATCACAATTCCAAATACAGCTCTAATAGGCAATTACAATCTGCAATTATTGTCTAAGAAAGGGGTTTAATTTAAAGTCCATTTGGGGAGGGAAAAAAAAAAAGTAGCAAAGCAACAAGCTTTACGAAAATACTACTACTTTCTTTTCAGTGACAAAAGTTGACTTTGCACAGGATGCAAGTAGCTTGCACTAATTATGATTCCATTGGAGGCAGTTCTTCTAGCATATCAATGGCTATCCTTTTCATGGAAATCCAATATTATGCAGCTGAATACATCTGCACAGCTTTCTTGGGGCACTTTTCTTTAAAGTGCATTTATCATAGTCATCTATCACCACTTTTCCACCTCATGACTGCTCTTGACTCAATCAAATAATTTGTGAACTAGAAATAAAATTGGTTCAACTTCAAAAATTGAGTACTGTACAATTTGATGCAAGGCCTTAGGCTTTACCCATTAAGGAAGAAAAGATGCTGTGTGGTATATGATTCATTTGCCAATGAATTTAATTCTTCTTAAAACCAAAACTCAATGCATAAGAAATTATATCCTCCAGATCTGCATAAGAGCATGAGGGAAAGGGGGAAAGGGTTTTTTTGTTAGTTTGGTGTTTGGGCTTTTTTTTTGGGGGGGGGGCGGGGGGGGGGGGGGGGGGGGGCATGGAGAAGAACTGGGATTGTTTCCCAGGAATGTACCTTCTAAGTCCTGAGAAAGCAAGTATAGACCTTGAACACAAACGTTCAGTTAATATCATGCAGTTTCATATTAAAAGCATCTATACTAAATGTAAAAAGGATTTAAAATTCCTTTCATCTTACAGTGGATGCTATTAGTTCCCTTCTACAGTGAGATATATACAGTTATAACTGTCCACTGGTTAGACTTAGAAGTAAGTGTCATAAAGACTATCCAGTTCCAACCTCCTGCCATAGGCATGCACTAGACCAGGTTGCCAAAGCCCTATCCATCCTATCCTTGAACACTCCCATGGACATAAGAAGATTTTCTGCAGCAGGGGAAGTTCAGTTGATGGTATTCACCCACTCAGCCTTTAGCCAGAGCTCCTCAGCAGTGAGATGTACTTGTGATGAACACCAACTTCCCATTCAGGTGTGACGTTACTGTTACTATGATATGCCATGTCTGTACTAACAAGTAGCTATAGGTTTCACTGTATCAAAACTGAATTAAATTACGATTACCCAAATGACTACAAAATCCTTGAAGGTTACTATTTGTTCTTGCTCCCCGTCTGGGTATCTCCTGGTTACTTCCAGACAATAAAATATTCTTCTGGACCTCCCTGCCATTTTTGTACAACAGCTTTGTCACATGTGGGGCTCCAGGTCAGAACTGGGCCCTGTGTTACCACTTTCTATGTGCAAATGCAGAGACAGATTCACCCCTACAAATGGTTTGCACTGGAATTCTGGAAAAAGGTACACAGTGTGCTGGGTGCAGAGAAGGCAGTCTAGTTGGTGAAACTTAAGAGGACAGGAATACGTTTTCAAGCGCTGTCAACAGTTCAGTACAACTCAGAGAATCTCTGGCTCAAACAGCTCTTTTTCCTTTTATCTTACTGAGAAGAGAATGACCATATTTCTATGCTCTACCCTTAAGAGTTTTGAAATTTAACAACCATGAAATGCAAAAAGTGTATTTTTTTAATCTTAATAGTTCTTGGTGTAGATCTATGGCCTCAGTTAGACTCTTTATTTAGTCTCTCAATTATTTCTAGGATTTTTGAACTGCCAATATTATCTCTTTCCTTCTTTTTCATGAAATCGTTGCAAAAAAGATACACCTCCAGAAGCTGTCCCAACAACCAGTGGAAAAAAAAAAAAACAGAACATAATTTTCATCATTTTCCTTTTTTCTTTCTTTCTTTCTTTCTTTCTTTCGTTTTTCTTTTTTTCTTTCTTTTTTTTTTTTTTAAATTTTATTTTATTTAAATTTCTTTAAGTTCAGAGTAAGTTTGCCAACCATGATTAATGTTGAGCCATGATGTCAGGAATGGGGGAGGGCCTTTACATGACTTGATATTTTTGTCTTGACATGTTTGTGCTAAAAGATAGCTCACTGTCTGGCGTTTTATCACATTCAATTATTGCTATCAGCTTGTGCATTCAAGATGTATTCCTAAAAACTACCATTAGAATAATTTGTTCTGCTTCCTCCTTCTAGACTGGTAATAATTGCCCACCCATCACCCTGCTCCTTTATCTTATTCTCTAGTTCTCACCTACCAAGTCTCTTTCAGTTCCCTAGGGGGGCTTCATCAGAGCTACATAAACTTTATATATATATTACCTCCTACTACACCGTTAATAGAACTCTTTGATCTCTCACTAAAGTATAGTGGACTGCTGCAAGATAATGCTTAATCTTTTGCTAGACTTAGAGGCAGTCTGTAAGTCAATAAAACTGACTTTTAAAGCTATGACTCCACAAAGAATCATCTCTCTATTAAGCATCTAGTATGAGGGACTATACAGTTTCATTCTACACCATATCCATGTCTTTATCCTCATTCTTCTGTGCTTCTCAAACTACTTTGGTGACGGCTGAGGTCACAGATTTTGACATATATTCATTTTTTGCAAATCTGCAGAGAAACCGTTAGAGCACCATGGAGTTCTCTTACTTTGCAGATAGGAGAGGCAATTTATATTCGAGTTCAAACAATTCAAGAGGTGAGTAAACAGCAAATACAGGTGAAAGTACCTTAAGAAACTTCAACAAAAAACTTCAAGAGAAGAATGTTCAAATACAGTAAGCATCCTTCATTCAGTAATTTTTCAGTTTTACAAAAATTAAACAATAGCAGTTTCTGATTTTAACATAGGCAGAGTCATGCAGCATTATTCATTTTCATGCAGTTTCATCTCATGGTGACAAACATTATGAATCAGACTCTTGTCTTAGTTTGGCACAAAATACCACAGAACACCTTAGTGGCTTTCCCAAATCCAGACCAGTAGGCTCAGTGACCTACGTCTACATGAAATCTGACCATTGCCACTAGAATCAACCTCAATCGTTAAAATACTGAGGGTGGTAAGATGTTCATACTACATATGAGCAATGATCAGCACCTGCCTTGTGAAAATTATATTTATATTCGTTTGATGGTTTCAGACTGGCTATTAGCATTCTCCACAGGAAGTAGACAAGAATTCCAAATAAAGATCGAATGAAATTTTGGGAATAGACATGTCCAAATTCAACAGTTTCTGCACTTTTGAAAGATACTTATTACATTTTTCACCTCTCTTGCTGATTACATTATAGCAGAAAAGTCAAGTAAATCACCAAAAATCTAAATAATCACAAAACCTACTCTGAATTTTCTCACCTTTTATTTTACATTCATTTCAAATTCAGCAGTGTTCCCACCACTGGCTGAATATGCTGCTTTCATACAGTGTGCTCATGTCCCCATAAACCTCAAAGAGTGAAAAGAGAAGAAGCAATAACAGGGCTCAGCTTTGTCTGTTCAAATAATCAGCCACACTTGTTTATTAATGTGGGCTAGACATCTAAACTTGGGATAAACTTGATACTTCTGGACTACAACAAGGAGGCAGAACTATTTAAGCCTGCAGAGAACTCCAAAAGAAACTGATTTAAGAATCCATTTTTAGACCCATTCTGAAATTAACGTACAGCTGAATTTCATACTGCATGGACTAAAACATCACGTTTCTACATTTTTCCAGCATTATATGAGGTGATTAATATACGCTACTAAAAAAAAGTGTTGCTTTCATGATTATTAGGCTTGTATATCTTTTACAGTCATTACAGCTTTTATACTTCCTAAGTAAGACTTTCCAGTTTATCTTTTCTTCCTGAATTTGCATGAAATTGGCACTTTTTTCTAGAACTCCCCATGAAATCAGCACTTTTCTCAAAAGGTCACATGAAATTTAATAATACTGTCTTTGCTGCAATATTATTTACAGCAACAAGTTGCTTTGAATACCTCTTTTTCAGAACACTCGTTGACAGATATTTCCAGTATGATAGAAAAGTGATAGGCTACAGTAATAGTTAAAATTTGCCTTCAGTTATTTGCCTGATTTGACAGCTGTGTAGTAAACTTCCAACAGGTCATTTCTACATTAACTTTTGTCTAATGTCTCAGGGAGGAAGAGCAATTTCAAGACAGGAAAGAGAATAATCGGGAAGTTTTTTAAGAATGTACTGAAAATGTCATAGTACTTTGTCTTCAATTGACTTGTATGTAAAACTACACTTGTATTACAAGTGGGAGTGTAAACTTTGGCTGAAGAGACATGAAAAAGTTATCTATTAAAGCTTTTTTATCCATTCTTCAGAATGAGAAACAAAGATTCAGGGGATGAAACAGGAAAATGAACTGCCTGTTACAGCTTTGTGTCCTTTTTATATCTTCATATCTAAACACAAAAAACTGCTCTTTTTCTTTTCTTTGTTTCCAGTCCTCACCAAAGAGCTTTACTTTATCCACAGTCTCTCAGGAAGGAGTCACTCTTTGATGTCTCCTCCAAATATGCTAACAAAACAGTTTTTTCTCCTCTTTTCTACCTCAACCAACTCATCTCTAGAGTAGCGAAGATCTGAGCAAAACAGTAAGTTCCAAACTGACCTGTTTTGGTCAACCTCAAGACTGTATGACAAGCTCCTGTTCTTGATTCTCCGTCTTGCTGGTTCCTGAAAGATCTCACTGCAACTACAGAAGATAGAGAAACAAACACTTCTAGTGGCCATGTAAGTTGATGCATTGCCAAGTTTTTCAAAGAACTGCCCCCTCCAGAAGACATGCAGGGTACTCAGTCACCTGAAAAAGGGAATAAAATCCCTCAGAGTTAATACTGAAGTGTGACAGAATAGCAAGAATGAGCTGCATTTTGTTTGCGCTCTCCTCAGAGCCACTTAGCAAGGCACAGTCAACCAGCAAGAAACAGATCTTCCTCACTCAGAGAAAATAGTAAAACATATTTGTTTGTCCCAGGAGCTTGGGAGACAAAAGAGTCTGAACAAATTAAAAAATTAGAGAACCTGTTTATTTTGTAGGAATTATTTCATTTTAAAGAATATAGTAATAGTAGGATCACAGAGTGGTAACATTTCTTATTTAAGAATTTCTATTCATATCCATGGAAAAGTGTACTATCCTTGGAAAAAATATAGAATAAAATTGGAAAAGACCTCTAAGATCATCTAATCTCACTGTCAGACAAATCCTCAATACAAAAAAAAAAAAAAGAAAAAAAAAAAAGAGAGATCTTACAGAGTAGGAATAAAAAGATAAATGGGAGAAGTGACATTATTTTCGAAATGGAAGAGTTGAAGTGTTAACATTCCTAGAATATGCATTGCATACTCCTAATCTTTATTCCCCAATAATGTTCTCAGTTAAGGATTTAAATTGTGACTAGAAACATTATAAAAGCGTGGATTGAATAATTAATTTAATTCCTGTGTTAGTAATGACATGTTCACTCAATGAACAATAAATAAATAAATAAATAAATAAATAAATAAATCTTTAATATTTACCTTACTGAATGATTTTATGGTCTCCTCTGAAAATTTTCAACGTGATTTTTCCACAAAATCATAAGATGAAAATACTGTCAGATTAAACACCTTCTGACTGACATTTTTGTCAAGACAAATCTTACTCTAACTTGCTTTTCTCAGAGTTTTGCAAAGCTTCTATTTATTGAAATAGGCTGCTGTTAGTGGAAGGCGGAAGCCTTCAAAAGGAAAGATTAATGAAATGAAAAAGACAAAGCCTTATAGGTGTGAAATGCAAAATGGCCAAGAGGTATAACTACCATAGATGGAAGGTGTAAATTTTTAGACTTGTGTTTTATGCTTCTAACTTTTAAATGAAATGATAATAGAAGGAAAAATAAAAGGAAGATAGGGAAGGAAAAAAAAAAAAAAAGTAGATAACTGAAGAGGAGGAGTTTGTACTTAAGAGCAACTGAGGAAAAAGTGCAGTGCAATGACCAATAGACTAGAGACAGGATTAGTAGAGAAAAGTAATAGAATTTGTTAAACCAATTGACATAGTTAGAAAAGAACAGACAAGCTTTCAGATATGCAAGCCCTTCTTCAGATCAAAACTAGCAATGAGTACAATGAAACTTCTCAGGTACTAGATCTTTTATTATCCACCCACAGACAATGTCAAAATCCTGACTGGCAGAGGAGGCAGCGATTAATGATAGATGACACCATCTGAATTATTCAAAATACTGGCACCAAAAATGCATTAAGATACCACCAAGCTAAGAGATGCTACCAAACTTCTTGAGCAAGGACTCAGATTTGGAGAAGGCAGAACTGAAGGTGTGATCTTCAATTGTTAGACACTAGCTCCTCACTTTCCCTTTAACAGTGTTTGGGAAACAGAACAAATTCCAGCATTCTGTTAAGGTATGGATAACGCAACAGCAGCTGTCCTTAAACTGACAGCTGATCCCATAAGCAGAGCAGTACTGTTCTGTTCTTCATTTTGGTGGGAGAGAGAGAGAAGTGCTTTTATCTAGAAAGAGAAGAGCAGCTCCAGCTCCCACATCTTCCAAATATGCAGCTTGCATGCACAGCTCTGGAAAGAGTATATGAACAAAGGCATGCCAAACATAAGAAATGCAATAGGCAGTCAATTCAGCTCATGAAGCAGAAATCTGTATTGGAATAAACAACACAAGGCAACAAGTACTGCACTGCAATGTTTCCAGCTTCAATTTGATGTTGTTTAGCCATTGCTTTCCGTTAGGATTATGGTGTTACCTCTGGTAATTGTTTCCTATGGGTATTCATATTTCATGCCCTGAGTAGAGTAGTTGCATGTGTTTACATGTATCTATTTGAACAGGGGTTTGCCATGAAGGATGCTGACCACCTGGAGTTCACCTGCATTCACTAGAAGCTTTAGGTTTTCAGCAATTGTTAGGGCCAGGGCTTCACACAAACAGTAAATTTTACTTTTAAAAAGGACCATGTCTACCACTGAAACCCATAACCAGTAAGAACTGCAAAGACAATCCTTCCATTTCACTTTAAACTTAAACATCAAGGATCTCTTGTACTTAGTTTCGTAGGTACTAAATAACAGCACCTGTCCTCAATGCTCTGAAACCAGTAAACTGAAGTACCACCTTAAATAGCTTCATATACTTTCCATATCAACTTAAATACCTCATTCATATCAAGATGCTACAAACTGTAAGATACATTTCATTCTGTAGCAAGATTTAATGAGGTTTCTTGCAGTTTCCCTTCTACATTCAGAAGAACTGGACATTGTGGAGCTAAGAGAAACCTGCAGTCTGCCATACTTGCTTCTGTTTCTAATGAAAAATATTATACCAAACAGCAATCAGAAGAGTACCAAGGCAAAGTGAAATACATGCAGGGTCTCCTTCTATATTTACAAATGCCTGCCCTAAAGATGCATGTTGAGTTTTAGAGACATTAAAGAAAGGAATACTTTTCTTTCAGAGAACAGATACGTGCCTAGAAGAGCCATTCCCAGAGAGTTCTGTGGGAACAAGGATGCTACGTCTGGGACAACAGTTATTTCTGTCATGTAAATAAACCCATCATCTTTCAGGAAAAAAAAAAAAAAATATATATATATATATATATTAAAATGGGCCAACATCTCTAAGCACCTAGCTGCAAGCCCATTAGCACTGTTAATTTTCAGAAATGCTATTCTGAGTCTCTCTCACATTGACATCATTCTCTCTATGCAGTTACAACCACAATCTTTTCCCTTGGCCAGGCCTACAGCTTTGATAGGTTCTTCAGTTTCTTTCTGTTCACTTTTCTTCCCTCAGGCCATATCCAAATTCTGCCATTTCTTCTTGAATTACACCTTCAACAGTCAAATGTTTCCTTTAGACCACAGCTCTAAAGCACTTGTCAGGCCCTTATCTTTTTCTTTTATCCTAAAAACCTCCTTCACTACAACTTTTCCTTCCTATACTCCCACATATTCATATCACTTACTTCTCTATACAGTCCTCTACAACTAAGGAACATCTGCCTTCCCTTTAAGTCTGGTCCAGCATATCTTTTCAACACCTTGATTCCATCAATCCCTTGATTATGACATTTTAGCTCATTTCCCCCTTTCTTATAAGCTCATTCTTTTCTTATTTATTCAAGTTAGTCCTAATTGCACCTCCTCCCCACCACCACCCTGTCAGCAGTTCCAGCTTTGACAGTTTACTCCCTATTTCTCTGTCAAACTAATAATGGTCTCTTCCTTGCTCCCCTTTTTAGCCAAATAGCAAGGCCACTGCCCTATTTTATTTTAAAATTCCTTGTCAGTACATTCTTCTGATAAAATGCCTACATGAAAAAGCACACTGAAGGTGGTAAGAATACTGGGGTAGAAATGGTGATTATAAAACTAGTTTTGCCTAAAGCATTCGGAGCAAAAACCACAAGTGCTTCTCTTCCTGCTTGTCTACCAGAGCTTTGCAGAGGAAGGCCTGTGCTTAAATACTCACTGCTTCACAAAATCTATCACCAAGACAAACACCACCTCAGCCTTCACCACCATGTTGTCCATCAGCTTTGAAACTGAATGGTTTCTAAATGCGAATTTGGCCTGTTTCCTTAGTTAAATATGGTCCTGTCAGGATGCTATTACATTAGCAGGGGACAAAAAGAAAAGGAGAAGAAAAATGAAATTATGGAGAAAGGGTTTAAATCAGGAAAAGTCATTAAAAAGACATCATTAAATATATGGGAATTTAAGCAGCTTTTAACAAAGAATGCAGCTGTAGAGAAAGCCTAACTGTATTTTAAAATCTGACAATTATGTTCTGCTTTATAAATCCTAATCTTTAAAAGACAACACTACTGTACATTCAGAAAGGGTAGGGAGGATTTTTCATGCAAAGTCAATGACAATCCTAAAATTCAAGGACAGATAAGAGGTTCAGTCTTATGTTTATAAAGTGCTATCCATCCACACTTGCATAATATATTTTTGCAGAATCCTAAATCACCTAATAGTGTGATAAAATGCATGTTGGTCCAAGTACCAGCATCAGAATGTCGCAATAAATTAAATTCTGATACAGAAGCATAGCTCTGCTTATTTATCTATGCACAAATACGTGTTTGCATGCAGACTGCAAACATGTGACCAAAATCACAAAACAAAAGCAAGCCCCAATTCTACATGTCTGTAAGATGACAAAACTTCCATCAGTGTAAATATAGAATGAACTGTAGAATGAAAAATAGAATTTCCTGCATTACAGTGTGCTATGACCTGCAAGATTCATACTGAGTTTAATTAGAATAGGTACTTAAACACTAAGTGAATATCGTATAAAACATAGATCCAGAATCAGATATCTACTGCTGCTAGCTTCACCTAAATACTGGCATGGCAAAATTGAAATTATATGGACATAACCTCGTGCATATATTTCATCAAACTTTCTAACTACTCACACTGTTGAAGTGGTCACCATTAAAAATTTTACAGCTTAATTTTTCCAAACAGCTAGCTTTATTCTGGGTTTTATGATTCTGTGATTAGTGTATTCTGTTTCTTATAAAATTGAAAGCATAATAATTTCCTTTGTTTTCTGTGTTTTAAACTCCGAAGAGCTTCCATGTATCTCCAGCAGCTGCAAAGAACATATTACCGGGGGAACAGAACCTTGCTTTGCGGAGCCCTGTAATAACAATTTGTGCTTTTATAACCAAAATAGCTGGGCAAGGCCAGCACTTTCTCGTCATTTATTTATGTTGATATATGACAATCCTGATAAGAAAAAGCTAGACCTGCCGTATTTATAATGAATCATTTTATAATCAAATACTGTATATTAACCTGGTCTCTGGCCAATGCAGCACCTAGCTGCCAAGTTCATAATTACACTGTTCTACAGCGAAGGGGATGAAATAAATTAATTTCATGCCATATTTGGTCTTACTCTAAACTACATTTATTATCTGGCTGGTGTCTGCAACAATTAAAGTTTGCTAATTCAGGTCTTGATTTTCCCTATTTAAATTCTTTTTGATGTCTCTTTGCTTCACATTGTCGAGTCCAATCCATTTTTTATACTTATTTTACATTTTCTCTCTTTGCTTAGCGGTTTTGTGTTTGTTTTGTTGTTGTTTGGTTGGTTGGTTGGTTGGTTTTTTTACTTTCCAGCCTTGCACCAACTCGTTCTCCAGCCAGAACTTCAAAATATGTATTTTTACCCAGACTCCAAGGAGTCTAAAGCTAAAACCATGAACAGGTTTAATATAAAATTACAGTTGAATTGCTGACTTTTATGGCACATCCAGATGTAATGATACATTACTTATCAATCCCTCATTTTTAATGTCAGACATGTTATGTTAAGCTAGCTTGTTCAAGTAATGGATTTACTGATTAGTTCCTGTTTTGGTCTATAATTGTTCAATGATTTCCTCAATATTAGCTTAACCAAAAAGCTTATATATAATTATTTGCAATATGCTTGACAGAAATACAGAAGCATTCACAAGAGAATCACAGCTTAAGTTAATCAATAATGGCTTTATCAAGAGTTTTTATTTATAGCTAATGCAAATGTTAAAAAAAATGTTGCAGCCATTAATTATAAGCAGTTTTTTTAAAGCACAAACTAAGAGTTGAATAAATGTACTTTAAGACACTTAAAGCCCAGGCATTCTTTTTAAAATGACTAGCTAAAGAGCCCCTTGGGCTGTCTTTTTACTGCTTTTCAAAGCTCTAATAGCACTTTTTCACCAAAGACACACCCCTTGAATCCTCCGAGAGATACAATAGCATAATTGTTCTTTTAGGTTTTAAGGCCTTGACATATCTGTCACTGAAAGAACAGTGAATAATAATACCAGAACTATTTTATGCAAATTCCACTTAGAGGTTTCAAGATTTTTGTGAGACTGATCTTGCCTCCTTGTTGACAGTTTTATTGTCACATTAGCTTTACATGAGAAAGTGGTAAAGTTTTCTTCTTTGTTAAATAATATCCCATTTTAAAATCTTTTAGATAAAGTTAAAAACAAATACAAAAACAATGAGATGGAAACATCAATTTGGAAAGATATCAAAGGAGAAAAGAGTAGTCACTTGTAAGATTTTCTCTCACTGGCTTTCATTTTTGAAATTATAAGTCACACTCGTTATAATGTGTAATATGTACAAAATGAATATTTACTTGCATGTATGTGTATATTTACACACACATATAAGGTTATGAATAAAACATGCCAGGATGTGTATTCTTAGACTAGTCAATGATGAATGGCTCATATCTCAAGGTCGCAAAGCTACCAAATACTTTCTGTGTGTGTGTATATACATATATATATATATCTGTGTGTGTGTGTGTTCATAGGCAGCCAACTGCATACAAACAAAATGCACGCTAATATGTCACGAGTAGTAGGTTCAGTTAGCAGAGAGGAAGTGAGACAAATATATGCACATGACCACTATCTAAACATGTTCACATATTCACATTAATATCTCATAAAATATACTTTTAGGTCAGTTTTGCAAAATCTCCTGAGATGCAGAGATCTGAGGATACCATCTAGGATACAGTCACAAATACTCTGTCCGCAGCCTGCTTACTCCAGTGCTGAACAATATCAGTCTCCACATTTTACAAAGAAATTACAAAATAAGTATTTTTAATTTCTTCTGCTATGAAAATGATTCTGAGTTTTCCCTCCCTACTATCCTGTTCAAGAAAAAAAGTAAAGAAATAGGTTTACAATGAACCAGCAGAATCTTTTTACTACCATTTAAAAGTATCATAAAACCATACAATATCCTGAGTTGAAAGAGATCCATAACAATCAAGTCCAGCTCCTGACTCCACACATGAACACCCAAAAATCAAATCATATGTCTGAGAACACTGACCAAATGCTTCTTGAACTTCAGCAACTTGATGGCATGACCCTGGGGAGGCTGTTTGATGCCCAGTACTCTCTGGTAAAGAAATTTTTCCTAATATCCAACCTAATTCTCAACATGGCCACACAATTCCTCAGATGGTGGCTCCAGAGTCAGGCCAGACCAGACCCAATTCTTGTGACTCAGCACTAAGAGGCACTAGGATGAGAAAAGGAGTAAGAACTGCAGGAAATAGATGTTTAAAGAATGAGATAACCACTATGGGTTAACATTCTTCTTGGTGAATGTTTGTAGGATGGAAACAAAGGAATTCATTTTTTCTTTTAATTCATGTTATCATCAGTTCTGTATATTTGCAGGTAAAGTGGGAAGTTCAACCAGCTCCTAGGGCAAAATCTTTTGTAGCACATGGACTGAAAGAATCGGGTTCCCTGTTAGCCCAGCTTCTACTGAAAGCAACTCACAACGAAATTAAAATTCCCTACAGGATGACAAAAATGAAAATATCCCAGTACAATCCCACTTTTCACCAAGAACTAAGAAGCCACAACAAGAACCTGGAAGCCACAGATAATCCTTCCTGGAAATGGGATAGGGGAAAATTGGAACTGTACTATATGTCTCCTTATCCAGCTCACAAAAATGACAAGCCCAAGCATACAGAGATCCTCCACATACAGAAAGGGTAAAGAGAGTGTACACAGAATCAAAGAAATTTATGCTCCATAAGTGCATTTGCAATGAGTTTTCCACTTTCCAAATGTGCTCTTCTACATTTATAGTGTGCCTCTAATTTGACTGTCTCAAAGCATTGTGTCACCTTATAGACATTCCCTTGATTGCACAGAGGTGTAGAGCTACCCAGTACTGGAGGAAAGATAGCTCTGCTCAAGGGTGTACTATGAATCCACATGATTATGAAAATAATCCTGGGATATTTAATATTCATAAGGAGCAAACATGACCTCCAATTTTAAGCTTTTACCTGAAAGAAATGTTATAGAGTAAACTGTACAGAATCATAGTACTATAATAAGTTATTTTGCATAAATTTGTGCAAAAACTTCTACATTTAATTTAAAATGGATTCATACTATTTTTATACTGAAACCAGCTGTATAAGATCTTAGCACTGAAAGTCATTAAGCACCGCATTCAAACGAACTTAGTTTTCACTTAAGTTCGTTATATAGGCACAAATCAGATTCAAATTTACCAGATAATACTTCTTCAGCAAAGATGTGGAGATTCACAGGACTCTTTGCTCTCAGTACCAACACAATTAATACATCTGGTCTGCAAAAATCCACATTTTCATTTGTAAAGCAACGGATTGTTATTGACCTGTTTGTTTACCACTGGTGGTGAACAGCAGTTCACAGAAGTAACTGTAGTACAGCCAAGAGAATTAATAGTAACTTATCAGTACCAAATGTGAGGAACTCAGCACTCTGAGAACCCAAGAGATACAATGATAATGTGACTGCTCCCAGTAAGTGGCAGAAAAACAAAATTATTATATATATTGAACAAATGGAAAGATCACTTGAGATTTTTCTCTTTTCACTAAGTTGTTCATCAAGGAGTTCAAATGATTCAGATGACAGCTAAAGCACCACAGCTTCCACCAGCTCAGCAAGGCACATCCTGGACTGGATCCTCTACAGCTGATAGTCTTATCACAAAGGCTGTGGGGAAAGGGGGAAAGGAAAGCCGTTTGAGCACAGATATGACCAAAACTAAGTAAGGTGATTTTGCAAAGTATGAAAACATCACAGTTTTCACATCAAAGTTATTTTATGTGCTTGCAACTCCTGAATAAGGAGTTTCTCAGGCCTGGAAGCCTGTAATGGAAGGCTGCATTGTCTGGCCCCAGTTGGGAGCAGAGCAGCCAGGAGCAGTCAGGACAGCCTCAGCCCTGGGCATTGGGAACCACTGTGGGGACAGAGAAAGGACAAGACATAGGCCCATATGTGGCCAAGTAGGGCAGGACTGTGGGGGACTGAAGACTAGTGCTGTCACAGCCTTGCTGGGTCAGGGACTGATGGCTGAAATGGGGTCCTGGGCTGTAGACGGTGGGGAGAAGCTTGGGGCCATGAGCATCAGTGCTCTGAAGAGGTGTTCTGAGTCAGCTGCAGGAGATTTTAAGTGGAAAATAACCATTGCTGAGCAAAGTACATAGACAAGATCTTAAATTCCAGTGGGGTAGAATTCAGGAGGTGACTTTTGTTTCAGGCAGTACATCTGTGCAATCCATAAAGGAGTTCTTTTAAATTACTAAATATTCTACACTTGGACAAGCAGTAATATCAAAACCCATACTTCAAGGCTTCATTTGGTCAGGAAAGATTTATTTCTTCTAAACGCACAAGTATTCTGCAGCAGGAGAGAACTGCCTTGTTCTGAATCAGCACAGGCTGGCTATGACAGCAGACATGCACACTAGATGATATATACCTAAGGTGAATTTTTATTTACAGATACCTGATTGATAAAGCTTTCTTGAATAACTACAAGGCTCAAAGCAGTAAGGATACCAGGGATTTCCTATATTTTCTCGCAACCTGGAGTTGGTTTAAATTCCTTGAATCTGCTGTAATCATCTCACTTCTTCAAGTTCTTCCCCTTTCCAGGGACTCAGGTAGCAGAGCGCAGTGGTTTTTCCAGTTCTGTGACTGCTGGACACAGAATTAGGACTTAGGAGATCAGTTGCTTAACTTTAAATTGAGCTTCTGGGATACTCATGGTAATCTAAATAATACTGACCTAACACTCAATGAAGCTTCATTCAAAATAGGTCATATTCTTAACACTTTGGCTTGTTGAATTTTAACACAGATTTAATATCTATTGAACTAATATCTAATTAGTACCTAATTAATTCAAAATAGCGGATAAAATTCTTATTAAATTAAATTTAAATTGATAGCTGATCCAATACTAATTTTTGTCAAGCATCATATATACATATACATACATATATATACATATGTATGTCATGAAATACACATAATTTCAACTGGTTCATCTGTTCCCTGAACTAAAAATGGTTTCCTAAATTGTCCAGGAATTTGTTCATGATGAGGCTGTAATACAGTTACAAATGAAGAAGAGAATATGTGTTTTCAGTATAACTTTAGAAATCAAAGTTTTGCTGTTGTTGGTAGGTTTTTTTAGGCCACATGAGTCATGAAGGAAAAAGTATATATTTTTAAATGCAAACAAAAATATTTTTACTGTTCTACTTGTTAGTATATCCCTTCATTCAGTGGGTCCCATCCTGCATTCTCTGCACATTCTCAAACACCATCTCTAAACTGAGATTATTTCACATTTATATCTCCATATATGCAGCTGAAACTTGTCTGGCTCCAAAAGCTTATTCTCCTAATGATTTAGTGTGTACAATTAGATGTCTACATCCAAAACACACCTTTCCACAAATCCAACCCGCTGAATAAAACTCATTATCTTACAACATCTCTATCGACAAAGGTTATGCTTTTCTGAGCTATATTAATCTCTTTGTCTAAACATCTCCAGCTTAATTGGTTTAGATCACAGCTATACTGTTTTGAGTAAAAGGATGTGATTAATGTGAACTAAATACGACTGGATCAGCTCTGCATCACTTTACAGTATACACAAACCTATTGTCATGAGAGCTGCAAGAGTGCTTGGGAAAATCCAGCCTTGGTAAGCAAATTCCTTGCAAAAAATACCAAAGCAGGTGAGCAGATGAAAAGTATCTCAACTGTACTGAAGACTTACTACCAAAGGAGGTGTATTGTGAGCTAAGATAGTTTTCATCAGTAAGGAGGGCAAGCTATGACATGAAGGGTTATGTTTCACATTTGGCCAGGAGGGGTGGAATAACTAACTAAGGATATCTAAAAGCTTCCAGGCGCATTTAAATGCTGTCCTGAAATTGGGACAGGAGAGATGGACAGAACCTGGGGGAGCTGAAAAGAGTGAGGAAGGAGAGTAGTCTTGTCCTGTAGAAGTCCATAAGCCCAACCCTCACCTAACAAAGAGGCAGAAAACAGATCCACCCTGCCTTTACTGTGCTCAACTCCATCTCTGGACTTCAGAGCCTGATACAGCATTGATTGCCAAAGACAGGGATAAACATTGTAGCAGATGAGGAACGAAAGACAAGCTGATGAAGATAATCAAAGTTAACCAAAGATAACCTGATATGAGGCAGAAAATGGCATGAAGACACTACAGAAGAATGAGACAATAAATAGGAAAACAAGCTGGTAAAGAACATTGCATGAATGCACAAAGAGAATGGGAAAAACAAAACAAAACAAAACAGAATGGAGAATGATGCTCCTAAGCAAATCACAACACTGCATAAATTAGACTCATAGCTCCTCCAAGTGAGAAAGCAGGAACAGCACAAAATGCCTGAAGTAAGTTTACATGAGACTTCCGAGCAAGGGTCTTCTGGCCTCCTTCCTTCCAATAATTAGAATCATAGAATTGTTTGGATTAGAAAGGACACCTACAGACCACCTAGTTGAAGCCTCCTGCTATGGACAGAGATATCTACAAGATCAGGTTGTCCAAAGCCCCATCCAACCTGACCTAGAACTCTTTCAGGAATAGAGTACACGCTACTTCTTTGGGCAACCTATTTCAAGCACTTCACCGTCCTCACAGTGAAGAGTTTGTTCCTTATATATCTAATTGACATTTCTCCTCTTTCATTTTAAAACCGTATCCTCTAGACCTATCACAGAAACTTTTAAAAAGTTTATCTCCATCTACCTCATAAGCCTCCTTTAGGAATCAAAAGGCCACAATAAGCTGTCTACAGAGCCTTCTCTTCTCTAGGCTAAAAAAACTCCAGTTTTCTCAGTTTTTCTTTGTAGGAGAGGTGTTCCAGCCCTTTGACTATTTTTGGTTCTCTAATAATTAAAGAGGAAATGTCATAAGCATTAATATTCATTCCATAGTCCCCAGAGATATGTAGAGGGTAACTAGGCCTCACTCAAACAGTCCTTCATGCCCTTCAAACCTCCGCTGAAGTGCTGTTCCTGGAAGTCACTGGAGTTTCACAGATCACCTGTTTATTCAAGCATCACCAGTTTTATTCTTTAATTCCTGATACTCCATCTCTCATAACTAACCAATCATCTGGTCTTTATTTTAGCTTCTTGTTATAATAGCAGAGCTCATCTTTATCATGACTTGGGCAAACAAAAAGAAAAATACAAGGTCTGCTTTTTCAGCATTGGACTTTTGCAGTCAGTCAACTGCAGTCAGTGTTCCTTCACAGCTAAACAGTAAGAACTCAGCTTCTTTATGCAGATATCTCATGCATCGCTCTAATTCTATATTACCTGCCTCTCTTTTTCTGTCCAAAGGAAAATCTAAGCCTCTTTCTCTCACACATCCCTTCGCAGATGCCTATTTGTCAGCTCAATCTTAACATGCAGAAGACAGAGCTTCTCCTTATTCTTCCCATGCACTGTGGACAATATCCACAACCTATATGTCATTCAAGTCCATAAAATCAGAATCTTATTCAGTTCAGAATGTTCATCTAGACCCTCAGTCAAAGTTTTGCTGAGATTCTTTTTAAATCCCATTCACGTAAGCAAGATATCCAGGCACTTACTTCACATCTAGAGATCTCTAAGATCTTTTACTCACTTCTTGACAAATGCAGTTATGCCCTGCTCCTATCCATTCACAATCCTGCAAAGATTATTCTCTCAAAGGTTATTTTCTCAGACTTTTGTTCTATGTCAGTCCTCGTTCTACATCCATTTGTCTGGCTCCATGTTACTACACAATTCCATGGATCAGCAGAGCTTACATGTCACTTCTCAATCAGTAGCAATTTATTAGCTTTCTGATCAATTCATTACGTGAAATTCCTTCTCTAGTTAATACTCTGTCATGAATCAGTTGCCTATTAATATTCTCGGAGACTTTTCAGTATACAGTTCTATCCCTAAACCTATTTTTTTCCTTGATATTCATAAAAGACAATTACTTTGCTGCTTTACCAACCTGATTCTCTTCTATTCCAAGACCCTCCTGGGATAGAATGAGAATTATTTGTTTGGGAACAGACTACATCTGGGAGATAATCCTAAGCAGCCAACATTGACCCTGGTCGTGATTTTCAGAAAGGCTCTTTCCGGGCTGCATTGGCCAATAGTAGCCAGTTTCAAGGTAAATAGTCGAGAGTTAGCTGAACAAAGATTCATTTACCTTGCCTTTTTCTCAGACTCCCAAGCTATGAGGATCTTTGTCTTACTTGGGTCTAAAGCTCATATTGGTAAGACTGTCTGCTGTTCAGTTTGGACACACAGACAACTTCACAACTTGCTTCATAGACAAACACAGAGTAAAAAGGCAAGGATTTTTTCCTCACGGCCTTCTGTATGCTTCTTCCAACAAATTTTGCATGTATTCTTTTCCATCTCCTATGGCTATTCTTTTATCTCAGTCTTACACTTTTTACATTTTTTGAAAACTTCCAAAAAGTAGATCTTCAAAATTCCATTTTATCCTTATATACACTCTCCCAGTTACAGGCAGAGTTCAATCTAGTCTTCCACTGTTTTTCATTTGCCATTCCTTGCAAGGAATTCCTCCCATTCTAACACACTGACAAGTTGCTTATCACTATATTGCTATATCCTTACCTTTCTTATTTAGATATTCTTTTCTAACATACTTTCTAATGTTCAAATCCTGGAATATGCCATCAGCTAAAATGCTAGTTTCCATATAAACAATACTGTGTAATAGAGAGTAAAAGTTTTGCAGGAGAGTTCAGGATTTTGATAAGCTGAAACAATAAAAATAAGCAGATTTTAATGTCTAATATGGCTTGACATGAAAAAAATAATTTTGTGGACAGTATCTGATTGTAAGAGTCAATTGTCTTGAAGTGGGCCTATGCTCAAAAACAAAAGCTCTTTCTAATTTGGATATGGGAAAAGTGGTAACATTTAGACTTCCACACTGTCCAATGCTCAGCTCTTGCCAACACTGTTATGTTGGTCCCTTCATTGTATGAAGGCCAAAATTTAATTTCAAGAAAAATAATTCAAGAAAATAATCACACAAATGTATGGGAAAGTGCATAAAAGCATCCTCAACAGAAGAAAGATGTAAATCACAACACTTATAAACTTATTTCTTTTCTTTTCCCTTCATATTTCTAAAGCATAAAAAGAATAATAATAATAATAATAAAAAAAATAAAACAAAACACACACAAAAAAGAACCTGGCATAGTTATCATTCATGTTGATGTCAACAGCCCTACATAGACAGGTAACAGGAAAATATCACCCCAGGGATCCTATTCATGGTGCACAGCAGGGCCCTGTCTGTAATTACTGTGGCCTAGTTATTTCTCAGGGAAAAAAGTCCAGCACCAAAACCTTTTTTTTTTTCCTTAATAGGTGAAGTTGAACCTAAAGCACTGTAATTTTAATCAAATCTTTCCCATCTGCGTGTAGTGTCTCTAAGAAGTTGAAGATTTAAGTGTATGTTGTAGGGTTTGCTGAATAGCCTCAGCGGGGGGAGAAAGGGCAGAGAGATGGTAATTATGTTACACTTAAAGGTATTTCTGTTGCCAAGAAAGGGGGGAGTTAGTGGGTTTTTTGTGGGGTTGGTTTTTTTTGTTGTTGTTGTTTTTTCCCTTTCTCTCTCTGTCTCTTTTCCCCCTTTCCCCATTGAGAGTTAAGATGATGTCATGGACAGAAAGGAAATACTACAGTGGAATAGAAGGCAAAGCCAGAGTGAAGAGGCAACAAAATAAAGTGACAGTATATAATATGTCCATGAATTGTTTAAACAATAAAAGCCTTCAAAACAGATGATGAGATGGTATTTCCTGCATTGCTTCTCCTCCGCAGTGAAGTTTCATAGAAACTCTAAGTAGCAGCTTACAAAAAGAGAAAACCTTCCTTTCACTGAAATTACATTTGTTGGGTCTCATTATAATCTCACAAATTAAAGTATCATTTACAAAATTGATATTGTGCTAAAGTAAGTAAAGGGAATATGAAGAAGCTTTGCTTGTTCGATGCAAGTTTCAGGTCATTTAAACAGTTTTCAGTTCAAAATCATGATTATCACTGCACATCAACCTCTCTGTTCTTTGTATATGTATATTCTCAATTGCTCTGAATTTATAGAAATATTTTTAATTATCACGTGATTAATAACACAGCAGAGCTACATACATATATGCAGTTCTATGGAGCATGCATACAAATACAGCAATTTCAAAATTCATTCTTGTTGATAAATGTTTCTAAAATAGTCATTTATTCAAGATGGATAAATATATGATAATGTAACATTAAGACTGTCAATTTAAGAATGAAGTAATGCAAAAGTTACCAGTTTAAAGTAGCAGCTATTCCATGTCAATATCTTCTGATTTTATTTTATCTATAAATATTAATAATAAGCTACATGTCCAATGAGAAAAGCTGGACTAAAAAATGCTATCTATCAGATAGCTGATATAAGTGGTTTTAAGAATCTAATCCTTTTCATTTCCTGATCTTAATTTTAATATAATTATTTACTTAGTATAATATCACCATGGGGTTTTTCATTTTCTAATCATTATTTAAAATAAAGTATATGAAACTGGGAAATGAAGAAAGAATGAGTGCTGTCTTCTTGAAGGCACAGAAATAATTCTGGGACTACATGTATGCAAATGTCTGCAAAAATTGTGCAGGTTTTGATACAATATTATTCCACAAATATTGAAACTAGATGATTATTGTGGTCCCTTTCAACCCAGGCTATTCCATGATTCTACGGTATGATTCTATGAACTGGCCTAATTATGTGGACTCTATATGTGGACTCTTAGGACAGTACTTACTGCTCAGCTTTTTACAATTTTTTGTGACATTTATTGGAGTAAAAGTCACTCACTGGAGTCCTATAGAAGGTTTGATGGTGGCTATGGCTCATTTTTTAGAGTTTGAAGAGCAACATTACAACAAAAGAACCTCTGGCAATTGGAGACAAAGACAGGCGGAAATCCTTTTGTCGCAAATAAGACACCTCAATCTTAGCACCCTAAATGAAAAATAAAGAAAATGGTAAGGCAAAGCATACATGCATCTCATTCTCCTCTCCAACTCTGACTGAAGAATGGACTGATGTGTTACGAGGCTAAAGAGAATAAAATATCTTGGTGTCTGGGCTGACTATTGTCTGGTGCAGAAGTCACAGGGAAGTCAAAGGAGACCTATACTTTTCCTGTACTGTGTCTCAGGTTTACTCTCAGCTACCCTTTCTGGATGTTCCTTGTAACTTTACCCTGATCATACCATTTTGAATGAAGGCTGAAGAAACTCAAGATGAATTTTCTGTACCAAGTGTAAATGGCATACTCCAAAGCTTGTGAGAAGACTTTGGGGTTTAGGCCTAGTTTAGGTTCACTTTTGGCTTAGTCTAGTCGGTTACTGTTTGAGTTTTTCAAAAAATCCATACTGGTCTAGATCACTATGATTTTAGAAGTAGCAGCTGTTTTGCTGCTGCAGCTGTTTTGTTTTGTATATTAGTAAGTTGCTCACTTTTTTAAATTAGAGATGGTAAGGGATAAAACACTCTGATGTTTAATTTAACACTGAAGGCAATAGGAGAACTCTCATTCTACATGCCAGCTTAATATTGTTTTTTATTTTCTCATGGATTCTTATAATTATAATAGGACTCCTATCCTGTTGAATCAATTTACAATTAATACAGTTGTAACTTATTTCTTGCTTGCTTCCATATTCTGTATCTTGCTTTTCTCGCATGCCCTCAATAAATACAAGTGAAAATACATTACTGTCTGAGGGAATAGAATTTCCCAATCGTGTTTTAATGTGGTGGATTGCTTTACAGAAACTTGCAAACAGCCTGTAAGAAAGTTAGAGGGCGGAAGCAAATACACATCAAATATAATATAATCTGCCTATGCCGTGTTTCCTGCCCCGTGAATACCAGAAATCACATCTCCCACCCTCTGAGTTTCTGTCAGCAATCAACACCATTTACAACACATGCTGTATAGAGAAAAATTACATTACAATGATAGTTGATCTCTGTTATGACATGTATCTTCATGGCTACAGAGGGGAGAGAACTCATCACTGAAATAGCCATGAGTGATATATCTGTCTTTCCTCATAAGAAGTGTCATAATAGATATTAGTCCTCATGTACTAGCTATTTACAAAATCATTGTTCTTCAGAAAATAAAGTTATTTGTGAAATCTAAGAAAATTAAATCAAAGAAAAATAACTGGAAAATAAAGTTTAAATTCTGTACAACTTAAGGAAGTCTGAATTTTTGGATTACATAAGCATACCCAAACCTATGTCTAAACATTAGTGCATGACAGCATATTGCATACATACTTACATACATGCTACATGGAATATACACTGTTTTATTGAAACTGAAATCATCTTTATCTCTCCAACTGTATAGTATGAGTACAGCTGTACAGCTCTAGAATCTGCCACTGCCTTGGTCAAACCTCTTCATAAGAATTTCAGCTCATGGTTTTTATAGCCAGAAGGGAATATCTAAAAATCTTGAGCTCCTAGCTTGACCAGCATAACACAAGCCACAAGTTTATTTTATCTAATAAGTCTTGCAGGATTATTCTCTTTTTCTATGTAAGTTAACTTTATTGAGTTTAATAAGTCTAAGGAGCAGAAAGATTCAGAGGTGAAGGATTATTGTCATCCCCTGGCTAAAGTCCCTATTGCTCAGAAATGTGTCAAATTAAGCAGGTAGTTATGTTTTTCACTGAATCTGCACTAAATCTGTTAAAGATTGCAGTGGGCTTATGCAATCATAGTGATGATTTATAAAGCTTCTTCCCTTTAAAACACAGTGACTTTTGTTATCTGTCTGAGAAAGTCATTATTTCACTGAAACAAACTCCAAGTGTTTTGTGTTCTTAGGGAATTTACTGGTACACCTGGTAACTCATCATGAGATGCTGTCTAAAATGACAGATAAGTCTCAAAACACTGTACATTTGCTGGGCTTCATTTTCATTAGGAATAATGAGATATGATATTTTTATTTCATTTGCAGTCTGAGATACTGTTTTCACCATAAGATATAAATTACAGTAAGCTGAAATACAAGCTTTTCAAGTTGTAAAACTATGGAAGCTTCTATAAGCTAAACTTAAAAAAAAAAACAACACAGAAGTTCAGATTTCGTTAATTGCTAACTCCTACAACTTATTAACATAAATCTCATTTTCTGATAAAATATCCAAAAATCTCTGTGAACTATTCTATTTCCCTTTAAATATACATAAATATTATCATTTTATACTAACTATAAAAGTGCATATAAATATTTAAAATTAAATTTGTAGTTTAATATTTACATAAACAACTAGCCACCTGAAATACATTTACAGGTCTATTCTTTTTCTAGAGAGAATATAAGAGTAACTTTGAGTGAGTTACTTTGTGGTTCATTGTACATAGGAAAAAAAAATTGAAGTGTGTATCACTTGCTTACATTACTGAAATTAATAATACTTCCTTCCTTCCTTCCCCCAAAACATAACCCAGGACATTAATCTTTCTAGAAAATTTGAGAGTTTTTACTTTTCACTTCAGTAGGATTCTAAGAAAAACATGACAGACTCAAACTCAATAGGCTACCCTTTCTAATCATTTCAAATTGTTTTAAAATACTCATTGCACCTTGTCTTGTTTATGCATTTTGATCTATATCCTTTATAACAGCATGCCATATGAAACCACTGTACATAGAGAAAAGGAAATGTTTGGGTTAGGGGGCACTTAAAATATACCTGTGATATTACATTATGTCAGTCTGATTCTTAGTCTGGGGTGTGCACTATTGGTTAATTAAGGCATGGAAAATAATGTATATGAAAAGATACGTCTTCTTTACTTCCAATGAAATAAAAATTTCAAATCAAAAGCATCTGTCTTTCTTCGTTTATATGTCAAAATGTAATTGGCTATGGTTGGGGTTTGTTGCCTTTATTACTTTTAATAGCTGTACAGCCACTGATTGCCCAAGCTGATGGTTAATTTAATTTCTGTCAATACAATATTGGGGCTGTCTGCATATTCAGGCCATGATTAACTGCAGCAGAGTCCATAACAGTAGTGTTATTATTACTGCATTTAACTACCTCTCGGGAGAAGACAAATTAAATTATGATGAAAATGCTGTTGATTATCATTACGGACTTATTTGTAGAGCACAATTACTGATCTGTTGTAAAATAAATCAAATTTTTTATCATCTTGGTATAAATTAAATGCAACGTAGGCGAAGGGAGAGTGGTTACTGAAAGAGTTCAGGCAGCTTTATATAAGTCAACCAAGCACTGAATTAAAATAATAATCACAGATGAACATGATATTATATTTTAATAACAAGCTACTTCATGACCAAGTGTGTCTCATAGATTATGGGACTACAACAATAAAAAAAAAAAGCAAACTTAAAATGCTTTATGTGCTGATGACTTAAACAAAAGGTTGAGGCTTTCATATAAATTATTTTACAGTGTTTCTTCTACTCAAACTGAAATCATAGTTCAAGTCATCAATTTAAGGCACCACTTAAAAATATAATTACCCTAATAGCTTACATATGACAGTCCTTTAACTTTCCTCTTCCCTCTGATACACTTAACTCTGCCACACTATATTAGCACCTTACAGCATGTGGCGTTTTACTGATAACTTCAGTGAAAACAAAATATGTACAACGTATTTGCACAGATACAGCTATACTGAAAGCTCACTATTTAAATGTTCCTTAACCCTCGCCTACTTTAGGAAGAGCTAGACAGTGATTTCCCAAAGTGTTTCAGAAAGAAAAAGGGGAGTTGATATAAATGAGTCTTATTCTACACTTTCCACGGATAAAGGATCCAACTTTAGTCAGTTTTCCTCAGACTATCAACAGTTTTGGCAAACTAAGGGGAGGTAATGCAAGAGAGACATAAGTAGAAAGAAAATGCCCAAACTTCCTATCCACCTCAGTGAGAAGATTTCAACCTGAACCTATCTCTCATGGGACTCCTTACTCAGACTGCTTGTAAGTTGCATCTAAATGAGTTTCAACAAAATTGTAATAATTAATATTAGCTAGGATTTCGTATCACCATATTTTCCTTACAAATCATACCCAAATCAACCATTTCTCCACAGTCTCTATGCAAAATAGGCTTTATTAACTACATTTTATTCCAGCACCTAACACAGAAAGAATCTCCTCAGCAGCCATGGCTATTTTGCCTATGAAGAGTCCACATAATAAAGTCCAAGGGTAGCCATCAATATTTAGTTACATAATTCTACTTGTAATTTTGCCAAACATTAATACTTTGGGCTACAATCATCTACACTTTCTACCTCAGAGTTACCTCTTCTCTGTTCTCCCTATAGCTTCAGCTGGAACTACTCAGCCATTCCCATCAATGATCTAAACGTGTAGTATGAGTGCTTGAACCCTATAGTTCCTGACATGCCAACTCCACCGAGTATTTTGTTCCCAGCACACTGAGCTCTTAACTGCACTGGGCTATGCCCAGAGCTCTACGGCACTCCTGATATGCTAATCACATCTATTATACTCTAAGCCTTGCAAAAACTCATACACAGCTCCAGAGTATACAAGTAAATTACTTCTGTAAAGCACCCTTTGGCCTAGCAAAAATATGATGGGCAGTGAGCCACAAGTTCTAGCTGCAGCTCTTTATCTGATGTTAATAATTCTATGCACTACATAACCCTTATTATGCAGCAAGGCCTCATTAAGAAAGAGACAAGTATCATTTGCCATATTTTGCAGATGGATTAACTTGGGAGCTGTCATTTGTGGCGCAGCAGAAATCAAACCCAAGGTTCTTAACGGAGCAGACCCAAGATGCACGCACTTAGCCAAGCTACATCTCACTGCTATGTGTTTGGCCATGCTCTGCAAAGTTAAAAAACTGCATTTCCACACAAACTCAGAAGCTGAACCAAGAAATCTCGACACTGCTAATAAACTCACAAACACTAGTATGATTTTGCATGACAGCAGTGTTCTTTGTTTGCTCTTGCAGAAAGATATAAAAAAGCCATACAACATTCCTTCTTTCAGTAAGACAGTAATACAAGTAATTTGGAGAAGTGTCTTCACTAGAATATCAAAGGATCTAAAAAGTGAAACTTCTCAGACCTTTTTCTGCTTTCTTATGCAAAACATATAACCGTGAATGAGGAACAAGATCACTAGGTTGAAATCTAGAAAAGTTGAGCTCTGTTCCTCACTCTGCTGCAGACTTCCTTTGGTAATGGCAAAGTATCCCTATCCTAATTCAAATTCTTCCTGCAATTATTTGCATTAAAATGCCTCTTTACGTTCCTACTTTCCTTCAGCTTGCTCTACCGGACAGAAAAACTTACTTTTAGAATCATTTAACTTGAGAATGTGTCACATAGCCCGTTCTTTTAAACCATGGAAATCAGTATCACAGCCAGCCACAGAACTGCATGTAACCAAAAGGCTTAAAAAAAAAAAAAAAAAACTTTTACCATTAGCTTTACAGTACATTAAATTATACTATGCACTTCACACTAGAGTAAGAAGGAACGGGCCCTGCCACATAAGAGTTTATAATATAATTTCAAGTGTGAGACAAAACAGGGTTAGCAAAACCAGAAGAAGGGCAAGTTTTTAGCTATACTTTGAAGAAGGCAAGATATACCCCAGAAGGAAATAGAAAATGTGCAGATATAATCTATGCTTAAAATATTCTCACAATCCATTATGAAAAAGGGTGATAGACTCTGAATGAAAAGAAGTTGCTAGCAAGCTCTCCACGATATGCGAGGAAAACACTTTTGTTCAGTTTATGCTAGCAGCCAAATGGTTTTCAGTTCTCGGTGTAGGTCTCACTGTTGTCTAGTGTTCTTGCTTTAAATATAGGGAATTGCAGAAAACCTATCCTGGAAAGCATTAACAGAACACAGGAACAGAATTATCACATGCAGTCCGAGACTTCCTATGTACACAAATACAGAGAAAACCCAGGCTAATCAATAACAGTATTTATTTTTTAAACCACTGTTTTGTTCACACACTGCTTCCCTCACCCTGACATTTGTGGTCTCTGCTATAACATAAGCTACACTGAATTGAATGGCTTTTTAAAAAAGCAATAGATTTCTACGTATGTAGGAACTGTCCTGCTAGTTCTACTGCTTAAACTTCTTGGTGTTCACTTCCAATGCAGTGAATTAACACAAAATTGACCAAAATCTGATAATAGAAAAAGCAAAAAATGGAAAGCACGAATGCAAAAGAAAATTAACTCAATACAAACTTTTATGTTTTTGAAGAGGTAATCAACATGAAATCTGTAGACAGAGGGATACAGAAAGTATGTATCACTATTAATATTGCACTTGATTAAAGATAATAAATACCCATAAAAAGCAAACCAGCCTGCAGTAAATGCTACCAATATCTTCTTTTAATAATGAAAGTAGCTATGTTATTTCAATAGCTATGTTTGATATGGGTGAAATGCAATCCATGCCAGGGGAGTGCTGAAGGTATCCCAGTACAGTAGTGGATGGAACTGAGCTTATTTGATGTGACACATTCCATTCATCTTCATGAAAGTTTCAAACTCACGAGATACAAACTGATGTCTATCGTCATTTACTGGCAAACTACAAGGTGTGAACACTTCACATATCTCCTTCACAAACCTGGAGCAAGATGATAGCTTTAACAGCACTGATGGATGATGTCCTTACAGTCAGGGGAAGGAGACTCACTTCACCACTGACACTGTGGGATCCATCAGCTATCTTAAATAAAAAAGGATCACAGGGTAGTACCAGAGCACAGACAACAGCACTGAAACTCCATTCACTCCTAAGTAACAAAGTCCATATGGTTTTGTGGGCTGACTGCTCAACAAGATGATATATGCATTCAGAGATGAACTTCCATACATGATTATATCTCATGGCTAGGTCTTCTATAAATGATTAACATATCAGGGGAATAAAAAACTACTTACTGGAAGAACAGTGAAACTCAGTTTGCCATTTACCTCCATATAAAATGTACCTAACATGCACACCTTCAACTTCTTACATTATAAACATTTCTAGGTTGGGAACAAGAGTCTCAAACTCAACTTAGTTAAGCTACAAGTTATTACACTCATGAACTGTCAAACCTATGTATCTCTGGTTGTCAAAGCATCCACAAATCCTACCACATCTTGTTCAGCCTCTGGACAGACTTTCAGCATGATCCTTAGAAATCTTTAGAAACAAACATACAACATATTTATCTTTACCTTTCTGTATTAGTCTTCCTTTGGACTTCAGCATACTCACATAGAGCTTTCTTAATTAAAGCTTAACAGCTTTCTTCCATGTTATAATGAACAGTATTACAGACGGTAGGTAGATGATAGTGTAATACATGGCACACTGGCAGAACTCAAAGCAACTGTTAAGGAAGGGTAGAATTACACATATTTCACTGACCAGTAACATGAAGCACAGAGAGGTAATGGCTTTCCTGGACATAATGAAAACTGGTGGCAGAGACAGAAGTAGGATCCCGAGGATCCTGGTTAGGTAACCTTCAGACGTATACCATGCCACTGTGTCTCAAAATGTGGAGTAAATGAGACATTACCATAAAAATTGGCCCTAATAATGATTTTGGTTAAACTCCAAATCATGCTAAGACACTGGTTCCACAACAATATTTTAAAAGCAATTACATCCAGTTCAGTAATATAGGGACAGGTTGAGTACTTTGTTTTATTGATTCTAATTAGAAATATATGCTTCATTTATCATGAAACCATCTATAGGAGATCAGGATTCACAAGAAAGTTCAATTTGACCTCACTACATGTGTAGGTTGGGAATAAATACTTTACTATAAATTAAATTCAGCCCTTCAGCAGGGTAGAACAAAAACTGATCATAGGATGTGTAAAATGTTATATTGCTTACTCAATATGTGACTTTTAGATTCCTGTCTTTCTATTTTCTTTAGGAAATATGTTGACCCACCTGCTAGATAGCATTTTCATTTTCACATCTGATCTGATACCTCCACGCTACCTGTTATAAAGAGGATTCTGCTTTACCAGTGTGATCTTATAAAAGCCACTCAAATGTCTCAATTTGTTAAATCAATAACAAGATTGTTGTAATTCTGTTGGACTAATAGCTCCAGACTCAGTTATATATGGCAGATAAGTTAATAATGCCTGTAAAACTTCTTGTTCAAACAGTATTCTGTGCTGCTCTGGAAAACCAAACACTTAACCACTTACACAATGAGAAAGTATCTGTTCAATCTGGTAAAATAATCATATAGCCTTTACAGTAGATCTTATGTTGTATGCAGCTAATTAAAAAGACTGTCTCTGTAAAACACATGATCTGACCTGAAGCCTACCGTTGCAACTGTGATACTTTAGACAATAAGATGATATTCTTGGGTGTGTTCTTTAAGACCTTTTGAATATTTGTGCCAGATTAACTTATCTGTTCATCACAAACTGGAACTGTTATGTCATTTATGTTACAAGAGAAATTGCTAAGAAAAAAAAATCATTCAGATAAAACATTCATTTTACCCTATTTCTTTTTTCAGAAAAGGAAATATTTTTGTTAATATCTGATAATTTATCAGATTCCAAGTAATAAAATGTTCTGTTGCAAATGTGTATACTTGCAGTTATCAAAGCCTTTGTATACTGTAGACCATTTGTTTTGCTAGTAGAGTTTACTAGTTTTTCCTGTGTTTTGGATCTATAGCATCTTCAAGAAATTATTAAAAATAAGAAATTTGAAGTTATTAAAAACAAAACAGACACATCTAGTACCTAGCAAATCAAAAGCATGCAAAATGTCTACTTGAGAGAGATTGTGAGGCAAACATACAACTTGTTTCAAGATCAGAATATGGCAATAAAAACCATTAGAGGCATTACACCAAAAAATCCAAGAGCACTTTATCAATCCAAATGTTTTCGACCCTCTTCGGTGATGAAAAACCCAAGCTCCCCAAATCTAACAACATGGTCTGTCAGTGGGCAGTACTGTCAGAAAGATATCCCAATGTTTTCAGATACACTTTAAAACTATATTCAACATGTTACATCAGCTCCCCACCTGTCTTAAAACAAGTGACCTCAATGCTTGCTTTTACCAAAACAGAAAAAAAAAATAATAATATATGTTCACAGATAGATAATAAAAACAAAAGTAAACAAAAAACGCAAGCTTAGGAATAGACCTTTATTATTCAACTCTACGAAGCCAAATGTTTCAAGTATTCTCTATAATAATGTTTAAACTTTCTTTAAATTTTCTTTTTTTCTTTTTTTTTTTTTTAATGAGACCACAGCAGTGAGGGTCCAAGCACTCAGAATGCCCAAAAGCCAATTTCCTAGAAGAAAACACGCAACACAGATACCAGATATTAATCAGATTCTTTACTCTGCAGCAGGTTTGTTGAATTAAAAGCCGACAATATCACCACCAAACAATCAAACAAAAAACAAAACAAAACAAACAAACAAAGAACTAGTTATGCACAGAAATTATACTGTTTTAATATTCTCTGGTTATCCCATGTTCAATGTGGAATATATACACAGACCAGGCAACCGTTTGTAGCCATTGTGCAACAAATACCTGAATTATGATTTTCTAGTGAGGTACACTGCAAGGAACAACACTGATTCTTTTAGCTTCTTTAAGCAAACACTTAACTGAAATTAAAACCAGCCCACAAAACTCTAACCAGAGTCAAGGATTACTACAGGAAACAAACAGAAGAGAAAACATTACAGAGAATGCACCTCTAGTTTGTTTCCTGCACAAGCGAGAAGGTGGATTTGAATTGTGCTCATGGGTCTGACTTGTGCTATCAGCTGAGAATCTCCTTGTCCTACAGAGATTTTATTATATTGAGACTCATTTTCTTAGTACACTTTTGAACATGATACCCTAAATGATTAGGTACACTGAAATCAATTGATGAAAAATGCTGAAGATAAATAGAAATTTCATTATCAAAGGCACTGAAAATGAGGTTGAGCTGTTTTAAATGCAGATACGTGTTCCTAGCTAGTCTAATCGATCCCATATAATACATGTAATTGCAACTTTATATCTTATTATTGTCTCCACAGGGGTTTTGTGGAAACAAGATGCTGCACATTACACATTTTGTATGATAACACAAAAACATTAAATTATGTTTCTAAGGAATAGAAACATGGAAGTCAGTGAAAAATAGGCAGCATTCTTATTCATAGGAAATATTCTCTGTAGAGAGGCAGCACAAGGACTTGTTTCTCTCAGAATAGCTCAGAAAAATGTCCAACAGACTTTGATCAAAGGAAAACCAAGTCATATTAATCCCTATTAAGCAGAAACGCATAGCACTCAGTGAATATATGTGAAGGACAAAACTCAAGAACCAAGCTGAGAAAGGACTTGAAAGTTAGAATCTGTTGTGACAACAATGCATGCTGATTTTAAAATCACACTGAAGATTTTCTTTAAACACAATTGCTTTCTTTAAGCACGCTACATTGAGGAACTATAGGGATGAATAACTGCAAGTGTTTAAATTCCATCAATTTAATGGGATTCAGGGCAGGAAAGCGAAGGTGTTTAGGTCCTGTAATACTTCCGTGTGGAACTTAGGAGCAGATGATATCAACAATCTGGTGCTTCTCATAAGAAATCTTTTCCAAGTTACAACACAGATCTGACACATTGTGTGCTCACCATATCTATATTTTTTTTAAGTCGCTACAATTAATATGCACAATGAATTTTTACTCATCTATTCATTCAGGTATTCTGGAAGTTAAAGCATGCAAGATGAACACAAGTTCCATGTCATTTTACTCTACTTATATCAATGCCATGGATGGCCTATGTAAGCAGAAATTACAACGTTTTTGTGATCATAGGCTTCAATATTTCACTAATGATATGTGACTTGCTTTAGGATTGCAGGCTAAAAGCATAATTTAATACTTGCAAGTGCAGAAAATGATCAGCTGCAAAGGCCATTCTGCAGTGTTGTTCCTGGTTATCACCTTTGCATCAGACTACTTCCAGCGTACAATTATTTTTTTCTAACAATACATTTAACTTTAGCTAAACATCCAATCTAGATTCATAGATTTTTTTGACAAAAATATTCTCTCTTGGTTTAGTATCTTCCTTGGTGAAAGCTATTCCATGATTAAATGTCCTCACTGCAAAAGAGCATTCAGTTCCTTGCCTTCTCCCATCTACTTTCAACTACTGGAAGTCAGTCATTGACATTTTTATTCTAGATCTAACTGACAGGTAATGGAAGAAAATTACTCTAGTGCATTTTTTCTCAAGCTCTCCATATTTTACTATATTACTTTCAATTGTGAGTATTAGGAATGGACACATCCTTTCAGAATTTATTGCTTTTATATCAAGTATGTAATTTATCTATTCCTTTATTCCTAAATAAAGTTTTCTGTAAGGGCACCTACAGATCTCATCAACCTTATGAACCACAGCTTACATTAAAAACATGAACACATCAGCATATTCACCAATAAATTATTTCTGGAGTTATTTCTTAGACTAGAGAGCCCAGATCACTCTTTTATCCCACAATTATTTTTTTCCTAGATATGCAGCACTGTCCTTGGCCACTGAAAGATAACTTGTGGTAATTTTAACATATGGTTATTTTTCCACCTGACACATATTTCATCAGTAATCTGCCATTCTATCTCTGCAAATTTCACCAGTTTGAATGATCTGCACACTTCCACATCATTTATAATGATGCTAAAAGTGGAAACAAGTATACAGTTAAACTCTGCAGGGCCTCCTTCATGAACATCCAAGTTACAAAACTGAAATAATTATAAAATTTTACACTTTTCCATTCCATCTAATTAACTAACGACTTATGATATGTAGGAGCAATAAATTTTCATTTTATTTCTGGGGTTAAAATTATAGCCAGACTTTACCTAATAGCCTGAATGTATGCATTTTTTCTCCTAAATTTTTGGTCTCCTACACCATACATCAAACTACTTTGTTACATCCCTAGGAGAGTAAGTTGACTTTTTGCCATATTTGGAAATACAGATTGTCTGAAACATGCCATGTAAATAGTAATTCTAATGTAAGGAAAGGGAAAAATGAGGTGTAGTAAGAATGCTTTATTTTCTTATAATTAATGCAATATCAGTTATACATTCTTGCATACAAAGAAAGTCTCTTCTCTAGCTCACAGTTTTTAGGACAAAACTGTGATCAGAAGGTTGCCAGCCTCAGCTGAGGTCACCTAATAGAAAGTTTTCTTTGTGGGGAACAAAGTAAAGGGCAGGTTGGTGTTTCAAACAGTTGAAGCTTTTCAGTCAAAGTGGTCTGCTTCCTACCATGATCCAAATACTGAAAACAACAGCAACGAAAAGAAAATATAAACCAACCCACAACCAGACAACAGACCTTCTGATGTCAGGCCACTGCTGACAGTAGTGGCTATCACATGAACATTAGATATCTAAGTTTGGAGGTTCTGCCACAAATTCTTTACATCCTGTTTGAACTCATTTAGTGCATCACTATGAGACTTCTGGCAGAAAAAGTTCACTTGAGCACTGATTTGGATTTTCTATCACTGACAGTCCTTGACTACAGCATATTATTTAACAAAGAGTTCAGTGATCCACATTTGGGGATTAACTTTAAATAGCATGGTTATAAAGGCTTTTTGGGTCATCTGTTTGCGAACATTTACATCTTATTGGATGTCTTCTTCAATTAGTTACAGATAAACTCCTGTGCACTGAACAGTTGAAATTAGAGTGCTGGCAACGAAAGGATTTGAAAACAGTCATAAGCCAGATGAATATTTTTCTCGACTTCATAATTTTTTCTACTGTGCAGAGAACTTTTTTTTTCCAGAGAATAGAGAATTGCAAAAATTTTGAAAAATATGCTCACAGTTGAAACTCTAGTTATCTCCTGCAGAAGAATTAGGATTATTACCACTTATTAGGTTTCACGAAGATGAAGATAAACTTCACTTTGTTAGAAAAAACAGATACAGATTTGGTATCCAGGCCCATCACGTGAAGAATACTGAAGAGATGCCTAAAATGGCATCTCATTGTTGAAGTCAGCTGAATCATGCTTCAAAACCCAGAATAGTAAGGAATTAGTCTGTATAGGATTATCCTCTAATAATATTTATTTAGGGATGACCCATTCCAGCACAGCAGATCACGGGATATTGAAAGCGGTCTCAGAACAGAGAAGAAAGATTCTAGTTGTAACATGTATCCTAGGATATTCCTTTCAAATTTGCCAAGTAAGAGAAAACAAACCAAGTACAGAACGGCACACAGGAGATCATTAGCAAGATGATGGAAATAGATATAAGATTCTCTAGTAGATTTTTTGCTGTACGAAATTTATTTGGTTGACTGTTGCCAGAAGATGTCTGGGTGAAAGCCAAGAGACTTATGGCAATAGATCAACAGGAAATAAAATAAACAAATGACAGATACTGTCAGAAAGTTAGTATCTTGATATCTTGCTTTTCATAATACAAGCTAATTTCTCATAAATGCTTGAAAGAATTTTACAGAAAAGTAATATTTCTAAATAAAAACTTAAAAATTGACCTTAAGAATGACCAAGAAGACTACAGTCACAACAAGCAGAAAGAAGCAAATACACAGGTAGCTCTGAAAGTAATGCCTCCTATTTATTACCGTGGAAACTACAACAGATACAATGAGTACAATATTTTAATTTGACAGAGCAAGTTCTCAGCTATAAAACCCTATTTTTCAACATAGTCACCACCACTGGATATGCATTTTTGTCAGCAATGAACAAAATCTCAAAATCTACACCAGTGGAGGTGAACCTTGTCACTGCTGAAGTGCACCACCCACCACCTCACTGTTCGCACATCCATTGTGTGGTCTGAGTATATGCTCAGCAAGTGTCAATGAATGCTAATGGATGCCATTTCTTCCACATGGAGGAATTCAATTACACACTTTTTCTTCACATGTACTTCTATGTCAGCCACCATGTTGTCAGGCAGCCCCCCTTTGCTACCATCCGTTTCGCAGCAACAAAATTAAACTGAATATTGGTGGGAAGGTTCAACCTCCAGTGCTAAACCACCAGCACTCTGCTTTTGTGGGCCAACATAATAACATAAGAGGCATTGCCTTTTGAACCTCCCTCACAATCCGTGTATGCAGCTTTTGAAAAACATTAGCATATTTGGGATTTAAACTGATATTTAAAAACAAGGTATAATTAGCACTAGTATAATCAGCAACAAATATTTTATTTGAAAGGGCTTTCCTTCCATACAGTAAACAGAAATCTCCAAGAATCAAATAGCCTATCCTTCCACATCAAGGAATGCACACACTAGCAAATGAAATAGATAATTTAAAGTAAAAGTAATACAGAGATCTCATTTTCCTTTTCCTCCCCCCTTTACCCATATATACACCACACGAGAGGTGAGGTGCTTACAGCATGATAAAATGATACTCCAATAGCAGCTACTTTGGGAAACTGACTTTCAGCTTCCAGTCAGCCTTAGGTTGGCCTTATTGCTTAGGCTGTACAGTCAGAAAGTTATTTAGCTGTACACATTATGTTCTGAGTGGGCTGAGTGCATGTAATTTATGACTGTTGCACTTTAATGCATATTTAATAAAGCTGCAGACATTTTTACACCAAATCAACTGTGTCAATTTTGTTTGCTTTGGGAGGATGGAGATGTCCCATGGCAATGCTGACACTCCTAGTAAGAGATTTAAATTGTAAGACATTTCATTTGAGAGGAAAGCACTTTTAATATACCGTAGCTTGATACAGCAAAAAATAATCAGCAAGGGCTGACTAACAGATACAGGGAATAAGAGAAATAGGATCTCTTAAAAAGAGTCTTACCTCTTGCTTTCAGACAAAAAGGGAAATTAAATATTGGCTGGCTTGGAAAACCCCCAGCCAACAACCAAAGTTGATGATTAAGATTTGTTTTACCTCCGAGGTCTGAAGGGGAGGGGATTTAAATAGGGAAAGGGAGATTATCTTTCTCAGTAAGCACTAGATTTCTGAGCACCACTTCTTTTTTTCTCATGCAAGGACTACATAAATAAAAGTGACTTTTCTCTTGTGCCATGGTCTGTTTCTGCAGTGGACCTCTATCCCCTGGTTGCTGTTCCTGTATTGAGATACAGAAGTAAATAGTTACATTTTTTATGATAGGAGAGGCATGCCTTGCAATATTAATAATGGTTTTAATCAGAGATATTTGTACCCATTATAAGAAGATGCATTAACATTTCAACACTTTCTATGGTTTGTCTTAATCAAATCAACCCAAGTGTTTGGACAATAGTATCAGCTGATGTAGTAGTTGATAAGGGCTTGACTTCCAACTAGCTATACATGAGAGATGCCTTCCATCCGTAAAGGAGCCTGGGCTGAAGCTAGCTGTTATTTGAAGACTACCATCCTTGTTTTGACAGCCAGTTACGTGGCTCTACTATACCTCAACACTGCTAGTAGCCTGAAGGTCTGTAAGGCAGATTTTAAGAGACCATGCCAAGCTGTGTGCTGCTGTTTCTATATCACTAGCCATAGCCAAAGAAGCTAATCTGAAAATATGTGGCTATGTCAGGGCAGTGATTTCAGCATAGGTGTGTCCTATTATTTTTTTTTACTTTATTTTAATAGTAGATATGACCTGCTCCTCGGGGTAACAAGCCAAGAAGTAAAATACATATGCATACACTGTATTTGATTGAGGAGCCTAAAACATGAACTAACCAACAAAGCTGGAATGTGTTAAAAAGACAGAAACTCTTTAGACAAAGTTGCACTGAAACATATGCAATATCTATTATGACAAGATTGATGACAAAAAAAAAATAATTCAGGTCTAGTCGAAATGATGAGCAATAGCCATTAGAACACATCAAAATATATGCTCTTTTTATATTTTATTTTTTTTTTCCCCCCATTTAAATTGGAATATTTCTCATTTAAAGAACATTGAGAATGGTAAGACAGAAGGCCGGTGGCACTCTGCGTTTATCAGAAACAGTGTTGCCAACAAGAACAGGGAAGTGATCATCCCTCTGTGCTCAGCACTGGTGAAACTGCACCTCAAATACTGTGTTCAGTTTTGAGCCCCTCACTACAAGAAAGACATTGAGGCCCTTGAATGTGTCCAGCAAAGGACAGCAAATCTGTGAGGGGTCTGGAACAGACCTTATGAGGAGTGGCTGAGGGAACTGAGATTCTTAGTCTGGAGAAGAGGAGGTTCAGGGGACACCTTCCCACTCTCTACCACCCTCTGAAAGGAAAATGTGGTGGAGTGAAAGCTGGCCTCTCCTCCTGCATAACTAGTGAGAGGACTAGAGGGAGCAGCCTCAAGTTGCCCCAGGAGAGATTCAGGTTGGATGTTGCCAACCTGAGTATTTTGCTCCTATGCATCTGATTATTTTTATTCCCTGCAAGTCTAAGTAAGCTCACAACATATGACAATGGTGACATTTTGGAACTTTCTTATATATAACACATATATTTATTCATTACTCTCAAAATTTAGAACTGAGGTAGAAAAATGTTATTATTCCTCGTGCTCACAGTACAGCATGATTATCCAAACATGACAGAGGGCCCAATATACTTCATTCAGGCAACCTGGGTACCGCTGGAGCTTTCTTATAATGGGACACAAAGTTTGAAATCAGGTAACTGAGCTAACTAGTCTGGCTATACAGAGATAAGAGTGATACATCCTGATTTTCTGGAACTTCAATTTATATCTCCATTCTTTTTTCAATTAATTTTTCAGACTTCCTTCTTACCTGCCTTTCTCTTATAAATATACCATTTTTATTGTTTACTAATTTTTGTTTATCTTTTTTTTAAAAAAAAAACAAACAAAAAAAAAAACACCTGGCCTTTAATTTAATATCTAACTTTTTTCCCCTACAAAATGCTAAGACTTTCCATTATCATACAGAAAGAAAACATTAATACTGATATACAGAAATATAAATAGCCACATAAATATTACCGTGCATGTACAAAGTGTTTTCAAATTTGAGAAGCAAGCAAGGAAATGTGATCAAAAAGCCACACCTGGAATAGGTTTTTTGGAGATTGAGTATTTTTTGTACAGAGTCTCAGTAAAGCACAATACACCATGGACTGTCTGTTCTGATAGCATGATTTATTCCTGCTCATCTGGTGTCACTGACTCTATCCTCACTATGGATGATTACAGTACAAAATCAGTTAAGGGTACAAAATCCTGCTAACTCAATACTATTCAATCCAGCAGCTCAAGGGTGTGAAAAATACACTGTATCAACTGTTTTCTATTCTACTGTATGTATTTAAATTGGACCTTGGGATGACCATTTATTACACTGCACGTTATGGGCTCCCCAAAATAAATGACTTTTTGACACAAACTTCCAGGCTTTCTAAAACCAGCTTCCACACTGCTTGAGGCTAGAAATTTCATCTAAATATTATTGAATTCCAGCACAACATTAGCATGCAGAGATATTTACAATAACACAGCCATTACAACTCAATCAAAAGCTGATTTCAGCCAGAATTATGCAGAATTAAATCTTGCAGGATTCAAATTATTAAAAATCAGAGACTCAATAAAGTGTGGTCTAGCAGTCCCATTTATCAAGGGAGCAGAAGTGCCTCTACAGTTATAGTGACTTTTTCATATATATTCTGCAAGAATTTGCATGCATTTTAAAAGATCTGAGTTTAATTCTTATGGAATTCAAGTAAAGATACTATACTTGTACAGCAGTAGGTGCCAACTCAGAATCATTTCTTTACATTTTCCTTTCTACATCTCATTTTAAATACATTAGTTTTTCATTCAGGTTTCTACTGAATAGAAAGATGCTAAGCCAAAATACAAGAAATGTATGTATTGCTTGGTTTCAATAAATGCTGAATCAATGTACCATTACAAGTAACTAGAATGAATTCAAAGTAACAATTAAAACCAACATTACTATGCATATAATGTACTGAAAGTAATCCCTCTCTTATTATCGTTGACCAGAGTGATTGTTTTCAAAATTCACTATATTCATTTTGGCTTTTTTCCAAATCAACAGGGCAGAGAGACTAGTTCTCAAAAGAAAGGCATCTCTCATTCCCACACTAACCTTAACCTTCTATTCCTACCCCTACTCACCAAAATCCTTCAAAAATAAAAAATAAAAATAAAAATAAAAATCCCATAATCCATTTGAGGATCCTCCTTTTAATTAATTATCATGTGAAGGAAGGAGTTCTAGCACCTCTCTCACTGTTCTGAGAATCTCTGAATCCTTTTTATCAGTCATTTCTCTCCAAAACACTGCATTAAGGTCCAAACTTACTCTTCCAGAGCTTATGGATGAACCCAAAGAATAGGTCTTTTATAATATGAGGAAAATGTAAGAGAATGAATCTTTAGGCAGGGCCCTCAACATTGTTTTGCACCAACTGAGCATTTAGTTACAGAACAATAATACTGAAATAAAACCAAAAGATCATCACAATTACTATTTTAACTCCTCTTCTAGTAGTATCAACTGTATTTTTAAGTTGATTCCAACTGTATTTGTATTAAAAATACATTATGAAATATACAGAAAAATATACAGAAGCTAAATATTCAATCAGAACACTTCTTGATTTGCCATTGTCAGGGATGAAACGCTTCAATTACATTCCTGTGCCATGGTCCATTTTCACAATAGCCAAAAACATTATACACCAATACCAAAACAAAATCCCTGTGTATCCCCACAACAGTAAGTGTAATTAGCCTTGCTCACAGGGAATTTTACTAGGGAATTCAAGATACAAATGGCCTTCTTCCTAACCATGGCTACAAAGAAAAGCCAGCTGTTAGTGAAAGTGACTGGCTAAAGTAAAGTAGCACTTGTAAATAGAATCCATAGTACTCCAGACTTCCTGCTGTCATGAGTAGAGAGAGAGGATTTTGCTTCAATTTGCCATATTCTAACTTTAATTTCATCCTTATTTAAGATTAATTTCAAATTGACCAATAATTCTTTAAGTAAACAGCTCAAAATTAAAGGGAAATAAACTCAGAATAGCTCTGTCAGCAGTAAGAACAATTCAGCAGCTAAAACAGCACTAAGAAAAGGTGTTAAAATATCATCTGTAGATATATTTAAAAAAGGATTATAGGACATGCTGAAGATTAGATGATCTAACATACCTTCTAGATGTAATCTCTGTGATTCTATTGTTTAATTGACTTAACAAAGAACAACCATATGAAAGGCAGCCTTTTAAATCTAACAGCAATGGCTTTTTCAAACAAAATTGCCATGGACTGAACAAGTAATGGTCATAAAATAGCTGAAAACTATTTTTGCCTGATGACCTTCCCCACCACCCCATCACTTTTTTTTTTTAAATTTAATTAATATTACATTTAGGTGAATACATAATATAACTTATTATCCTATTATTGGCCAAAATTTGATTTTGATTTAGGATAGAAAATGCTATTTAAACTAATGGAAGCTACAGGGGGACATCTGAAGGTAGAATTTGCCCCTACATGTTAATATAAAATTATATAACAGAAGAAGATGGAAAAACTAAAATAAGGAATTAAGTAATTTAAAAGTAGAGGTTGCAGTTTCTATCAGAATTTGAATGTCTACAGTTACAGATATATTGTGGTTTTTGACACGTCCAAAGAAAAGTAATAATTTTCCACTTGGGGAACGTATTTTAGTGTCACTTAAACTTTTACGCTGTAACAAACTTCAGAAATGAGCCTTTCTTCAAATATTCAAATTACATTTTTTGTTGTTGTTTGCCAGGAAATCACTGAAACAAAATGGTGAAATTACTGTATGGAAAGTATGTGTGCATTCAAGTACATAGGTGTGTGTCAAGGAGAGGAAGTTATATTCTTAAGAAAAAAAAAAAAAAAGCTCTAAAATCATTGACTCTCAGTTATGAAAATGCTTACTTTCCACAGGCCTTACTATAGATGGGAAGAAATATTCACAAATGGATACATGAGTTAAGGCATATACTGAGATATAATTAAATTTATTTGCAAGTATTTAAAGTCATCTCACTAAGCTATCCCTTATGCAAGTCAACAATAATGCATCAAGAAAACATCTTTAATGCTTTTTGACCCATTTTAATTCTTTAACACAATAGAAATTACGGAAATTGAAATTATTGGAAATAGAATAATGGAAATAGAATTTATTTATTAAGTGTAATCGAATGTACATCTCTATCTTCCACATCTACTTTTCCCCTAAATATTTTAGTAACCAATAGCCTAGTTATGAGCGGACATTGCAAAGGGCAGACATACACAAAGTGGCTTTGAAAATTTTACCTTGTTTTGGTGATAAAGGGAAAGCACTGACTAAAGGAAAGAAGTTTCAACTTTCACTTTTAACACTAACAGATAACAAGCAATATTCCTTAATTCAAGGCAGTCACCACTGATGAGTTTAATGTCTGAAAGGTTGGAAGAATTCTAATAAGCACGTTCCTTTAGTATAGTACCAAAACTGACAAGATCCCCTCTGTGCACTTCAAATTGAAAAGGATGAAAACTGTATTAAATTACAGATGAGCACAGTCTCTCTTGATACATGGGATGACAACTCTTCCACCTAGATATGGGGGCCTGCTGTACCCCATAAAAACTGGACTTATTTTTCAACTCATTTTGATTCATTTGCAGACTTTATTGAAACAGCAACACTACAGAGTACAGCTTAGGTTTTTCTCCTTAGGTTTTATTCCTTCTGCTCTCAAACAGTATAGGAGATGGATTAAAGCATGGACAGTATGATCTTCTGTGTTTGCACAGTGCCTACTACTAAAGTATTTGGAACTGTAGGAGAAACTAGAGGTCCTAATCTCATTTAAATTCATGGAGAACAGCTAACTATGATCCATTAAAAATAATTTATGTTATGTATGTATATATACATACATATTACAATTTTTGCTAGTTCATCTTAACAGAGATGCTTTCTGACATTGAAACAATAAAAAACTATACCATGCAATTTACAGTGAATAACACAACAAAAAGATGAATTAAAGTTTGGTTAATTGAAATGAATAAAAGACCAGTGAAAACACTATTAAACAAATATATAAGTACCAGTACATTAAAATAAGTATATTCTCTGCTGAAGATGTGTTTTATAAAATAATGAATTTATTCCTTAATTTAAAAATACACTATTTTCCCCTCTAGAAAAGCTGAAATATTTTTTGTTACCTTCTATCAGGAGAGAAAGTCTTATAATCAATTGCCAATATACATCTTGACGATCACAACTTTGAAGGACTCTGAATCCAGCAAGCTGGTCATACATCTAGCTTATTTTCATGGGATTTAACCCAGTCCATCTCCAAATATTACAAAAAAATATTTTGTATGATATATTACTTATTTTAATCAAATACAATTTTTTTTCTTCTAATTGTCACCGCTATGGCAAACTCGCAGGGGATGATCTGACTTGTGTACATTTCTGACAGTGAAATTGGTAACAACAGCTGCTTTGTGCCAGCTAGCGCATGTACCGTACCTCTCAAGCCTTGTCATTCACATCTCCCCTAATTACCAAACATCTGCTTTCCATTTCCATTAACACTGCACTACCAGCTTGTCTAGTTTAATACCAGTGACTCTTGACCTCCCTCAAGGAAGACACTTTCTGTCAAAATTCCCCTAAAAGAAGCCAGCTCTGCACACTAAGTCTGTATTAAACAAAACAAACAAACAAACAACAATACCCAACCCCCCCCTCCCCCCCCCCCCCCCCCAAAAAAAAAAAAAAACCAAAAAAAAACACCTTTTCAAAGGAAAAGTCTTTTGCAATCACTTAAGATTGAAAATAATTTTGGACAAAAGAAAATATCCTTTACAAATTGTGCTTTATGTCTCCAAGAAGCTTAAGAAATATATTTAAGCTTAGAAATGGGAATATTAAGTGCAACATACAAGGTGATGGGATACATGACAGGTTACAGCAACAGCCTGTAGGTTAGGGTGACTGCATATCTGGCAAATATAGAACTATTATCTATAATGATATCTGTCTACTTAAATGGAGACCATAATGGAAGGTCCCAACTGCCTTTATTATTTTTTTAATTACAGGTTATTATAATGGTGTTAATGTTCACCAGTTAATCCAGCTTTCTAAAATTCAGAAGAATTATGACTATAACTTACAGCAATTCTTTTTCTTTATTCCAGGTTGTGATCTCATAAAAATTTATTCCTATTTGGAAATCAGATGGTACTTAAAATATTTAATAGCTTCATTTTGTTTTCAAGTTCCAGTACACTATAAAAGATCAAGAATAAAAAAAGATTAAAATTGTGGAAATGTCTTCTTTTAAAGTGACTGTAGAATATAATCACAGCCCTCAGAAAATCACAGAGAGGTCTATGTTTGCTTGGCTTTGATGATACTTACTCTGGCAATGAAATGCAACTTAAGATAATGTGTTCTATGGAAAAAAAAGGAGTCATGTTTTAGCAATTCTGATAATAAATGGGGAAAAAAAATTAAACTATATCTCTTCTATTTTCACAACAACAATCTCACATTTGTTTACCCACTTGATAGTTTTCCATGAAGTTACTTTATTAACTCTAAGCCAAAAAACTATAATACCAAAACATTGATATGAACCTGTAATGCAGTTCCTTGAAATGGTGGCAGAAGGGTTTTATAGTACAGCCAGTTTGCAGTTGGGGAAAGGACATTCAAGAGAGAGAGATGTGTACCACTGGGAACACAATTCTAGGACACAGTTCTCAAACCTGTCAGATATTAAATGTTCAACTTCATTAATAACTGGGAAAGAAAAAGATCTGATGTCAGAGAAAGGAAAAATCAAAATAAAATCATTAGCAGGTGCTAATACAATTGATCTTGCTGTACCTTTTTCTTTTCTTTCTTTTTTTTTTTTTTAAACCACTAAGTCTAAAAGCATTCATAATACTTTGCTGCAGGGAATCTGCATTGATATCAGCTTTGTGTCTCTGGATGCCACCATGGACAATGAAATGAGAGAATTAAAGACAGAGGTTTGGTTCTGGGGGGAGGGGTGTTACCTTATATATATATATATATATATTATTTTTTTTTAATAGGAAAAGAAGGTGACAAGATAAAATACTGAAAAAACAATGATAAAATCTGTGGGGTTTCAATGTATAGCATCTTCCTAATTGTCAGCCTCCCTGAAGAACCTATCACAGAAAAACAGTTTAACAGAAGGAGAAAAAATGATCTTTTAATCTCAACAATAAAAGCATTCCAGCCTTTGTATCTGCTGAGTTACAAAAAAGTGCTTTCTAACAACAAAAGATGGAGCAGTAATTACATAAATCTCTTCATTCTTGATGAAGACACAATGGAGTATAAGGAAATCAATAGTGTTTTTGCTGTAATTCTTGTTTTTATTATGAGCTGAAAGCAAACTTGTTAAAATTGGATTCTGCTTCTTGTGTGTGTGTTCCTGTGAATGAAAAAAAATAAATTAAGATCCAACAACACCAAAGCAAGAACATGCAGCCTTTAAAAGCTTAGAAATTATTTTCTTCCTATAAGACTTACAAGACTTATGATGCTGTGAAATCTCACATTAGGAAACGGGTATTATAAGAGCAATTTAGCATTTTACATATATCTTGAAAAATTGATAGCAACATAAAAAATACAGTTTCGGTGGTTGTTCTGCAGACAGCCAAAATGCCTAAAGGTTACCAAAAAAATTGAAATCCATGTATTAAGTAAACTAAATGCACCCTGAAGTCAAATGTTTCCACCTTATTTTCAATAAATTGGCTGTAATGATTTTATCCCACAACATACATCTATAATATATGCCGCTCAAGAATGAGTAATACTGTTGATTTTGTAAAGAAAAGGTGGAAATTATTGCATTTAAAAATAATTAATAGATGGGTCTGCATACCTTTGAATTAAATTAAAAGAAAAATATTTCTTTTTTGTGGAGATGATTGCATTCATATCCTGTTTGGTGTGAAAAGTAGATTCCAAAAAGCTTTTAACTAATTTGTTCAATTTGTTTCAAAGCCAACATGAATAGGCTTGGTGCAAATTCAGATTCATTAAAACTTAATTAATATGCATCATTATGCAAATGAGGTTGCAGTTAATGAGTTCTTAAAAGAAGCTTTCTTTAATTAGTTCAGTTTTAATGGCATCATCATTTATCTGACTTGTTTTTAAAGCCACATGACATACAAAAAGTGACCATCCTCTACAATGTTGCAGTTTTCTGTTTCCTAATTGTGTTTCATCTTAATTCTCTAATGCTGAAAACTTTGAAAAAGTTAAATGTTTTGATGTTCAGTTCTACTGACTGTTATTTCAATTAAAAATACACTGTTTTGTTTAGACAGGAGATGTATCTGTCGTCTTTTTGTTATTTTTGCCTGCTATCATCTAGTCAATGCTGTTTTTCAGTATAGATAGAAAAGAGGTGAGATGCATAACTGTAGTAATTCTTGAACTTTAAGATGATTTAGTCTGCATATCATTAGTGGACTTTATAACGTCCACTACTGCCAACACTGTATGAGATAGGACTGTTCACTGAGAATACTACAGGCAGAATCAGAGGATGAATGTTGGTGTGAAACTAATTTTAAATTTTAAACAATTACCTTGTGAACAGAAAAGACAAAAGCAATGCAGTTATGTATTTCTGTAGTTTCAAATCTGGAAGCTTAAGAAATGTAGTAAGTTTTAAAACATCTTAAATCTACAAAATATTGTGCTATGTAATTACAGTTATGTTTTGACAAGCTTTCTTCAGCATGTGAGTTCTGGAGGGGAAAAATTATGACTCTTTTACAAAGACGTCACTTGCAATATAGCAGAGGGAATGATTCTTAAAAGTGTGAGATAAGCAGGATCACTGTAATGATCTAGTTTGACCACCTGTGTACACTGCTCATAAGCTATTAGGAGACTCTGTGCTTCTTTGTTGGAACCTCAAAACCTTTAAAATAGGTTTTATGTGATAAAAAAAAAAAAAAGAATAAAAAAAGAATAAAAAAAAGCATTTAGTGGCAGTAAGCTCTGGAATTGTTTCTTGAGACACGTAATCCAGGGTCCTTCTGGGCTACAACTAGTTACAAATAACTGGAACATTTGAGGTTGTGTCTAAGAAATAGACATCCACAGTTTGCATTTGTTTACAGCTCAGGTCCTGCTGGAAAGTCAGACTGATTGTATCAATAAGCATTACTAAGTAAAATTTTTAAAGTCTATTTATGTTTTGTTTGCTTGTGTTTAAATCAGAACGTACTTCTATCAACACAAAGCCTCAGTGTTTCCAATGACCTCTGGGTCCAGCTGTTAGCATACCACACATTGAAGGAAAACAGGGTTTTTCATGACTACGTTTTTCTGTTTAAAACTGCAGAGATATTTGCATGAGCAGATTTACCTCACTTTATACTTGAGGGATCAGGCATGTAACAGATTCTTCATCTTTTCATCATTGTTAGTTAATGACTGCTGAGTTACAGCAGTGCCTGTGAGAGGATGGGTACTTTTATTAATACCCTGTCAGTGATAGTCTTTCTTCCCTTCTTCATTCAAAAGATCACTACAGAATTTGAAGAGATGGAACAACGATAGCCAATTGATTCATAGGTCATTTGACTTCACTATACAGAAGAACATATCTTAAAGAAAGATTTCAATGCATAAAGATGAGTTTAATGAAATCACAGCATGCGGGGGAGGCAAGTCGGTCTTCTGACATTTTACCAAGTTCCCCAAATACAATGAGTAGAAATCAGTACAGTAGTTCCAGCCTCCCAATGCATCTAGACTTCTCTAGAAGTAGCAGCCATCTACATTATAGCTATGAATCTCAGACAGCTGGACAAGCCTATCAGAAGAGGCCAGTATCAGTAGATAAATCTATTCTAGCTTCTATAAATACTACAAAATTTTCTCCATCACCTATACTTTTCTACATCCTCTTTAGTAAAGAAATCCCTCCAGAAGGCCCTCTAACATTTATGCTCAGTCATTATAATGCCTTTAAAAAAAACTTATCCAAATATTTAGTAAGCTAAACTGACAGATGCCATGAATTCTACATTTCCAGTTTTTCTCAGCTGCTTAAATGGGATGTTTTAGATATTCGAAAAATAGCTATGCAATGTGATGGAAAGCGCAGCAATGACAGTAGAGCAGCAAGGTCCTAGGCTGTAGCAAATGAGGATGTGCTCAAATACAAGAGCTGTAGGCACAGGAACAACAGAATGAAGTTTCCTACCTTCAGAAGGCCTTTGGTATACAGGCATTTCCAGCAAGATACCCTTGCCTCCACTGCCAACACTTAAATGAGGTCTGGGAAGGGGTGGATCCTGAATCCTTCTGGTCACTCAGCTACATGCACGCATCTGAGCTCCCCTGGGTTGGTCCTGCCTTCCCACCAGGTGCTCAGTCAGTCAATGGTTCAAGATGAGTTCACTAGTGTTTCACATAGAAGATGATTAAATCCATAGACTAGATATGAGAGAAGTCAGTATTTTGTCTTGACTAACATAATTTCTTTCATCTGATAAGAAAACAGGGGTTAAAAGCTGTGAACTTTAGCACCTTGAAAGGAGGATGGTGACAACAGAAGAAAGAACCTAAAAGAACTGGGGTGGGTAAAATGCTAGAATTTCTTGGTTGCAAATGCTATGAAAAACATCTATAAATTCCCACTACTGCAAACTTTCTTATGTCTGTCTTTTTAATAATCAATTGCCAAACACTGATATTAAATAGCAAACATTTTGACAGGATAAATTCCCCTTCTCTCTTTTGTTCCTTTTTCCATATAAATATTACAACTAATTAACATCATTTCTATAAGAGGAACAGAGTTCCTCCACCCACGAGTTGTTCTATCATTTGGAGCCTAGGTCAAATATCTAAAATGTCACACTATCATCATTAAATTGATGCTTAAATCCTCCTTAATACATGACAGAAATGAGCTGTCAATTACAAGAAGAATATTGACATTTTATTCCTGACATCAGTTTCAATGGAAGGAATAAAACACCAATTAAACAACAATTATACACTAAAGTATGACATGTTATATATTTGACACACAGTATAATGATCATTAAAAAAAAAAAAAACAAAAAAAAAACATTTCTCACTAATAGTAAGGAGAATAGGACTTTATTGAGAACATCAATTACTTCTTGTTTTGATATTTTATCCTTGTAGATTTTAATACTCCAGTGGGAGTTATGGTCCAAAAAGACAGCACCAGCCACTCAAGTTAGGAATGGAGAAAAAGAAACCAAATGAAACGTCAAAGAAGGCAGTGACCAATTCTTTGATTCTGGACAGTTCCAAGAAAGCAAGGAGCCTTTTTGTGTGGAAGAGAGACAGAATAAAAAATAAAAGCAAAGATTAAAATAGGAAGACTAATTTTATGCAGGCTACTTCCATTTGCTGTGCTTCCTCTTTGATCAGTCTGGTGGTTGCAGGGAAAAGGCAAGTACTGGTTAAACTCAGTTGTATCTTGCATTTTAGAGATTACAAATGGCTATAACATTTCAGGTCCTTTAAGACCTCCAATGCCAGCTCTCTGTGAGAAGAGCATTTAGTCTTTCCTCACATTAGTCTTGAAAGAAATTCATCTTCATCTAGGATTGACTTTAGGACAGTTAGAATCCTCTCTAGTTAGCTGAAATCAACATTTTTTTACTTGTTTCCCCTGATGTTAAAATAAGCGAAATTCCAAAGGATGGTTTTCTATTTCAGCAGGGTAAAAAAGATTTAGGATCCATTTTCATTTCTGGACAAAGACTTATTATATAAAAGCATTTTCTTAAGGTTGAGATTAATAGCTTCTTTTTTTGTACTTGTGTACTGTGGACAAAAATATGACAAATTCCAAATGGAGACTCCACAGATTGCGCAGAAGGTCTCAGCAGGACATTGTCATGAATTCTAAGAATGTCTTGCAAACTGAATTCAATAGCATACAGCCAACAGATTATGTCCTGTACTCATGTAACCACACTCCACAGTGGTTGAGTTATATTTATATTTGGGTGAAAGCTTCATTATTCTTCTGAAGGTAGAAGGAAACTGTTATCTAAGAAGTTGGTCACTAGATTGATTATATCTATAGTTTCTATCTAATTTGTAGGTGTTATTTCTCTTACAACCGAACTGGTAGCGAACAACAAAAATACATTTTTAGTTATGAAGCACCCAAGAAAACTTTGTTTATCTAGTTGTAAAACACTGTAAGGGGTAAGCAGTAAATAGGAAAGAGAACATAAAACTGATGAGCGCTTACCCTCTATTCCCTACTGATGCTTCTACTTAGCCCTGCTTAGCATTTCAATCTATATAAAGTCAATGGGCCATATAACCTTCTTCTATATACACTAACCAATTAACATTATTCTTTAATAGGAAGAAGTTTAGGGGATTCTTTTTTCCTGTTTGATTCAAAGTAACATTGTTACTAAGTAACAATGCTGATGGGTGCAAGATGTGAGTGTTCTAGAAAGACAATTGACTACAGAAATCCTACACTACTGAAAATATTTGTTTTCAATAATAGAGGCACTTAAGTGAAGTCATAGATTCTTGATACAACAGTTATATTATATTATTAAACATACAGGGCCACTTAGGTAACCATTAATTTAAAAAAAATTTAAAGGTAAAGAGACAAAGTAAAAGAGATTCAGGGACGTTAAAATAAACAATTACCTTGTCTGTTTGCTGTTGTGGCTTTTTTATGGTAATGAATATGAATGTATCAACTCCACTTTTGTTCAGAGCACATTTATTATCCATTTAACCTGCAGTTCAAGCATAACAAATAACGAGCATTTGCTTGCAAGTTCTTCAAAAGAACTAGATTTGATATCTCTGGTGGTGAAGATGTGTTTATGGGTTGACCATGTTTAGTTTTTAGGTTCCAAGTATCTAAGACACTTTATGCTACATTACCTTGAGGGAACATTTTCTTGGAGAAGAACAGATTCAGTAATTTTAGTCAATAGAAGCTTTTCAGTATTTTCTCACCTTGATGCTGCAATATGGAAGTGAGATTATTTGAAAATATGTTGTTAGTATCACCCACAATCAATGCTCAATTCAAATCATCTTTGCACACTCCACAATCATTTCTTTAGTCATTATTTTTAAGACCATTATACAGAGGCTGTTCACTACACTATGTCAAAGAAAGTCAATGACTCAACAGTGACAAAATGTTAATTGTTTCAAGAACCTTATACCATACCTGAGGGATGTTTGCCTTCACTTGACCTTCAGAAACAAACCCACATACTTCTCAAGACTCTTCCCTGGGATTCCTCTAACCTGCTTTTACTTTTAATACAGTAAAAATAGGTGAGATTCCTTCTTATATGGAAAGAATTGTACATATAAAGCATTCTGTTCATCTTCTCACTAGATTCTTACATACAACATGGGCAAGAGATCTGATCACCACTGATAGACTTAAGGAACAGCACATGTTACATGCTGCTATGGAGTGGGAGATATTACAATTAGAATTTTGGCTTGATAAGAGTTTTTACACAGATAATTCAGGAAACTGACAAATTGATGCAATAATACAGCAAAGTAGGCCAGTATTTTTAATCTGACCACTAAATCAAGAATAAGCAAATTAGACATCTTTGGAATAGTTCGTAAAAAAGAAGAGCCTAGAAGGTCAACAAGGACAAAATTTATCAGATTAATAACGCTAATTAGTAATGCTAGCATAGGGTGTCCAAAATTTCCTTGGAAAGAAGCAGTGAAGAATCCAGATTTATACAAAGGTGGTAAATAAGGAAAAATCCACTTCAGAATTAATTCTTATCTGTTTAAAGATTTAAACATGAAAAGTAATTTTAAAGTTACTGTGAGAAGACAGCAATTTGAAAAATGTTTAAAAAAAAAAAAGGGTAAATATCAATAGTGTAACTGATGAAGAATTGAATTCAGAAAACTTGAAAAAATAGTAGCTAAAACCCAATGGAAATATGATCTAAATAAAATATTACAGAAGAACAAATAACTAACTGAAGGACTATTAATTTAATACTTGGGATACTTGTCCTAAGGAGCTTTTAACAAGGCACACAATGTTCAAAATTTTCATCAATATCTTGGGTTATAGAAGAAAGAATAAATTTATAAAATCTAGAAAAAACGACAAGACAGAGCTTAGAATTCAAACCAACCTCAGTAAATTAGAAGAACTACCTGCAAACAGAAAGGGAAGAGTACAAACTGCTCCATACAGGGGTACCAATTGGGTACCTATTCTTTTTATCAGGATATAGATCAAATTTGCAGAAGCACTAAAGAAAGCAAGAAATTAAGAAAACACCTGCTGTAAAGAAAATCTGAAGGGAGTGAACATGTTTCAAATTGAGAAGAATGAGGAAAGACCCTGATGAAAGCCCTGATCAGACAAAAGATTATTATAAGGATGAGAGCAAGACCACTCTTGTATCAGTATCCACTGAGATACCAGTGTAAGCACTCAGTATCCACTGAAGACAAAATCAGTAAATTTGCAGAAAACAAAGTTTTTCATATATTAAAAACTTTTCTATGTATAAGAAATAAAAAATGAACCAAGGTATCTATGCAAAGCACTGTTTTGAAAGTTAGATAAACAACTATTGTGGACAACTATGCACACATTTAAAGACTGTTCTAGAATATGACTATTTTAATATTCTCCCTTTCAGTTTCCCTTTCCACTACTATTCCAAAGCTAGACTGCCTTCCAGACTGTTACTTTTCTCTGCACTTTTTACTGATAATTTACTCCAGATGCAAAAATACACTTGAAACACAACTGTTTAAGAATCTTATTGCCATCATTCAGAAAATAAGTTTTAAACCTCAAACAGAACTCAAACAGTGGAAGATTTCAGACAAAACCCTAAAATACTTTATTTTCAGAAAAGATCCCATACAAGTTTTGTGATTTTGACCGGCAAACAATTGAGCATCAGTTTTGGAACTCCAGATGGTTTCTGAACCTTTTCGTCATTTTTGAAGTATGTCAGAACTATCTCAGACTCTACTGTTCACTAATAATCTACAGTTCAGATTTTACTTTATAATTTCATTTCTGTTCATTTTCACATGGATAAGAGACTGTTTCCAGTTAATTATTTAACTTTTCTTGTAACTGAAGTTTTATGTCAGTAAACTACTGAGATAAGGAAGGACTGTTTCACTTTTCTTCACATGTTCTTAAATTGACTCTATCAGCAAATTTAATCATATGAAAAATCCACAGTCATACTCTGAATAAAACCTTCATTTATGTTTAAAACCTTTCTTATACTGCAGCATATTATTGTGAAAGAATATACTATTTTTTACCAGAAATTACTCTCAATTACTCTCTTACTGATGTCTTAGGATGTGAACTTGGGAACAATCCATTAACCTCTATGAATTGTCTCCAGTTTAGATTGTTGATCTGGTCAGTTAATACATCCTCAAAGCATGAAAAGACTGAAGGCCTATGCTCGGGGGGGGAAGAAAAAAGAAAAATAGGAGAAAAAAAAAGAAACACCACAATCGCTTTCTCCTAAAAATGGAAGTTTGGCAGGATTAAAATAAGTTAATTATAAACGTACACGGATAGAAATATATTAAATATCCAATAAAATATTAACTATCCAATTAAAACAATCAGTATACTCCATCAGACTTCTAGATGTGAATCAACTGGAAGGACTTGTCTAAAGTGTAATGCAACTATGCCTCAGTAAATGTGAGCCAATTAGCAGATAATACACACTGTGGAGAGAAACAACTAGTTTAGCATGTCCTGAAGGCAAAGTTCAGCTTAGGCTTCCTGCTCTATAAACATAAATTTATATTGTTGCTTATATGAGGCCTAACAAATTTTGGATTTGGCAACTGTACTGAAGTTTCTTATAACCTCCGCTGACAGAGATGCTGCCAGCTAAAGATAAGGTACTAGACCAGAGAGATTTAGAAATATCTAGCCTGGAATCCTGGGTAACAAACTTACAAGAGAACTGCTTAACTGAATTTCAGGATTCAAGCCAGTCCCGTCCACCATGACCAAATTTTTCCAACAACAAGTGCTCAGTTACAAATAACAAATCACTTTCTTTCTGTTACCAGCCAAAACTGGAATGCTCCCCTGAACCTCCACAGTCTTTCTTTAAAAATATTTCCACTTCCTAACATGCATCACTTTGGGAGGCCATCACTTAATGGACAATTTTCTCCCCGATTCACATGAAAATATGCAGTGTCAGAATCACTTTTACTCAACAGCCACATGGCATTCCCACAGTAAAAGAAACTGTACGTATTTTCAATTGCAAGCTTTTCCTGTGAATAAGATTTATTTTTAGAAGAAAGAGAGCCCGTAGGAGTCAAAAGGTTCATTTACAAGGCTGTCATGCAGACAGCATTTTTAAATAACCACAGCTACATCACACAATAATCATCAAACCAAATAAACTAAGTGCCAAAATACTCTGAAACCTAAAAATAAGATCTGGGTCTAAATTACTCTAATTTCTATGGCTTTACAACATTTCAAAAGGTAAGTCACGTTCTGAGCGTATACTCTTTGTTTTTCATTCTTGAAGAGTAGAGAAGTGGTTTGTGAATCAGGCTTTTAAGACATTTGGCTGTAGTAAAATTGTAATACAAAATGCATAATGTGTACTTCAGAAGGAAAGTAACACCTCTGTCATAAATTGGCTCTTTGAAATATTTAAATTAAAAAGACTAAAGCATACTATGCTTGAATAAAACAGAATTAAACAGCATGTAACTTAGATACGTGGGTTTCCTCACAGGGATAAATTTAAAATTGGGATTGCTCAAGGAAAGCAAACTTTTTCAAGACAATATGAACATTGTTAACGGGATTTTCTACAATTCAGACTTGCTTTGGTCATTGTTTGAGAGATCTTCCCTTGCATTTTAATTCATAGGAACTATCATTAACAATGAAAAAATTATTCATTTACTTACATTCCCTTTTGACGAGAAATTTCATTGAAATAAAAAAGCTTCCTTTAATGAGCAGCAGAGACTATCTCCACAGTTTAACGTCTTGTTCTACTCTCCAAACACAAAACCTTGAAGTCCTTATATTCAGTTCACACTCAGGCATAATTCCCACTCAAGTAAACTGATATTTTGACTGAATAAAATAAATGATAGGAGTTCAACCATGAGACTGCATCAGTTTATTGCAATATTTCCCCGCGGAACACAAGGAAAACTCTACTTTAGATGACAGAATAAGGCTGCCCAGCACATATGCAGCTTCTGGAATTCTGCCAGTTGGACAATATCCATTGTATCCCTCCAGCATGGAGCAAGAAACATATCACGAAAGGTAACCAAAGCAGAAGCCTAGGACAGAGACAGTTCTGCAAGAAAAGGCATATTTCTCTCTAGGTTTCACAATAAATGTTTGCAAGAGACATTATATTTAAAACAAGATACAGCAAAGAGACATACCCTAAGTTAATGATAATGCATCTATTTTCCAGTTACCAATTAATTCTAACATTGAAACATGTTCCTGCTTTGCAAAGGGACAATTTAGTCTTTTACAATTTCACTGCCTTATCTGGAGTTCAAGTGTACTGTGGATCAGGCTATAATATATATTGCACATAAATGAACACAAAATCATTATGCCCAGAATACCCCATTGAGAAGAAGGAAAGTAAAAAGCAAAGTAAAAGTAGCTGAAAGTATATATAAATCCTCCCTTCTACACGTGTTCCTCTCTTCCCTCTAAAGGAGTTTGTCTGTTCCATTCAGTGACTTTTATGTAGAACCCCTGCATGTTTTGTTTTGAATTCTTCTGTATTTGTCTCAATTTAGCCTCTTGGAACCTGTGGTTATTAGTACATTACGAAGGAAAGTCCAGATCTAATATGAGAACCACCTCTATGGGCTATAAATACAACACAATTAACTTCAACAGAGAATTTATTACAAAATGCACCAACTCTCTTGTTCCACATAGACTAACACTTCAGAGGAAAAAATGTGCATCAGTAAACACGTATTTATTATTTCATTCATTCTGATTATCCTGTATGTATCCCACATACACAATGCAATTATTAATAGCCTTCTCTTTTCATTTTCTCTATTTTCAGTGGATAACAAAAACACTCTATTCACCCCATGTATCTTTTCTTGTTCAAAGTCACTTCACTGTGCCTATGACTCTCAAAATCTCTTGGAAAAAAAAAAAATTTATTAAATATCCAATTAAATGCACATATTATATACTTTCTATTCATGACATGATAGTAAAGAGTCTGTCACCATTTCACTTACAAATCCTCTTTTTAGACATTTAAAATTACAGTGTAAAATTGACCTCTTCCACTATGAAATTTCAACTTGAGAAAAAATGATACGTAAAGATTCTTTCAGCAAGAACAAACTGGGCTGCCCAGTACACAGTGGTTAAACATGGAAATATTTTCATTAATGAACAATGGTATTCAGAATGTATCAGACTTTCTTTTCTGTAATTTTTAGAGTGAAATGAACCTTGAATCTTCAAACTCAAACTCAGCACTTTTGAACACCAGTTTCTATGTGGATTCTTTGGGGCTGCATGAAACAAGCAGGTAGGTGGTCTGTGGACCATTTTGTCCAAGCCAGGACATATAATGGCTCAAACAAGAACATATACTTTCCAAGTATCGAAAATGTATAGTGATTCTCATTCCTCAAACAGTGTGGTCCCAGAAAAACTTGTCTGATCTTTCAGATGTTAAACAAGACTTCCTAACCAGGAAAACTAGTAAGACTCCAGTTTTCACTGGCAGCCTCAGATAGGACTGTTTTTAGTGCAACAGAGCAGAGCACTTTAAAACAAACAAACAAAAAAATAACACAAATAAAACCAAACATATTTGTGTGAGGTGCAGTTTAGTTGCAGCACATAAAGTGAGAATGGGTCTCCATAGACCTTTGAGAAGAATCACTCCAGGATTACGTGCTTTGGTATAGCCTATTACTACCCATTTCCTGCCTCTTTCCACACTTCCTTTTCATTTCCTAAAGAAAATAATGTTTTTCAAGTAAAATATTTTCTTCTTAGACCTACGTCATATATATCTCTCAGAACATGAATACAACTACATATACGCATAGAAAGAGATGACCTTTAAAAACTTAAAAGTTTCACCACAGTTACCTTCCAATCTCATCTCTTCTATTTTTTCTCCATTTTGCTAAAGTATACAAAAAATAGAACTGAGCCAGCATAAAAAGTGATGAAATCAGTTCTTAGAAGGAAATCAATTCCATACCACAGTATAACCTAGATCACCTTAGAAGCACCATATTATCAACTTGAGGCTGTACTATAATCTGCTAAACTGTCATCACACTATATGCTCCAACATTTCCCTTACTGGGCTCTTTCTGTCCTTGGTACCATCTGGCTTGCAGAGATGTCCTCATAAGTCCTCATTCTAGAAAAACTACTGTGGAGATATTGTCTTCTCAAAAAAACTGATTTCTGAGCTTTTAGGAGCTTATAAAGTTACCCTAGATTTTTTAACATCAAACAGTAACCCCAGAATGCCACCTTGAATGCCTTGCCCTCCTATGTTGCACACCTATGTGATTCAATGTCAGTGCTGAAATTCTGAGAATGCTTTTGTTTGACATATGCCTGCTGGAATCAAATCACTAACCATTATACCTCACCTTTTCCTAGAACAGCAATAATTCCAAGCCATCACAACTAGTAAAGAAAACTTAGAAATGTGAAATTGTCTTTTTCAAAAAGCAGGAAGCAAGTAAAAAGAGCTTTAAACATGCCGTGTATTTTAAGACACATGAATTTCAAGTCAGGCTCCTGATTTTTGGCCAATGGTTGGACCTACCAATTCTATCTAGCTTAGCAATTTTAGTTACAGCTACACCATGGTGCAGCTGAAATAAACAGAGATACCTCTCCCTCAGATTTGCCAGCATAACTGCATGTGTAACTGCCCTCTAATTCATCTGCTGTCAGAGTGGTGGGAAGTAGGGCTTTTCAGAAGCAGCTGATTTTGACTAGCGTAGGTTAGGCAGGAATACACACACACACAAATAGAAAATGAAAGTATACAATGGATTGAAGAAGTACTAACTCAGTTTTAAGAACTATTAATAGATGAAAATGGAGGTGGTACCCTCTTCAGCTATCTCAGCTATGTTCAGAACAAGAAGCTTAAGGTCAACAAATTCATTTAACACAAGACACTCTAAGACAACAAAAGTATAATTCAAATAATGCAACCAAACAGATGTTCCAAAGAAAACCTTTTATGCAACCAATTTCATCACAATTTGAGACATAAAATTCTTGATTATTAAATTAAAAAGTTATTTTTAATTTTTAATATTGTATTACATCATCAGGAACTGCTGTTGCAGTTACAAATGAACATCTTTAAAAGTACTTTTATACTTGCTGTCATAAACAATCCAAAGATTGTTCTAGAAGTTATGCTCACTCTTTTTTTTTTTTTTCCAGACACAGCCTAGCTAATATTAATTCAGCATTAAAGATAGATATCACAATCGGATTTTATGTTATGACTTAAAAAGGAATTTGTAAGCACACGTGAGCAAAACTGATCTTTTAGATGCAAATAAGAAGCAAAAAATTTCATCCAAAATTTTCAAACTGTTTTCCTTCAGCACAGTTCCACACCTCCAGGCAGCAAGAAGGAGCACACTCAGGAGTTACTTATAAATCTGACTTCTTCAATATACCTGGCTTTCTTAATATCCTTAGTATTGAGTGACTAACAAGTTCATCTCTGATTTTTGAATCCAACATACAACCCGTGCTCCAGATCAGATTTTCTGTCATTTATGGAACTTCACACCAGTGCTACTATAATCAGAATACAAGCTTTGTGCCATAGAAATAAACATTGTCCATTTGGAACTTAAAGATGAGTAAGAAGAGCAGAGTAGAAAATAAAACCAGAGAGCAGTAATTGCAAATCAAAAATGCATTAAAAATACTGCTCTGAATAAGTTTAACTGTGTATGTAGACAGAGTAAATTGACTGATTACATTAACTTCTTTACTACTGAAAGATGTTTTCACTGCAAAGCTTCACAGAGAATAGAAGCCGGATGGCCCACAGCTGCTTATCCAGCAGTCTGGCAAACATGCTTTCCATGGAGTTTGCCACCTTGAACTACTTTATTCCTAAAAATCCAAAGGATTTGTTATATCAGGGCTTTCAAAACATTTTTTGCCAGAAGTGTTAATATGTGTCATTAAAGCTGCCAAGTTGCGCATAACATAGAGAGACTCTCAATGGAGTTTATAGAATCTGACACAAGAATGTTAAAGAAAACAGAGCACATATATGGAGAGTGACAGCTGATTATTTATTTTTACATATTTTTCAAAGTATCAATAAATCCATCTGAGGCTTGATGTGTTCTAAGAACAGCAATCCACTAATTATTATTTAGTTGCATTTGTCCTCCACATACAAACAGCTTCTTCCCAGTCCCTAAAGAAAACTAAACTTAAAGCTCATAAGATATGCCTTAAATGAGCTTTTAATAGAAAAAAATTCAGCTTCCAGAAATTCCTAGAAAAGTGCTGGTGAAGGAAAATTATAAAGTAGTATCTACCCTACAAAACACTGAGAACTATTTAAGTCCCATTGCTATCTTAAAAGTTCAACAGGACAATTAAAATAATAGTGATTTTTTCCACTGCAACTTGTAGAGAATGCAAATTCTGCCTCAACCCACAGCCTTTAAAATCCATAATGTGACGAGTTCGGAGAGTCACAATTAGAAGTGGGGCTGCCAATTTAAGGTAAGACATCATACAAACCCAGTTACTGAATCTCACCAAATTTTAATAATTTGGTTTGCTATATTTCTTATTTGCCATTGTTGAAATTTCAGGGCATTCTATTTGGTCACTGCTGCAGGTTATGGTACCACTGTAGAAATTCACATGCATTCACTTGCATTTACAAGCAGTAAGCTTTTAATAGAACAGAATGTTGGGCATGCTTAACAAGAAACTTTTCAGAGCTCTGCAGCTCCTTAAATACATTGAGCACAGAAACCTGTCTGTTTCAACTCTGGGGTCAAATCATTTTTACAAGTGACTGCAAGAACCAGCCGTGAACCCATAGTGATGGGAATTTGAATCTCCCTGTTTTGCTTTAGCCAAGATCCCTGGATTGCAGGTCAGTTACTTCTGAAGATGGCATGAAAACACGCTTGTGGTCAGGACCACAAGCATTATGGAAGAGAAAATGCTGCTGTGGAAAGCAGCCCTTCCTCATAGTTCCCCTCTATTCGTTCCTTTTAAGGTCCCATCTGAACAGAGTACTGTGTCCAGGCCTTGGGGCCCTAAAACAAAGAAAACAGAGCTGTTGGAGCAGGCCCAGAGGAGCAGCCACAAAGACTATCAGAGTATTGGAGAACCTCTCCCATGAAGAAAGGCTGAGGCAGTTGGGCTTGTTTAGCCTGGAGAAAAGGCTCTTGGCAGATCTCATTGCAGCATTCCAATACTTAAAGGGAGCTCATAAACAAGCAGGAGACTGATTTTTTACATTGATAGCGATTGGACTAGGGGAAACAGCTTTAAACTAAAAGAGAAGAGATTTAGGTAGATGTTAGCAGGAAATTCTTTACTCAGAGGGCAGTGAAGCAGTGGCACAGGCTGTCCAGAAAAGCCTTGGGTGCCCCATTCCTGGAGGCATTCAAGGCCACTTTGGATGGGGCCCTGATCTGGTAGGTGCAACCAGCCAACAGCGGGAGATGGAACTGAATGGGCTTTAAAGGTCCCTTCCAAACCAAGCCACTCTTATTCTCTCCCCTCAAGCAGCAGCATGACTGTCCCAAATTATCCTCTCTTACTCTTATGCTTCCTGACTAATAAAAAAAAAAAAAAAAAAGAAAGAAAGAAGAAACCACAGCTGTGATTAATTCTATATCCATTTAAATTTTGCCCACAGATTTAAAAGGCCTTGAAGAGGCTCCAAACACAAAGTCGGTTCCACATCCTCCCCTCCTTTGGTCTCAGTGGACAGTCAACCTTGGGGTCTGCAGGAAAACTTAAATACAGTTGAGTTAAATAGAGGTTGAACAAAAACAACTTATTGGAGGAGAAAGAGGGAGTCTCTATGAAACAATTCAGCTTTAGATAAAAATTGTGACTGGCTTCTGCAAAAGAAGGATAAGAAAATAAGGAACAAATTGAAAATAAATAATATGCCATATCTTTCCTTCAGATATTTTGAAGCAATTCCTCACTCAGTATTTACTTGTCCCTTGGAATGCCAAGGAATACAAGGAGAGGGTTTCTGCAACAAGGATGTGATGGCATCTCAGCCCAAAACTGAAATGTAAAGTCTCTCTGCTCATCTCAGAGAATTTTCCAATCACTGTTGCTTCCCTCAGTGTACAGGGTTCTCACTTTTTAAATGCCAAAATCTCTCCAATCAGCATGGTGTAGTGCTCATCTTCACCTGGGCTAGCATTTTGTCTGGTCAGTGTAAGAACATATTTTGTGATAATCATTTACCAACTATGTAAGCAGAGAATATAGGTCTCCAGGGTCCCTATTATAGTATCATCTCAGAGCACAAAATTTCATGCAAAAATAAATATATCAAAAATAAAATCTGTATTAATTAGTGACACGCTAGAAGAAAAAGATTTCCTCTTCTTTATTAAGAAGTTGCTATATATTGCATCCCCTCAGAGCTTGGCATTTAAATATAGTTGTTTTCTTTGTTTCCAATAACGTCTCAGACACGATTACTTAATAAATTATAAATCACAATGTAGTTTTTATGTAAATGCATTTTTGTGCTCAAGCACAGGATTAATGTTTGCGTATGCAAATGAACAAAGGATATGTTCAAAGAGGTCGTGGTTCAAATATTGCAAACTTCAAAATGCTTTACTGTGCTAATGGTTGAATATGACAGCATTCTCTTTTTCTCCTTTAACAATTAATAACTTGTTTTAAATGTACCTGTTGCTAATACCTAATTTCTGTTAAGCACAGCTTCATGGAAAATATGGTCATGTGTCAGCATATAGTTCCTGCTTGATGTTGCATATAATTCTTATAATATTCTGAATGGCATGTGCTAATTATTTAGCACAATAGCTCATCTTATGGAGATGTAAGGCTGTAAAAGAAGGGTGGTAATTACTTCAGATGAAATGTCTTTTTTTTTGTAAAAATCAAAGTGTGGGAGGCAAAAATTAAAAAAAAAAAGGGGGGGGGGGGGGGGGGAGAATGATTGAGTACCAGCTTAAGAGGGCCAGAAGGATTAATATTTTTATGTTTTATTATCTTCAAGTCAAGATCTGAAGCTTCCACTGCAGACAGAACAGAGTACAGAAATACGAAGCAGTTGCTTAATGGCCAAATTCTATTCTTCCATGACTTCCCACATGACTGATAGTGCTTAAGTTCTTACCTACTTCTCTCTTAAAACTTAACTGTAATAGCTCACTTATACATTCTATGCAGACAAACAATGTATTTGATGTTTAGAAAAGTTCCAAAAATCCACACATACAGAAAACAGCCTGAACTGACACAGAAGTGAGGAAATCACACAAATGAAAGCAACCAGGAAAACGAGCTCACTCTATATACAAACACTTTTACAAGTATACTAGGCCTAGACTTAAAAATATAAACACCCATACATAGATTAAATAGGAGCAATTAAAAATATATATATCAATTCTCATATTTCAGAATATGATTTCTCAAAGTCCTGAGCATCACAAGTGCTTCATGCTGAAACAAGAGGAAGAAATACTTGAAATCTCATTTAAAAAAAAAAAAAAAAGATGAAATCATGACTAAACTGGGGGTTTAGACAAATTGGATGGAATATGTACAATTCATGAGTTCAATTTTGCCCACAGTTATTGGTCCTAGTACTTTTAGTCACAAAATCTTGTCAGATAGGTCACAGAAAGTGGTTGGACATATCAAGATAGACAATGGAAATATAGATGGAATGTAAAAATAGCCAAATAAAACAAGAATGAGACCATCCTAACCCACAGAAAGGAAAGGCTTAGATTATATTGTGAAAACTCATTAATTGTATGGAGAGAAAAATGTATAAAGTCATAAGAGTGCTCACTTAAACCTACACCTCCATACATAAACACTCTCCAGACCTCTAAGAGAGGTTCTGCAGCCAAGATTTATCAGCTTAAATGTTTAGGAGCAGTGAATCTTCAGCTTCTATGTGCTCACTGAGATACAACTTAAAAAAAAATAATAATAATAATAAAAATCACTTTCCAAAATCCTTGCACCTGAAAGCTGATAAAAAGGCTTCCTCTTACCCAGATGAAGACGACACAAGGCCATGAAAATCACGTCACCAGTAACAACTAAGCTATATATTTTACTTTTTTGTGTGTGTATTAAGGATTAATTGCAAGCTTCAGGTTAAAAGGAAGGAGGCGTGGGCTGCTCGGAAAAATCTGCTTCCGTGAATTTATAAGAACAGAATAAACGCAGAGAAAAATTGCAATTTGCTTGTGAAGATTTGTCTAAAGAAACCAAAGAAATCCATTGAATAGGTTGTAATGACAGAGCTTAGATGACATTTTAAATATCAATACAGTCCTCAGAGAGGTCAGATTGCCAACATTTAAATTGAAAAAGGATAAACTAATACTACCTTAAACTGCTCTATATCATCATCTCAGAAATAGAATACAACATGATTCAACTTAAGCTGAAAATTTACAGAATATTTGTGAATGGCTGATCCAGAGCTCACAGCTAACTCTCTGCTGAACATACATCTTCAGCAGGCTTCCTGCTTCTACTGATGATTTGAACATTAAAATTGCCACTGACTTCTAACAGAACCAAATCAAATACTATAATTATATACTTTGTGCTATCTGTACTGTACTGTATTATTATCTATAATTGATTATTCAACTCAGTAACTATTGTTCTTTACAATGCCTTTGACACATTGTTTTATACAGCACTTTTGCTGCAAAGTTGATGAGCATAGACATTTCAGACATTTTACCACATGTACAGATGAAGATAATGCAGTGCAGCCTAGTTCAACTTACGCGAAGCCACATCCAGCTCCTATGAGTCTGTGCTTCACAGTGACAGCCTTCCAGCTAAGAAACAGAGCTCAATATTCTTGATACTGTGGAAATGCAGTAGGAGAAAAGACCCTACTACAAAAACTTTGCTAGATGGATGAGAAAAATGATTAGCATGGGGGAAGAATGGCAGAAACAACATAGAGCAGTTGGTTACTCAACAAGGAGGTGCAGTATCAGAAATTACAACTCAAGTTTCTGAGATCCTCATCACCAACCGCAATTAAGAGTGATTTCCATCAGGTGCAAGCCTACAGAGACACAGGCCAGGAATTTCTGGCTGTTCCTGTGTACCTGCTCCTGCCTGGTGTAATGTACCTCTGCTCACATGGCCACGCATATGGTGGACTGGAGCAACTAACAGCTCTCTGGGAAGTATCAGTTTTCTTTCTCTGGGCTAGTATTCAGTTTTAGAATTCAGCCCTTAAAACATACAAATAGGAGATTTTCAGGCTCTCTTCTAAAAAGATATATTTAAATATCCACCAAGAAAACACTTTCCTCTCAAGAGAAGAAACCCCTGCAGCCTGTCCCCTCAGCTTCCTTTATATCAACCTAAATAGAGAAAATTGTTTCTGTATTTCCCTTCCAAATATGCCAGTAAGATAAATAAGAGTTGAGTTTCTAAGATATCTAAACTAGTAGGCTTAGTTCCAAGTAGTCCAAGAATGCCAAAGTAACATCTACATTACTTTCAGATTAAGAAAAGAACCCCAAGAAAAAAAAAAAAAAATGTATATATATATCTAGTTGGAGTGTAACAAGTTTCCTAATCACAAAAATATTTATTTTTGTATCTTCAAAACATATATGACTGCTTCCCATAATTAACAAATGAGATTAAATGTTAACAGTTTAAATCTGTCAAAATATTTTAATAAGGGGGGCAGATGTTCTGTTTTGTTAAGTATCACTATTTACTTCATGAGGTAATAATAACCTTACCTTTCCTCTGCAATAGTTAATAGTAAATGGTTAGAGCTTGCCAAAGAGCAAATAAATCATTACACTAAATACAGGTTGTCAGGCTAGTTTAGTACCTTGTACACTCCATTTTGCTTAGATAAATGGCTTAGAATGGAACTTACTGTCTATGCTATTTTCTAGAAAGATTTTCTATTGCATGTAGTTTCCTATGAGATATTTAAAAATGTACTAAGTCAATATGTAGACTTTACACTGATAGGCTTACTTGTTAGGGTAGACTCTATAAACATAAAAATGTGAAACAAGCCACAGACCTCCCAAGAATGTCATTGCAGAGTACTGTGTGTAAAAAGACTGTGGCTTTGGTAAATAAATAAATACACCAGCACAGAACTCAAGCAAGCTAAAATCTGGAGTCCCTCAGGACAGGACTAGAACCCTCAGTACAGGAACGACACGGAGCTCTTGAAGTGGTTCCAGAGAAGAGCCACTAAGATGATCAGAGAGCTGGAACACCTCTCCTATGAGGAAATGTGGGAACTGGGATTGTTTAGCTTGGAGAAGAGAAGGCTTTGGGGAGACCTCATTGTGGCCTTCCAGTCCTTGAAGGGAGCATATAAACAGGAGGGGAAACAGCTGTTCATGAGGGAGGATAGTGACAGAACAAGGAGGAATGGCTTAAAACTGAGATGGGAAAGTTTAGGTTAGATACTAGGACGAAGTTTTTCACAGAGAGGGTAGTGACATACTGGAACAGACTGCCCAAGGAGGTTGTGGATGCCCCATCCCTGGAGGCAATTCAACGCCAGGCTGGATGTGGCTCTGGGCAGGCTGGTCTGCTCGTTGGTGACCCTGTGCATAGCAGGGGGGTCACAGACAATCATTGTGGTCCCTTTCAACCCAGACTATTCTAAGATTCCATAAGACTGACACATTTCCTTAGAGTTCACTTTTATTTAACTATATTAGAAGCCTTATTTTCATCCTTCTTCAAATTTGCAAGTGTTCATCTCCAATGAAATAAGAAGACAGATTTTAAAGCTACTATTGGAGACAGTAAACAAATGTTAAGTGTCAGACATAAGTGCATCCAGCCAAAATGTGACCCTGATTCATGAGATGGCTCTTGCCAGGCTACTACACAGCTCAAGCCCCAGTAAAATCCACCTTGTGAGCTTGTCAGCTAAGAGTTTATTCTTCCTGTTGACTATATAGGCAGTGGTTGCTTTCTGCATAAATAGACATATCTGAAATTTTGTTCACATATTTTTTTGCACAGAAATCTATTAATTCACTATTTAATTTTATCCTGCTATCAAAGTCCTCTCATCAAATCTCAGAAAAGGAATAACTTGGAAAGTTACACAAGTGGAACAGCTAATAATTGTTGAAGGAAAGAGAACACAAGTTTCATAGGCTGATGGGTGTATAAACTATTTGTAGAACATAGAACACTTGAGAACAGCCACCCTGCTTGCGGAAAGAAGAATGAGGTTGTGAGTGAACTGTGAACACAGGAAAGGTCCAATAAATTGGCTCACTTATTCACACTGAATAATTCAGACAGCTTGACTCAACACTAGACATACTCCTTACTCCTTTTAAAGGATTAAAATATTCATGGTTTCTTCTGTCAAATGCCATTATCTCTCTGTAACATCAGGAGCAATGATTATCTTACCAAAGGCTGTATGAAGCCTTGGATGTGGGTCATCAGCTCGAGATGTAGAAGCTGCCTGGCTAACTGCTTCTACCAGTGATCGCAGACTCATGTCTGTGTATCCCACGTTGCACTAGTCCTAGCAAAGGCAACCTGAACTGCTATTGCCATCTTTATTGCTCGTATTTTAGCGCCACGTAAGCACTTCTGTGCTGCTTGAGAGTACAGTGTAGTAAAAGCTCAGGAAGGATATCTCCTCTTTGTCACAGCTGTTACAAGGTTACCTTGGGCATTATCTTAACACAAAGAAAACAAGAAATTCCCTTCGCTGGCACAGACAGAATGAATCTCCCTTGCCCTTTCTACAGCCAGGCACTCAAAGCCAAACAGGAGCAAGTGAAAACAAGGAAGAAGCATGATGGCATAAGTACTTTCTGTCACGGAAAAGTACTAGTGCAGGTTGCATGAAAGCCACCAACTTTCTTGAAGTGGTCATTAGCATCTCTCAAAATAAAATGCCAAGGATGGAAAGCTACTGTTCAGTACACTGTGAGACATCAGCCCCTAAATATGCTTGTATTTAACTGTTTAACCTTGCAGTTAGTTTCAATTCACTTTTTGTAAGACACATGGCTTTATAATATCTCAGAACTCTCTGTATATTTGGTAAATTCCTCTTTAAGACAATCCAACCTGTTCAGTTTTTCAGAAGATTTTTTCCATTTTCTTTTAAAGACATCTTAATTAGTCTAATCCTGACTGGTCTCTTTCCAATGTTCCTGTTGGCACAGTAGGATTTCAATTAACATTCTGCTTTAGCGCTGCAAATGCCCTTGCTTGGATTTTTTTTTTTTTTTTTTTTAAATGTGCTATTTTGGATGCCATCTCTCTTATTTTTTCTTCTTCAAAAATTGTTCAGCCTCTAAAAGGTTTTGGAAGCAGAGGTTGTTCTGCCAATTTGTGCTTTCTGAGGTTATCAAGAAATAGTGCATCATTAAATTCTTCCCCTCCCCCCCCACCCCCCCAATTGAGGGTTATACTCCTTGTCTGCTCTGACCACATCATTCATCCCCCCTTTCAATCCATTCCGGTTTCATAGCAGCAAGTTCATGCTTCTTGTCCTCAGCTTCAAGGCTCTTCAAAACTCCACCTTTCTTTATCTGTTCTCATCTCTAATTGCTTTTCTCCTACTCACACACATACACATGCTCTTTCTTCTAATCCACCAACAATAACAATCTTCTCTGCTGTTTGTCGGCTTCTCTCCCACAGCTCCACCCTGCCCCTCACACATGCAATGCCCTCTTTGAACTGAGCTGTCAGGCAATTGTCCTCACTCTTTGAAATCTATCCTTTAAAATCCACCTCTGCTACAACATCTAAAAGAAATCAGCTAATTAATGACGGTTATGTTGAGGGGCAGATGGAGTATCTGACATTTACTTTACAACAATCAAAAAAAAAAAAAAAGAGAGAGAGAAAACAACCCTTTTGTGTGAGTGTATCTTAATCTATGCTAGGCTGCTTCTAGGGACAACACTAAGGAAGCGGTGACTAGATCCTGCTAGCTGTGCACATCATTACCTATTCTTCACCTGGTTTGCATATTTAAACTATAGGATAGCATCTGAAGATATATCTATCCTGCACACTGTGTAAGACAACTGACAATCTTTAAGTGAAATGAGTAAGGAGAGCCACAGCAGAACAGAGCTCCTAGAAAGCACTTCATTTGCTGAGAAATCCTCCTGTATCATACAATACATATCCACAGTAATTAAGAATGACAAAATTATCTTACTTAAATTATGTTGGAAATATGTAACATACATATATGTAACAATACTGAATTAAGTAGCTCACTATTACTAAATTGACAAATAATGAAAATATGATCAGACTTACATTTGACCAGCAAAAGCAAAGTTTTCAAATAAAGGTGGACTCAACTTTAAAGACGCCATTATCTGAAAGCATCCACTTATATCTATGGTAGTTACAATCAATCAGAGGCAAACAGACAAAATGCGCTCTAAATCTGTAAGCTTATGCTCCAGACCTGACCCTTGTAAAATTTTACTACTTTAATACCACTGTAAACCTCATCTATTATGTTAGAAAATGGAGAGAGCCACATCTGTTCCTAATCACTCCTTTGCATTGCTCTTGGCTACACAAATTGACTCACCTTAACTACACAAGTCCAATAAACAAATCAGACCATTCTGTACTTAATCATCTTCTCTTGAAAACTAGATTCTCAACCCATCAATTTTCAATCACTAAAAAAAGTAAAATATCTGCTAGTTAACAAATCTGTTGCAAAATTTAAATATTTAGAGAATGACAGATGAAGAACAGTGGTAAACCAGGACTGCTGCCACAGTAAAACTGCTTCAGATTGAAACAGTTAATCTAGAAAGTAATCTGCAGCAGGTGGATGAAAGTTTTCAGCTGTGGATAAATAGAAAGTGACTAGTAAAAAAAGGGTTCATTTCCACTTCCTTTATAGGAATAATGCTTATTTTGTTACATTTGTACTAATTTTATTAACATAGAACTTACTAGGAAACTTTAAAATACAATAAATAAATAAAATTACTGCAACATTCCTTTCTGTATTAAATCTGAGTTTTAAGCCCTACAATCTTAACCTGAAAGCAGCCCAGATCACCTCCTTCTCTAGCACTAACCCACTGCTATGAACTTCTGAGATTTCTAGAGAGATCAGGTGTAACCATATGGTAATGAAACAACACTGCCTGAGAAGCCCAAATGACCTTCCTACCCCATTTCTACAGTATAACCCCATTATAACCATTCGCAGATGAACATTTGTGGCTGCACCTCAAGTTTCCATGTCAAAGTCAACCCAGGTAGAATGGAAACGTGGCCAAGCTGTCACTCACCATGTAACACCTCACGGATTCTTGTACTAAGGGGCCTCACCCATGTGATCTGGGGAAAAATGGAGCACTGCAAAAGTGGCACTCAAGCCTGCTAGGATGGAGGAAGTTAATTGAAAAAGAGCATGATCTGTACATGGATCAAGTGAATATAATTTGGGCCACCTTACATTATGCTATATGTCAAAGTCACTATTAATTTAGCATCGTGACCCTGTAATATTATTAGATTATTAGTTCTACCTAACAGTGAAATGTAAATATCTCATTACTTCAGCTTCAGAAAACAACATACAAAATGAGGTGTTTACCTACTTTATATATTAAGCATGCAAAACTATACATGCTTTTTTCTTCTTTTCTTTTTTTTTTTTTTAATTAAATTGATGGTTCTAGCAGGTAGGGGAGGAACATGTAGCTAGTAATAGGAAGGAAAAGAAGTGTGTGGGATCTTCTTTCAAGTATAATTCTTCAGTACATTAAATGAGACGAACAAAAGAGAAATTAAACATAATACTGTGCCATGGTACTGTGACATAAGTGTCAACTTAGAATTTCAAATACAATTATAAGAGTCTTCTAATAATTATATAGGTGGCAAACAAGGCTTTAGAGCAAACATATGTGGCAAAAAATGACTAATGGCATTCTACAGAAAATAAGCTAAGCCTGACCCCTCCTATGCATCATGTTGTGGTAAGGTCAACCTGGTGGAAAGGTTAAGAGTAGTTAATGTTAAACACTGACCCATCCCTCCCCAGTCTTTTCCATATTCATAAGAAACTATCATCCATATTCATGCAACAAGATAAGTACCTTCAACATACAGAGGTTAAAAAAAAAATGAAGATTTTACTTCTTTCCAATCTTATTCAGTGCCATGACACTAATTCCCAGAGCGTGGATCAGGACATAAATTAGGGTGTCTGTAAAGCTGGGAAGGATGGGTGAACAGAAAACATAGAGCAGCCCCTAGGTGATCTTAAATATTGAAAATATCCTGTAATCTTGAAATTGTAACAAGACCCCAGAAAACATAATTTCAGTACATGAGTAGAGCACTGATTTCAGGAAATACGATGCATGCGATGGTCTGCTTTATACGGATCCAGTTGCAAACCTATAAATCCATGGTACCTAGAACTTGAACTTTTAATCCTCACAAGTATGTAGTATGAGAGGCCCAAGGCTGCTTTATGACAAGATTGGGAATATTGGTACATTTTTTAGCAGAAAACTATCTAATAAAATCACAGTGTGGTATGTTCCTCCTCCTTTGCTGTTTGCATTTCTTCTGGTGCACAGCACTGAATGCCCTTGGAAAGGGCTTAGAATGCAGATACACTTCATCTTTTTGCACAGCTTACCCTCCACGTAACTTGTTTTCTCTTTCCTACAACTTCCCAAATATGAACTCCCCCCTCAGTTTCTACAATCTTTCTCTGCCTACATTTATTTCTCTCACTTTAAACAAACAAACAAATAAATAAATAAATTTCATTACGAACTTTATACTGAGTTTGCATACCTTTCCTGTAAGTCTTTTCCTTATTGTTATTGTTTTAAAGTAAAATCTGACAATCTCACCATTTTTTTCCATTCTTGTTGGAGTGTCAACTCTATCAACACATTTTAATAGGAAAAATGGACCAGATGTAATGCACCCCACTCACTGTTTTTAGTGTGACAGTGGCAACAAAATAAGAAGAAACATTCTCTTGTTATTAATAGGTATAGATTAATACAACACTTTTGCTACTAACAGAATACAGCTTTTTTAAATACAGATTGTATACTCCAAGCTTTACTCACAGAAGCCCGAGTGCCTGTAGTGAAAAGAAAATATAGAGGCCTGACAGGCACGCACACCACAGTATGCCAACAAGAGCACTCTGGCCATGAGGAAAAACCCAAAGGCAACAGCCAGTAGCTGCAGTTTGCTCCCACCAGGCTGCCATAGCCTTGAGGAGGGGGATTCTCTTGCCAAGGTACCTTCTCCTTTTGCAAGTACCGAGAAAAAAAGGTAACCTTTTCTCCTTATGGTAGAGTGAAGAAATCTTCTCCCTCAGCCTTCCCAGCAAGCTCTGTAGAGTTTCCAAGCACTTCCGGAATGTTGTAAGTTGAGGGACTGTGCTACTCCCTCACACCATAAGACAGTAGAGACAGAGCAGTCATGCACTCCAAATTCCCCCTTGTGCAGAAGCCAGCCCTGGACTCACAGGTAGAAGGAAGCTGCAGGTCAGTGGCAGCGCTGATAGGGGAACAGAGCCCACTGCCACTGCATCCCAGCCCTGGCACTGCTGCCCACACCAGGTGCCCTGTGGCTGTGAGGGGGCGGCTATAGCCATGGCAAGGTCTCAGAGGAGGTTATGGGGAGAGTGTGACTGGGTGCTCCACACCTAGCAGCAGGGAGCCTCATCTTCATGACAACCCCCTAAAGCCATCTCATTTCTCTGGGTGAGAGCTGAAGCAGAGCAGGCAGTGGAGGAAGTCTCTGAGGCCCAGGAACAGCAGGGCTCAGGTCTCCCGGCCCTTAGGCATGCTCTCCTGCTGAGCAGCCTCTCACCCATGGTGGTACCTGCTCCACAAAGGCAGACCCAAACTGTTGGCCCCTGATATTTGCTATCAGTTTCTTCCCAGGTTCACACTGAGATGCTCTGCATCTGAAGTGAATGAAACTTTCAGTGAGCTGCAGAGAACAGGCTGTATACAAATAAGGTGATGACAGCCAAAAGTCAACAAAGGCCAAAATTGTTCTAAAACACCTAAATTCACTTTATGATATTAATGCTTTTCTCATTGTAATTACTTAAAGGATAGGTAAAGCAGAGAGATGAATTATGATGCAGTGTGCTTTCCAAAACCTCCCTTCATTCTGCAAGAGTTGCAGAGGAGTTTCAGAAACAGCATTGTGAAATTTTATAAACATGTAAGTAAACATCTCCTTCCCTTGAGAAACACTGTTTGTCACTTACTGTTGCAAAAGGAATATATTATTGATAAAGACAACTGTCCTGAATGTTCTATGTAATAGATGTGGGAAAAAATCATATTTCCAAATTGTTATATAAAGGAAACCAACAACCTCTGAAAACTTCATAGAGTTTTTTGAATGAAAAAAAAACAACAAAACAAACAAGCAGAAGTCAATACTGGTAAACAATGATTTCTAAATAGTTTAATTTCCCTTTTGTTTCTATATCAAGACTTTTCAGCATGTTATCAGCACTAAAGCTGAACTGTGAAGTGGAACACTGCAGAATTTGCTGATGATAGTGTAATAAAAACTCCAGAAGAAAATGACTTTGAAATAAGTGTGGCCTTTAAAATTCAGTGACCATTCTTAATGAAATACTTATTTAATAAAATATTACCCAGAATAAGACAGAAAAAATAAACTAAAAGCAGTTGTGAATGGACATCACAATAAGAACAGATGACTCAGCATCATAATTTAGAATATTTTTCTATATGGCTATCTGGAGATATCTAAGACAGTTTGGATACTGTCAGCAATACAACCACTGAACCCTAGGGAGACTAATTTACCCTATTTTTATTTTTTTTAGGCAGGACTTCATAATCCCAGTCAAAACACCATGGTGTTCTAGTTTGTTTCTGCCTAGCTCCACTGTGGGCACATCAATATCAAAATTTGTGATTATTCTAAATGTCAGTGCAGACTGATAAAATTGAAATACGCTTTACATACATATTTTTTATCTCTTTGAGGCATTGAGTATTCATATAACACAGATGTCAGTGTTTGCTTGTATAGTGAGGAGAGCATACCCATGAAGAAACACCACTAATAAAAACGAGACAGCCAAGGAGCGTAGCAGGCCCTTAGACTGGGTCCTGCCCATTTCAGATATCTGAATTTCTGTTCACCTGAAGTCCTTTTGCAAATGAAGGTTGTTCCAAAAGTAATGCTTTCTATCTATTTCCATGGAAACTAAAGCAGATACAAAGAGCAAAACAACACTATTTGATGGAGCAAACTCTCAACTACAAAGCTCTTGTTTTCAGCATAGTCACCACCATGAGATATGCATTTTTTCCAGCAATGAATAAGAGCCTGCATGCTGCTCAAAATCTTCATGGCCATCCAGAACATGGCTTGTCTTTCACATTGCTGTTGGCACTGCTGAAATGCACCACTCAAAGCCTCACTGTGCTCACATCCACTGTTTGGTCACCATGAGTGTTTGAAAGCATCAATGAATATTAATGGCTTTTCTCCTCATGGGAAAATTAAATTTCACACTTTCGCTTCATACGCACTTCCATATCAGACACCACCTAGTCAGACTACCCCTCTGCTGCCATTTATCAGAGAGCAATAAAATGTAATGGAATAGTGGTAGGAAGGCTCAACGTCTACTTCCATACCACCACCATCTACCTCTGATGTCCTGGGCCAACATCATAAAATAGGAGGCATTACTTTTGAAACAGGTCTTGTAGTTCAAAGGCCTTTGAGAGCATCTCTCTGCAGAATTCTCTAAGAAATGTATGCAATAAAACAATCTAGCACATTCTGTGCACTCTTGGCAAATGAATAGGGAAAATGTTGTCAGCAGCCTGGACTATGCAGTGTGGAACAGTGAAGTAAACACGCAGAGAGTACAGCAGTGGTTTGGGTTAAAATATATATTACTGCCTTGAATTACATGCTTTTCTGTATTTATTTTGTTTCCATTTGCCAACGTATCTATAGCAAATTCTTTGTGGCTTTAGCATATTCCAAGGGCGTAAGTAGTTCTTCCTCTCAGTAATCTACAGAAATGCTTTAGGCCTTTGACAATGAGAATAACAGAGACTTTTTCTCAAGTAAACCAGGCACTTCGGAATTCATGTAAATGCAGTGCTTCTCAGAGAAGCTGGACTATATAGACTCACTTGCCGCTGAATTCTGAAAGCCTTTAGTAGATACTCTCTTGGCTAATGCCATAGTCTTTCTTTCTCTTTGTCCCTGAAACTTTCAGTTTTCCACATAACTCCCAAAGTTCAGTTCAAAGTGTAAGGTTACGGACTTGTTACTTTTCTCCACACTTGTCAGTGACTGGAAGCCCTCCCGTTGCTATACCATTCAGCACGGCTAAAGAAAAAGAATGCTTCAGCAGTGTACCCTCTCTCCCATAGTAGGCAATCTACCAACGTATGTAAAGCCTGCCCTGGCTGGGTATCACAACTTCCACTGACAGCATGAGCACTTCTGCCAGGAGAGAAGAAGGTTTCTGGCTGCTGAGTCTATGAGGTCTGGTATCAGCTCTGGTGTCCACGTGTGCTCAGTTCTCCCTCCACTTTGTCTATTATTCTGCAACTATGCAGTCCTGTAAATAAAAAAGCTAAGGCTGATCTTTACCTATATTTTCTTTTTAGGACTACATTTTTTAAAATCTCTCCAACCCCATCTCCTGTAATCAATAGAATGGCATTAACATATAAGGGACAAAGTTCTTTTTCCTTTGACTAATCTTTCTGTAGCTTTGCATTTTAAATAAAACCTGTATTCCATCTGTAAAAAGGATATGAGGAAAAAAGCCAGCTGATTAGTGTCTCTCTTTTAGGTCTTAGGGTAATGGCTGCTTTTACCTTTCTACTTTAATTCAGCACATTTACAAAGCATTAAATCTGTCAGTATGGCATTAACTTCTATCATGTGCATATTAATAGGTATAATAATCAAAACATCCAGAGAGTTTGGGTGTTAAAACTGGTAATATTTTCTTTAAGTGCTAGTACACATTTGGCTCGGAAGGTGCTCAATATAGCAAAGAATTGTAAAACTAAGATTTATCTCCTATCTATAGAGAAGTGTTTTGTGTTAGATCTGATCATTTGTACCCCAAAGGGTATTGCTTTGCCATCATGCTGATGTTTTCATGGAACACATTTGTAAAACACAATTTCTAACTTTTGTCACTTCCATTAAGAAGAACGTTGATTAAGTGGAATCAGCATGTAAGAAAATATTTAGCAGCTGTTCTCTTATTGCAAAATCGTAAATATATGGAAAAATAATCACACAGATATTTTATGCCAATTAGCAAATACTTCTTTTAATTAAAGCATGTTGAACATTACAGTACTGTCTCAATATTACTGAAATTTAAATAAAATGTAGAGATGATAGAATTCAAGTGAAAAGTCTTCATCAGTATATTAGAAAGGTTTTGCTAACAACCCAGCTGAATTGGTTCAGAGAGGTTCAGCTTTTTATGGGTTTTTAATACTTTCCCTCTATACATTTTGTATCATTACAATGCTCTCATATTAGGAAGAAAAAAAAAGCTGCTTTCCCTTTAAACAGCACAAAGGATGGGAAAAACTACTGCATTACTCCAAATTATTTGCAGCTTTGGTGTTGCCAACATAGAACAGTTGCAATTCAAAAATATGTTTTGAATTATCGTAGATCAGTTTTTACAAATCAGCACTCTTTGTAACAGCTTTCAAAGAATAAAAGAATACAGCCGTGGGAATTCATATTTATGGCTGATGGTAAGTACGATTTAAATGTATCTATTTCACTTATGTTGCAAAGTACTATTATTCAATGGTCCAAAATATTATCAATTTATCTGTATTCACTTTTTATTAGGAAAGAAGTGCATAACCATGCAGGTTTCAACGATGTAGATAATAATAATCAGGAAAAGGAATACTCCCTGGTGAGGATGAAAGGAATGCATGCTACCTTCTCAGAGACTCAATACTATATGTTTAGGAAAAGCAGTATGCATACAAAAACGCTATCCTGGATCACACTAAAGGAGTTGACTGGCTTTGTCAACTGCAAAGTAAAAGCCTTTCCTGTACCTTCTGCTCATACCTAATCATTTTTGCCTTGCACATGCCACCTACACACCTAACACTTTGCTGACAATGCTTGTCTTTCCCTACTACCCCCCAAACACAATGGAAAGTTAATTGAATGTTTTATGCTTTAGCAATATCAAAGAAATGAAAAGAACGTAGGTTTCAACTGTATTTCAATAATAAGTGCATTAATTTTTACCTTTTAACTGACACTTGTACTAATTTCCTTAAATGCTCTTTTTTACTCTTTTTTGATCTGTCTGGCTTTGTCGGGTCTGATGATGAGGGCTTACTTCAAATGCAAAAAGATTAGCTCTCTTTCCTTTAATAGCACAATTATAGCTTGTGTGATGTCTAAATCATGAAAGATATCAGGGACAGACTTCTAAAGTCGCATCAGTTTATTACAAAAGTGGTAGTAATCATTTTAATATCAAAATTACTCTAATTTCCTAGTGGCATTTAGGAACTGTTGGGCACACATACACATACACAAAGATTAGTAGCCATTTACTTTTAATTTGACTTGGATAATTGTTATAAATAACACAATGAAAATAAAAGGCTCAATGTTACATTTTCACCTCAACCCAAGACGTCGTCCAGGCACTAAATGAATATTGCCACATCAAAGCAAGAACCAAGAGATCCAGCTCAACATTTTTAGATATGCCAGAATCTACATCTAATTTTTGGATTTAATTCAACATGGGACTTATACTAAACACTGAAGAATGAATGTGCCTTCCTTAAAGATATGTAATATGTTTAATCCCATCAATGCTTAGTCTATTTTTAAATCCAGGATTTAATATACTTTACTATGAGAGGGCAAGATTAAGATATCCTTTCTCATACTGGATCACACCTAACTACTCAAGTATTACTGTTAGTTATATTGTGACAGCAAGAAGAGTCCCAGTTCAAGACGAGGGTCTGCAACCGATGAAGTGGAATAAAATCTAAGGGAGAAGAATTAGTTTATACTTCAAACTTTGACCCACAGCGTTTATCAAACGGTCATTGCTGGCCAGGATAAAAGGGATGTCACAGCTTGGACAAGGATGTAGCAATGTTTTTCAAGAATATTCCCTGAAAAAATTATGCCACTTCTGCATTGGAGATATAATTTGATAAACAATAACAATACCCCAAAACATCTAGATAACATGGTGTGTGCAGGATGTGAAAGTTGAAAACCCTTGCAGTCATCTTTTTAAAATATGTCATGGTATTGTATCTGCTTTAACAGTAGGTTCAAAGGAGAATTTGATAGTTAAATCCAGGAGCAAAAATACAAATTACTCTTGAAAGAATGAGTACAAGCTTTGATAAATTTTAAGTTCATAACAGATAAAGTGGAACAGTTTGACCCACTGTCAGTCTATTTTAAGATGAACATTTGTTAAATTCTAATGAAAAAATGCAGCACTTAAACTTTGGCAGAAGGACAATTAGGTTTTTTTTTCCCTGAATTGAATAAAATTGCACGACACTGACTTTTAACTGCAAGCAATGTATATGAGCTGTAACATAATCTAACGGCTAATTGCTATACCTACATGGAAATGTCATACAAGCAAAGTTTACATCAATCTCAAGCATACAAAATTCATGTCTACATCATACAGCTTATCATGCAGTAAGCCTTCCCATGCAAGAGCTGATTTTCTAGTGCTAAGAACACCTTGCACCTTTTTGACATGTAAGGCTATAATCAGTCCAGTCATTCAATGCCTTCTACACAAAGAAAACAAGAAAAAAAGACTGAGTATTATTATACACCATCAGCTAACTTCTAACCACTTCAGGCACTTCAGCCTGAGAACTTTAAAGTCAGTTTACATTAAAACATATCCTTCCTGCCTGTACTGTGCTATGCACATTAGGATTATTTGTTTGTTTTGCATTCCCAGAGATTGCTAGTGAAGTACAGTGATTGGGAAACACACTCTGCCTCCAGCAGGCACTTGAGAAAGTTTATAGGGCAAACAAGCTCTCAGTTTCCCCAACCACAGTCAGTAGATTTACATGTTACTGTAATGAGAAAGAACAATAAGCTGTCATTCATCAGCAGATACTGTACGGGTCTGTCCATTAAGAGAAGGTACTGGAAGTGGATAATCTTTGCATTCTTAGGCACTGCTTTGAATATGTCGACTTAGAGAAAAATAACAGACAAAGACAGGCAGACCAAAAAGAAACAGCAGAGGTCTGGAAAACCTCTGGAAGCAAAGCTGATAGCTAGTGTCATTTATGAGATTGAACAAAGTAAGTGAGGAGGGGGCTGTCTCCACAAATTTCACTTCTCGGACTGACTTTTGCACGAACCCAAGATAATTAGGGGATGTACCAGCTCAGGACTTTTTGCTCTAATACAGCTGAATACACTGCAGAATACACAGTGTGGATTCTTGTCTTAAACAATATCTCACTATCTTGTAAACACAAGCCATAAGATCCTGGATTCAAGCTTTAAGCTAAATGGACACATGAAACATAATAGGGCATTTTGTCAGGTTTGAAAGGGAGAAGCTGACCAGGTAGAGCTGACTAAAGTGTTACTTCTCAAAAGTGTATTTTTCTTGTTGGAGTTCTCAAAATTTTCCTGTGATTAGCATCACATATTCCTGCCCCATTTCCCAGCACAAAAGGGCAAAGGTAGGCAAAAGATGGTTACAAGGATATTAATAAAATAGTTTTTTATTGTTAACAACTGAGAAGTGCATGCTTGAGAATTAACATATTAGATGAATATTCTATGCTGTTGTTTGTTTGATTTTCACTTTATCTTCTAAAAACATTAAATTCTGTGTTTCTTACCACTTAAAAATAATGAATGAGGGAAATGGTTTAGCTTCAATGAGCCTAGTGTAAAATAATAAAATTTTACAAATATTTTCCTTTCATTTGAAGAATTTGTTATTATAGATAGAAAATGAAATTTTATTATCCAGGAAAAAGATCATCAAACCTATTGTCTTATTTAATGAAGTTAAGAAGTCATGAAGATAAACTTTGTTATAGTATTTTCAGAAGAGAAATTTTAAGAGGCAGACCAGAGCATATGAATAAGGCCCAAGATGAGAACTTTTTACTGCAGCATAATCAGCTTTTTCTAGAATCCCTTGCACTGATTTATGGTAATTATGATGAGATATACAGCCAGAAGTCTCTTTTACTTTTAGTATGTCCATGCTTTGTCCTAGATACCTCTGCCATTATGATCCAGTCCTCCACTTTAGTCCAGCTTATTGAATTTCTATCTATCCACATAATTTATAATTTCCTGCTGAATTAATTTTTTGTAGCCTACTCCTTGAACCTATTCAATCAGATTTTCAGTCTTTACTGCACTGAAACCTCTCTTAAGGATTTTCTATTCTTCTTGTCAAACTTCAGGGACAGAATCTTCTTACATCCTACATTCTCTCTGAGAACATCTCAACAGCTTTTCCTATTCCTATTCCCAGGCATCTTTTTGCTGTTAAATCTTGTCCTCAACATTTTGTGTTACTCTCATTTCATGTGTTCTTCTTAGCTCTCTAAAGAGCACTTTTTTGATGTTTCCCTCAGTGTACATTCTTCAACACCATCCACTACTGCTGAGGGTGAACAGTCTTTTCATACTAACATGCCTTTTACACAGTGTCATATGTATGAATAAATAACTATTCTATAAATCTATATCTAGTATCTATAAAGATAAGAAGGAATCAAACTGATGTCAATAAAGATGAGGGTGCTAGAGCTGCCTGAAATATATATACACACACACACACATACATACATGCATACATACATACTGGGATAACCAAGTGATAAAAGGTATGCATAAGGCTAAATTAGCCTCCTAGTAAGCTTCATAAATTCACAGACGTCTATTCCAGAGACTAATAATGTCTTGTTGAACTTGCTTATTTAGATGGCTAACCCTTTTCTAACATAATCTTTTTCTATATTAATAACTGTTCCAAATGATGTATTTTCTTTATTTGGTAAAGGGACAGAAGAGCTAACTAATGTAGAATGACACTGCTTTTCCACAGAGACATCAGACTGTTTGGTCAGTATGCTCTAGCTTTTCTAGATGTTCCTCATAGCTTTTCAATAGGATTGCACACATTCTGGATGGCCTTTCTTCTCTTTTTATGCAGAGTTCTCTAAATAGCTTGCCATAAATGAAAGGACTTTCTTTTCTTTCTTTCTTTTCTTTTTAACCAGACTTGCAGTATGTGGAAATAATGAAATCCATGCAGTAGGCCAGCACCTACTGCTAGCATCCAAATCTCCTCTCCTCTCCTCTCCTCTCCTCTCCTCTCCTCTCCTCTCCTCATGAGGTGGTTTTGTCAACTTTGAATCAAAAAAGCTCCTGTAGCAGATAAAAATAGATGAGACCCCAATCACACAACAATGACACTGACTTTAGTCAGATTAAATGTGAGAAGAGGAGGTCAATTTTTTTTAATTGCAAGTGGCTAATTCACTGATTGCTAAGAACTATTCATGAATAATTTATATCTCAGATATTAAACTACATATGGGATGAGTTACTAGGGAGAGTAAGGAACCTTAAACCTGCAACTCTTCCTCTTCGGAAAGTCTGTGCTTAGAATTAACCTGTGTACCATTTACTTCCTAATTGTTTTAATGACTGATCTTAAAGCATGTAAATAGACAATGATTTAAGAGAAATTATTCAAGTATTTAGGAATTTTAAGAACAAATGATGATGTACATAACTATTAAATGAAAACTTTATTCCATTTTTTTGCTGAGCACATCACAGCCTTTTACAGATTGAGGCTTATAGGCATATAGTAAGGCTTAAAAATTTCAGCCATTCCATTTTACATCCAAGACATTATGGCATCAAGAGGCAAAAACTAAAACTTTACAAAGGAAGGCGCCCATCCTGAGACATTTGGAGCCTGGCTATGGAAGGTCTGAGTACTACCAAAATGCTTTAAGTGGATCTGAAAATTTTTACCTTCCAAAGGCCTAGCAAACAAACTGACCGAAAATTTACCAAACAAATGCAGTAAGATGCATTTTTGAAAGTGCTACCCTAAAAAACATGTTGGACATCTGAGCTGTGTCTTACTGACCTCTCAACCTTGTTTCCATAGCACTACCAGTGTTCTGTCTTTAGATGGAACTGCAGCCTGAGGGTAAATGTTATCCAGAAAAAGCCAGTCACACCACGTGCACTGCTTCCATCCCCAACACGAGGCAGATGTGCAGGAGGATGCTGTGGCACACACACAAAATGTGCTCCACGAACCACACCGACTGCACCCAGTGGAGAATGTACTTCAAACTGGGCACTGGCAGATATCAGTCCCTGACACTGCAGCAGTGCAAGTTAGGGGTCTGCAGCCTGGCTTCTTGCAGGACCAATGCTTTAACACATAGTAACACCTGGGACATCACTTGGACAGATCTAAGGGAAGAGTGCCACCTACTGAACCACCAGGATGAGCCATCAGTCCCTGCAGCTCAGTAGAATGCTGCTCCACTGAAAGCCTGGACATGGGCTGAAGCAAATTATTTGCCATGAATTTGAACAAGAAAACAAATGCACATAACAACCAAGTTGGAATATAATGAAAAATAAACCAGTGCTGGATCACAGAGCTGATGTTGCTAAGTGTTACCAGGCAGTGCTGGCACACACCTGTGACTGCCATGTGCATGTCAGGGTGTGATAAAATAAAATGTGTACTAAAGATACTGAATTATGATATTCACTCAACTAGATAACAATTAAACGGAGCTTTTCTCTCAGTCACCTACCAGTAGCATTGCTAGAACCCACCAAAAAGAAGACGAAGTACTGAATTAGTTGAAAGAAAAAGGCAGAGCTTAAGCAGCTCCCACTTAAAAACTATTTTCTTTCCAATAGCTTTATGGATGCTTTTGTTTTAATCTTGGGATCTATCCGCACATCTACACAACTTCATAACTATTATGCAGTTTCTTAGCTTGCACTGCTGAAATACTCCACAGCTCACTTAGTGTGCCCTTTTTTATTTACAGCCACCATCAAAATCACCTGAAATTGACATTTTTCACACAGAACCAATGATGTGGCAAAGTATCATACTTACATCAACATCAAGAAACACATACATGACTTATTTGGAAAACATACTCACTAATTTTCAGTCCTGCTCATCTTCTGAAGTAATATGGAATTCAGATCTTCAGCAATATTCCAACCTAAAATAAAAAATAAAAAATAAAAATTAAAAAAAAAAAACACACAAAGCAAAAAACACAGAAGTGAAACAGTTAAACATTTTATTATTCACATTGCATTCAAAGTAAATTGTGTAATAGTTTTCATGTCTTAATTACTTAAATTTTATATTGAGCTATAGTGATATTATCTCTCTTTTTGTCTCCACACAATTGTATTTTATAATAGCTTTTATTAGGGCCTACATGAATGGAATTTAAAATGAACATATCATTTCTGTTACCTCTGCAGTTGAGAACAGAGAGCATTTTTTCTGATATTTGGCGTGAAAAGTGCTTTCCTTTGTGTTTTATGACATATATCAAATTGTATTAGTTGGGGACATATTTTGAGCAGGAATGTAACCAAGAGGAGAACAGAGCAGTTCTGCCACTGGTAGTAACTGTCACAGTCTGCAAGATGCCCAGCGTATAATAGAGAAATACTTCCCCACCATCACCGTCCCAAAAGGGTTGACCTTGTTCCCATTGCTAAAAAGCAAAACGTCCACTGGAGTCCAAGAAAGGAGCACTGGGGCAGCAGATCCACAGGCTAATGCATATGTGTACAATCTCCCTACCCACCCTAAAGATGAGCTCAGCTCACCAGCTCCATCTGCACTGCCAGCAGTGCCCAGCTTGATACCAGTGCAAATACCTCCATGGTCCCATGTTGCCCTCTGCATTAGGGAAGCCTCCTTGAAACCTGGCTGCTAACCATTGCCTGCACCTCCATGAAACTCCTCCTCCAGTCTGACTTCTGTCAGCACACTTACTCTCAATCTGTTTTCAGGATGTGTAAATACATTTAAATAAACATATTTTTTCTACTGTTAATAGAGCTAGCAAGGCATGCACATCCAGGGCTTAGACACGCAAATAGAATACCACAAGATATCAAGTTTCTGCTGAGCTGCAAGAGTTGCCTGTGTGTTCACTGCTGCCCCACAGCAAACACAAGGTGAGTCAAGCCCACCTCACACCCTGTGCTGGGTGCTGAGCTCACTGCTATCACCAAAGGCAGTGTTTTGGAGGCTAATGGGTCACACATGGGCAGTCACCATGTGTCAGCTAGTATGTTGCAACCTTCTTGAGCACAGCTTGTTCAATCGTACTGATTACTGACACCTGCCATTCCTTGCAGGTAATTCTGGGATCTGTGGTATAATCATTTAAGAAGTGTTGTTTTTCTTTTGATGTTTGATTGATCTGGGTTTTTTGTTTGTTTGTTTGTTTGTTTGTTTGTTTGTTTTGGGGGGGGAAGTGTGTAGGGTGAGTTAGGATAATGTGAATCTCTCATTCTATTCAAAAGCAAACCAGTAGGCACAAATACTTTTGCTTATTCTTTCATTATAATTCATTTGATAACATTTAAAAACCTGTTTGCAAAAAAAAAAATCTGGTGACACTAAAATACAATAACAAATCACGTACACCTGTTAGGCTAATAGGAGATGCCAATGAGAAAGGAGAGCAGGAAGTGTATCATTCCAAAACATTGATGAAAACAGTTAAAAATATGAATTTCAGTCAGTTCTCCGCATATTTCTGCTAGAGAGCATCAATCACCTTATGCAAACCATGGGCCACATTCTGCCTTCAGTTATCACGCCAGTAATCAAAGGAATAATTTGGCTTTTAATTTCTTTCCCTCCCTAAAGTCTGAAGTTTGGAAATGTCATCCTGTTCTTTCCATACTACATACCTTGTCTCTTTGCACAAATGCTAGAATTTGCTGAAGGGTTCCATTCAGACTATTTTCTAAATGAAGTGCCTTCTTCACTGATGTTTAAGAACAGTTGCTCATTGAGAGCATTTTTTATTCTGAAGATTGGTTCCCTTTCTTTTCTCTCTCTCTCTCTTTTTTTTTTTTTTTTTATTATTAACATGTCCACGCTGTTACTAAACATAAAGGGTTTCTCAAGGAACCAATTTTACCACATTTGTTTGGGTGTTATATGGATGTTCGGAATAGAAATCAAGAGTACAAAAATAGATTTTCTTGATTTATGAGACATCCCTGTTTTCAATTCACCATCAGTATGTGCAGACACGATGCAGTCAAGAAATGAAGCATCTGGTTCTCCCACGTTTCATTTATGAACTTTAGCACCAGATGTAAATCATTCATAAAATCCCAAAGTGTTGGAAGAGTCTCTTCCTTCATTTTAACAAACATATACTCCAAGTACTGTACCTAACACTTCACATCATTTGTTACAAATGATGGGATCTGAATTTTAATGACTTCCAGAAATATATTTCAAGAAGGAAGAAAAGACGAAGGAAAACAGGTGAGCATGGCATTCTGTGTTTCTGACCATGAATTCTCTCTGAAACCAAAAATGTCACTTTAAGTTATTATAAACAATGTCTACATGTTATTACCTGCATACAGAATGTTTTGAAGAGAACAAATCTATTAGCTTGTAACTGTTCTTTTCCAAAATCCTTTCCATTAGTGTCACATTCGTGTCAGTAAATGCTGATTCAACATCAGATCTGAATTGCCTTCCTATTCCCATCTGCCAATAGCCCGTCTTCTCCTCCTTCAATCCTTCTTTCAGTCCCATTTGTTCAGAAAGCCCCTCTTGCCTTTCTCTCAACATTTGTAATCCCTTCCTACTCCCTTCCCACTCCTTTGTCTCACTGTGTGCATTGAATTTCATAGGATAACTCACACTTTGGGAATTAAGCACCTGCCAAAATAATTATGGGATCAAGGCCTATACTTTACGTCGAGGAAAGCTGTCTTCTTCTCTGCTAAGAAGAATCTTTTCAGTGATTATGTATTAAATAACACTTTCAACAACAGATCAGCCTTTTCTGGTTCTCTTTTAATACTATGCTTCTTACAAATTAGTTTAAGTGCAGGATTGTCAGGCATGCATCTCACACACTGAGGTTGCCTTACAACATAGAGATGGGAAAGTAAAAAGTGCCCTGAAAAAAAACAAAAAAAATTAAAAAAAGAAGGTTTGCCTAGAGAGGACCTCTCATTGGAGAAACTTCTCCATAAGAGACCATTTAGGGCAGCTCTCTTTGCTTTCTGTCCTCTGTTCCACTGCTAAACTCCTTAAGGAATAAACATAATTGGCCTCCAGATCGCCTCCGGCCTGATGTGAAGCATTTTCTGCAGGGACATGCTGGGAACAGAGTGGGTTGCTTTAAGCAAGCTAGGAACACAGCAGGGGCAGATCTGCTGGCTGCAAAACTCACACAGAGTTCACAGCTGCAACTACAGCCCAAAGTTTATGGCACAAGCTGTGCATGGGTTCCTTGGGTGCCCTAAGCCCTTGGGCAGAGACGGATTCTTTCCCGTTTCTTGCATCCTTGTTCTCCAGCACAAACAGCAATTGTTCTGCACCTGCCCAGGAAGAGTTAGAGCTCCATTTGTGTTAGCTCCCTTAAAAGTGGGAAAAAAAGTAGAATAGTCTTTTTTTTTTTTTTTTTTTTTTTTAATATAGCCAAACTCAGCAACTTTTGAGGTGAAGCCAAGCAGATGTTGAACAGTGCAGGCAGCAACACTGCATGGTACAGTTTAAGGCACCACATGGGCAGTACTGTATCAAATCAAAACTTCAGGGGAGATTTAGGTAGGCACAGTATAAGAGCTGAAAATGAAATCTGGCCTGAACATGGGGAGTTAACATCTCCATTCCTGAGAAATGTGATACAGGCACTTTAATGATGTCATGAGCTCAGCATCCCAGCCTCCCACATTCCATCAACAGGAACATATCTGACACTCCGCTGGGACATTGCCTGTGGGAGGAAGAGCACCTGAAAAGTACCAGCATCACTACTCTGTGGCCTTGGATCCACTGACTGGTGTCAAAGGTGAGTTTACCACATTGCCACCTGACAAATCCCAGCAATCCTTGCCCCAAATCAGTGGCTGACTTATCACAGCAGAGGCAATATCTGGCTGAAAATGCTGTTGGATTCATACTAGAGGTGATCAACCAAGGGGGAAAATCGTCCCATGATGGTTTTTTAAAACATGTATTTTTGCAGGAATAGTTTTAAAATTGTTTTAGAGCAATGCAAAATTGTCTACTGTAAGAGAAAGAAAATTTTGATTAAGTTTCAACATTACTTCAATTAAAATTTCAAATAAAATGTGAACTCTTAGAATTTTTTTTTCAAATGTTTTTACATGAAGACATCTGCTTTGCCTTTTAATTCCTACTGGCTTCCTTACAACCCAACCCAGAGTTCATCTAATTCAGTACCATACATAGCTTGATAAGGCTTCAATTGCTATTGATATACGTAAATAGAAAAGTTGATCTGCTACATTGTAACAGGCTTTTCTGTAAAGTATGATAATTCAAAAATTCAGATTTGGTTCTCCCCCAAAGAATTCTAAAGTTGCATCTATACATATATTAATAAGGATAGTTCTGTACTCTGTCAGAGCCTTCTTAACTCTGTAATGTTGGGTAACAAACAGCTGGGTTCTACAAGACTTTTTGATATGGAAAGGTTTCCTCTTCCCATAAATAGTTCCAACTGATTTCGACAGTTTACAAAACAAGATTATTCTCAGTATCAGTGGTAGCACCAGACTTTGTCTTCTGTATTCTGAAAATCAACAAAATCAACAGTGGGAAACAGTGGAAAATTTACATAGCATATCATTAAAATATATTTATATACTTTTTTTTTTTAATGGTATCTGAACAGGAATGTATTTTCAAAACAGGCATCACTATTATACTTTTGTCACTTTTTTTTTTTTTTTTTTTTTTATTTACATCAGCAATATAATAAAAGAGAAAAAGAAGTATTAGTAAAAAAGCCTGTTCAGGTAAATGACTAGCTGTGCCAGCTGTTTGAGAAGTACACTTATTTTATTCACGACTTTCCCGCCATGCCAGAGGCTGATGTTTGAGCCTTTTGGAACTCAGCAGGTACAACTTACTGTCTCATCACAGTCTTACAGCACTTGGGTGGTCTCCCTCAGACTAACCAAGGCAGGAATACCACCTCCTTGATCCGTAATGTGCTCATCCATTTCACTTGTCTGCTCAGACATCCTGGACCAATGATTTATTTTCAGAGGTGAAGCTAGGAAAACCTCCCCCCTTCCAAACACACGTACACATACTTCTACAAACTAGCTGAAATATTCAGTAACTTCCCAGAGGGGAATGGGTTTTCCCCCTCCCTCTCCTATATGTTTTATACGGTTTCCATTATTATTTGATAAATGTGCTATGACACACTATTTACTTCGGTCAGCAGCTCTGGGGAGCTTTGTGCAGCTTTGCTCCCCACCTCTGCCACCCACTAGATAGTTCACAAATAAATCACAAATCCAGATTAAGACAATACAGTTTGATACTGAAAAGGGAGATGAGAGTTGGGATGAGATATGCTGGAGGAGGCTTTGGTTTCATCTCTCCCTTTTGCTTCTGAGCCATGATGAGCCATGATTCTCAGACTCTAACAGTGGCTCTGCTAAGTCCATTTTTCTTTTAAGGAACAGAAGGCATTCTTTGTTCACTGCTCTCTGTCTCTAAAGCTCCCAGAAAAATGTTCAGTGTTCAGTGCAAGCAGGAATGAGTCTAAGGACCCTCAGCATGACCCTTCTCTCCACACTTCCTGAAGTCATCTTCTCCAGACAACAGCAGGAAGTGTGCCAGGATGTACCTGTCCTGTTGAAAGTCAAATAAATATATTTTTTGTGGAACTGCTCAATATTCCATCACAGATGGAAAACTGTGGGGAGCAAGAGGAGTTATCCAAAGCAGTTATTAAATGACATTACTGCAGCAACAACAGATCCACTTAGAGGAAAGCTGTAACAGAGTAATGTTTGGTGTACCTGTCGTTTCTTTTTATACAGATTTGTTACCAAAATCCAGGGTTTGTAGATGCACTGGGCAATTTGGGAACCACTCTAAAACCAGTGATGCAGATGTGAGTGCACATATGTATGCGTCAGAATGGGGCAGTACCAAACCTGACTAAGTCTGGTCTCTTGAAAATTACTGAAAATCAGAAGCTTCCTAGGAAGACTTTTCAATATCAGAGACAACCTAAAATGAAATTAGGCCCACGGGGAAAGACAGCCAGCTGTATCAAACCAGAGTGCTTCCAAGAACATTCCTGTTTCAAACACTGTAGTGGTAATTCTACTGACACACGTGCACTATCTGTAGAAAAGGCAAGAACCCAATCACAGCACTGTCGCCTCCAAACATTTAAAAAGCATGAATTAATAGTTTGTTCTTCTTCCTCATAAATAAAACAATGATAATAAAAAAGACTGAGAGTCACACAGGTTTTGTGTTTTGTTCTGTGGGTTTTTATACTGTCTAAACTTTTATAAACAGCTGACTTATGGTAGAAGCATATTTGTATAAGGAGAGCATTTCCTCTCCCATGATCTCAGGGTTCCTGAACTCAGGTTAGTGGAAAAGTACCCTCGGTACTGTGTTCAAAGTGAGCTATGTGATGGACATCAGTGCTGCCTTCTCAGAGAGATGTGGTGCTTGTATTCCTTCCTTCTGCTCACCAACAAAGCAAGCATGGGCACATTCTTCCTTCATGGACAGGTTAGCTGAATGTTAATTGCTCCTCCCCCTCCTCACATGCTTCTACAGTATTTTAAGCAATCTGTACCAAATATCACCCCTTATAATAATTAGAGGAGGTGAGAGATACCCTTTCCCACCAAGGCTCCCAGATAGACTTCACCCTCCAGATAAGTCAAGTCAGCCCTCAAAGAAAATAGAGCATAAGAATATAGTGCTATAGTTTTTGCAATAGCTTTTCCCCTTTGCAAATTCTAAAATGTTCATGAAAAAATATTGCCAAAGATTTGAAAAAAAGATCATTTTATTGGAAGAAGAAACTTCAATGTCTTGCAAGTGTTTATTCTGTTTCCTTTATTTCCCCTGTCAGAATAATCCCAGATCATCTATCAACACTATTCTGTAACCCACCTGTGTAACTCTCCAGCAAGGAAAAGATAATTTATCCTGTAGTCTGTCTGGAAGCACAGGCAAGCTGTTTGGCTAGCTGGGACATGTCTACTAATTGGCTTACAGAGGGATAATTAGCTTAAACTTTTTTTTTTTTTTCTAGCCACATACTTATTTTCATTAAACTTACAGGAATTTAAATAGGGACTTTCACTCCTCAATAAATTCTTTCAGAATTGGGCTTTATTTTCAAATGAGTTTGGGGACAATGAACAAACAGACAGTACAACTGCTTCAAACACAATTCCTAAGGGAATTGAAGTAAAAATTGGAATGTGGCTGGAATAGAGCGTGAATGTGAGCACTCAGAAATCAAGTTCTCATTTAAACTATGGTGATTTATTGAAAGTATAAAGAACTGGAAAAATAGCGCTATCAACAAAACACCTAGGTCAGAACGTTGTCATACAAGCAAGTTACTCCATGAAGAGTAGCAAAAATGAATCCTAGTTTGGATTACAGGTATATAGTATAATTTCCACACATGGAGATGTAACACTCTCAGGGGAGTGTAGAAGACATAATCCTGATTGATAAAAGGAACAATCCTTATGAAATGCACAAGAACTTCATGTTTTTGAGTCCCCTAGCACTTCAACAAATTTGACTAAAAGATACAATAGTTTAGAAAGTTACTGGGGAACAGGAGCTGACACGTAAATATCATGATAGCACATGTATTTCTTGAAAAACAGACTGAAGAGATGAGAAGGCTCACATTCACCTGATTGTAAATGATTTCCTGTCACTATGCTGTGTTTCTGTGACCCTGGTTGTTTCATATGCCTGTTTTTCCCTATATTGTCTGATACTGGCTTGGCAGCCACCCTCCCTGTGATGATGACTCAATGTGCTGCTTTTCCTGTCTTATTCTATAAAACACATAATTTGATGTGACTAACGCAGCTCATTTTGATGAGTCACAGAGCCAGGAAATGTAAAGATGCAGTTTTCTGAAGTGTGCAGTTCAAGCAAATGTTAGAAAAACAAACTTTAAAAAATAATTCTTCATCTTAAAATTGTGGATATGGTGTAACTCCTGTATTCCTACCTATATGGCACACTTAATACAGTTTGAAATCATGAATAGCGTGTTAACATTCCTACTAGCATCTGGTTAATTTGGGAGATGGGTGGAGAAAAGTCATGAAAGGACATTCTCATTGTCCATGCTATAAATTTGACTTCGTTTATGTCATTGTTAAGGAATCCTCAGCATTCACTGCTTTCTGATTTCTAACACAGTCTGTAACTGCTGCCTTTACTTCAGTCCTTGCTTTAAGAAAGTAATGTTCTAATTTGATGTCAAGTGAAAGAAACAATATTCACAAAAAATATAAAATCTGAAACACATCAAGGCTCTGAATCTACAAATACAGCTCTACTCATTTCCAGTCTAGTGCTATAACCACAAAACTATCTTCACCCTACAAGTAGTTATAGATGATTTGTCTGTCTTGCATAGAAAGGATTTTCACATTGAGCATTGTCATCTGAGACTGCTTCTTTCCAAAGTCAATGAAACAGCTGAACCAAGGCACCATCACCTCCTCTCAAATTATGACCAAATGTATGAGCTATAGAATATTTTTCTGAATAAAAATAATGTACTTATTTGAAAATAAAGCATGACTTTATTTTTTATTTTTTTAAGAAAATGGCGGAGAACAAAGTGCACAAGGCCAAACTTTCTTATAAATGAGATTTATTATGGGAAAAAAGTCCAATAATTGCATTTTCAGGGGAAAGGTCATTATTACTTAGAAGGAGGTTAATAGAACAATATTAATAGCTTTTTACAGGGCAAAAGAGATAGATGCAGTATTAATATGAATGAAAACAAGAATGAGGATGCTCCCTGTTAGGCAAAGTTTAGACAAAAAATTCAGAAGGTCAAATTCATCTTTTATATTCCCCAAAATAAAGAATTAGTCAGTATAAAATGTTATCAAGCCTTTTCATTCACCGAGTTTAACAGAAAGTAGCAGAAATAAAGTGATCAAAAGTTTTAGCCTGAAGCCAACAATTAGAAGCACAGCACAAGTTCTGTGTCTCTGAAAGACTGTAAGGGAAGATCGTTGAAGATAAAAGTCAACATGACTCCATCACTGAACTTTTACTAAAGGAATTGCAGCAATTCTGTCTATCTGGCCAATATTTTACATTGGACTAATTTTTTAAAGTAATGGAAAATTGCCAGAGATAAAAATAATTTGCAATATACATTAATAATAATTATATATTACACATCCATAATGCTTTTCATGCAAAAGTCTCAAAGTACTTTATAAACACTTAATTAAGCCTCCCAGCACTTTTAGAGTAGATTATTTTTCTGAACCATTTACCAGTTGGAGAAACTAAGGCAAAGGCAATTGAAAGCAAACCATTTGCCTCACATTACACAACAACTAAAATTGGTTACAAATCAAGCATGTAGGAAGGAAGAGGGCACATGCAAAAAATACTGCCAAAACCAAATAGTTTTTCAGTCAGAACCAAAAATAACCTTCCCACTCTCCCAGCTTCAAGTGCTCAGCAATCTCTTACAGACATCTGAGAATCTTTTCCCTCACAAGTACTTCTAAAAAGATCCAGCAAAATATATTTTCTACATACAAATACACAGTGAAACAAGACAAGAGTGTTTATTTAAAATATACGGTGCAAAAATAACAGTTCATTCTCATTGGTAAAACTAACTAAAGACAAAAATAATAATTAGGAATTTTGATTTTCAATCCTCAGCACTGACCACTACCATTTATTTCCTCATTTAGATAGGGATGAGTGAGAAAGAAAAGAGAAATACAAAGCTGATTATAAAGACAGCTATTAACAACTGTCATGCACACGTGTAAACTATTAGCATGCTTTCAGTACCAGGCTAAGCAGGATCTGTCTAACTAGTAACTCCAGCCTTAATCCACTCAGCAGTAACACACCAGGACTCACTATTATGTAAGTTTGCTATTAAAACGCAATTTGGAATCAACTGTTAAATCTCCATAGTTACGAATACACTGAAAAGCTGTCCTACTTTGGAAGATTAAATTGACTTTATTTTTGGTTATTGTATCTAAACATTCTAACTTGTTTTATTGTACTCTCCTAATTCAGTTTTACTTTACCAAGCACCCCAGACAAGAGAATTTGCTTGAAGTCACAGTCAAGCTGGGAAACATATATATTTAGGACATCATCTCAGAATACTGTAATTATGTAAGTATAAGTATTTGAAGTCAAAACTCATAATTGTGTGTGATGAGGGAAAACTGAGGAATCTTTTTGTTGAATGTTTTGACTGTAAAGAGAGCTGCCAATCCCACCAGTTTGAGGACGATTCAGAGCAGATGTCTGTATAGCATTTGGGATGCAATTTCGTGATTGAGTTAAAAAAAAAGAAAATTATTCAAGGGTTACAATACTTTAAAAATCCCATTGTGAAATTTATTTTACCAGTAGTGTTGCATTTGTATAGTTATTTTAGGGAGAGATTACTTAATATAATGTAATGGAGAAGATTAATGTGAGAGAGGAACTCTTCAGCCCTTACTCTGGTACTATGATCTTTATATACTAATCAAATAAAGAGACAGAAAGTAGCATTTTAAAGGCTTCCTTTTCTGTGATCTATTTCTCTGAGTGAAAAGATGATGCCTAGCCTTCCTCACATTGAATTCATTGCTTTGGTCTAGAGGAAGGGGCTTTTGGAGGAAAACCTGTATATAAGTCAAAGCAAATTAAACTGAGATAATGGAGAAGGTATAATGTGAGCAGAAGAAAATATCATGTGAGAACACGAGTGCTTAATTTTTCCATTAACAAGGCAAGATTGGGTGAAAGCTAATAAATCACAGCAACACAGTACTACATGGAAATCAGCATCTTAGCAAGGTGTAAGTCACAGCTGACGATGGCTGCAAAACAAAATCCAGGATCCCTTACTATTAACGAGTAGCCACTCACCACATCTTTTACATGGCGTAATGAGGTACTAAAAAGTAAGAACATTTGTGAGTTTTGGCTTTTGCAGTGCACGCAGTCTGCAGAAAATCACACAGGCAGTTCAGCTTCTTCGGCTGCTGCCAGCAAAAGCAGCCAACTGAGAAGGACACACAGATATGGGTTCCCTCCCCAGCTCTACCACCTCGTCAGGAAATCACTGCCCTCTGGATTATGCCTGGAAAATGGATTTTTTTATTTGTGGGACATTTTGAAGAGTGTTTTAAAAGGAGACTTCAGAAACATCCAAGTGCAATTCAGAGCTTGGTGATGAAAGTATTTTGTTTTCTGGGGCTTTTATCCTTCTTATAAATCTTCACAGGTGGAGAAATCAGTTTTTTTTTTTTCTTTTTTTTTTTTTTTCAAATACAGATATTTCTTAAACATCTTACCATTCATGTCCCAAAAGCTTACTCTTGCATAGTCAGTATTGAAATCTACTTATGTTTCAGACACTGTCTGGTATTATATGATTTGGTTGGACAGAGAGATGGATACAAAGGAACAACAGACCTTGCAAGTTTTTAAAAAATAAAAATTTAAAATTTTTAAATTTAATTTAATTTTAAATTTTAAATTTAATTTAATTTAAAAAATAAGCTATTCTAAGTCTTCTAATCTTAAAATGTACCTACTCAATTTAGTCATGATTTTCATAAAGTAGTTTAATTGTCAGTAAGTCTTAACCTTAGAAATGTGAACACACAGGGATTTTTATGTGTTTGTTGGTGGGTGTTTTTTAATGGTTTTAATATTTTAATTTTGTTTTATTTATTATTGAGCTGCTGGAGAGAGGAAAAAATGTCTTATAATGGGACTGTAACTGAATGCTTAATTAGAAACAGTTTATCACCTCTTCAAATAAGCTGAAGAGTTACATAACTAGTCCTTGCAATTCCTACAGATAAAGGCAGTTTAACTTGGCTCCCTATTGAAATAAGTTTTACGTAACTGATTTGTCTGTCTCTCCATCTTTCTTCTCTCTCCCTTCTCCCTTCCTTCCAACAAAAGACAACCATTAGCCAATTTGAACTTGAGGGCTAAAAATCTCAAAAATGATATTTCTACTGGTTTCATGAAGACAGCTGATGAGATAAGATCAAAAGACCTAAATCAGTGCCCTAGTTTCCTCTAACGGAAAACAGAGAAAGTTACGGAACTGAGAGCTTGGTGTGAGATTCCTATTCTCAATGCCTGAGCTGCAGAACAAGTCAGACGCTTTCGATTTCATGGACTGTTTCCTTGTGTGGTCAAGTGGGCAATTTGCCAGCTTACCTGAGGGGTAAGCCCCTCCTGGGTCAGTCCAGATAAACTGTCTGTGCTCCCAGCTCAAAACACCGGACATTAGGTAGCATATGGCCTCAACTATAATGAAGATTACTGATCTCTGTGGCTTTTCTGTTTATCTGATTACCAGTGCAGCTGACAGTGTTTTGACTTTTCTTTTTGGCTGAATGCACTGCTAATAACTGGCGGAAAGCTAACTATCCAGAAGTGCTGGTGATAGTCTTCAGCACAGGCTGAGGCTGAGACAGGTCAACGTTGAGAACAGTTTTGAAAACTGGGGCCCAGGATATTAATCCTTTGTTTATTTCCTAGACTAACATCATGACAGGAAAACATTCCACATGCTTTAAAACCAGTTCACTCTCAAGTAAAGAGATTTGGTTCAGTCATACCACCTACTTGAAAATATCAAGAAGATTGGAGATATTTAACAGTAGTTATGAATATACATTTTCATTCTGTTTTCTCATAGATCACAGAATCACAGAATCACAGAATTATCAAGGTTGGAAAAGACCTAGAAGATCATCTAGCCCAACCATTACCAATACTTCCCAGCTAAACCATATTCCTCAACACAACATCCAAACGTCTCTTGAACACTCCCATGGTCAGTGACTCCACCACCTCCCTGGGCAGTGCATTCCAGTGCCTGACCACCCTTTCCGAGAAGTAATATTTCCTAATGTCCAGCCTGAATCTCCCCTGGCGCAGCTTGAATCCATTCCCTCTAGTTCTATCATTAATTATACGAGAGAAGAGGCTGACCCCCAGCTCACTACAACCTCCCTTCAGGAAGTTATAGAGAGCAATGAGGTCTCCCCTGAGCCTCCTCTTTTCCAGGCTGAACAATCCCAGCTCCCTCAGCTGCTCCTCATAAGGCCTGTGCTCCAGACCCCTCACCAGCTTTGTAGCCCTCCTCTGAACACGTTCCAGGGCCTCAATGTCTTTCTTGCAGTGAGGGGCCCAAAACTGAACACAGTACTCGAGGTGCGACCTCACCAGTGCAGAGTACAGGGGGACAATTACCTCCCTGTTCCTGCTAGTAACACTGTTTTTGATGCAAGCCAGAATGCCGTTGGCCTTCTTGGCCATCCGGGCACACTGTTGGCTCATGTTCAGCCAAGCATCAATCAGTACCCCCAGGTCTGTTTCCTCAACACAGTCTTCCAGCCACTCCGCCCCAAGCCTATAGCGCTGCCTGGGGTTGTTGTGGCCAAAGTGCAGGACCCAGCATTTGGTCTTGTTAAACCTCATTCCATTGGCTTTGGCCCAGCTCTCCAGCCTATCCAGATCCCTCTGTAGGGCCTCGCTACCCTCAGGCAGATCGACACTCCCTGCCAATTTGGTGTCATCTGCGAACTTACTGAGGCTGCACTCAATGCCCTCGTCCAAATCATCAATAAAGATGTTGAAAAGGACAGGCCCCAGTACCGACCCCTGGGGGACTCCACTCGTGACTGGTCTCCAACTGGATTTGACTCCATTTACCACCACTCTCTGGGCCCGGCCCTCCAGCCAGCTCCTTACCCAGCCGAGAGTGTACCCATCCAAGCCACGGGCTGCCAGCTTTTGCAGGAGGATAGCATGGATGTTTGAGACATACTTTAAATAAATATAAGCTCAAACAAAAATTCCTGAATTTTCAAAAATATCTGAAAATTACTGGATTTTGAGACAATTTAAACACAACCCAAATTCACTCTTATCACTCTTATCTTCACAAGTCAAAAGCAAACACCCAAATTCTCATGTTTTGGAAAATCCCACCTGAAGATTTTAATATGGTAATCCATACTAATAAACAATAAAACTGATCTAACAAGTGAAATGCTTCAGGAGTCATTCCTAAACCATCATGAACCTACTGCCAAAGTGAGTCAGGGAAGCAAAATATCTCTTGTCCAAAGAAGTGTGATGTTATCTTTTTCCCTGTGTGCTTTACTCAACTCTGGTTTGTTATTTCTGTACATTTTTTTAAGCTACTGGTCTAGAGATGTAATTTTTCTGTGCCTCCTTTCCATGCCACAATGTTCACAAGAAGTCTGTCTTAATATTATTTCACACTGCTCTGCACAGAGAGTTTGTGAGCAGTTCCGTGATGTTCAAAACTGAACACAGAAACGTTCACAACTTTTCTTTTTATTTTTGAGATGGATGCAAAGGGGAATTGGGTGGAGCTTGTGAGATGGGTGAAGCCATATATTTGCAGTAGGCATTAGCAGTATTGCAGTTTGAGGGGAAAAAAAAAACAAACACACCAACGTGGTTTTTTTTTTGTTAAAATGTAAGCTCAATAAAAGAGGAAAAAAGATATGTTTATCTCAGCATAATGTTAAGACAGTACCCGTCATAATCAGGTATGAACTCGGAGCATAGCATTCCAGAATGAGTATAGAAGATAAATATAGTAAAACAACATAAATGAGCAGTCATTAAAATATTCTCAAACATTGAAATATTTAGATAAATTATGAAGATGAATACAGTGCCTCATACATCTGCATGTCAAAAAGAGGAGCAATGCTTCTTGCAATAGTACAGAAATGAATAGTTCCGTCAAGTTTTTAATCCTGATAAAGATTTTTTCTTACAGTTATAGAAATGTATTGAAGTATTTAAATCACCTGTCAAATGTAAACCTACTTGAGCACTGACACTTTATAATGTGAAATCAGACATCATTTATACTTGCTGGGATTTTTCATATTGTCTTGTACAAATAGTGAAGCTAGATACAGGAATAGTATATTTTCAATTTAACCTTTTTTCTCAATAATTTCCAGAATGTAATTCTGCCCCCAGCTGGTTAAGACATAGCTGACATAGAAGACTGAAAGTGAGAGAATATTGAACCTATGAACTCTGCTTCTTCTCAGATGATGACTACAATTTGCATGCAAAGTATCAGCAGCTTTACTGTTCAGCACAGGTGCTAATAGATTCTAAGTTCTTTATGTAAGTATATACTGCACCCTCTTCATTATAGTACTAATAGCAGAAAGGTGAAACTGTTTTCAGGAAACAGAGTTCATTGATTACTGCTACAGAACATTACAATTAATGACATCAGTTTGTGGTAATTGCTACACCTGTATCAGATCAACTGAAAAGCAGAAATTTAATGCACACTCCCCTCACCATGTGATTCTAGAAAGTTGCATACATCTACTGCCTGAGATGAATTTTCACATGCCCATTTGTCTTCCTACTGCTCTTTTTCATCAGATTCTGAGTCTGTCTTTTTGCAAATAGAACATATGTACAGAAAAATGTATATGACTTTCACTCCTTTTTCAGGTATAATTGTAGCCCAACCTTATCTCCCAGGGAGGAAGAAAAACAAAGGAAAAAGAAAAGTAGGCAATAGAAAAGCAAGAAAATAAGTTATTATTATTACCTTTTGAAACAAAAGCTTCCATTCACCCTTCAACCTCTCACCACTATCTTCTATCATATTTCAGGACATCTCTTCTGATGCAGCTGAAGAATAGATTACAAATACCTTCAAATTCATCTGACTTACTTTCTATTCCATATATCATCTTTTCATATGCAGCGGTTTCTGTCACATCAGCAATCCACTCTCTCAGTAACAGCCCTGATGCATCCTTTCAGGTTCTCAGTATTCGTTTTCAACACCACGAGAATAAAAGGGGCAACATCAGGAAGCTTAGTCTCCATCTTTAGACTTGGTATATTCAAATAAATAAAAACTGCCAAGAAAATATGGTCTGAGCATAAACACCCATTTGAAATAGTTTTGAACAACAAGACAAAAAGAAAACAGAAACATTGATTCTGAAAAAGGAAACCAACACAATAAGTCTAAATTGTGGCATCTAAGTGCAAAGTAGAAAAAAATGGTCCGTCTAGCAGGGACACTGAGTGATAATCTGAAAACTGCTGCTTCCAGAGATTCCTGCTGTCTCCATCCAGGCATCCCAAATACAAGAAAAAGCTCACCTGCAACACCTGGATAAAATTGATTTATAAGCTTATTTGATTTACAGTATCTGATTTTAAACCTGTAAGTCAGTTTTATCCAGGTGTTGCAGGTGAGCTTTTTCCTTATATTTCATAGCAGCTGAAGTTTCACTGTTTGCCTCCACATTTTGCTTGTTACATAACAGTGTTTTTGAAAAATTTCCAATCAAATGAGCACTGCAAAAACTATCCTCTCTCCACTGTCCTTTTTAAAAGGTATCTTCATTGTGCCATTGATTAGATATGATCAGGAGATGAAGCCAGAGAAATGGCTAAGCAGACCCTAAAGACATTTGGAACAGACCTCTTGACAAAGAGCTGGGGATGAACAACTACATCTGCTGAGAAAAAAAAAAAAAAAAAAAAGAATGTAAAAGCAGATAGCTTCTAGTCTGTCAGCAAGGATTCAATAAAAGTAAATGTGTTCTCCATTATGCGTTAGCTCTTGTACTGCAGCTATTTTTCATGGGGCCAACTTCTCTATTGATTCATCTGAATAGAAAATTTGGGCCATAGTCTGACCTGAAATTATGGTCCTTCATACTTGCAAAGAGCATAAACCACACAGGCCACTAGAAGGAATGAGAGTTGCCTAGGTAATCTGACACGTTTCCATTCTGAGGATATTTCTTTCCCTTTCAACCTTTTAATTTAGAGTATACCTCCATGTTATAATCCAGCTCTGGCTCCAAAGCTCACTTTCTCAAGGTTTTCTTGACCCCCACCCCCACCCCTTACTCCACATTCACCAGAATTCTTTCAAAATCCTGGCCTAATTTGTGGTCAAAATGAAATCCAAATTAGGTCCATCTGGGGGAAGTAGAAAAATCTGAACTCCATCTTGTTGTCTTGAACATCCCATGGTTGCATAATAACAAAATGCCTTTGTTCTCACAACTAAAGTATGCATCAAGAATCAAAGAAGCAAGAAAAAAAGGGAATGTTCCAAGCTATTACTGTAACAATCCAATTACAATGCCTATCAAACTTAACTTCACAGGTTATAGCTCCTAATTGCCTGACAAAAATTGACACTTCAGTCGCAACAGCATAATATAATCAGAGTCCAAATTAAATTTGATCGTGGGCAGAAAACGATGCTATCATTCGGTGGCATGGAAACAGGAGATCAACTAGCATGATATCAAGGATCAGAAATGAAAATTATTCATTAATGGCAATGGTTTTCTGATAATGGAAATGACACAGTTCAGACGGCTTCGTAAAAACACTATTAATTAAAAAGATGATAGACCTAACAAGGCATAGAAACCAGTGGAACCTTTCTCTGTGCTTGTTAAGGTGAAGGATGACAATGTTTAAGAACAGAAGTTTATGCACTTTTGTGAAAAGTATTCCGCTGATTCTGTAGCAAGTTTACTGGTTCTTGCTTAGTGAAGCATCTTTCTCTAGGGTGCTATGTTATAGGGACATAAAAAGTGTCTAAGGCCATAATATGGCATTGTAATAAGCATGAATACTACCAACTATAAAACAGAAGAGTCCAATTCATAAAAAAATGCACATGGGATTTTTGCATACTCCCAAGAAAAAAGTGCAGAGAAAACTATTTTATTTCCCTGTGCAAGCAGCTCTGTCTCCATTTTACTTTGGAGAAATACAGAAGTGCTTTATGCTGGAGAGAGAGCATGCCAGAAATCCTCCCTCAAAAGCTTCCCTGAGCAAGAAAAAAAAAAAGGTCAGTGTCTCAAATTGCTGAAGTTCAGACAATGCTTCTCTGTTCCTTGCACAGAGCTCTAGATATTACCACAATAAAAAAACCCTAATACTAATACAATGCCGCAAGCATTGTGGTTGAAATAGCCATCTGAAAGGGTTGATGGCACCACCACTGAAATCACTAGGTGCTTTTGGCACAGCTGGAATAAATCAAACTGCAGTTGCCATGTTTGATGAAGTAAAGGTCTATTGGCTTGCTTGTTCTCCATGATCTCCTCCCATGCATTATGTGTGAAAACTACAACCTGCTGGAAGGGTCAGTGCCCAACACTCAGAATGAAAAAAGCTCTTGAGGACCCTCACCTTGAGGACCTCACCCTCACCTGTTTCTTTTTTCAGTAGCCAAGAGAAGCAGAGAGACATGCCCTGCTGCAATTTCTTGTTCACCAGGCATCTGCTTTGCAAATACACCAGCAAAGGCCTCTGAGACTTCTTGCTGTGGGAAACAAAGTTTCAAAAAAACTGAATATAAAAGGACTTAAATAAAGAACAGAAGAGAAGAGCAGGCAAAGTTAGGTGCTTTCCTTGGAAAAGGATGACTCAGAGCAGATCTTTTTGACCCTAGAACGCAAATAAAATAGATTTTAACAAATCTGAGACCTAGGAACAAATCTCATGTTCCTCAGACTGCATTACTGAGCCTCAATCAAATCCAAAATTCATCATCCAAAGCTGATGACGCTAATCTTTCTCCACCTGATAAGTAACATCTTTGAAGATCACCTCACTTCCAAATAAAATAAAATAAAATAAAATAAAAAAATATTTGATGCAATTGTGCTTGGAGTAGCTCCAAGAACAGAAAAGCATGCAAATAATAGATGTACTTTTAACTGTCCTTGATTGTTTGATAGTCCTTGTACAAACATAGTGCACAAAGACTGACTGAATTGTCAACACTGTTTAAAAGAATAAAACCTCGGAAGATGATATTGTCTTAACCATACACTGGCACTGCACTGTTCTGATAAGAGCACTAGGGCAGATACTCCAGTTTTAGTGCATCTTTCTGAAACACTCTTTAGCCCTACATGGTCATGTAAGACAGATGCAAGAAGTGCTGCAATTGAACATGCAGACAGCTCAGGAGGAGACAATAATATATTAATGGAGAAAGCAGCTACACTGTAACATCAGCCAACATGTCATTAAGTAACGCTGCAGCTACCACATCACTATCTCTTGGTTTTTGATAACTTGACCTCATGACAGGGTGTTGACTGGTACTTTCAGAAATTTAAAAGCATACTGTATTGACAATATTTTCATGGTGTTTTTTCTTTTTTTTTTTCTTTTTTTTTTCATATAACAGTTCTGAAACAGGAGGTATGTAAAACAAGGGAAGAAAACAGTCTAGAGTTGCTGTTGAGGGTTTGTCGTTTTGTCTGGGAGCTTTTGATGTTACTACTGTTGTTTGTTTTTTAATAACCAAATTACATTGCTTATGTTGTATTATGGGCTATAATGTAAATCCCTTTCTGATATGAGTGCCACTCAACAGCACTGAAAGTGGGCATGCTCATTTATTCCTTCAAAAATCGTATTTAACATAGAGGCAGCCAAAAACTAAATTCATTGTGACCATTAATCCTGCAGTGTCAGGTTATAGGCTGAGTGACATAAATTCTTTCTCTAAATTCAAGCAAATTAAATTCCAGGTATATTCTCTAAGGAATTCAGGATCAGATTCATACCTGATTGATATGAATCAGGGTTGTTGGAATGAACAGGGTTTGTTGGGAATTTTCTGATGAAAAGTTTTGGTTACAAAAAGTGCTGGTTCATCCACTTGGGCATGTTTTGTAGGAATCCTGCTCTCTTCAGGTATTTCAGGCATATAAGAGAGAAAGTACATGCACTTTCTCTCTGATGTCTTGTGAATAAGAGACCTGTGTCTATGTCTGCGCAACAGACCTCCTCCTCCAGGCCCCACTGGTGATTACAGGTCACTCTCTCATTCCATTGCCTGTCTGCTCATCACACTGCCCTTTCCTCTGAAAATGTGGGGTGATCTAGTGATCATGCTATTGAGAATTCAGCATCTCCAGTGAAGCCATTTCCTATTTATCTCTGCTAACAGAGATCAAAAATCAGAACAACTGCCACTGCCATTCTCTACTTCAGTCCTGAAAACAGGAGAATCACTGGATGAAGAGATTCACCTACCTACACCCTACAGGTATGTTCCAATACTTTGTTCAGGAAGGTCTACTGGCAACACTCAGACTATGGGATTAAACTTTTGGTGGGCACAACCTAGAATTCTTTAGTTTTCCATGAGGAAATACGCAGCACGAACAGGAAAATAAATAATGAAATTAAGCTTAACAGGGTTTCTGGCCCATTTTCAGATCCCCCATTCTAAAAGTTGCAAGCATCGCCATTAGGCACTTTGCCAATTCTATTTCCCCAGTGATTTCAGGCTTATGCACCACTCAAGAGGAGTCTGTTAATGACTACAAAGATCCACAGCTGTTTACAGTTCAGGCTCAGTGGTGGACCAGGCAATAAGCTTGATCCAACAATGAAGTTGTTGGACACTCACAGCAAGAGGAGACATTGTGTCAACTATTTGCTTGCTCACTGCGCAAGTGACTACCAGGACAGCTTAGCGGGGTAGTAACAAACAGGGAAAGGAGGAGGTATAGATTGGAAAGAAGCTGTGCTGGGCCTTGAAAATGAAAATAGAAATGTACAAGGCTCAAATTGTTCACAGAAGCACAAATGAAGAAACAAAATAAATAAGCCAAACAAATCTTTTACTATGCAGAAAGACTAAAAGTATACTCAGAATAATATTTCAAAATTGAGCTACTGTCATCTGTAGAAGCCTCTAGCAATATTACTTAGCACTTTTTTTTTTTTTTTTTTTTTTTTTTGCTTCATTGCTTGTGTATTTTTTGGGAAGCCTGGGGTTTTTCATGAATGAATAAATGAGAGCAACAGCTTCTCACAGTAGAGTCTGGTCTTCAGGAAAATGATAGCTGAAGGAGAGAGAACACCAAAAACCTGCTGCTAAGCTGGTGGGAATTATATGAGATGCTTATATTAAGCTTCTCATTTTTAGACACAGAACATAATGTTAACAAAACATATGTAAGAAGGTATTTGAGGTTAAAAAAAATGAGAGAAGAAATCAGAGAAAGATAAAATGATTTAATCGGGGGCACACACTTTCAAGAACATATCAAAGTAATATGAGTTGAGAGCATCAGTTCTAGCTATGTCCTGGCTACAAGTTCAAACACACTACTGACCATGAACAGAAGCAATAATTTACTTTATAAAATACACAAGCGTATTTTTAAAAGAAGGATTCCTAGATACCAAAATAATTTGACGTATCAGCTCTGGAAAAAAAAAAAAACCAAAAAAAAAACATCAAATAACAATAAATGATGAAAACTGAACTTCTGCCCAAAAGGCACCTTTGTTGTGCTACACTTTAAAGCACAACCTGACAACGTGGACTGGTCCAAGTTTGTTTCACTTAGAAGCAATGCATTTATCATTAGGGAAGCATTTTCAGTCTTTTCATTTAAGATGATTCCCAGAACTTCCACATCTGGTGCCAAGGGGTTGTTAGAAACTCACAGAAAACATTAAGGATATGTCTGTGTGGGTGGGTAACTGATAAAGCAATTTATTGATTAGCCATATAGTATTAAGTGAAAAAATTGGAAGGGAAAGGATGGAACTATTTCTGGTAAGGTGAGACCCTCCATATTTACTGAGTAAACTATCCACAACAGGAAATACTTACTCGATTGCTTTATTGCAAAGTCAGGCAGGTCCTTGGCCCCACTGACTACATTGGAGCTATGACAATTTAGCAGCGGAAGAGCTGTGCCCCAAGGCAATTTGTTAATGCAGTGGCAAGCTCTTACATTTATAAAAACAGGACATCAGCAAATGCAAATATGAAAAATCTTTCATTTGTCTGCTTTTCTCACATATAAGATTTTCTAATATGCACCAGTCCAAAAAATTAGGAAAACAGGAGAAATGCATAAATATCCACAGTTCAGTTTAAACATGAACTCTTGTTTCTGACTCAAGTGCAAAATGCATCTATAATATTAACTGGGAGCAGAGTACTTGCTGGAAACAAACTTCAGTTACGGGCTCAGCTGTGCTGAAGCTTCCATCAACTCAATGCCTGTCTAAGTTCTTGAGCACTCCAGACTTGAAGCAAAATTTTAGAGGCAGAGCCCTGCCCAACTTCAGCTTGGAAAATTCCCTTTTCTTGTATTAAGTTTGAAATTTAAATTCCTAAACTACAGTGTTTGAGAGCCCTATGAAAATGTATTTCTGCCCTCTGCCACTGATGCTTGAAAGGACTACCATCAGAGAAGATAAAGGGGATTCTGTGATCATCCAGCTCTTTTTAATTCAAGCTCACCTCAGAAAGTGAAGGAATGTCATCATGTGGCACCTGCTTATATATTTTCTGGGGTGACTGCAATCTAAATATTGATAGCCAATAAGACTGAGAATACTATTCTGTGCCACAAAGTACTGGATGCCATGAACAATAATCATTAAGGTGACTGTTATTAAGCAGTTTGAGGTCAAAAAGTAAAAGGCAAAAATCTGTACCACAAATGTACCAAGTTTCAGAGCACAGGCATCCTGGACGAAGGCACTGCATAGCTCTCAGTTCCCTCACCCTCTTCAAGGTTTCAAAACACTCTTCCAACAACAAGCAAGCCAGATCAAAGTAAATTCATAACATTCATGAATTAGTCCACTTTCTACATTGCATTAATGTAATTTCTGCAAGAAGAAAAAAAAAAAAAAAAGCAACAACACAGAAAGCAAAGCAAAGAACTTCTGGGTTTTGGGGGGGGGGAAGGTTACTTCAACAGACATGAACTTTTGTTGTCTCTCTCAGTACTCCTTATGGCCCCCTTAAAAGCATCCAGGATTCTGGATACTCTCCTCTACTGATACCAAAGGGACCCAACCTGCAGATGGTCCCCCATTTCAAATCCTTTTTTTTTTCCCCTGTAGCTTTTTAATATGCCAATTTATACTCCCTTACAAAATGGAAACTATATTTTTTGGTAGGCTATTCTCTTATTTCAGACTTGGTTCAAGTGAAATGCCAGTCACAAATGCTTATGCCCATTCCTCCTACTCATTTTTACCTGTACATAGCATAGTAATAGCAGCTATTGCAGCGAGTGCATGCCACTATGTCAAGTTTTAGGATATCTGTGATCTAAGAAAACCTGCTAACAAAGTAAATATGCCATGATTCATCAATTAGATGGAGAAATACTGCTTTTCTTTTTTTTTTTCCTCTTTTATTAGAAAAAACTAAATAGGTACTTCCCCAAAGCTAAGATATCATTTTGCAATGCAAAGGAGTTTGCTGCTATCTGCAGGTAAAATATTCTATTACTGAGTAAAAATCTGAAAAGCAAGTCAAGCATTTAGCTTTTGTTTTTTAATTGCAGCTTCACACAGTTCCATGTAAAAACCACAAGTCTAGGCAGGATTAATGAAAGTGCAGAGAGGAATGTTTTCTTCCATCTAATATGACAAACCATAGTCACACCATGCCTGTGTTGCTGCCAATATCTGCTATTAACCATGACAAAGTCAGGCTTTTCAGGGCAGCTCAGACACCCTCTAGCTATTGCAGAAGCAAAGAACTCCCAGGACACAAGAGTATCCTCTTCCTGCTCAGTAGTCCTCAGCTGTCCCCTGAACAGTGACCAACAGCAAGGTGCATGGGACACACAACTTGTTACACAAATGCCAAAGCTTTGGGGAAAGGCTGTAGATTATATCAGGAAAGGCAATGCAAAAGTGCTGTAAACAAGCTGTGATTTGACATTCTCACACAGCAGGTCTAGAAAGCCAGCCATCACAAAGAACATCTCTAACTGCTCCGCTCCACTCATTCTATTAAATGGTAGCATTTTTTCTTCTTGTTCTTTTTTTTTTAGTTTCACTTCATTTAGTTACAAGCATAAAATGAAGTAAAATATTTTCAGCACACTAAAGAGGTACTGTTACTTAATATCTCTGATTTTAAAAGTGAGAAGAGGGCAAAAGAGTCTGCATGTGCTTTTCAGATCTTACCCTATGGAAAAAAATACCTTCATGAAAACTAATCTATAATCTGTTGCAAATAGTTTGTACATTTATATCAGTACAGTGCTTTGCCTATTATAAAATGTGTCCCAGCAATATTAGCACAATTCCTTGGGAATACTTGGGATAACATATTATGTCTTCTCCTTGAGCCCAAAAAGATTTGCTTCTTGCAACAAGACAGCGTTGACTAGTTTGTGGATTGAAAAACAGACATAACAGAAGTGCTTAAGCAACACTTCATAAAACAAAATCGTACTGAAGGAGTCATTACAGGAAATACTGACTATAGGAAATGACATGTCCCACATTATCTCATCAAGGCATGGATATTCATCTTCCCATTTTGCTGTGTTGCACTGCTATAGTGCAGCTTGAGCTTGCTATCAAACTCACACCTCCAAGGGTCTGATCAAAAATTAAAGAGTCACTAGTGTTAAACTTTTCCTACACTAACTTTTTTTTTTACTGTGGCCTCAATTTAAGAAAAGCTGACATAACTATTGCTTTGTTTTCAAATAAGAGTTTCAACATGAGCCAAGTTCAGCTCGTGGGGAAGAGGTGGGCACTAGAACCACTTAACACAAAGAGAATACATAAGAACACAATAAAAAGAAAATTACAAAATATCCATCACCCGAGATTCTCCTTTTAACCTTTAAGTGTAGTTGAAACCTAATGACTTGCTAATTATCAGGAGTTTAATGATGCCTTTAAGCAGAGGTTGTACTACAGGGCACCATGTCCATGAACCTCTAGGATCTGAGGTTACCCTCTGACTTCAGCCTCCAGTGAATTTTTCTCTTCTACAAGTCAGCTTCTAAGCAAGCTTTCAGCCCCCCCAGCTCCCCAATTGTTGCTACCAACAGTGAAAGAAACAATTTTGAACTCTGGCGTAGGCTGGGCACCAGATGGCTGGAAGCTTTTTAAGCACTGAGTTGACTAACCTTGCTCAAAGCAGGTCTACAGAACACAGTGCTTCAAATATCAGAGTCTGGTGGGATTGCATCTACATACATGGAGTCCCACAGTTCCTATCACTAGCATAGTCAAATGAGTGAATCAGGAGCATGAAGGATAAAACTGAGAAAAATGCAGGAGACATCATCTCTCTGATGTTGAATCGGCCCATTAAATAGCAGTGAGCAACTTAGCAAAGATTTTCGATGTGTTTGTTGACCACCAAAAGCAAATGAGGATAACCTGAGGCTGAGGAAGACCAAAGGGTTGACTTCTACACGAAGATGAAAAGGACTGCTGAATTCAGCCTAAGTCAAAAAAAAAAAAAAAAAGAAAAGAAAAAAAAAGGCTAAGGATGTATCAGATGAAGGCATTTCTCCTTGGAGCCATTTTAAGAAAACGGAAACTATTGGCAACAACAAAATTCAATACATTGATTATGATATTTATAATTATTTTTTCTTTACTGACAATAATAAAAGCACAAGCCAAACCATTTGTGAATGAAGTCACTTACTTTCTGAGAATAAACTTTATGGGGACAGTTTGATGCTGTTTCCCTGGAGCCTGTCAGTCTGACCTCAGCCACAAATAAAGTCTCTTCCAATGTAAGGAAATAGCTCTGGGATATGTAATATCTGATGTAAAGGGAAAAGGCACAATCTCCATCCCTAGCCACAGGAAATCTTGTTTTCTTTGGTTCTTGGCCCATATGAGAGTTAGTGCATGAAATATAAATTGCCGTTCAACATCTAAGGTTGGCAGAGCCAATTAATACTGCCTTCTCAACATGGGCTTGGAGGTTACTTCAATTAAATCCTCTGTACGAAAGTACACTGTATTTCTTGGTATTTCTGAGAGGCTCTCCTTAGTGGGTACTTTCAGTTCTGCAGTGCATTCATCTCTCCATTTGATTACCACAGCCTCCCTCCCTCTCCTTCCCAATATCCATGTTACTTTCCTGCATGCCAGTCAAGCACCGCTGCCAAACAGATGGCAAAATGGTTCAGATCTCTCAATCAGTTCTCATTGATCCATCATCTCACTTCATAGTTTTCTCCTGCTCCTTGAAGTTCACTTCCATCTTTCCCCAAAATAATGCATTCCATTTTAGTTCTAAGAGCCTACAGATAGTTTCTGCCTACTGTTCTAGGAAGAGGAGGGGAAAAAAATATGTAAAAACTGGAAGAAAACAGGAGTATGGAGTCAGTCAGGTCTACATGGCTAACATATATTTTCTCCATATTTCTGTAGGGATTGCTGAAGTCATCATGATTCAACCAGCTTCTTGACACAAGGAAAATGAGTTACGTGGTGATGTGTAACTCAACACCATGAGTTACATGGTGGTTCTGTAGGTCTCAGAAATCTCTGTTTTTGAAATGCTTCTCTCTTGAAATGTTTTTTTCATTGTAAGAATATCTTCATTCCTTTCAATGTGCAAGAAATAGTTAAAAAAAAAAACAAGTTTTACAGCAAGTATTTGCAAGTAAGTATTCATCAGCAAATTAGGGACCGTTAGCCAATCTTTTCGATGGTAATTCTGCACACTCACTATGTAGAGGTTTAAGTGAACATACCAGTTTTAGGGCAATAAGAATTTTAACTAATTGTCTTGATTTTTCACTTACCTTATGAGTCTATTTCTCTCTTAAATCACACGAAAAACAAGTGTGACCACTGAAGATGTGAGCTTGGTAAAGTGTAGATATTGCGTTTTAAACAAAGATAACACTAATGAATTCACATTCAACCTTTTCAGCCCAGTGATAGAAAAAGATTTTCAGTCACTTTAGCCTGAGCTACATTTGCACTCAGGGTCACTTAAAGAAAAGGACAACACATTCATCTTTATCCTCTTTGAGTTGCGGAACCACTCAGATAATCTATAGTGAGTTACAAAGTGAAATTAAATACCTTAAAATGCCATCTATCTGATCCCCAATTAAAACATAATCTTTTTAAAGCTGTCAATAGCTGCTGACCAGAATCAATAAGGGGAAGATTATGACTGGCACTTCTCCAGTGATCTTCAGGCAGACAGGAAATACATTGCTGTTGTCAGGTCAGTGGGAAAAGGGGAAAGATGGACATCAAGCAGAACTACATTGTAGGCAAGTGAAATTTGAGATCCCTGCAATGATTCTGCTGGATGGTTTTTGTTGTTGATTTGTTTTGTCTCACTTTGTTTTTTAACTGTCAAGTGAAGGAATAAGATACATGTAAAGGTTTTAAAGAAATAACCCTAGAAGTCTTAAAATCCTGAATCTTTAGAAAAGTGTTTCTAAAAGAAGTTTACTTTGATTCCCCTACATATACGTACTGAAGTTCCTGAGTCAGATTCAGCTAGCGTCTTAAGAATTTGAGGCATACTTCCTTAGCATTTGCATTTAAGAAACATAAGCTTATACTTATCTAAGTAGATCCTGGATATTCCTCATCATCACTACAGGAGTTAAAGTTTTAGCTATCTAAATCTAGTGTTTGACATCAGCGACGTGAATGATCCCTGCTACAGTATGTAAGCTTAGGGTAATAGGCCTAAATGACTTCTTTTCCTCCTGACCTACATTAGGAGTACTTTTATTTCTAGGCCAGATTGGAAAGTTCAGGATAAAAAACAGTTTCCTGGTGTGCAGAGGGCTTAGTAGCCTTTCTACCCACAAGCTGTTGCTTTCCTCCAGCCTTCCACAGTACAGATTGTGGCACAAATGCTCCAACCTGCCTGTGAAGTTAGAGCAGTCAGAGTAATACACTTATTGTACTGACAAAAAAATCACCAGTGCACTACCTCTGAAGCAAATTCTTTCAACGCAAGTGTTGAATGCTGGTGTTAAATTGTTCAACACTCCTTACGTCTACACACTGAAGAATGGCTCAAATTTGTGAATTTTCCTCCTCTTGCAGCAAAAGCCATCAAGTAGGCTCTAGATCCATAAAGAAAGGCTACTGCAGTGATCCAGAGTTACCTAGACCTTACTAATGGTGAGCAGAAGTACTTGCTCTGACAGAGTGTCTGTAAAACACTAATTGCATTCCTATGCATCACTCCTCATCTGCAGAAAAGTGGGTAACAGATATTTCATGCCTCTGCTGATCTGGAGAGAAGCACAAAAATCACTCAAAATGTTGACCTGATAATCACCTAAAGTCAACAGAAGCAAAACAGGGGTCTGAAACTGTTTATGTGAGAAAACACACAAGGAATTGTAGCACAAATGTTATACACTGAAATTACACTTTTAGGTGGCGCTTGCATGTAAGTATGTTGATGAAGGACACATCTAACTTTTATTCATCATTTAAACATAAGCTTTTAAAGTTCCCGTTTCCTCAGAAAGGTTTGTGATGTCTGGCAAATAATTTGGGCAAGAAGATTCCTTTGCAAATAAAATAATTCATTCTAAAGTTACTATCTCCAAAAACCTTGTGAAGCACAGTATGGTAACTACATTTTCCTAAGCAGCAGAAAACAAAATAAGAAGCATGTATAAACATCTCAAAATACAATGGTAGATATGCCTGTAAAAAATTTTTGAAATCAGACTGGTTCTGTTTGGACCCCAGTAGATTTTCATATTACAATTATTTGATATTGGCCACTTCTGTTGCTTATTGGACAACATTACAATATCACTGCTTTCTTCAGAGTTTGGTTTTTTGAGTTATTAGAACCCCAGGGACAAGTTTTCCTATAAAACGATTGCACTACTTTGGCATTTTGTAGCTCCTTTCTATCTGTTAGAGACAGAAAATGCTGCTGAAACCACACAGAACTCCATCTGGTCAAGGTTACTTTCAAAACTCTTGCTAATCACAAATCCCATCTAGTTATTGAATAGTTGCCAACAATCACCTAGCAGAACATGTCACACTGTGATCAGTACCAAACTTTATCCAGAATCCATGAAATAAATAAATAAATAAATAAATAAATAAATAAATAAATAAATAAATAAAAGAATAAAAATACTTCTAGACATTGGTCACTAACAAATTTAATAATGTCACTCTTTTCTGAGTTTTCTATTGCTTTCTTTGTCAGACTTTGCATCCAGAAGTAAGGGTCCAACATTAGAAAATAACGACCCTTGCAACAGCTTCCGAGATCCTTTGTCTATGTAAGTCTGCTGCATATAATAAATAATCACTGAAACCAAAATAAACAGAGACAAAGTGACTAGAACCAGACTTTGGATATAATCTATTTCTTAAAAGAAAAAAAATAGCTGCTTCTTATTTTTCTCAGTCAGGGGAGAAGAATCAAGGCAGTAACATTTCATAATGGTTTGAAGTTCATCTTATAATGAATCCAACACTCATACCAGAAGGCCAAAAACATCCAAAACTTAGCACTGAAGTAGAAAGATCTGGAGAAGAAAAAAATCAGGCCCAGGAAACTAAGACATTTGCTTCCAGATTATTTTCAAAGTTTAACTTTAAGCAGCTAGGCTTGAAAATGTCGGCATATGCATAAAGGAAATTCTTGTCATGTGTTTGAACATGGTTTGTCTTACTGTGTTTAAAGAAATATTTTAATGGTTCATCAATACATTATTAATTGTAGCAATCAAAAGCAAAGAAAACAAATTAAAAAATAAAAAAAAAAAAAAGAAAGAAAGAAAAAGCCAGTTGTAAACAACTATAACCTCTTGTTCTCCTTAATCATTTAATTCCATACACCTATATTGAAATTTCACACTCTGCCTTAGCAGGGCATTGTCACAGCAAAACACTAGAATGCTGATATTGTGCTAGGTCAAGAGTTAAGTAAGTTCATTCCACCTCTGCTATTTTGTGTTTTAAAGCAGTGCTTACTCTAGGCAGACACTCTCTGTTATTATTACTTCTTGAATGATAAGAGCTGGGATTGACCTTCAAAAGAGATTTAAATGGCCTTATCCGAAAAACAGTCTGTGAACATCTATAAACTAATGTGCTGCCTTTACACCTCCTTTCTCAGAGAGGAGGTGTAAAGGCAGCACATCAAAGTCAGCAAGGAACTTACAATAATGGATTTCAAAGTCAAAAATCTAATGCAAATCTAAGTATTTGCTTATAGACTCTTTGAAGTCTTGACAGATTAAGTTTAGAAGTATTTTCAATAGATGGTATCTACATAATCTAATAGAGATGATTTCAGGAACTGAGTAGATGTTTCCAGTAGATGTTTAGACTACGGAACATCATTTTTCAACAGCATTAATAAAGCATACATTTTTTTTTAATTTCTTTAAAGTTTATAGCACAGTGCTGAGCAGTTATAAAATATATTCAACATCTGTAGAAGGATTTTTATCTCAATAGAAAAAAAACTGGTAAATGCACAGGATAAAGGAGTTCCATCTCTGTTAACACTTATATAACGTAATTGACTTTGTTAAAGGACATGTAGGTGTTTTTTGATTTACATCCTATGTCAGCTTAATACACAATCACATAGGGTTCCACTTCTTTAAATATTTCATCTTAAAGGGTGCAGTAAGCTCATAACTTCCCCAGCATTCACACTTCCCTGACTAAAATGGATTCCCCAGTTTAATCTAGTACAGTAGAAGTAAATGAAGCTTCACCTTTTCCCTTGACAGAGGAACTGAGGCTGTCATGTTAGTTACTACCATCAGTGCTGCACACAGCCCTTGTAGAAGTGTGGCATAATTATATGGTATTTTTCCTTTCAAAAAATTTTATAAATAAGACTTAAAATGTGAAAATGCAAAAAACCAGTAATGTTTGTATTGCTTATTGAAATCATTCTCCACTGCTACTTCTGTTACCAGAATTTTTTTTTAACCAATGAAAAAGTGTTTGTTTGTTCTCCAGGTCCAGTTTCATTTATGTTTTGTTGTTGTTGTTGTTTTTTAATATATTATCAGAGCAATCTTTTTCAAATTAGATACACTTACAGCTATTGTAATTGCTTAATATGTGTTTGTAGATCTAGTCTATGACAGAAGAGCTTTCCTGATTCTAGAGTCCAGTAAAACCTCCTAGTATATGCACACTGAAATATCCCAATAGTTCATTGCTCACTGTACTTCTGTTGTTGTTAGAGCTTCTGGAAACAATATCATGAACAAACAACTAACTAACTAAATAAAAATCTTAACCAGCATAGCTTTTCAGGAAATCACTGGCACAGACTTGCTTATACTTTTTCTGACTGAGATTTCAGAAGAATTCTGCCCCTGTGCTGTCACATAAGGATACCTACCATAAATTATAAATCAGACCAATGTAATACTGGGCATTAAAAAAAGAAAATATTTGCCACCTTACTACAAAGAACTTCAGAAAGAGCAGGTATGTCATCTCAGCTTTCTTAACAGCATAAACTGAGGACTTGAAACTGTATGTGATAGGCCAAATAATGTACGAACAGCTGAAGAGAAGAATAAACCAGGAGATCCTACCTTCTCTCGGTAGAATTTTGTTCACCTTACAGACGCATAAAATTAGGGAAGGCAGGATGCTACAAATTCAAGTTGTCAGTTTCTTGTATGCATACTATCAGTCAGCATAGTGATTCTGCTGTTCACTTTTACCTGGATCTTTCCTTCATATGCAGGAAAATGAGGCAGAGAAAGGAAACTGTAGTCTTTTGTGTGTCTCAATATTGTGTTATTAAGTTACTTAATACCCACAAAGGTTTGGAATTGTACAGTGCCAAATATTATCAGATGTGGACTTGAATAGAAACATCAGTTCTAAGCTACGTACCCAGGGAGTTTGGCTGCTTTCTCTAGTAAAGTATACACAGCACAGTCTTAAAATTGAATTATAGTTCACATCTGACCTGGTTTCTGGACAGGTCATTCACTAGTCTGAGGAATTAAACTACCTAAACTAGTTGCCACTCTGCTTTGCCTTCCTGAATCAAAAAATTATCTACCCTAACTTCTAGTCACAAAGAGCAAACATAGTCTGTTCATCATACTGCCTGCTTCTCTGAGTCCAAACTAAAACAGAGATGAGTATACCTGCCCTCCTTTCTTCCCACTAGACTAAAACAGGGACCTGGGATTTTTACTTTTTACAGCACAAATGACTGGGATAAGCCCTTTCATGTCTCCCTTCCCTAGTTCTGTCTTTAAAATGGAGATGACAATACGAGGTTCTGCAGCTCTGTGATCCACAGCCATTCTCCATGAAAGCTGCTATTATTGCATTTTCTGTTCTTGGCACATTGGCTCTTTTTTGCACTGGCACTATTTCCAGCCATTTGATTACTTTAGTGTTGGGTTACACACTTAACAGACTGTACAAAGTGCACTAGCTAGATCCTCCTTATTTCCAGATACACTCCGTGTATACAAAAGTTCACAGCATCCTCTTCTTTCCCTGAGGTTCATGTGATACCTCAGGGTTATAACAGTGTCCTGGACAGGCTCCCATTCATCCTTAAAGGGGTAAAAGGGATTTAAAACCCCAAGCCACATTTGGTACCATTGCCCTAGAGTGCTTGTTTTTATTTAAATGAATTCATCCTTTTGAGCTATTTTGGGGTGGAAAAAGCCTTTCTTCTTCATGCTGGTGTTTGTTTTACTTTTGAGGTGTGATCAAAGTAAGTCCTGGCCGTGTAATCATATAATGCATTTTGGCTGCAGTTTCAGCCTCCTTTGAAATTTATCCCTTTTCTCTTGCCTGTCACAGCCAAACTTTACCTTCAGGTAGTAGAGAAGGCTTACAAACTCTTTTATATCTCACATCTGCTTTCAGCCCATTAGTCACCCAGATTGCAGACAGCTTCTCCCTTCTCTTATTGAGTGTGACTTTGTCTAGACTAGGAATTAAGGGGTGAATTCTAACATGGTCCAGCTAGCTTGTTTAAATATGGACCAGGACATGCATCCTTTAACACACATTCAGCTGGGTAAGTTGGGCACTTAGGAAGAAATTATGCTTCAGCATGACAAGTTTAGCACATGCCAAAAGATGTTCTCTGTCATTTAAATTACAGACAAAATCTTGGCCCTTACAAATTCAACATAAATTTGGTATGGACTTCAAGTGACCTAGAATTTCCCCGTAACTTTTAGAGTACGTTAATTGGAACAAGTTAAGTAAAAGTGCCAACTTACTATTACAGCTCTGATTTAGGAGCTCAGAATTACACTGTGACTCCATATCTCCAGGGACCCAACTCCTTTACCTTTGTGACCCACCTGCATAGCAATTTTGTATCAGAGATCCTTGCTGCAGAAGAAGTAAAACATCCACCCACCTATCAAATACTGATATATAAGCCAATTTAGCTTTTAAGACTAATTGCAGAAAGTCTATCATCTTATTTTCCTTATGCTTCCAGCTGCTTATTTCCACCTTTCTCCAAAGATTTCCAGTTGGCGTGCAAGAATTCTTCATCAGTAGTCCAGCTGTTGGTGGACTACTGATGAAGTTCCTGTTTCTCACCAGCCTCCAGAGATCATTCTCTCATCTCAGCCCAGTACTTCCTCAGCCATTGGACCAGAAATTTATAATGCTACACTTAATTCAGAGTGCTGAAACTTCAATCAGGAGAGAGCTAATCTGGGAGTGAGAGGAATGTTTGTGTTTTTTAAATCATATGTTACTGTGTGTACAAAGCCAAGTTAAAAGCATTCGTTTGACCAGGTTTTGAATGGAGGATAAGAAAACCATTCACTTAGCAGTAAATGACAGAGCAAAGAAAGTGGAAGAAAACCATGATGGAAGAGAAAGACAGGCTTTTGGGTTTAATAATATTTTATACCAAGAACAAGCAAAACTCTTGAATGAAAGACCCATGTCTAGACAGAGCCAGTGATCAGTGAATCAGTACCAGGGTATACTCCTGTTCCTGAAATCTAAACTTTTGAAAGTTAATTAAAAAATGATGGAGAACTGGCTCCCACCAGCCTTCATGTCCTAAGAGAGATCAGACCAGCTTTGCCTCTGTTCTCTGATTTTGGAAGCGTTTTGTTTTAAAGTATCCATTTGATTAATAAGCTTTGTATAAATGATTAATAAGCCATCAAAGTTCTTAATATCATTTTAACTTGAGCTTTGTTTACTCTCTATTTGCCATCTAAAAAATGTTTATGCAACATTATGAGGCAATGCATATTTATCAAAGACTGCAGGTTAATGGAGGATGATCAGAAAAGCAGAGAGAAAACATGATTTGCCTATTAAGTTGAATTAGGAGAATTTGGAGGAAAAACGCATGGTAACTGTTACTCAACGTCTGCCAAACTTTAAATCATCATCTTATATCAATGCAGTGCCTTCTGCCCCAAACAGTATTGCAAGCTATGAGAGAATAATTTCACATTACCTTCAAAACTCATCCACCCCTCAAGTGGAATACAGTAACTATGCAGCACCCTGGTACAACAATTTTGGCTACTAAAATGAGCTCAAAAACAAAATCAGAGTGAAACAACAGGATGAACAATGGAAGGCAGATTACTGCTAGCCAACTGGAACTTAACCAAGACATGAGGTTATGCACTACTGTTGTTTTTCCCCTAAAAGACTGTTTGAAAATTATAGAGACTACATCTGTAATGGCCCCCAAAATTGCCAAGCAGTGAACACAGGGGTCTTAAAGAAAGGCAACGGAGGACAGCCACACTACATGCTAAGAGTATACTTCCTCTGTCAAGTGTTGCACTTTTTCTACCTTATCTAACAGTTGCTATGGCATGGCTGGATAGACATACGCCAGCAACAACCAGGCATACTTTATAAGGATGTTATACCCTGGCAAATGGAGATACACTCCCTCTTTATTGTTATTTTTTATTTTGATTTTGCATGTAGAATGAATTTCACAGAAGATAAAAAGTGCTCTCTTAGAAAACAAGTCTGCATCCAAGAAAGTAACAATAAAGTCATGTTAACGTAGCCTAAAAATTATAAAGCTCTAGTCCGCAGTATGCCACATTCCTCAGAAGTGTCCACCATTTTATATAGTCACCTTCATGATAAATCAATGAAACTATATTTCCATACAAGAGCCTGGTTTATTATGCCAACACAGACAACATGCACTCCTTTTTGATTACCTCTCATTGCTGTTAAGCTATGTCTCAAAAGAAACTTGCCTACAGTTTACATATGCCTGTTGAATCATCATGATCTAACAACTCCAGAAATCCAAAGATCAATCTCTAAGATTGCTCTAAGAACCCATAGAAACTTGACCTGTACTTCATTACAAGCCTGACCTTCCCTTTTCTGTTTCTACTCATCCACTGAAGACATATGCATCAAATTACAAACAAATGGAATATTTCATTAGTTTTGTTCAATTCTGGAGCTTAGCAGATTTTATGTATATGGCTGGACTGGAAGGATCAAGTTTTAGCATATTCTGCAGTCTCAGTCTATATGGAAAACATTATTGTACCATGCATTCACATGAATTTAAGGCTGCAAGTAATAGATCCACATAGGAGATTTCAAGGAAGTGTTTGTCCATATCCAGCTTACACCAGGCAAATTGGTCTCTAAAGTTTTGTTTTTAAAGCATGTGGTCTTTGGGCATCCTTGGGTTTCACTATCATCAGTGCTGGTCATGCTTGGGACTTTTAACTAATGTGTTCTCATATAAAGTGCATAATCCAGTTTGAGAATAAAGGAGACCACACATTATACATCAAAAGAAATTCTGACATATCGAACATGCAGTTTACCTTTACACTAATACAAGTAGGAAGGGAGCATTTTGAGCATTATAAAGAGATTATGTTCTGGAGCTCAGAAGGTAATTACTGAATTTATAATGGACTTTAAGGTAGTCAAAAGATCTGATGAGGGTCATCACTTCAGCTATAGCCTTTTGTTTACAGATTGAAAATGAAAACTGCAGACAGAAATTGAAGTCTTTAGTGTCAACTGGAATTACTCTGGATTTATCAGGAAGTAAAAGAACTCAGAATATGTTCCTATTGCTGAGGGGCAATTTCAGACAAAACACCAGAAAAGGATGATGCAACAATACAATACATTCTCTGCAAATCAGAGGCTGGTTCTTATAGGATAAAGGCTAATGAATTATTAAGTCAATTCATTTTTGCTTATGCAAAAATTTAATGTTTGGCTAAAATCATACCATTTTAATCTATGTGTCTCTACTGTGAGAGTGCTATAGATATTTTTCAGAAATTTTACTTCCACAATACAGTAGACAAAAGCCCGAGCAACTTAAGAAGCCATACAACTGGAACACACTAACAACAAAAATACGCTTCTTTACTGGGCTTGACTCAAGTTTTAAGACAAACTAAAGCAATCAAATTTTTAGAGTCTGATCAGCTGAGAAATAAGGATATTAAATATGATTAAATGTGATTGCATTTGAGTATAAGGACTGTTCTTCCATTACTGCTTTGATTAAAAAAAGCAATCTGAGCTGTGAGGTAGAAAAGTCAAATGCAGCAAGAAAAAAGAAAAGAGCTTGAAGTTTTTGTTTTTTTTTTTTAAATATATATTATTTCTTGTATGAGAAAATAGCATTACTTCAAGAATGTGCTTTTGCAAAACTGAAAGCATATTGCCAAAGCTTCTGTAACTTAATATTCCTTCATGCTTTTTAATTATGGGAAATGTGAAGATGAAAAAAAAGGAATAAAAAGTTGTTCTTATAGGATGTCTGAGAACAAGAATAAGAGATATGTTTTCAAATGATAAGTGGAATAGAAACCTTAGTTCTTAAGCTGGAATTTAACTGGTGCAATATTGGAGTTTAAAGAGTAATAAAGTTTTTGTCCTCAGGTTAAGAGAAGAAAATTACCCTTAATATATTTTTATTTTTTTTATTTTTTATTATTATTATAATATCTTAGCTTCTTCACCAGTCCACCTTTTCCTGGTATTATCTTCATTACTACTATGATCTTTTTCTGTGTTTCATACCTTCACCTCCAAGCATTCTGAAAGGTGCTGAAAACCCCAGTGAACTTTTCAGATGTGAGGCGGAGATCAGTCACTGATAAAAATGCACTTGAACTGCAGAGTCTTCCAAGCTGTTTTCAGATGGGCAAAATGTGTCTCTCCTTAGAGATGAGATAAATGGCGAAAACAGCACAGATCACTTGCTCTCACCTCCTAATTGAAAAGTTGGCTGCTGATCAAGAGCTGGCAGTGACCAGCTCAAACCATCAGGATGCCAATATATGCTTCAACCTTATTCCTCCACCTCAGAAAAGATCAATCACAAATTAATGTTAAATTAGTGAAAGTGAGGACTTTTATTGAAGAGAGAAATCTATAAAAATAGCATCTGACAAAATGATGAAAAACAAGCCAGAGAGAAAATTAGACTAGAGTGTTAGTGGAACAGTGTGCTTACTCAAAGCAAGTAAGACAGTCTGGAACCATAACTGTATTTAAAACATGGTATAATAAAACATTGGTGTATGATTTATTTTGGTTTGTTTCAGAGGCAGTTTTTTTAATACACTTTCTGGCTAGAACATTTGTTCAAGTTAGCCAGTAAATATTAGCAGTATAGTAATAGTGCATATTGTCATTCCTCCAAACCATTAAATGCAAGAAAAGATTCTCAAAAGACTCTGGTTGTACGAAAGAATGAAACACCAGAATGACTCTGAAGAATTCTTTCTTTAAACATGTTTGAATAGATAAAAGCCGTGGGAATCATACAAATGAAACAATAGCTCTGCTTCTCTTATTCCTTGCTATTCTCTCATTTTAAAGATATTAAATACAAACCACTGAACACAGTAATGTAACAATACGATGCAACTCCTGGACATGGACCTCAGGTGGGTGTGCATGCCTGAATAGGCACTGTCTGTGTATCGATCCTCCCCAGTGCACCTGGAGTGCTTGCCGGCAGCTGTACACCAGACATCCCCGTCTTAAAGACTCAGGGGAGTGAGAGAAAGAAAATATAATGGAGCAGTCCAAGGACTAATTTTCAGGCTTGGTAAAAGAAACTTAAGTTTTATGTAGTTAAGAACAGGTTTTACATACTTGAAAAGCTTCAGGGTCAGACTTTCATGCTAGATTTTTGTGACTCGGATGAACAACTCATAGAATGAATGTCTCTCCAAGTTTGATAGTCCTCTGTTGCCTATTTAAGAGACACGAGGAAGCTAAAAACAGCCCTTCACACATTCACAAACATGTGTACATGCTCCTAGTTCCTGCCTTAAACAATAAGACATCTAGTGAGGGAGGATGAACAAACAAAAGTGTGCAAAAAAGTATTTTACAGACTCAGGTATGAAAGGCACTGCCTGACCATTCATTCCAAGTGCCCAAGAAGTTCCTGTTCCCACTTGCCCATTACCGGGCAACACATCTGTTCTTCAGCTCTTCCTGCTAATTCACTGAGCCTCACATATTGCTTTAGATTGGTATGGAAGACTAGGAACTATGGTACATGTGGAGTAGGCACACTGCCCATTTGGCCTTCTTTGAGAGCCATTGTGGACATCCATATTTCCCCTAGCAGGTACCACCAGAACTCAAGGCACAGAAAAAAGTCACTGAAGAAATACCTGAGGAGCTCAACACTGCCAAAGAGCACCAAGACAATTTTCAGCAGAACTAAAAATAAATGCTGGGTTTTTTAATCACAAGTCTAGTATCCTAATAGAAATCCTCACCTTTTATTACAAGAATGAAAAGAATAATGATGTATGGTGACACCCTGAAAGATTCAGCTAAAATTTCACGCCAAGAGACAGAGTTTAGGTAGCAAACAGTGAAGAAAGAAATCTCAATAAAGCATCTCTTTCTAGAAACAAACAAACAAACAAACAAACAAGCAAGCAAACAGAACAAAAAAACCTACAGCACTCCAGGAAATGGACGGAGCATGCTAGCATTTTCTTCAGCGGGAATAAAGAGAATTTAAAATAGGGGTGCTGAAATAAGTTTAATTATGGAAGCATGAATAGCATCCTTATAATAAAACAAACTAAAAAGTCAACAGAATGTCCTTGCCCATTATTAAAGAGCTGGGTACATTTGTTCTCTGATACAACACTACAGAAATTTACCTCCCTGACACACGCTATCCTGGGTTACACACACACAAAAAAAGCAAAGCCCAGAGACACGCTGCTCTCATAAAACTGAAGAGCATTTATTTCTCATATTTAATCCTTAGTTTGCAAGAACACCCTTACAAGATAAACAATCTCATTTTCATGAGGGCCATGGTACAGCAGGAATTATATTCATTCCAAATTTCTGTGCCATCATGCTAACATATTCTATGAAGCAGAAAGTATGTCCCCACACATCAGTCTGAGAATGTGAGAGACACCCTAGCTTAGTGCTACTTCAGGAGATCAGAATTCATCTTTCAGTAAGTATATCACTCCCTCAGTTGTATAACAGAATAAAATCATATCATTTTCTGCCTAGAGAAATAAAGAAAGGTCTCTCTTCTTCAGCAAGCAGGGTAAGCTCTGAGTGAATTTTATGATTTAGCATGAGCATGATGCAGAATCTGCAGAAATCATTTTAAATTTTCTCTATGGTCCTCAGAGAGCTTTCAAGCATGCCCTGTTTTAGGAAGATGTTTGTGAATCATTAACTATTGGCCTGAGTTTGCTTTCAAACACTAAAACACCTCGTGGAAATTCATGTGGCAATGGTTGTTTAAATTTCAGTTTCAAAATAACTCCAAATCTTCAAAGCTATGAAAGTCTGGAAAAAATAAGGAAAAAAAATCATTGAATTTTATCATTTTTATACTTTTTTTTTTTTTTTTTTCCTGGAAAAAGTGGTTTGAACCACCTTATCAAAATAGCTGAGGAATTTATAGCATTTCCACAAGCTCTGGCTACTCTTGGTTACTCCTGTCCAGTAAAGCACATATTACAGACTCAGATGAAGACACTGGGCCCAAGTAGGGAAGCCACGAACTGTATTAACAGCTGTAGTTGTGTGCATTTTCCATCCCCCGTAACATCTGCACAGTTCTTCCCCAGCAGTAGATTTTGCAAAGCCAAGCCCTCTAGAAAGCCTACTAAGTTTATAAACCTCTAAATGGTTGTGGTAGATGTAGCATTGCTTGAAACCTCCCACAATTAATGCAACAAATCGGATAGGAAGTAGGACTAGTACTTATAGCTCCAACTATCTCATTCTACAGTATTGTTTATTTTTCACACTTTTTCTTTAGTTTAAACACAAACATGTCCATTTCAAGCCATGTGCTTGAGAGACATCTCATCCAAACACCATACCAAACATCAAAGCACCATTTCCATAATTCAGCATTCAATTGTGGAATGCCATACATGATCAGAGCTCCCTTGCTCTTTTGGTCCTCTGTTCAAGAACACAAAGTCTTACCTTCAGATATGCACTAAGAAAATGCTGACTCTCCTATGAGAAAAGCAAGGCAGATATTTGGGCCTCACAAGGAAAGTTAACTGTTGACTAAAAGCTAACTGAAAGCCAAGTTGTCCCAACAGAGGCACTGGTACCACTGATTGCAGCTCCTAAAACAGTCCTGGTTCCATGGAGTGATGGAACCCCTGTGTGTGTTACCCTTGTGAGGTGAAAGATGTAGTCCCTAGCTCACTCCTGGCAACATCTTGCCTAAAGCTCTGTGCCCTTTTGTTCACCTTCAGCATCCCTCCAATGGGCCAAAAATAATATGACCCTCAACAGAACTATTTCTTCCTGATTAAGGCTGCAACACAAATGGACCAAAGCCAGGAAGTTTAATTTTAAACTGACACTTTGTCCTTTAATTCCAGCTGTCAAGGAGGAGAAGAAGAAAAAAGTAAATCAGCTTCACAGAACAAGTTTTCCAGCCCTAAGTTTTAATGAAGTTTCTATGTCCTGGCTTTTTATGGTTTATGTTCCAAGCCTATCATTATTCAAGGGGCTGGATTGTTCTTTATTTATTATATAATTATTTTATTAACTCCTTTGCTTTTTAAAGTGAAAAGAAGAGTCAAAGTCTTCAATGGAAAGTTCTCCAATGCATACTAATTATCTAAGAGACCAGAATGACTGCTTTGGTTAAATGCATATTTATAAATCTTTTTAAAATGTGTAATATTTACTAATAGACTATAATTGTTCTAAGGATACCCATTTCTGTCTGAGCAGGTAAATAACCCTTTGCAATTTTTAAGTAGGTCACTTTATTACAGTGCTAGGAAAAAAAAGCAGCTATCCTGATAGGCGTCCGTATTATTACTTTTGTCTTCCTTTGCTTTATGCAAATTGTACACATTCCAAGAGTCACTGAAAATATTATACACACAGATCCCCTAATTTGTAAAGATTTAGGAGGAAAGCTCCTTTTCTCACCTGCCACAACAGATCACTACTTTTAGTTTTATGTCTTTGCAATTTATAATTCTCAGTGCTATATTCCCATTCCCCATGTTCTGCTCTGAATATGTGCCAATCAGGACGCACACACACAAAATAGAATAAAAACCTGACTCCAGCCAGTTGTGTTGGAAGGTTGCTTGCAATCTAGGACTTAAACTAATCATTTGGTCCCTGTCATCACTTTTTCTTCTTCTACTTTCCAGATTTCTGGCATTCAAAGTTTTCATCAAAAAACATTCAGATTATATCTATCACACCCCTAAAGATTTACTGGTGAAGTTCAAAAGCAAGGGTATTGCTTCTAATTCACATTTTTTAAAACCTGAAGGCAAAACCATGGCACCCATTAAAAGAAAATCCTGACTGTCTAGATAAGCAAACTGACGCTTCTCTTTGCAAAGTTTGTTATTCAAATGCTACATAAAACTTCTCCATGTTTATTTCCACATGGAAGCTCTAAACTAGTAAGAGTTTTTGCATAACTCAGATTTTGTTACAAAGAGCTTACACAGCTCTAATCTGCACATGAAACTCACACTGACGTCAGTGGCTGTTTTGAGCAGGGATCAAGGGCACACTGTGCAGTCCTGATCCCCTCTGCAGATAACCCAAAAGGAGAGTTTTAACCTTACAGCTCAGCAGAGAAAGTTAGATGTCAGGTGAGATACCTAAAAATAGCCAGCTTCAATCCTCAAACAAATGTAAAAAAGTATAAAAAACTATAGCATAAAACAAAAAATTCTCGACATTCATATCCATTTTATATCTTTGTGAAATTATGCAATCTTTATTTTCATATGAAAGCCTGTTTAAGCCATAACATGGTTGAATTCAAAACAGACTGTCCACCTGGTTTCCATCTGTATGCAGGTGATTTCAGTTTGAGAACAATTGTGGCCACAGATTTCACGTGCAAAATTTTGGGAGGAAGTGTTGCCCCTTGGACAGCACTGCCCTGATGCTACAGGCTCTGAAAGCACATTGAGGCAGAACTTGACTCTGTAGTATCCACTGATAGAGAAGTTAGTTCTCAGGTTTATGGCTAGAATGGTGAAAAGATGAGAGTATTTTAAGCCAGTACTATTGATTGTCATTTAATTCTGCTAGATACAGAAATAATACTTGCATGTACCTATGAAGTTTCTTTGTGGAAAATAATCTGTTCCACCTGACAAAGTATTCAGACATTTTCCCAAGGAGTTTGCAAATAAAAAGTAAAGAAATACTCTTTGATGTTGTTATAAAATGTGAATCTGCTGATGAATTTATTTTGAACTGTCAGCTCCAAAATCCAAGATCCAATCACACTTTTATATAGACGAAGGCGGGAATGAGGATTCAGGTTCACTGATTACTCATAGGGTCTCTACAACAAACTTTAAGTAGCAAGGGTTACTCCATAACTAATGAATGCCTCCAATTTTATTATGTTGGCTCACAACATCAGAGGCAGATGGTGGTGGTATGGCAGTAGGGGTTGAACCCTCCTGCCAACACTTCATTACTCCATTTTGTTGCTGTATGACAGACGGCAGCAGAGGGGCACACTGACAAAATGGCGTCAGTCGTAAAAGTGCATATGAAGCATAACTGTGTCACTGAACTCCTCCATGCAGAAAAAAATGGCACCTATTGACATTCACCGACACTCACTGAATTCTTATGGAGATCAAACAATGGATGTGAGCACAGTGAGGTGATGGATGATACATCTCAACAGAGGTAATAGTGACACAAAATACAAGACACTTGACAAATTTCTTGACCAAAAATCATGTAGCAACATAATCTCACATGCAAAATACAAACTGGTCAGTCTTATTGGTTGCTGTATTATATTAAAGGGTAATGAGGGGAGCCCAAATTAGGATATGTAGATCACATAGATCCACCCTAATCTACTCTTTGTTCCTCTCTAAATGTTTTTACTTCTACAGTTTTGTGTACTATTATTTATTTCCAGTGATTTTTATTTGAAGCATGCTACTATTTTTGTTTGAGAGAAGTCTGGCCATGATTAACAAAAACTTTCCACTTGAGGGGAATTAACTGGTAGAACATGATATAATTGCTTCCTAGTCCTTCAGCACCATTTTCAGTGCTGTACACATCAAAACATTTGGTTTGCTTTGCTTTGTTGCTTAGTTTGCTGCACAGTGTATAGAGGATTATATGGAACTGCCCACTGCTCCCAAGAAAGTAAACATATCTAAAACCAGAATGGTGAATCAGAAACAGCTGTATCACAATGCCGAAATATAAAGAAGAAGGTTAAGGCTGATTATCAAGCCCGAATTTCAAAATGTTTTAATTGAAGTGCTAACAGTAACACTCCCCTAATGATTTTTTTCATTTTTCAAAACTTTTTACTAGCATCTCACTGGAGTTTTTGTGGGTCAGTAAGGAGAGTACAAGCAGTGAAGTGAAGCCAGCATGTTAGGAGCATGCCAACCTGTCTTTGCTTGATCTCTTTACTTGTTTTGCAATGAAAAAATCCAGGGCACAGGATAGTAAGCCATCTTCCCTAAACACATTGTCAGGTCAGAAAATACTCATTTTGCAATGAAGATAGCCTACTCTTTTTCCCTCCCTCAATGTGCACACACAAAGCATCTCTCTTCTTAAGTGCATATTTTACAAGCTTAGCAAAAAGCCCTACACAAACCGTACGTCCAAAGCATGCAATTTCTAAAGGGTCATAATTCAGTCAACTGAAAACTGACATTTTCACCTGCAGAAATGCACCTCACCGCTTACTGTTATTTCTGTAGCCCAAGCCAGCTTTCCACTCATAACCATTTTACTTAGAAGGTTATTCGTAAACAAAATGGCCACGAGGATTTTTGTCTCAATAAACAGAAACATATTTCTCCTTCCAATTTGCTCACAGCAGATCAGATTTTACCTCTGACCTCCCCCATGCAACAGTTTGCTTTCATAGCACAGAAAAAATTTGGCCCAAGAGGTGCCATTTTCAGAAACTTATGTATGACTAAAAAGGAACAGGAACTAACTGCAGAAGAACAGCACTGGTATTTTGTTAGCTGTGACTTGACCTGACTTGACAGGTTTATATTTTAATGTGGATTTCCTCCCACCAGGGAGATTGTTATGCCCCATAAATCCAATATTCACAGAACTCCACTATCAGCTAGGACTGGAGGATGAAAAATACTAGTGACAAATACAGTTTGCCTTAGGTATCCAAAAGAGAAGTCTCCAGCATTGGAAGGAACCCAGCCATCCTCTCCACAAAAGCAAACAATTGTCTCTCCATGCCACAAAGTCTCAGCTGCATGTGAGGCTAAAAGCACATTTTAAATTGACAGGGTTAAGAAATCTGGAAGCCACAGGTATGGGTTGTTATCCACGCTTCTGTGGTTAGCAAGCTATTACACCTCTGTAATAGCTTAAGACTGCTAGAATCAAATGCACTTGGGTTCTCCACTTCCTTGAAGCATCGAGTTTCAGTCTCTCTCTCAGGAGTGAAGTATAAAGAGATTACTAGCAGCAGCATCTCATACCTTCTCCTCTCCAACCTTGTAAATCTGAAGCTGCCCTTGGTTAAAAAGCTCTGATTTTAAATACTAACACTGCTTCTCTCCTTGTGTCTTTCTCACTCTTAGCTTTTCTTTGCAGATTTCAAGGTGATGACAAAAGAGAGAACAGTCTTAGCATTTGTTAATACCCACTTGACCCACAAAAGAAATTCACTAGCATTTGCGGCTTCTAATTTAAAAACCATTAGACCGTTCCGCTTGGCGGACCAGATCTAAATATTCTTAAAGGGGTGGTTTAATTTAATCATTACCTTAACAAGCCCCCTTTTAAAATGATGATCCGCCAAATTCAGGGGATTTGTTTTGGAATCTGATCCAATAACTGGCTTTGTACAAAGAGAAGCATAGCCGCATCTGATTTGGTTCAGAACGGGGTGATAATCATGAAAATTACTTTGCATATTTAATCACTGTGAAAACATGAGTACAAACTACTTTCTAGAGATTACCTTAAAAAAAAATTAAAAAAAAACCTTCAGGCTTTGCAGCAAGCATGCCAAGTACTTTGATTTACAGAGAATTATTTGGATTTTATAGAAAGCTCAGTGTTTCAAAGACTTCAAGCTAGTCAGCCACTGGCAAAGAAAAATTTAAAATACTAAAAGCAAAAAAGTTCTGTATAGGAAAATAAAAATTATGTTGAGATCAATTATCTTTCTATTCCTTTCCCCCCCATTCCCAAGTCTATGCCACTTAACAACACAAATTTGAAGCAAATACATTACACAAAATTAGGGGTTCTATCATCCTGTCAAAATCCCTCTCTTCAGGCTTGCTCTCCCGTGTTACCTAACACTAGAGCTTACAGACAAGCAGGCAAACAGGGAATCAAGCAGAACCTTCATAAGGTTTGAAATAGGAGAGTCTGCTTCAGCACTGCTTTCTGGTACCAGTGTGAAGGGATTTAGGGAAAAACCTAAAAACTAAAAAGAAAAGAGGCCAACAAAGCACACGTGTCATCACCCTGTAGCTTCAGGTTTTTCTGTAGATCTCATAGTTAAGGTTCAGCAACACGCAGAGCATTTAGAGAGAAATGCCCAGAGAGATCTGCTCTTCTTACCTAGATTAGATAGATAAATAACACCACGTACACTAGCAGTTAGCACGGGGTACAAAAGAGATGTGTACATATACATGTCTTGCAAAAATTTCGCCAAGCTGGGGGACCTGGATGCCCAGGTGAGTATCGCATGGTATGTAAAACTACATTTGCTGCTGACATAAACAGGCCCAGCTCCACTATATCTATCCAAGCTGACTCTGCTTAACCCTTGGAGTGAATTAGCCCCTGCCTTTATTGTTATCTGCAATTGTTATCTGTTAATCCTTGCACTTGTGAGACAGAGATATTTGTAAATAGCCTAGGATCTGGGAGTTACAGCATAGGCAGGATATCTGACAGATAAGAGTCAAAGGCATCTTAGATTATGAGACAAGCTGTACCAAATAGTTGTGGAAAGCATCTGAGGGATGTTTACCTTTCTGTAGCTATCGCACACACAAAACTCATATAAAGGGTGCCTAAAGTTTGCTCTACAAACTGATGTAATATATACAGAAATATATATGTATCATATGGGCTGCTCTACTATGGATGCATGTTTCTATATGTCACAAACAAATATATGTATAGAAATATATGCATACACCTGTATCCTTTGCATACTTTTCATATAGAGTACACATTCCTTGAAGCATTATATGTTCCACAGCTTCAGCAGTCTAGAGGTTAATGAACAGGCTTTTTCTCACATATGCACAGAACAGATAATTTTCTTTACTGTTCACGATAAGTTGAAGGAGCATTTGAGTGACAGACCAATTTGTCAATCAACTACAAAGTGTTGAGGAAGCTTCCTCTGCATAATTTTACACACGCAGATCAAATGTGACCTCTGATTGCACGGTAGGTATGGACAGTCAAGGTTATGAAGTCCAAAGGAGTCACAAAAATCAGTTTCCTTTCCCGAGCGCCTTGTCTTTCTAGGGTTATCTGTGCACTAAAATAATCACAGGATTTCAAGGGAAAGATGAAGAAATCCTTCTTTATTACTTTTAAGTGCATGCATGCATGTGCAAGGAGGGTGTACGTATAAATTTGTTGTGGAGCTTGAATGTCTATGTTTTTATTTTATAGCCCAAATTATGTTTTAAGGTCTCAACACAGAGACCCCGGTTCTGACATCTCACGCAGTTTCTCTTGAAAGCTATGTTTTAATAGCACCACTGTTCATTTAATGTTAGCCACTTCAGATGATTTCTTTGCTAAAACCTGAATTATGAAAATCGCTTGTCAATTACCCTGGGTAGCTGTGTAAAAGAATTATTGCACATTCACAGTGAAAAGAAAACTTTATTTTCCCCACTTTCCAGTAAAAGCTAATTCAGAATAACTCCATTTAACAGTTATTTTATGCTGAAATACTGAATACCTCAGGGAGTCTTTTAGGGATTTTAAAGTCTCTTTATTTATAAATGATTCATGCTGCATTTTCAGAAAAACCTACAATTAGTGTGGGAAGCACAGAGACTCCTTTGGGAAAGGTAAAAAAAAAAAAATACATGCATTATATACAGCCTTTTTATCTATTGTTGTTTTGCAGTGGACTATAAAAAGAAAAGAACTGGAAAAAAATGGGTAGGAGATATTTTATCTAACCTTTTAAATATATGCCTCAGTTGACAGTATTTTGTGAAGTAGTTACCCTTATGATTTGTACAGCCCACAAAATTCTTTTAATGCAGGTTTCATTTTGGTTTGCACTTTCCAACCCCAGTTATAAATGAGCAAGCTAGCTAAGAGGAGAAGCTTTCTGTGGTAACACAGAAGGACAAATCTTTCCTTCCGTTAGCCCCTGGTGAGAATGATGGTCACTAATGTTTCCATATTGTTTGCTGCCTGGAGAGGTGCTATAACTTAAAGGTCTTTTCAGTGTTTACACCAGCAGGCATCAAAGATCACAGGACCTCATCAGCTTTGCAATGAATCTTTCTGCCCTCTCACACCAGACACCAGATATATATTGCCTTAGTAGTCAGCACTGCAGGAGTTTGTGCACATGCCATCCCTGTTACAAGGTGGCAAAGGCAAAAAGACAAGGAGCGCACCAGACCTCCAAGGCTCCTGCAGCTTTGCCCTTACTGCTGGAACCACAGCAAAGATTGCAGCATTCCTGCAGTAACTGTCCAGTTAAGCCCTGCTCTTCAGGGGGAATGGTTTTAAACAAAAGAAGGGGAGATTTAGATCAGATTTTGGGGGAGGTTTTTACTAAGAGAGCAGTGAGGTGCTGGGACAGGTTGTCCAGAGAGGTTGTAGATGCTCCATCCCTCCTGGAGGTGATTAAGGCCAGGCTGGATGGGCAACATGATCCAGTACTTGATCCAGTGGCTGGCAATTTTGCCCGCATCAGGGGAGTTTGAACTTGATGATCCCTGAGATCTCTTTCACTCCAAGCCATTCTATGATTCTATTATTTAAGAAACCAGAAACGTAAACCTCCATTCAGTCAGACCTTTTCTGCACTGATATTAGTCATTTCCAAACAGCGCCACACCTCTGAAAGAATTGCACTCACATGAACTGCAAAGCCAAACAGATACTATTGGTTTCAGGACCATCTCCACGGTGCCTTTGCACTGATGTTGGTACAAGTGAACAACCACCAACTGCAAACACAATTTCTCAAGCATCATAAAGGTCACCCACAGCCCTTCTATTACAGCAGCAGCATTCAGTGCAGTAATTGCAGAACTGGAGGTGCAATCATCCAGACCTGAAACCATCCAGACCTCTTTGCTCAAATGAAAAGGGACAGCAAGAAGGACGCATGAAGACAACACCAGCTACTCATTTCGTTGGCCAACAGTATAAATACGTAAGGTGTGCTTTGGGTTTCTTTTTGCTATTGATAGTACTTAATTTTATATGGAACATATTAGACTTAAATCTAGAACTGTATGAAATCTGCATCACAGTCCTGCTGGCTTGTATCCATCTTGACCCTTTCCCAGATAACACCCAGTAGAGATAAGGATAGCTCTAAAATAAGCAGAAACTCTTAATTTGCAGTTAGTTGATATTTTTCAGTAAATGTCAGCGAGTCATACACACGAAGAAGCAGACTGCATTCATACCAGGATGTACTGCATTACCCCAGTAGCTTAGATACCAACAGGTAGAAGGTGCAAAGGAACCACTTCAGCAACTGGGAATACCAGAAAGAAGGGTATCATGAGGTAGCAGGTAAAAGCAGAACAGCATAGCTGAGACAGTTACTGTGCATCAACCCACTAGAAAGAAAAATGTGGCTCTTAACTTTTGGCTTCTTAACACAGTAGTCTATATTTTTTTAATTCTGCACATAATCTCCCATGGCAGTGCTATAAAATTCAAAATACACAGCCTATTCAGTATCACGTTCAATGTATTATCAACCAAAAAGCTAACACCAATCCCTTGTGCACTGGGTTTTCCACAACATCCACCGAACAAAGAGTGGGCTTTTTCTTTCTCTTTTGAAACCATAAAAATAGCTAAGCCTATCTAGCACTTCAAGCATCCTCCAAGCAATTATCCTAATTATACCTTTCCAATTAAGAGTAAACTATCTGGAAAATTCTCCAGAACTTGGTGAAATGGTGAGTTGTATTACCATGTCAGGGAAGAAAATGGAAAAAGACAGAAAGAAAAAAGGAAGGAAGGAATACTTTTTTGTTTTAAATAATCCCGAAAATTAACCCTCTCCAGTCAAGTTATCCATGCCTATGACATCAAATGATGGTGTCCAGTTTCCTGAAGGTTCTGGACCTAAGAAGACACAGCATGATTTCTATAGCAGAAGGTCTGTTCTTTTCTTCATTTATATTGCCACAGATCTCCCACCCAAAGAGCAGAAATGCATCAAGATTTGTGTGATTTTCAAGCCAAGGAGATTTCTGTTGATTTTCTTTTCATGGGAAAACTTCTGGAAAATTAAGGAGCAGAGATCCTGATAGCTGTGACAGGACAATTAGCAGAGTAAGATGAGGCTGAATCTTGAGGGCAGCTTCACTATTTTAGCTTCCTGGTAAAGAGAAGGAGCCAAATCACTTAGACTCATTTCTCAGAATCAAATAAAATATTAATGATTGGAAACAACACACTTCATATTGCCAAAGCAGATTAGGCAGTATCTATACGCAAGTCAGCCATAATCTCCACCTCAGCTGAAGTCCTGCAATCTCTCAGATGAGTTATCACAGAGTTTTAGATATCTCGTGGCCCAATTCACTTGTATCTGTGTGTGGATCCCAAAAATCCCACTGTTTCTATATCAAAATAGTTGACTGTAGACATATCCACTGTGGAGGAAAAACTCAATAGACTCAATACTATAGTAAGAGATGTAGAAGCAATGCTGAACTAAAACCAAATTTTATTCTTATATTACCTGTACGAGAAATGCTATCACAACTTCCACAACTACAAAAAAAATAGGTATAATTGTTTCATTCATTTCTTTTTTTCTGTTTTTTGTTGTAACTGTTGCTTTTTTTTTTCCCAGAAAGGAAAGCAAGAAGTGTATTTTAGGTAATGAATGCAATATAATATGGCAAAAATTAAATGAAAAAAATAACTTTATGTGAAAAAAAAAATCCTCAGAAATTTGTAACATGAAAATAATAATTCTGGTGTTTTGTTTCTTCTTTATAAATAGGAAGATGAGATGATTATGTCACAAAAGTTGGAAACTGAATGATCAGGTGTAATACCTGAAACTGCTTTTAGTCCTAAGAATAATAATCCATTTCACAATGATATCTAAGAATGAAGTTTTAACTTTTTGTAGTGTTTCCTTACTCTACTTTTTTTTTTCTATCTATAAGAAATAATACTTCAGCAATAAAATTGCAAGCTTCATACTGATGTTTTGCTACCCCTCTCTCTCAAGCCATAAACTGGTGTTAAATCACAACAGTATACATTTCACCATCTGAATGAGCATCACTGAGGGCAAACCAATCACAACGCTTTCATCAACTAAGATAATCCTTAAATTTGATGATAAGCAAAATACAAGAAGCCAGCTAGGATTTGTAGATACTCCAAAGAAGATGGGACAGGCTCAGGAACAAGTTGGTAAGGTCCAGTTAGAACTGCAGGTCAGCCATTCCCCTGTCAGGAGATCCAGCTCCTCAGAAAGTACTGCAGGAGGTTATTGTGTTTGTCCCTGTGGAAGAGGCCTTCCAAGGAAACTCATTTCAGTGGCCTTCCAGTTCACTGAAATGCTTTCATAGATTTCAGGCCACAGGATTAATGCCCAAATCCAGCAAAGCATATAACTAACTTTAAGCCTGTATGTAATCTCAGTTAAGTCAATTAGGCTGCCTGTATGCTCCAAGGTAAGCAGATCTTGAAGTACTTTGCTGGTCTGGTGTGATTATCCCTCCTGATGCACATACTAACTGCTAACCAATATACTGCAGAAACCTGCCTTCTGCCTTCAGATCCGAAATGCATCTCTTGAGTACCTGATGCACATCAGCAGCCCTGCTACAGCTCTCCTGAACCCACAGAAGGGCTGAGCAAAGAATAAATAAAGGGATGCTCCTTTCTCATTTTGTGCAACATAATGGAGAAGTTAGATGTGCAGCTGGATTCTTTGACAGGTGAATAATACTCACCTTCAGCATCTCTCCATAAAAAGCAAGACAAAGCAAACTTCCAGTTCTGAAATTTTCTGTGCAGAGCTATTTTTGTGTCACCTATTTTACATTAACACTGTTTGTGGATATAATACGATCTTGCTATCACACAAGTCAGAGCCTCTTTAATCTAGGTATAGGCATATCACTGCTCAAGCTACATGTCCTTGCAGCCAGCCTGCAAGCATCAGTAAGCCTAGAAGTAGTGTATTAACCCCTGAATGCCTCGACCAAACCATTCCAAAACATTTCTGTGGGCAGATTATGATCTGCTAAAACTACATCCAGAACTCAAAGACCTTCTGAATTTCTTCGTCCTCACCAGCTTCTGGTAAATTGTCAGAAATCCCAGCAGGACAATCTGCACTTGAGCCTGCTTGACCTACAGCAGCTTCTTTTGATGGCTTGAAGAATGAACCCAATTTGCAGTGGAAATACCATTCCTCTGTACTACATTTCAGGAAATGGAAGCCCCCACCTGAAAACTGTGCAAGATCTCCAGAGTAAATCATGTAAATCTGTCGTGTAAATATGTATTCATGGGGTATTCAGAGCTTGGACCATTGCCATACAGACTGTTTCCTATCAACTGAATGTGTATTTAAGGACTTGAAAAAAAAACAGAGAGCTCTGACCTGAGCTGTTACAATACATCTCATTTCTGCCGCAGCCACGGTAATCTCCCCATGCTCTAGGCCCACACAAAACCTTATGCACAATGCAGGATTACAAACAGGACAAGGCTCCTTCTTGATGCATAAGGCTGTTTGCTAAGGAGAAAGGACTACCGCATCTCCTGGAACATCCTGTGCAATCTTCCTGCATTAGAGAGCAAACTGAACAATTACAGGCAAGACCACATGCACTAATCTGATTTCTCAGGTGGTAAGAACAAAATCCCTCTTTCCATATTTAAATCCAAGGGAAAACGTTAAAGCAACAGTACTGTGTACTCTACCAATAGCGTCCATCATGGAGCAATATTCAATTCAATTTCCCAGTTTAAACTTGTTTTCATATATAGACCCTATTCTTAGAGTTGAGTTCATCCTGAGGTATCTGCCTTAATGCACTGTGCTGCTATCTCAGAATTATCTGCTTTTTGCAGCTATCCCAACCTGCTAATTAATAACAGGAATTCACAATGGGAGTTCTCTAGCTGAAATCACAGCTAGAAATAGATAAGAAAACAGCATATAGTTTTAATATTTTTTTTAATAAACTGCATGCAATGGTTCTGCTTTGTCATTTACTGTCTATCATGGGTTCTGACATAATGAAACATGACATGATGTAACCATTAAGATGACCCAATATAGCATAACCAAATGCAAAATTATTCATTCTGACTAAGCATGTCAAATTTTTTTTATTATTTTTCTTAAGTTCTACACTCCACCCTACTGCTAACTAATTAATTCTACTTAGGTACCAGGTACAGGACTGCAGCAAAGATGCCTGTGCAGTATCAGTTGAAATATCACATATTGATAAGCAGGAAGATAACTGTCATGTTCAAGTGATGGTGAGGCTACTTCTGAACTAAGGCCTGTGTTTCGTGCTGGGAACTATAAAGGCAATGCTCTACAGAATAGAAAACCTGATGTTAGAAGACTTTGAGCACAATCAGGACATTAAATGTGTTGTCTTTGTAAACATTTTTTGTACAAGCTGGAACTATGTAGCAACTGAAGAAAAGAAAAAAAAAAAGGATAAAAAAGGAAAAAAAACACCAAAGAAAGAATTTTAAGAAGACAAAGTGGTGCACAGAAGGATAAGGATATGAATCTTTCTGTCTGTCAAGGTGTAACACGCTGGAGTGCTCATGATATAAACAGAATGCATCTGCTCTGTACTCTGGTGACTGTAAAGGTCAGCTATTCAGTACAACAGACTAAATGTAAGAATTCTTAAATTTATTGCAAAAGAATGATATTATACAAGAGCTGATCCAAAAGTAATGCCTCCTATTTTATTATGCTGGCCTACAACACCAGAGGCAGATGGTGGTAGTGTAATAGTAGAGGTTAAACCCTCCCACAACTATCCCACTTATTTTTTTTTATTTCTTTATTTTTTCCTGTGTGACAGATGGCAGCAAAGGAATAGTCTGACACAGAAGCATGTATGAAGCACAGGTGCGTCACTGAATTCTTCTGTGTGGAAATGATGGCACCCACTAACATTCATGGACATTTGCTGAATGTTTATAGAGAGCAAACGGCAGATTTGTGACAAAAGAGCACAATGAGGTGGTACATTTCAGCAATGGTGACAGTGATGTGGAACAAGCCACATTCTGGACAGTCACACACAGCTGTCACAGCATTAAATGACAACAGCTCATCTACACCAATCAGCAGATTACAACCAGGAAACTGTGTATGGAGTGAATATTGGCTTCAATGAGTTAGAAACAACAGCAGCAACGTTGCTATCATTACTGACTGCTACGTCGTGATGCTAAGATGAAGTCAGGCCAGAGAAGGAGACAACCTTCCTCTTCCAACGTGATAACAGAACACATACCAGTTTGAAGATCATGGACCATATTGACAGTCTTGGCTAGACTGCCCTACCACACCCAAGGTAGAGTTCAGATTTTGAACCTTCTGATTTCACTCTGTTCAGGCTGATGAAAGATGGACTGTATGGGAAACATTTTCCTAGCAAAAAAAAAAAAAAACCAGCATAGCAGTGGTGTAATAGTAGGTCACTTCCACTGGTGCCAATTTTTATAAGTCTGGCTTGCAGGTTTTTATTCATTGTTGGTGAAAATGCATAGTGAACAGTGGTGTCTACATTGAAAAAAAGTGTTTTGTAACTGAAAATTTGCTCTATTAAACAGTGGATATTTGTTCTTCGCAACATTGTAGTGTACATGGAAAAAAACAGGAGGCATTACTTTCAGAGCAACTTACATACATCTGCCTTCTATCCCTTGCCATTACTAACAGGGTACATGAGTAAGTGACAGACTATACAGACATGCTTTCAGAAATATTAACTCCCCGGCACAGTAGCAAGGGTTAAGGAGAGAGTTTCAGATTTAAGTTCCCCTCATTACCATTCAGAAAACTATCATTTAATATTAAGGTAATTGTAACACAAGGACATGAGTCATGCCCTTGTGTTACAATTACCTTTAATATTAAATAATAGTTTTTGTAATGGTAATTTCCTTTGGGGATGTTTCATTCTAAATTAGGCAGTTTTGAGTGATGTCTGTCTTTGCAGATATCTCTATCAGCTGCTAAAAGCTCTCCTACAAGTGCACATCCACAATCTGTAGGTATTCCGGGACCATGAATGCTGCTCCACTGAAGTCACTGTCCTTTGTAATCTGTTAACAACTTGGCTATTTGACTATTTCCACAGTCATGACTTCCTTTTTGAAATCTACACAGAAGAGTGTATCCCTTGCTCTACTGTGCTACCACTCCATCCACATCCTAAGCTGCCTGGTTACAGTAAAAGCTATGACACTGTCACATCGTGAGGTGGGCAGTAGAGGAGTGACAGGGTTTAACTTCTTACTCAGATGACTTAGTGTCTGAGTGCGGAGTTGATACTAGGAGCTGGAAAAAAGTTTTTGAAAAGAACTTTAATTTAACTACTAGAAAATATTTCCTAATTAGAAACAGTGTGAGCTCAGAAATCACAGGAGCTTTCAGTAAACCAAGCTTGTGCTCCATATAACAAGCACAGTTTTCTATAAATTATCATAACCATACAAACATGACTAAAGACTAAGAAGTCCTTTTCAGAAAGGCATTATTTAAAAGAGAAAAGAACAGACACTAAAAGCAACAAGATCCTACTGCTGATGGATTACGAGAGGAAAATTCTTGACAGTGAGCCCTCAGTACTCCCTCTGAAGCTGTATAAACCCCAAGGACATCTTTCAGTTTGCACAGAGCCTTCTGCACTCAGAACTATAGGAAGAAGACACAGGCTTCCTTGAAAACTTTGGGCTCCAAAGCAGGTGTGAGGAGCACCAAGCCCTGGTACTATCTGAGAGCTCTTTCCCAGAGGCATGAACCAGCTTTTCAGTAGAACAGGTAACATCCTAGGAAGTACTTGCACCACATTTCCTGTTTTGCAACAGAGGTAAAGTGCCAAAACTAGGTTTGAGGATAAATGGTTCTTCACACCACTTTACCTGCTAAAAACAGGCAAAAAAGAGCTGCCATTCTTCCTGGTCCTCACAATGCTGTTAAATGAATATTGAAGAAAGGGGAAGTTCTAAACTCCCTGACACAGATATGCCAATAAGTGTCTGTAAAATTCCTGAAAGCATCTCAATTTCCCTTCCTGATAAGTATCTGGGACAATGTCAAGCTTTCACCAGCAGAAGATATATATCACAGGTATAAATTCGAGAGAAATTGAGTCTCATAAAGGAATTCCATTTGAAATGACCATAACTTTAGTGTAGAAGCAGTTTAAAGAGCTCTGCATTTTTATCTCCAATATTGCTTGCCCTTGTCAGGGCAATAGTTACTTTTTTTTTTCTTTTTGTCTCTCTTTCAGAAGTCTGAAGTACAAGCTAGGGGCTAGATGAAACCATCTTCTCTGGTTACTGCTTAAAAATCCCACATGATTCCACACGGAGCAAGCAAGCTCTGTGCAGTCTCTCTACTACATTTGAACAACACAGGTAATGAAATACTGGTGCTTCAGATCATTAGTCAGGCAATTATGATTTTTGTTTATTTGAGTTTAATTAAAATTAGTCTCGGAAAGCATCCATTACAAGAAGAGATCCTCACTGAACAACCAATACACAACAGTCCTCAGCTACTAAATAGTCTCAGTTCTTCTCTCCAGCTTAAAAATAATAATAGTAAGGAGAACTCACTTAACCATTTAACGTGCTTTCCTCTACAGATTTCAAATCACGAGTGAAAGGAGGCAGCATCATTCTCTCCCTCATTTAACCCAAATCATGTAGACTGGGGAAAAGAAGAAATCAAAACTCTGTTCCGCAATTTATACCACCTGGTTATCTGACCCAATGCACCACAAAGCTACTCACCAGTATTTTTTAGTAACCTGTCTTTGTCTGCTGAAAGGCAAAGCCTTTGTGCAATTAAGCACATCTCCACTGAAGACAACAGTGTCATACCCACTTAGACCTGCCCCACATTTTTTTTCAGATGCAACCCACTCCATTTAGACAAATCTGTTTTCTTCAAGTGCCATCCTGTATGTATTTGTGGCAGAGAAATGGTAAGACAGCAAACACATTCATCTTTAATCTGATGGATACTTCACCACATGCCAGGATGTGTGTTTCAAGGTATACTGTCTGAGAAATCAGTTCTCAGAATTCATAGAGTGGGGGTTTACAAAGAGACAGATGTAGAAATGCTTACATGTTGTGACTAAAAAGCTGATTGGCCCAAGTACATGAAATAATACAACTCTAAAATTGAGACTAGCACAGGCTTAATGATGCAAATTTCAGTTTTATAATCCTTATCAATTTCCAGGAAACAATGTAACATAGCAAAATTATGGGGGAACCAAAGGGTTTCTCGGTTTATTAGGTACATGATCCAAATCCTGTAAAATTCAGAGGCAGTCTTTGCATAGAGAATAATGGACCTCGGAGTGGGCTCTGTGCTAGAGTTATTCCTGGCTGTAGAAGCAAAAATGCCCCCAGCCACAGAGCTGCAGACATGTACTTTATATGCAAAAATACAATTCCTTGGTGAGAACTCTATACATTATGCTTATAGGAAAAAGTTAAATAATGCATCTATCTGTTACTATTGTTTTTCTTATTAAGCAGAAAGGGAGGAATTCAATATTCAATTCAAAAATAATTTTTGGAGAGAAGAAGGAGAGTGGGGGTGGATGAATATATATATCTAAAATCACAACATGATACTAATGTTCAATTACAAAAAACTTTAGAGAAGTCTATTTATTTATTTATTTATTCTAATTCTAAATCCCTACCACTACACAACAATGTCACATTTTAATGTAATATCATGTCCAATGCATATTCATGAAATAAAAATCTTGGCAGTGGCACAAGAAAAGTGGGATGAAGTGTGTTTGGTGGAGTGCGTCACGTTTCCAGACCAGCGGATTTTTTGATTAAAGTCCCTTATCCGTTTTATCATGCATATCCACTCTCTGATTAAAGTGATCTGGAGCTGACACTCACAATGTCAGTATGCACTGAGACCCTTCACACAAAACATGGTTGGAATTTATATGCTCAAAAAAAAAAAAAAAAAGAAAAGAAAAGAAGGAAGGGAGGGGGAGGAATAGACCAACCGAACCTACTACATTAAAATAAGTATATAGGTATATATCTACGCACTGGAAAAAACACATTTTGAATTGTTTCTTTTAGACTCACATATTTCTTTTTAACATTGACAAGATACTAATACAGCATATTTTATTTCCATTTCAGAAAATATCTATGGTGTGAGTTTTTTTCTCTTTGTTACGTGGGGCTTTCAATCAACATGCCTCCACGCTGGGATGAAGAACAGAGCAAGCTAAGGTCTCCCACGGATACCAAGAAATAATGAATTCCTCCAAACTTACATGCAGGCCTTCATCATTTTTTTTCTTTCAAACTTTGTTAATTACAGAATCACAGAATTGTAGGGGTTTGAAGGGACCTCCAGAGATCATCGAGTCCAACCCCCTGCCAAAGCAGGTTCCCTACACCAGGTTGCACAAGTAGGCATCCAGGCGGGTCTTGAATATCTCCAGAGAAGGAGACTCCATAACCTCCCTGGGCAGCCTGTTCCAGTGCTCCGTCACCCTCACTGTAAAGAAGTTCTTGTGCACATTTGTGCGGAACTTCCTGTGCTGCAGCTTTCGGCCGTTTCCCCTTGTCCTGTCTCCACATACCGCTGAAAAGAGTCTGGCCTCGCCACTCTGCCCCCCACACCTTAGATATTTATAGACCTGGATCAGGTCTCCTCGCAGTCTTCTCTTCTCAAGGCTAAACAGACCCAGCTTAGTCAGCCTTTCCTCATAGGAGGGATGCTCCAGGCCCTTCACCATCTTTGTGGCCCTCCACTGGACTCTTTCCAAGAGATCCCTGTCTTTTTTTGTACTGGGGAGCCCAGAACTGGACGCAGTACTCCAGATGAGGCCTTACCAGGGCAGAGTAGAGAGGGAGGATCACCTCCCTCGACCTGCTGGCCACGCTCTTTTTAATGCACCCCAGAATGCCATTGGCCCTCTTGGCCACAAGGGCACACTGCTGGCTTATGGCCAACCTGTCGTCCACCAGGACACCCAGGTCCCTCTCCGCAGAGCTCCTCTCCAGCAGGTCATCCCCCAACCTGTACCAGTGCATGCGATTATTCCTCTCCAGATGCAAGACACTACACTTGCTTTTGTTAAACCTCATCTGGTTTCTTTCTGCCCAGCTCTCCAGCCTGTCCAGGTCTCCCTGAATGGCAGCACAGCCTTCAGGTGTGCCAGCCAATCCTCCCAATTTTGTATCATCAGCAAACTTGCTGAGGGCCACCACTATCCCCTCATCAAGGTCATTGATGAAGATGTTGAACAAGACCGGACCCAGCACCGACCTCTGAGGAACACCACTAGTTACAGGCCTCCAACCAGACTCTGCACCGACAATGACAACCCTCTGCACTCTGCCAGTCAGCCAGTTCTCAACCCACCTCACTGTCCACTCATCTATCCCACACTTCCTCAGCTTTGTTATAAGGATGTTGTGGGAGACAGTGTCAAATGCCTTGCTGAAATCAAGGTAGACTACATCCACTGCTTTCCCCCCATCCACCCAGCCAGAGAATTAATGTATCTTTCTACATTTAAACCACAGGATATTTGTTATGAAAACTGATTGCATGGCAGCAGAGGTATGTGGATATTGCAACAAAAAGTTTAACACAGATCCACAGATCTCTGTTCAGGCCTCAGGAGCTTCCAAGCATGTTTATATCACCCTGTTTTCAAACCTCAGCACATTTACAAGGATGCAAATTATCTAGGTATGAGTCCATACTCTTGAAAATAGGGATGACCGTTTTTCTGGTAGAGATGGATCCAGTCCTCAGACTTTTTAAGTTTGTGGTCACATTCGATTCAGAAGGTACTTCACCTCTATTGCAGAAGGTGCTTAAGAATGTGCTCAACTTTAAGCTCAAGATCAATGAAATTTACGTATGTACTTGAGGTATTTATGAACAACAGGATTTTAATAGTATCAGTAACAAAGGTTTTACAAATGTTCTTTCCCTCTAGGAATACAACAGTCTTTTGCATTTCTAAATAGAGTTCCATCCATGAAATAATTATGGAATGGCAATTTTGGTTTCAGAGAGATCTTTTCAGAGGTCTCTGAGGTGCTTTTTAAAGCCTCCCTTTAAGCTCTAGAATTCTGGATCTTTTATTTTCAGTAACTTGTACTTCCTTAATAGGTTTAATGTATCCCATATAACTTTGGCTATTTAATAAATGACTTGTGTAAAGTCTGAACTACATTCTCATTTTCCTATCTTACTATGTTGAGAGGTGGGGTTTTTTTGTTGCTGTTGGGAAGTAATCTTCACTAGGCAAAGCAAGCAAAGCAGTGGCATGTTTAAGGTCCATTGCTGTTACTCTTCTCACATACTATTCAGACGTTTGCTTTAGTGCCAAAGTTCAATCGATATGCTATTCCAATATTAGGCTTCTTCAGAGCACTACTACCAGTCATGCTGAACTGTTGCTATATTGCAGCTTTGACACACATTGCATAAGAATTACTGAAGGACTGTCAAATTAATTCCATTGGTGAATTAAGTCTCTTACTTCATCAAAAACTTTAATAAAGCAAATATAGTAAGAGTCTAGGGAAAAGTATATTAGTTCCTTTTACTTGCAAGGGCCATAGTTTGAAGATCTTCTGCATAAAACCCTCTGAAACACACTCTAAAACAGAAGCTATGGTGTAGGTTTTCTGCACTCATTCTTTCTGTTCACCAGAAATTCATCATTCCTGCATGACAATTCTGAAAGAAGAGCATTCAGAACTTAAGATAAAACGTGGGAAATTTCAGAAAAAACTTTCTGGAAAAAAACACTACCAGCAATGAAGTGTGTTTTTATCAGCACGAACATAAACTGCTGGACAGTTTCACAGTGAATAGCCCAAAAGCAGAGTTTCCACGCATCAGTGGTGCATACAGTTGCAGTGGCAACTGAAATCTAGCAGCCAGCATTGCTTCTTCTGTAAAATACACTTTGTGCTGCCCTACATTTGCAGTGCTTATGGGGAAATTAATTCTACACATTTCTGATAGATCCTTGTAAGGAGGTTGCTTCTATGGCAAATATTGTGGATAAGGTACAGTTAAACCATAATAGTGACCTATGCAAAAGTGATACTACAATAAACCAGCTCAGCTACTAAATACACTTAAGGGACTACAGACTAAGGATTCATATATAAGGACTAAGACCTCATATATAACTTGCCTTTTCTACCTTTAAGGATACCTTGGAATGACCTAATGACTTCAAACAGCAGCTACAACCATAAGCAAAAGCCATGCTCTTGTGCCTCAGTTATTTACGTCTAAAATCCTAAAGAAATACCAGGAAACACTTAATTTGGCATTCCATAACAACAAACTGAACGAAAATCACCACCAAACCCTTGAGTGGTTGGAAGCCTGATTGTGGGCATTTAAAATTTTCCAATTCTGCAATCATGTCCCATGTTTTCAGACCAGTAAGGGCAGCACTCTAAAGACCATAGCAAGTTTCTATCACTGACTACTGCTCTGAACATTTACTTAGGATTTACAGGTCAGGAGTCCATAGCTGGTCAGAGCAAAGATGCATTTCATCCCAATAGGGAACCTCACATTCACTTGCCAATCTGGCCCTTTGTGTTCAGGTCAGTTATGAAGACCCATTACAAAACACCTCTGACCCCACTTCAAATACAACTCTATAAGTAAGCACAAAATGTTGCCCACTCCATGCCCCACACATGCTGAGTGAATACAAAAGGCTGGACTCTTCTCCTCCAGCTTCAATATCCCCTTTATAGCAGAGTTCTCTGGGTGGTCAGTGGAGAGCAGTGAGCATTTGAAAGGACTGCTCTCATTCAGCTGTGAGCAGAAACAGCAGGTGAATCTTTCCCAAAATTTTTTTCTTTTTTATTATAGGAGAACTCACTCAAGGGTCTACCTCAGGTAAAACAAACAAAGAAATAAATAAAAGCCACACTAGACTATTCTGTAGATGCCAAAGGTGAATGAAATGAATCACTGAATTCTTACCAAATACTTTACCGCCTACATAGCACAATTAATGAAACTGAACTTTTCCTCCAGATATCCATGCATTTATTTCCACCCTTTTCTATCATGCACATATTTACTCACTACCGTGAGCAGCACGAAAGCCATCTCAGAAGGAAAGATGAGTAAAACTACCTTATATATAGCCAAGGCCCCAACTAGGCTGAGAGGCAGTTGCAAAATCCTTCACTGACCTCTTATTATTCTCCATGGAAATAAAGAGCTCAATTTGCATGTGGTACCCAGCTGAGCATCATTTGTCCTGTGTGCTGACAGTAGAGATTTGCATGGATGAAATCAAAGATATATCTACAGTACCGAGAAATTGTTTAGATAATGCAAAACCTAACATATAGGAAGCATACAACTTTTCCATGAGCTGTTTGCAAAATGTTCACAAGCCAAATATTATACTTAAAATTGTAGACCTGTCCAGTTAGCAAACACGTTTGAAGATTTGGGGATTGTGTTTTCAATCTCCTCCCAGAAAAGATAAATTAAATTAAAAATAAATAAATAAAATTACTGGATACAGATTAACCATTCAAATCCCAGTGATTACTATGAATCTGCATACTTGTTAATTTGCACCCCAGATAGCTACTTTGTCCTCACTTAAGACCCAAGACTGAGCAGAAGTAATGATAAAGTAGGATCTCATATCACTTAATGTCTCATATTACAACTTCCTTACATTTAGAAGCTATACAGCACTAGTCAGTAGTACATGAGGCATTATGAATAATGAATAACTTACTACAGCATAATTGCCAAAGTAAATGAATAAAGCACAATCTCTGTTCCAGCATCCTTGCTTTTAAAGAGTGTATTCTCTTACTAGAGGGAGAAATGAAGACAAATGTTTGTGAAAGATGCAACAGCAGGAGTGTTGGTAAGAAAGAGGGGAACAACAAAAATCATAAATGCATACACATGTACAATTACACAAGTGAGAAGAGCTACAAAATGGTGAGCTCAAATGCAAATCTAGGAGGGGAGAAAAAAAAAAGAAAAATCAAAGCAAGATGAGGAAGGTTTGCAAAGCAATTGAAAGTTCTCAGAGATAGGAAATCATGGCTGCAAGGGCCACTGACATCTGTGCATAGGAAACCATGCATACTCTGATGCCAATTGTTATTTTGAGGCCTCCAATTCAAAGACCAGAACCCACTGCCCATTTGTGAATGCTTCTCAGGTAACTGTTAAGGAAGAAAAAGGCTCAGTCTACTTAATAAAGAAGTCTTTAGCACAAAAAATAAAACCTACCACTTTATTCCCAAATAAAAACTCAGTTAACCTCACCCTTTGGCTGATGTCCTTTTGCAAGGGCTGAAGATGGGTGTCTTGAACCCAAGTCAAAATTCAGTGACTAAGGCATAAACTGCAGCTGTAAATCAGCTGTGTTGAGTAAAGAGATGACCCCACTCCCTAATTAATTTGTCACTGCTGTTCTTACATATTTCAGTTAGTATCTCAACAAGGAGGAGGGGATCTACAGGATCTCAAGAGTATGCTTTTCCCTTCCATAATGACTAAGTGTAAATGCTGGTAGCACTGGAGCGCACAACAATGTGTTTGGGAAGAGTGGAGAGGATCAATTCCATCTCCCCCTCTGCCTCTCAGGTTTTTAATTCAGCTGTCTACTCCACAAATTGACAATTACAACAGAAATACACAGGGCTATTCACATACAAACAACATACAGTACTCTACACAGTCTGTGTAATAGATACATGTTATGAATATCAATACAACGTACAGTTTCTAATTAATGGGATTTAGGGTTGGGGCTTTTTAACTTAACTCCTATAGCTTCTTTTTGAGACTTCTGCATATATTTTCTATTTTTGAGGGAGGTTATAAATCCTGTTTTAATGTTTTGCTGTTTATGCAGATTTCCAAATATAAAGGCATATGGTGACAGAGTGGCACTAACTATCTGCTTTTCAGCATACATTCCTTTGCTATTACAAGAAAAGAAGGCCTGATGGAAAGAAAAAAAAAAAAAAAGGAAAAAAAGCAGTGTCCAAATTGTCACTGCATTAGCATAGCACTGGTTCAGATTTCTCAGCTTTTCTCTTGAACTCTTATTCACTAATAGCTCTATTGGCTCCTGCAGGGCAACTGTGGATGCTCCTTCATGTCATAAGGTAGAGTGGGTGCTCAAGTTTATAATTATAGTTTTAAACTGGCAGGAAAAAAAGAAGAGAGAAAAATAAAGAAGTTTTTTGAGTCAGAGGTTCTCCTGACACGGGCAGCCTCACTGCATGGGTTTCATGTATCCAGTTTGCATTTTGCCTGATAACGTAGCAGGCACATCACGCTATTCTAAAACAGCAGGATTATTTTCTCCATTCTAATTGATGAACAGCTGTGCTGTAATAGACTACAAAGCAAAGCATCACTGATCGCTCCTCAGGCCACCCCAGGAACTGAACACTCCACAGGGAACCAGAAAAGAATGAAAGTTAAAAAAAAAAAAAAGTGAGAGAAAAAAGAAGAGACATCAAACATTTCCAAATATCCTCCTCTGGATTACTACTATTATTCAGTATCCCATTCGGCAATAATTAATTCGAATTTTCCCTGCAGTAACTCTGGTGTATGACCTAACCCTAAAACAGTTGTACATTATAAAACATAAATATCAGCTCTTTTGAAAGTGAAATGTTAGAGTCCATAACTATTTGTCACTGTGCATCAGCATTCACTACATTCAAGTCACTGCTGGGATCACATGTTCCCTAGAGGTGCTTTTGTCCCAGGAAGCCCACATTAGCCAGTCATTAATCTGCTATAATTCAGTATCAGTCCCTTCATTCTACTTTGTCAAAGTTATTGTTATTATTCCATGACTCGCTATGGAATTGCAGCTCATCTCAATTTCTGTGTTGTCTACTTTAACATGCTACCACAGTAAGCTGAAATACACTGATGTGAAACTATCCAACTCAGTTTGGAGTCCAATTTGGATTTCCAGTAGAATGTTAAAATGAGGGTCAGGCTCAGACTCACTGCAATGGAATCTTGTAGTGCTTTCTTGAAAAATTTGTATCCCAAAGGCTGGAAGCCTTGAGCATCACTGGAAATATTTGATTATTTGATAGGTCGAGACTTCATAAGCTTTGCAACATTCCTCAACTTTCCATTATCTTTTGCTACCAGAAATGGCTGCTCAACTTGAATTCGAAGTTTAATAGGAGAGTCATCTTTCTATTTTAGAGACAGTCTAGAAGCAAGAATCAACCTGATGTCTAAAAGATAGATATGCTTCCATTCCCTTACCAGATGCTATGGGGGAAGATCAGACTCGCAATCCTAATTTAAGACTCATTTTGCCTTTACTGTGTTTTCTGGGGACAAAAGTGTAAGAAATAGTTAAAGGATGCTTCTTCTTGTATCAGTGAACCAGTTCCAAAAGCACAGACTCAGTTCAATCAAAATTAGTGACAAGAAAACAATCTCCCCATTCTGCTCAGCAATGGAAAGGTTTTGTTCTTATTTTGTGTTACTGGAAGTGATTTGCTACATCTTTCCTATAGGTAAGCTGTGTCCTTATGTGTTCTTTTGTCTAGATAAGTGTTATCCTGTAAATGAACACAATAAGACTTCCGTTTATCTTAATGCTATTAAAAAAAAAAAAAATCACAGATATAAGAAATCAATAACCATCCACAACAATTTACCAAGGATTCAGTCTGGGTAGAAAATTTCAAATTGCATTGATTTTTTTACAAGGAAAAAAAGCCAGTTGACAATAAGCTTCAACTAACAAAATGCCACGTGCACACAACTGGAAGGGATTCAGAAAGGCAGTTATTTAAAACCTGAACTGCCAATTAAGACATGTAAGACAGCTTAGAAAACAAAAAATCAAGCCCTGGACACTGACATGTGACTTAGTTTCTATGCCTCAGTTTCACCATTAATTACAGGAGAGGAAAGCAAAACCACAAAGAACTTTAAGACTCATATCTAAGAGAAGCTTCATTTAGTGCATATGCCACCATCCATCAGCTGTTGAACTCAGAAGAGCTGTGTAAGAACTGTGCTCATCAGGGATGCCAAGTTCATCTGGGGTATAATTTAAGGTGTTGATTTTAACTTACCAACATCTTTGAAGACTGGCTATTCAAAAAGCTACCCTCTTTTGTAACTGCTAACTTCTGCTAAAGGGCACAAGGTAAAAGCCCCCAGACTGAAAGGTCAGTTGTCTGTTAGATGCGAATCACCAGTGAGGAGATGGCTCACAGCTACACTTGTTGGAAAGGCCTCAGGCTTCCAAGCAGGCTAGAAGACACATTACTTTCCTATAAAAATCACAAATTATAATGTTTTTAAGGTTTGGGGCTTTAGTAGGAGTTGTTTTTTGTGTTGTGTTTTTGTTGCTGTTATATTTTTTATGTCAGCTTGAAAATCTGATTGAGCTGATTAGCAGACGTATGGTCATCTTGTTAATCACTGTAAATTTAACATGATTTGTTCTTGCTCAAAGAATGATGTGGTAAGCACATTTCAAAATTGATTTGGGAAGAATGAATAATAAAATGCACACTGTATAAAAGTAGAGCAAGGCATAAGATATTTTCCATGTTTATTCTTATTAGTTAAAAATCAACCCTTTTCAGCCCATTTTTCAGTCCAATTGTATGAGGAGTTCAAATCAAACACTGGGAACACCTTAGTGGATCACATCAACTTTTCTTCAACACACAAAAAACACCAAATAACCTCTGAAGAACTTATAGCCTATCCAAAATTCTGGCACTGCCTCAGCAAACAAGAAGTGCCTTAGGCAAAGACGTTTGGTGAAAGATAATGTAGAAACATGCTTCCTAAGTCTGGGTGTCTTTTTAGAAATCCTCGAGGCCAGTTACATCAATTGGTGGCAATAGACTGGGTGGCCCTGACAGCTAGAGAAAAGGGCATGCTCAGCCAGAAAGCATCAGCAAAAGGACCATAATAATACGGTCAAGTGACAGCAGCTGGCTGTCAAAAAGCAGAAATGACAACACAGAAAGATCTGGGTGAAATATAGGAGTGGACTAATGGTGACCTCTTAGCAAGAATGTTATTTAACTCAGCTGAGGGGCATCAACAGGCTGGATTAGAATACGAAAGTGTGATCCTGAACCAATCTGGTCAGGTTTTGCCTTTAGCTATTCTGTCACCATCTGTAGAAAAAGCATTCTTGAGTACTTGCAAGAAATCATAAACCAGGGAGAGCCTCATACACATTCTTTGTTACATACAGAGTTTGATAAAATTTGTGAATGAGGTAGAGAAATCAGTTTAGTTCTGTTCTGTAGGTTTCTAGTAAAACCTTCAGAGGCCTCTAACCTGTTGGCCCACAGCTAATAAACACAGACTATGACATCTGCCAGGCAACACATAGATTTGGTGGCTTCCCCTAATTTAATTTGAAAATGTAATCAGATGCGATTTTCTCCCAAAGACAAAGACACATTTTTTTGAGTTCCCAAACCTCACGTCTTGGCTGAACCGGGAAGGATGACAAGGTTGAAGACACTTTCTTTTAAATTTCTACAGTCAGAAGCCAAGACAAAATTTTGAATATAGACAGTTTACCTGCTTTATTTTCAAAGGGACTGCTGAAATAGAAGTCACATCCACAGGTCTACTGAACTCAGGGGTCTCATGCTGCCATGCCGCACTGGGGTCATAATGAAAGAAGGAGGTTTCTCTAAAGTAACCTGCCCATAGCTCCAGATTTCCACCAAAGTCATGAATAAAGTATATACTCTTCCTTAGAGCAGCCTTGCACACATGAGAAAAGCAGAGAGAGGTTTCTCCTAGAAAGTGAGCCGATTCATGTCCTTGTAGTTATGTCCAATATTTTGACAGTGGTGTAGTAATTAACTTTGCAAGAGTATTGCTCTGTACTCAGTATCATTGCATTTCTGCTGTGACCACTATGAAGTGCTTTTTTGTGAAAGGAAAGAATTAATCTAAGTGGGAAAATTACTGGAACAAGAGAGGAGCTCTAATGGCAACCTTGGCATCCTGCAATTTCACACATTAAAATATATTATTAAAAAAAAAACCAAAAAAAAAAAAAAAACTACTACTACAGTGCTTGTTGTATAAGGCTAAGCTTTCTACTCTTCAAACTATTAATAAGGGCTTCCCATTGAGAAGACAAATACATGCTTGATGCATTTTTAATCCTGTGCCAATACATTTGACTAAAGCTGTTTGCTGTTTCAGTGACAGGATTTAACTTGCCCTTCTGTATTCAACATTTCTGATTATTAATGACATTTAGAAAACACAGGCAGTGGCTGTAAAAGTTATATTCTGGTCAGTGTTTTAAAAAGTAAAAAGATCATCAATTAAATACTCACTAGACAGTAAATTTAATCATTTAATAAAATAATTTTTAATCATTTAGTGAGTTCAATGAAATCACTACCATAACTAGGAAAAACATTGTCAGGTCCACTGTTAAAAATGGGCAATGTAAGCTGAAAACAAAAAATTGCCGCTTTTTCAAATACGCAAACATTATACAGATAGCCTGTATGAGTCCAGCAATCTTTGCAAGAAAGTGTATTTTAAGACCCACCTTGGTTTGAACATATTCTTGTCAGTAATTGCTACCATAAAGACATCCACACTTATATTATAAATGAGTCAGAGATCACTGCTGAAATGTAATATACCTTTTTCTTTCTGAAGACCTCTGAAGTTTCAAACAGGTTTTTCCAAATTTGCAAAGAACATTTCTCTGAAGAAAGAAGAAATAACATTGGTATCTCTAATGAGACAACCAATATAGGAATCACATTGAATTAATTTTTTTACCACAAGAAATTGGAAAAAAACACCTCTTTCCTACACTCTGATTATTATTTTGTTATTTAAATGACAATGTAAAGCTAAGGTTATAACAAAATTACAGATGGTGATGATCTCCTAGTGACCTCAGTTGTGCTGTTCCATTACAGAATACAGTATTAATACAAAATGCACACACTTACAGTACTGTCAGGCACCGACGCAAATCAAACATCACAGACAGCACTTCACTTTTGTTTTAAATATTAAAGTCTCTAAGAAATACAATATGACAGCCAGAAGAAAGCGGGCTTGGATTTTCTAGAGGTGTCCAGGAGTGGCGCTGATTTGTATTTTCTTTGGTATCCTTTTTTAAAAGGCCTTTAGCTGTGCCAACACAATACATTCAAATCCTGACCTTTCTCAACACAATGAAGATACTCTGTATATCTTACCATATAACACAGAGAATCAATACTGTATTTTACTAAATGTGAGTTAATTTTACCTAGGGAAGGAAATTACTGCTGTTAATACTAGAATTCTCTTTTTTCCTCCTCCCAGTCTGTGAGTTTCAGGTTTGCCGAACCCTATCACTGTTTAAAAAAGGTTTTGAGAGATTTTAATAGCTAATAATAGGAGGAAACATAAAAGGACAAATCCAATTTAAGTGAAAGGGTTCCTGTGTAAGCATTACTTGTCAGTCTTTGGTCGTACTGTATAGGGACCAGCTACGGAGTACTGGCAGCAAAGAAATATAAAGTCCAGATTTAATTCTGATACAGAGAAATACAATTTCAAAACCGGACGTCTTATCATAGGCATGTCCCATTGGAGAACTCATTTCCCTAGCAAAAGGCTGTCACTGCCATTATGTTGTACAAGGAACCAATTTACTACTACAGCTAAACAGGGCTACTGGTGCTGTTGGAACTTAAGCATTTGAAGTTATCGCTAGAAAAAAATAGCATTTCAAATGTCAGTGAAATGGGAAGGTATAATTGAAAAGTATCAATCAGAGAAGCAAAAGGGTTTAGAAAGCTAAGACTGCAGTTTTAGTACTGTCTTCCCCCCCACACACACACCACTTCCTCTTTTTATTTCTTTAAGCTTTTTTTCCTCTATTTCCTTTTTCTCGTTCACATGCAAGTTAAGACTAAGTTCTGTAAAATAAAAGATTTGGGCTTGATACTTGTTCTTCATCAGACACAAAATAAATTTTTGTGGTTTTCTTCTACATCCTACTGAACATAATTTGACCACACAAAACTCATCTCACTGTGCTTTCAGAGCTGCCAAGATGGAAGACATCTAAATGAATGAAACAAAGCACATTTGAATTTTAGTTGGTTTTATCTTTTGGGTTTGATTTTTGGTGTTTGTTTGTTTTTGTTTGTTTGTTTTGGTTTGTGTTTTTTTTCCTTCTCAAACAAATCCCATCTACCTGTTCACTTGAACATCCATTCCTTCATGGGATTTTCCCCCACCCAAGTTGACCCTACAGAAAGAGTGAACAAACCGTTGAGCTTTCAGAGCCAGGAAAGCATGGAGAAATCGTCTACAAAGTAAGCTGAACAAGTGTCAGAAGATTGTGCGCATATTGCTACTGCTGACTTCATAATGTCTCCCATAAACAGGCAGAAGTGGACTTCTTCAAATTGCCTCACCATTACCTCTTACAGTTTGCTACATTTTATCACATTTTTTCCAGAATCAGTGCCTGGTGATGTTAGGAGTATGTTCAGCTCATCTAGAAATCAGAAAGCTAAAATTACACACTCTGTATCCTATAGGCAGAATGTCAATCTTCCTTCATTACTGCTTTCCTTTGCTGTGCACAGTTGATATCAGGGCCTTGAAAAAACAGCATTTGAGCAGTAATTAGCAAGACAGAGCTGGTGTACAGTCACGCTAAAACTTGCTCATTTTACCCCTTAAATAGGCTGACAAATTGCATGTGGTAATTTATCTGTTTAGCTAAACATCACTGCCCAGGTCTCAGGGACAAAGGTTGCTGTGCAAAACAAATTTATCTGCTGTTAGCTACAATTCACTCAAAGCAAAACTGTGCTAGAAATATAAATTCACAATATTGGCCCTTCTTTGTACCTTGAAAGGACTTTCACCAGCTAAGAGGTGGAAATGGAAAGATGTCAGAAAGTTCTGCTATGATGATGTACAGTCACGTGTATTTATTTCCAGTAAAAAGAACATTAACCCCATGTTGCACAGCAGGGAGACAGAAGTCTGTGAAGAGCTAGGGGAGTTTCAGAAAATTCATAGTCAGGAATGGATCCAGACATTAGAAAGATAAATTTGTGTATTAGGAGTGATATGCACACAAAAAAAGCTGATGGTTGGAGCTGAGGTTAGAATAAAAGCACTCTGAAAGAAAAGTTGCACCTCTTCTTCAGAGCTTATTCAAACTTTTCTTCTTTCAGAAGTAACTTTCCCTCAAAGAGTAGAGCCTTCATCTACATTAGAGTGCAGATATATTCCTCCTCCACCACCTTTTTGACAAATTTCAAATTCAAATAACTGAACGGCTAACAGCCCGCAATTGTTCTTTATATTAATAGAAGTACATGGTATCTTTTGAAGATCAGGTAGTAATTCAGTTCTTAAAATTCTTCCACTGTTTATAAATGATTTGAGCATAGATGTCATAGCTTTTGATGCATCATTACAGCCCATGTTCTGCTACATTCTCTTATTCAACTGGAAGCAACTGTTATGTGCTCATGAAACCAAATGTCATGCTAACTTGAACCACTAACTCATCATTTTCATTTATTTTGGACCACGGGTTCAAGTTGTTAATTACATCATGTATCCACCTCAGGAAATTAGTGAGAATGATTGTGTGACAAAGCTTTTTGACATGAAAACAATCAAGAACCACAACAACCACCTAAAAAACAGGAGGCTTTAAAGACAATCCATAGCTTTCAATTCTTTCCAAATTTCAGTTCATTAGAATTAAATCAACAAATGAATAATATGGAAAGTTTCAGTAAAACTCCCCTCTACTGCAGATATAGGTGATGTGCTACCACATCCCAGAGTGCCTCAATTCTCTCACCATAGTAATAAATTCCAATGACTTAACTGAAATGATTAATTGTTACTAGAACTAGAGGGGAAAGGGGGCTGCTAATTTCATCAGCTAACACTCCGGGAAATGCTGCCATTTCTAGTTGGGCTGAGTGCAAGACTTCCTCCACTCTAACAGCCTTTCCTGAAGATAAAGAGGTGTAGGTTGTTCCTATCCTCCTGTCCACCACCACCTCTGCTATGATGGCAGTGAGAGGCAGTGAAGCTTAAAAACTGAGCTCAAAAACATGAGCCAAAAACTTCTTCAAATCAGTTCATGAGAAACCCAAAGTATGAAACAATTTCTTGGGAAAATATGAATACCAAGACAAAAAGAAAAATAACTATTGTCAATTTTTTTTGTTTGCAAATTGTCAATTGTTCACTGACAAATTGCAAACAAAAAAAAAGCTAATTTACAAACAGTAATTTTTAAACAGTATGTCCAATTCTGATCTCAAAATAGAGTTATTTCTTAAATACATTTTGCAGCCACTTGGCAAGGCAAAACCTTTTATTTCTGTGATGGTAGTGTTGCAGGAGGGAAACAGAGTAGCACCACTTAAAGAGCATTCCTTCCCTGTAAAGGAGAGAAAAGGTCTCAAGCGAAGGAATGTCTCTTCACCTTATCGGTTCTTTAGCCATTTCTTGTCACTAGGTGAATACAGGAGAGTCTATTCCAAAAGACAAAACAAACAAAGAAAAAAAAAAACAAACCACACATATCTATGCATTGCAAACAATATTTATTTATTTATTGAAGGGATGTGCCTATGTGTTTGTTTGGGTTTGTTTTTTTTTTTGGTGGTTGTTGTTTGTTTGTTTTTCTAGGATAAAAGGAACCATCTAGTTTAAGTCAAAAATTGGAAGAGAGGGAAATTAAAAAAAAAAATCAGAGGGAAAAATCAACAGGATTAATATTGATGCAGCTATGGCAAAAGCAAACAGACAGGCAGGGACAAGATTGCATCCAACCTCCAAAACACATGTAAAGTTGGAGCTAAAATGTCATATGCATATGCAATTTATATGCAAAAATCTTTTACATAAAGCTACTAACTGCCAAGTCTTCTTTCACAACTTTTTCGAGGCTTGAAGTAACTCTGGGATTTTATATTCTCCCTCCGTCACCTTACTGAAGGCACGACTGTCTGTGAAGAACACAGAAACTTTCTTAAGGCCATGGTATTAAATCCTTCCTTACGTTGCTGGGCTGGTGGCTCTGCGGGAAGACCTATTTTTTGCTTGTGTTCAAGCAACTTCCCTGGCAGTTATTGCCTGCAACAGACTGTAGGGAAGTTGCCAACATTCAGAAGCTCTGATGATGTGAGCCAACCTTAGACTAATAATTTTTTTTATCTCAATATAAGTGGAAGAATTACATAAAAATAGACAATTTTTAACAGTATGGTATTCTGTTATGAGAGAAGGCTAAATAACACGAGTGCCATATGAACATCTTTCTCCTATCTACATCACCTAACTTTAGCATAGTCCATATGTCTATTTGTCTGATAGCTGAACTTATTGAAATAATACAAGGTTATAAAAGAGAGTTCTAAAGCTCGGCACCTCCAAACCCTTTGAGGTAAAACACCTATCAGTTGTAAATGGCTTTTGAGTAACCTTCAAAATGAAAACCAATTAACAAGTGCACCAGAATATTATGTGGAAAACCCAAGCACATTTTTAAAAGTCCAGAAATGAGGACGAATATGTAGTCAGGCATTTATAGTTAGGCATATCTTGACACATGGAAAGAGTTTCTGCAGTCAGCTCTCAAGAACCTGCAGGACAACAGCGTAGGCTGAAGAAAAAAGCTTCCAGAAAACTCAGCCTGCACACAAAGTGAGTCAGTGGCCAGCACTGGGCGACAGCATATGAGGGAATTGGAGACAATTAAGTTTCCAAGTTATTTTAAATTCAGACAGAACAGTTTCCTTTAGACAGGAAAGATGGGCAAAACCACCAGAAGGAGACAAACAGACAATGGTTTTATGAACAGTTTGCTTTCACTTCTCATCTCCGTGGCTACTGTACATCATCAGAATGCTCAGTGTGCACATGCGAGCATTTCCAGAGCAGAGGCTCTGACATCTCTGCTCCCAGCAAACAGTTTAAATGTTGGCTTTAAATTCCTTAACAGATTCCAGGCCATCATCTTTTTTAATTAAATGCAAAAAAACTATGTTAATGCAACGTTAATGTTGAGATTGTCATTGGACAGATGTCAAGAAATTCAAAGTTATGGTTCCCACAGCAACCATAATTTAGCGGCCCCCTCCCCCACTTCCCCAATCACCCTCCTGAAACATACTGGGCTCAAATTGTACAACAGGCACCAAATGTAAGAGAAGCTCTTACAGGCAGAAATGGTGCACGGGACCTCTTGAAGCCACTACAAACGTGTGGACTCCGCCTCAGTCCTTCTGAAGGCAAATACTGGTAGGCAGCACTGGGAAAAAATGGCCCGTGCCTGAATAGAGCACAACACTGACTCTTCTCACGTGTTGCAGAGGGAACTTATTTCATCTCTTTCACCTGAGCATCCATCAGCAAAACCTGGCCAAGCACTGCCCAATGTGGTTACTAAAGTGACCTCAGCAGGCCATGTATGAGCATTCAGCCAAATGCTGAGAGGAACTGCTCATGCCAGAACACAGCCAGAAACACAAACATTATCTCCACAGCCAGTATTGAAAGATGGAAGTATCCTTTCTTCATGTCAGGATGTAGTACGCTTTATCCCCATGCACCAAGCAAACACTGAAACACAACATACAAATTGCAGAAACCGCAATCACAGGATATTGTCACGGTATAGCTCCTCCATCCCTGATCTCTCAGACTTCACACATCAAGGAGATCCATGCATTTCTTCTAAAAAGAAGAGCTTGTGAACTTATAACTAACACAGTACTAAAAATCATGCCTGATAACAACATTAGTTTCATGGCATTTTATCATTTTTTTCATATGCCATTCCAACTAAAAATTTCAAATGTTAAAAAATAAAAATCCATTCAATGACCTCATCAACTGTCTTGTTAATATCTCCTGGTGTTCCACTAGTCCCAGCTACCCTCTTCTTTCCAAGTGTCTAATTGGAGTTAACCTAATTAAGTTAGCCAAACAATTATCCTCAGTACATACTTTGAAGTTTGCTGCTTGACCTTCAGATTTGAAAAAGCAGTTACCTGCACAAAAGCCTACTGTTTTTCTCCAGCTGTATCAGTTTTCCAGTTCTTCTCCCTGCATGCTTACATTATTAGGCTTTTACAGTTAGAACAACACTGGCTGTGTCACTTTGCACGTGCTTTCGTTGAAGATACGGAGTCCTTGATTGATTTTACATTTTATACTAAATCCACTATGTTACATCAAGCCAACATTAAAATGGTTACTTAATCTTACATAGCCATCCTACATTCCCCACCTCAGCAGAACAGACAATTTTCTAGGTAAAACATTATTAGAAAAAGATCGTTTTATAGCTGAGGTTGCCTGGAGCATAAAAACCAGCATCGGAATCAATGAGAATCTGGATACTTCTTTTTGCAAGAGGACCAATGCTTTAGTGAGAAGAGTGGGGGGGCCTGACTGCACTAGCCTCTCCTTACATACGTCTCTGCCACTCAAGCACCAGCTCAGTTTTCTCAGCTGGATACAGACCAACTTTTTCTTTCACCAGGTTTCAGACTGATATGGAAAAAGAAGTATGCTTGCAAGGAAGTGTAACAATTATTTACAACTGCTATCCTTGTGCCTTATGCACTTGTTTTGCTAGCTTGGGGCTATGGCAACCCTGCTCAGAGCTTTTGCAATGGGTCCTTTCCTTAAGAAGCACTTAACCTGAATACAAGAAAGGAGGAGGTGACAGAGAGAAAGGAGAAGGAAACTGTAACCTGTAGGACATCCATCAAGTGTTTTAAGTCTATGCATATGGTTGCAATTTTGCTTTTGAAAGATGAATCAAGTAATGCTGCCGACATTTACTCTTTCCTGTCAGACTCTTCTTTTACTCTCAAGTCTGTCTATAGCTTAAAAGTTACATTATATCTTCTCCACTGTTACTGCAGCAGTTTCCCATTTGATTTCATATTCAGTTCATATTTGTGGAAGCAGGAGGGGCTCTTTACTTTGCTTGATAAATGGTAACATCTGGCTTTGTGATGGGCCATCACCAGCATGTTTAAAGAGCTGCTGACGCTTCAGGGAAAACTTGGTAAAACATTTCATTTAGAGGCAATTCTGGTTATTTATTCTATTTTCTGCATTTCTCATCCTCCGCTTTGTGCTAGGGACATTTGCATGAAAACAGACTGCAGCTCCTGAAGAGTTCCTCTTCACATAGCCTTTTTAAATCTGATGTCCTAGTCGCTAACCATGTTTGTGTCACATCAATCATACCCATAGCAACCACTTATGATGTCACAGAAAATTAGAGCTTCTGCTATAGGAATGAATAGGACATAATGGTACAGCAGGGCCAAACTCCAAATTCCATTGCAGCAGTGTAAATTTGTTGAAAGTCTCTAGCATAAGACAGACTTGTGCTATTTCTGTTCCATAACCACACACAGAACTTGATCTTTCCTCTCTTTCTTTTTTTTTTTTTTAAATAGAAATACAATGAGCTACACATTCCTGAAAAATCAGATACTAATATAGCTGCTTTAACCTGTCTCTGTAGATACTTAATGCAACTGAATAAAAAAGAATAGGCAGTCTCAAAATCACATTTTGCACATTCTCACAGGAATCTTCTCTACTTGAAGTAGTTGCAGGTCAAATATAGCCAGAGGTGTAGATATTGTAAAAGCAAGATTTTTCAAAAGCCCAAGAAAATTTTTTTACTTTTATATAGATTCTTTAAGTCTAGTGCATTTTTGTGTTGCATATTTATAAGCAAATAAATATCCCCCATTCCTTAAGTAGGTGTTCAGTGTTTAGCCATATCCATAAATCATAAGTCATTAGCAGGGATGCAATATGAGGATGGCCCAAGCTTTAGAATAATGATTTACACTACTACCACTAAACGCTAAAACATTCTTGTTTCATGCGTAAGGCTAAAGAAAGCAAAGCTCTTCATTTCTATAATGTATTTCATTCATCAAAAAGAGGAGCACAAATTCTTCTCTTAAGTCACCTCCACAGAACTCACAAGAAGTCCACTTCCAAGGGCTGTATCCACAGATAGAGGGGCAGAAGATATTAACTTTTAGGCGCTTGCTAGGAACTGCTGTAGGGATGAAGAGTTGTTAATGAATCCAGCACTCTGAGCACTCGTTCTTCATCCTCTCATTGCACAGGCAATAATATTAGTACAGATAATCAATCATTTGTGTGGTTCTTGCCTGGCCCTTACATTTTACATTATCACTCAAAGAAAAAACAAATTCAACCACAGAAGACCATTTTTGTCTGTTTTCCTAAAAGCAAATACCAATGCAGCTGAGTTTTCCCTCAAGGTTGATACATACTGCAGCTCTTTACATCTCTACTCCCAACAGCATCATCTGGAAATGCCTACTTATGCACTTATATATGTTATCATAATGTGCAAAAACTTGGAATTGAAAAGAAAGTAAACAGTACATCTTTATGCTATGTTACATTTTCTAGAAGCGCAATTGAAATATCAATCACTCCATTCCGGCTGCATTGATCAGTAATTTTCATTCTGTAATTTCAAATGAATCTTCCCTCCACAGCAACAGCACTTTCCAGCATACAACTTGAGTTCATTTTAGCTTCGTGACTTAAAGATCGTCTCTCCTCATCCCTCTTGCACATCTTTTAAGTGGTAATTCCACTTTTCCAATTAGATTACCGGAACATACCAAATAAACTTGCACCTTTTCCTGGAGTGCCACAACATCTAACAAATATGAAAACTTGATGCAAATAACAGCTTGGGCTCAGTCCCTGCATCCTCATTGTAGGTATTCCATTTAGAATGTGAAGAAAGATGGACAGAGGGAGGAAGAAACTGTCTCTATGTGCTGTGTATCTCTCTCTCTCTCTCTGTGTATATACCAAGAGAGAAAAAAGTATTAAAGGAAACCTTGAATAGTACAAATGAGAGCAACTGCTGAATTCACATGAATTTTCAAGAAAAGGAACTCGTGAAAAAAATGTTAGGAAAATAAGACAATCTACCCCCCATCCTCCCCCTTCCTGAAAAAAAAAAAAAAAAAAAAAAAAAAAAACACATCAAAAGAAAATAATTCAAGTGGCTGAATCCTGAAGTCAGGTGTGCTCAAATCCCATTTACCACATAGCCTCAGGCAAGTCACTTCTCTCTGTTCCTCAGTTTTCTCATCAGTAAAATGGGGATCATAACCACTCAACAGGCCATTGCAATGAAATACAAGTTCATTGCTCTTTCAAAAGCTATGAGCTCTCCTAATGAAAGGCTCCTCTGAGACAGGAAGAATTCATTGTGGGAAATTTATAAAGTAGGAATTAGACTCATTTTGATTAGTTCTGACCAACAGCTTACCATGATAACTGGTTCCTTTAGAAGACTAGAAGACTGAAGGAGAGGGAGCAAGAGTGACATTGTCAAGATCAGTACTCTACTTTTTTTTTTTTTTTGAATGATTCCTATTGTACTTAAATACCATGTACCAAAATACTTCAGGCATATCAGAAACATTCAAAACAAAGAAGCTTCAGGAAAGCTTTACAATTGACAGTAGAACTAAAGTGAGATCCCAAGATAATATCACCTAAGAGCTCCATGAATCGTGGATAAGAAGCCACATTATTTAATTAATTATAATACATACGCAATATTTTACATATTACAACAGCACTTCTGGATGTTCTGAATTTGTGATTCAGGACACCACACAAGGCTGGGTGCTGGACTTAGGAAAGAGAGATGCTGAAGAACCATGTTTGAAGTGGGAAGAGGAAAAAAAGCAGCAAGGAACAGGCGGAGATGTAAAGAGTTATTTTTCATCACATCACAGCAGAAGCCTGGCAGTTTGATCTTCCAGCCCATATTGCTAGAAGGCCATACAAAGTCACACACCCCACACACTATAACAATCAGTGGCTGCACAACCTCTTGTATTCACATTCAGCACATCTTCACAAAATTCATGTTCTGTTCTAATAATATCTACACGTCCCCCTGCCTTTTCAACCTAATTCAAGAAGTGATGCCAGATTATTTTGCCTCATTAGAAAGCAGGACTGCCTCCTGGTGGACTTCAACTATGGGCAAGGTTGCATCCTATTTAGAGTGGATATAAGAGAGAAGTTGTGCTTTTGGTTTGTTTGTTTTACAGTAAGTGTGATGAGGCACTGGAACAGGTTGTCCAGAGAGGAGGAATAAGTCCCGTCCCTGGAAACACCTCAAGGCCATGCTCGATGAGGCACCTGTTTAAGCTGTAGGTGCCCCTGTTCACACAGAGGAGGTGGACTAGATGATCTCATCTCCCCTGTAACTCAAATGATTCTGTGACAATAGACTGCATTCCTCTTTGCTCATTAGAGGACTTGCTACCTCACAGCTTTTTCCCAGATTCCAGTGACTCCCACCAACTTCAATCCCAGAAGCAAAGACTTCAAGAGTTAGTGCTGAGACTGATACTCTTTAATATCTTCAATTTGACAGTGGGGTCAAGCACATTCTCAGCAAGTTCGCTGAGGGCACTAAGCTCTGAGGTGCAGCTGGCATGCCCAAGGTACAGAATGTCATCCCAGGAGATCTAGACAGGCGTGAGCAGCAGGCCCATGTGAATCTCTAAAGGTTCAACAAATTCAAGAGTAAGGTCTTGCACCTGGGTCAAAGCAACATTCACTATGAATACAGTCTGGGGGATGAAAGGATTGAGTGCAGCCCTGCCAGAAAAGACCTGGGGGTACTGGTGAATGGGAAGCTGGTCATGAGCCAGCAATGTGCCTTTGCAGCCCAGAAGGCCAACTAAATCCTGGACTGCATCAAAAGCAGGTTGAAGGAGGCGATCTTGGCCCTCTGCTCTGCATTGGTGAGGCCTCACCTGGAGTATCGGGTCCAGATGTGGAGTCCTCGGTACGGGAGAGACATTGACCTGTTGCAGTGCATCCAGAGGAGGGCCACAAAAGTGATCCATGGAATGGAACATCTATCCTACAAAGACAGGCTGAGAGAGCTGGGGCTCTTCAGCCTGGAGAAGGGAAGGCTCCAAAGTGACCTGATAGCTCCCTTTTAGATACTGAAAAGCCGCTACTGAAAAGAAGGGAACAGACTTTTTAGGAGGGTCTGTGGTAACAGGACAAGAGGAAATGGCTTCAAGCTTAAAGAACGTAGATTTAGGTTAGAGACAAGGAGAAAGTCTTTTACAGCAAGCATGGTGAAGCACTGGAACAGGCTGCCCAAGATGTGGCTGATGCCCTGTCCCTGGAAACAGTCAAGAAGAGGCTGGATCAGGCCCTGGGCAACCTGATCTAACCATGGATGTCCCTGTCCATTGCAGGGGAATTGGACTAGATGACCTTTAAAAGGTCCTTTCCAACCCTAAGGATTCTATGATTCTTTCCATGCTTCAGGCCACCTGAAGCCCCCAAACACTGCCCACAAGCTAAACACCAGCAAGTACAAAAAAAACCCCACAATTTCCCATAAGGAACTTCAACATACCACTGAGGTTTTCTTTACAGTAACAGACTATGCTACTTTGAAAAGTATGATAATAGACTTACAGCAGTTTAAACTATTATAAGAGAAGAATACGGAGCACCTTAGCACTGCAGCAGGGGCTTCCTCGCAGTCCCATTGCACAGGAGGAAGCCAGAACAGTTAATTCAACTTATTTTAAGGCACCCAGAGGAAAGTTTCCACCTTAATTGTCATGCTGGCACCTCCTGCCTTGCCACCAACATGAAGAATGAGACTTGCAAAAGCAGCATTGCCTCCACTTTCCCTGTAGGACACAGCAGGGTAGCTGTGGGCAGAGGGGTCTGATGCCAGTTTTGTTCTTTGCCATGGCTGAGGTAGCAGCAGCTGACAAGAACAAAGGGACTGCCTGCCCACCTCATGCCTCTAGTATGAGCCCTCCCTTTGTGCTGCTGTGGTCACTGTGAACAGCCTTGTAAACACCCAACTGAACTCAACAAAATATCGAAACACTTAATTGAGTTACGAAAGCAGTATCCATGCCCATTAAAGTTTACCATATCAATCCTGGTTACAGAAAATTCCAGCTGAGAGATGAGCCATCACCACTTTTCCTTTCTTACAAAATTTGTCTTAACTGAAGGTGGACAAATGCAGACAAGGGTTTGTATGAATCAACTGCATTCTCTCCTTATTTCATGCAAAATTTCACTCAACTTGGCTTTAGCTAGGAGCATCTGAAGGAGAAAAATCTAGTTTCCCTCAGCTGAAACTGGAACAAATATTTGTTTACTTCATGAACAAACTGGAGATTTAGAAAAGCTGAGTAGTATTTTTTTTTTGGTCAAATCCAAACTTTAGCATGTATGAAATATCTGAAATTTAAAAAGCTCATCTAAGAAACATCTAAAAAGCAAGCAAGCAAGCCTTTTTCTTGTTTCTTTTCCTGATTTTTCCCCCACTTTGCAACTCTGCAGTGTCTGTCTGCAATGATTAAGTTGACAAATGAAGTTCTGACTACTAATTAAACTGAAAATAGCAGATATACTGTGACAGTGATCTCTCTCTCCCTCATACATCACCACTAACAGCAATTGTGCATTGCTTTCACTGCTGAGCTATCTCTGAGCCCAGTGGCACACAACACAGCAGCTGACCTGAACCAATGAGTGTCTCTTCTTGCATATTAAAAGAGAACAAGAGAGTTGAGATACATAAACTATCAATGCCTGGAGTCAACACTGAATCAACACAAGCACTGAAGAGACATCTACTTTAACTTGTTTTGCTTTAGCATGGCAGAGGATGTTTTACCTTCTAGGACATACTTTGTGGTCCTGGAGTGATGTAACATAGCTATATCTATTTTTTATTTTTCTTTCCCCCCCACATCAACCTCACTGTACAGCTCCTGACCTCCCATGGATTCTACCAATTCTAAACTGGTTGTAAGAAATCATTGGTATGCAAAAAAACAAATTGCCTGAAATTTCTATTACCCATTGGAAAAGCAGTACAGGGGTTACCAGCATTCCTACAACATAAGAAAGGAAAGATACATGTGGGCTGTAGTCATCCCTAACTCCACCAGCTAGCCTTTTTGGTCTTTTATAATAACTGCAGACATAATTCAGTAGGTTACTATCTTAATTATTCTTGTCATTTGTGGATGTTTTCTCTTTTCTCCTTTCTTCTTTCACCTACATAAAGAGCAGAAATTTGAAAGCTGCTCTAAGCACTAAATACTCCGACTTTAAAGAAATGCTCGATTCGTTTAACATGTGAAAATTCTAATCCAAATCATCTCTGAAATTTATGATTTCTATCTGAGGATAAATTTGTTCAAGTCTTCTCATTGAACCTCCTATTTTACTGCAGTTGTCTGCAGAGTGCCTTTAAATATGCCATGCAGAAGGTGTCTCATGGCCAGAAAACAACAAGCATTCCTAGTAAAAATGTCAGTGTGTGTACCTACCTATATAGTTGAGACACACAGATGAAAACACAAGGATATTTTATGAATGGAAGAATAAAATTTGTGTTTGCATTTGTGTCATCTGAACGTTTCCTCTTTTCACCCCATCTAGCTAATTCATTTGATTTCATTATTTAGTTATTCTTTTAAAGAATTGTCTTGTGATTCTTATTTTGGTCACATTGAGCCACCTGTAAACATCCTTCTTCATAGGAAAAAACAACACTTCAGTGTTTTCCACCATTTTCAAATGGAAGAAAATTATAGCCAGCCCAATGTTGCTTTGATGTTAGTAAATTGACAATACCAGGTCCAATCTTACCGAAGCCTTTAGTGAAGCTTTGGAAGCATTTAGGCTATCATGGCAAATCAAGGGCAGGGGGAGGGGGAGTAATATATAATTACTCTGGAAGCTCTTTGTGTCAACAATTATTTTTTCATTCCATTTTCAATCAGAGCCTCACACAATAGGAGCTATGATGGCAATCCAAAGCACAGTCATACCAGCCAACTAAATGTCTTGTAAAGAACATACCAACCAAAACCATTTGCTGAACCACTTGCCTATTCCTTTCCCTCCTTTCCAGTCTCACAATAATAATGGAGTCACTTCATTCCAGGTAAACTTGTGCTGATACACAGGATGGGTAGTTGACAAGACAGTCTGACTCATCCATGAAAGCCTAGAGAAGAGTTCACACTGTGAAATGCGCCCAATCTTCCTCACACCTCTTCCTAACCAATTCAGTTTGCCTCACTGCTATGCACAGAAATGTACTTTACCCTTTATTCACCCAATTTCAAGGTTATACTCAAACACGTACTGGAAGATAAAAAGCTTTAAATAATGTACATTCTCTCATTGTCCTTTTCATCGAGATCACAGGTGCATGACCTCGTCCCTCAGCACAAAAAGATGTTGTCATGGAAACAGCTTAGGATGCCAACTTGACAACAACTGACATTCAAACCAGGAGGGACACCTTGTCTTATGCCTTCCTCCACCAAAACAGAGTATTTCAGCTGGGGCCAAATCAGCAGTACTCCTTCCTTGCCAGGGCTGGGATGTACTCAGCTGTCAAGAGGAGGTACAGTTGATTCCAGCTCTGCATGCCCATGTGCACATACTGCACCCCAAAAACTGCCTTGAGAAAATAGCATCCAACGTTACAACCTGATCAAATGAACTAAGAGCATCTTTTGCTTTCAACACTACTTAAAACATGGTAGAGGAAGCCATGTTTCTTAATGGTTACAATAGAAAATCTCATACAGAGCCACTAAATCATTTGTTTTCTTCCAAAGTATCAATGGATCACTGCTTTCCTGAAGGAAAATAACTTCACCATATTGTATTTCAGTTTCCTGCCTGTAAAGTGTGGATAATAATACCTATGGCAAGCCTCAGATAAAGAGCTTTTAGTAATCAGTATTGTAATCCATTTTTTTCTTATTCTATTTCCAGCTGTATCAATACTTTGTGGTAGTTATTCACCATCTACCTCTTCTAATTGAGTAATAAATAGCCTAGGAAACAGGAGATACACTTCTAGGCAAGCATGCTGAAAAAGTGGAAGCACATTCCAGAAAGAAAAAAATTTGAGGGAAAGGTTTCTCATTTATTTATATTCTCTCCCCTAAGAGATTTAATTGGAAGAAAACATACAGCTAAAATTCCCCTGCACTCCTTGCCCCCTCTATGCCACATGCCTGAAAAATAAGTGAAATTCGGATACACAACTTAAAAAAAAAACAAAAAAAACATTTTTGGGTACACATATATGCATATCTCTCTATACATAAAAATAAATAAATACATATCATTAGGCTTGAGGGAGGGAAACAAAATATCCATAACAACATTTGCTTTCCTGTAGGCTTGTGCTTGTTCTTGTGCCTGAATGCTGTCGTGTGATCTCTACATAACCTTTGAAACACAAGTGCATATTTCACCCTTGCAGACTAGCACTACCATTTTTTTGTCATTCCAATTTCATTTCCAGTGCGGTGTGGACTGCGGGCTCAGCAGTCACTGGAGTCTGAAGTGACTCTTGGGACCTCCTCACTGTTCTATATGCAAATGGCCCTGCACCTGGGCAGCCGAGCGGGCTTGCCGACAGTTTAGTTATGCAAATCTGATTGATCGAGAGCATATTGCAGAAGAACACACGCAGGCCTGAGACACTGGCAGCTATATTTCACTGGCTAAATTCCCGAAGAAAGAAAAAAAATTAAATGCCAAGCATTTTGATGCATATTCCTTTCAACCCCTGAAGTGCAGTAGCATTTATTTCAGTATGTTTTCAACACTTTGTTTAAATGTTGTTAATGCAATTTCTTTTGCTATTGCTGAATTCACAGAAGAGCTTGTTTTCTGTGGTTAAAACAAAGGCAAAAAAAAACCAAAAAACAACAAAAGAGCTACTATGATGTCGCAATACAATAGGTCTGTCACTTTATTTGAAATAATTCTACAGGCAAATGGAGTAAATGCAGTGTTAAAATATAATTAGGTCCTACAGTACAGAGGAGTGCAAAGAAACTGATGTACTAGTGCAAGTTGCTCAGACTTAATTCTTTCTGTAACAAAAGGTAAAACAAACAGTGGGAATGTAGATTACATACTGTCACCCAAGTCGAAAGCACTTCTTTCTATTTACCAAACACACTGTATAAGTCATGGAGGGAAAAGAAGCAAGAGGATAAAAGATAAAAGAATCATTGGGGATCAGCTTAAAATAATAAATTCATTTTTATTTAACAAAAAATAAAAAAAAATCCACCTATGTCTGTGCATGTGCAAACCTCTAATAGAGAGCATGCTTCAGGCATCAGGTTAATCTTGGTTATTGCATACAACTGATTTATTTTCATTTATAAATGAGTGGTGAGCCCTGGTTCTAATATTTGCATTTCCGGTAGTTGTGTTTGTGTGCTTTAATGCCTTGGGGAGCCATTTATGGCATTGAAATAACATTATTTTTTCTTATAGTTTTTCCCAACTTCAGATACAATTTCAATGCTTGGACAGTGGTAAAGTCACTGGGAAGAAACATGAAATTAGCCTTATGACATCACTTATTTTACCTTTTGAAACAGAGGTTTTCAACAACAACACTGCTAATCAGGGTGAATTTGGGATATAAAATAATTCTGCATTCCTTTGAGGTTGGGATTTTTGTTTGGTCTGCTTAATACAGTCTCTCCACAGGCAAGTGAGGTATTGGAGCTAGCACGATAGCTATGGATTTGCAGCTCCACAGATTCAAAAGCAAAGAAGAGAGAAACTGCTTCAGCTGGTATGCATAAAATGACTAATGCAGCAGGGTCTGGCCTCAGTTTGAGCCACAAAACATACAACAATACAAATTCTTGTAACGGGCCGTGAGACAAACACATATTACCGTGGCCCTACAGAATATGCATTCACAGAAAATCCTGCAATAAGTTATTGTGAATCAGTGAGCAAAGTTCCATACTGAAGAACAGTTTTACATAAACAGCAATTAAAATATGTATCATCAGGCATAACTTGAAAAGTATTTGATTTTTAATCTGAGTTAAATTTGTCATAATCTCAAGAGGACCATGCACAAAACAAAATTTCTTAGTAACAGAAGATGGTCCAAAACCACGCTTAAAAACCCCCAGAGAAATATGGTTAAAATTTGCAGAAAAAAGCCCAAGTTATCTAAAGGACTTGAAAAGTAAAGCAGCCCTGCTGTAGCAATGTTCAAGCACAACTTATTGAATAGAAAACACTTCCCTGCACGTTAAGTTGTATTGCCTTTGGCACAGATTCTTCAGCTGTAAATTTGTCCAAGGAATGACATACAGTACACATCAGAGAAGTAATGAAGGAAAAAGGTTTAGATGGGCACTTTGCAGCTGACAGGGAGCCGTTATTGAGCCCTGTCTGCTGTATTTAGCAAAAGGAAAAAACAAAACAAAACAAAAAGAACAACACAGAGCAAGAACATCTTTGTCTGTCCCCAACCTCTGCTGCTGTCTTCTTATAAATAAATGAAATTAAAAAAAAAAAAAAAAAAAGGCCATCTGACAAGCAAAGCCTAGCCAGAGGGTCAAAAATGAAGATCCTGGGAAAGGTCAAGTTTAATCTCTACCCACGATGCCCTAGTGCATCCCTCACAACAGCTGACTAACAAAAGGGGCTCAGCACTGTGACTGACAGAATTCTTAATTGTATCCACTCATTCATGACAATTTGATTAAAATATTACGCCAAAGTCTCACCCCCTGTTTGCTTCGATCCTCCAAATCTAATTTTGAATTTTCAGAAAGGAGATTACCTCCACAAGCATGACTGGGATGCTATTAACTTCTACTTAATCTTTATTACTGATGTGAATTTAACATATGTATGGCTTCGTCTCGCTCCTGTTGTTTTCTCTCTAAAGTAACGTCTAGGCAATATACAAGTGGCGGACATTAATTTTCACTTTGATATTCTGTCATACGAAAGCTCATACTTTCATATGAAAACTTAAAGATGTACTGTCTTAATACTGTGGTACAATTAGATCACACTAAATAAAATAATAAAAAACCTCATGTACTAGCCCCCCTCAGCCTTCACCAAAGAAAGGAACGAAAACCTGCTGAACTACAAATTATTATAACTTTTTGCTGTTATCTTCAGCTATTTCCTCTTCATAAGAAGCTGCTCCAAAACTTACCAGAACTGGTAAATTCTATTCAGTGTCAGTAATAATTGCAAAGTAGTCAAGCAGGCAGTATAAATTTCGAATCCATTTGGATTACTCCCAAATTTATGAAACTAGTAAATGAACGTAGTCATTGTTACCTGTGCACTTACTTTCAAAAGACACTTGAATAGAAGATGTGATTTCATTTTCAAAGATGCTTACTACTCCACGCATTTCCTTCCCACAAGTAATGCAGAGAAAATTAATCATCAGCTGTATTTGTGTTCACAAGAGCATTCACAAACATACTGGACATGAAACGTGACTAATAAAAGGGATTGAGTTGGAAAAAAATTCCATGGGATTTTTTCCTTGCAGTAGCTTCTTATTTATTTATTTTAGACTCATCTCCAAAACCTAGCAAGCATTACAGGACTCGTGGAATTACTGCAAGAGAAGCTCAGAGAAACACTCGGTCATGCTGAGCCTAGCTGCAGCCAGCAGCCACATCAGCTACATTGCGTGCTCCAACGTGCCTGAGTTCCTCACAAGCTCTCTGCACCAGGCAACTGGTGGTGAAAGAGCAGCAGTCAGAAAACCAATGTGAATAGAAATAAATAAGGGAGAGCAGCTTTAGCCTCTTTAGCAGGACAACTGGGAAATATTCTGAAACTAAAAGAGGATGGATTGAAGTTGGATGTAAGTCCTTTACAGTGAGAGTGGTGAGGCGCTGGAACAGGTTACCCAAAAATGTGGTGGAAGCCCTGTCCCTGGAGATATTCAGGGGTAAGCTGGACCGGGCTCTGAGCAACCTGATCTAGCTCTGTTCATTGCAGGGAAACTGGACTAGGTGACCTTTACAGATTCCTTCGAACTCCAAGCATTCTATGGATGACATTAAGGCTTAAACATTCAGGAAGAGATTCTTTCCACAAAATCCACAGAAATGGACTGAAAGCTGAATATACCACAGTTTTAAATATGCTTTAAATCCATACAAACATATGTAGATAGGCAGGCCAGGAATTCTGAATACATGTTTTCACTATTGAATACAAACTAATACTCATTTTCTAAACTGGAGGGGACCATCACCCATCACCTCTTCCTTCATACCTCTAGTAGGAAGGCTTCCAGGTATTAACTCAGACAGTTTAGCTGGAACACGAGACTTAAAAAATAAATAAATAAATAAAAAGAAAATCACCCCCAGCACTCCCCTCATTTATTCTAGATGTCCACTCCCAGGGCAAAGGCAGGACTTTTGTCAAGAGTGTCTGCCTGCTTGACGTGTAATATTGAGTAGCTACAGTATTTTTATATCTACCTGGGAGTTTTCAACTCATTACACTGGTATCCAAAGAACTGAAATCAGACCTGCGGGGGGGGAGGGAAGAGAACAGAACACCCCACAATCACTCCAAACCTCAAAACAAATCTGATGGCTGCTTAAGAATTCAGCCATCGTTTGAATAAAACCAGTCTGCTTTCTGTTCAGCATATGCCAAATGGTTTACTGTCATTTTCAGTAGGATTTTTCTTTTTGTCAGTTCACAACTGCCTTCTATTGTCAATGCTGTGAATAGCCAACAACAATTTAAAGTAGTGCGCTCCTATCAGCATTGTTCTCCTGTTCAGAAGCACAGAGAACAAGAATACATCTATGTTTTCCATACAGCGTAGAAAAATGTAATTCTCTGTTTAGTGTCATATCGACAACTCTTGTCCCAATTCACTGCCATGGGCAATGAGTGACAGACTGAGCTGTCCATTCTGACAATGTGACCAAGATATCTGCAGTCGAGACTGCTATACCATTTTTCCCCTCCCCAAAAACACTGCTGGAGAAATCTCCTATTTTGATTCCTTTATTTGTTTCTTTATCTACATACAAAGTACTGATAAAAATGAAATTGAGTTCATTAAACAAGCTGCAAATAATGCCTTGATAGCACAGGAAATGTTACATTCCCTCGCAATGCAGCATGTGCTCTCAATGGAGTACGGATTTCTTTATAATACTAATAAAAAATAGCTGTAGTCCCCTTCTTTCAACAAAGGCTTCCCCCCACCCCAGCAATTCTGTAGAATATATCTTATTCTCTGGAATAAAAAGGAGCCTTTTCCTCCTTTATAGGTAGCAGGCACATCACAGTTAACAATATGTAGCTGAAGGGCGATTAACTCCTGGTACCATAGGCCTGGAACTGGCAATAAAGAGGTAGCTTGGAGCTGTGCACTGAAAACAGCATTTATTCAAGGGAAGGAGAGAAATGAAACAAAACTTTGACAATGTTAGAAAAGAGGAAGAAGAAATAGGTTAAGGCAGCTATAGTAATGATTTACATGCTCTTAACGTACATTGGCTGTACACTGCATTCAAGACAGTATTTAAATAAAAGCCTTGTCAGCCTGTGTATTAATATGCTGAATTTATGTTGCCTCCAAGGTAAAGAGTATCTTCTTACTGTAACATATACAGGTATTATAATACGTCAAGAGCATTTTTGGAAGCTTGCTGGATTTGTTTCACTTTTGTTTCTCCATTGATTTTTGAGTGTTTTCATTTGTTCCTAAGTCCTCAATCATAATTTGTTCTTTTTATTGCTTCAGACTTCAAACCCCTCCAGGAGAGAGAAGAAAAAGAAATATATTTACATAAGACATGAAGGAAAGTAGAGGTTTCAGCAAACATTTGGAGTTGATGGAATAGAGGTATTAGCAACGCAATTTTGTAGCACAAGTTTTCCTATCATGCAATGGTTAACTTCATATGAGCTGTTGGCTTGTGCTGTGGAGAAAAGAGACAACAGTGATGTCTCTGAACAGGCCTTTTGACACTATGCCAGCATCAGTGTCATCTCTATGTTGATCTTCCTTTGCTTCTTACATGACCCTCCCAGAACTATCTGAGCTGCCAGGTAATGCTGGTCATAGGGGGATCTTAGCAGCTGGCTGTTTTGTGACAAATGACACAGAATCAACAATAGTACATGACCTTTATGGATTCTGGCTGTCTCTTAGAAGTATGTGAAATATTCACAATGAAATACAAAGCCTACTTGAAATTCAAGTTGCTCCTCAGACAATTACTATGGAACCCAAACTACTAACTGCCCTGTATTGGCAAGATATTTATATTTCTACTGCCCCCATAAAGTTTTCTGCCTTGCACATCATTACAGAAAATAACAAGAAGTCAGAGATTTTTTTTTTAAGTACAAGGCCTACCCTAGATGACTGCCTGAAGTACAGATGAATGACAGTGAAAAAAAATAACCCCACTGGTAGCAATATGATCTGGAGGCATAGCCATTGAGCTGAGGTGTGAAACCCTTCAGACTCAGCCAAAATAAGCCACTGCTACTGGGAAAAAAAAAAAAAAAAGAAAGAAAAAGAAAAGAAAAAAAAGGCATAGAACTCAGGCATTAGTTTAGAAAAGAAACAACAGCAGTTGCTACAAACTTTTGAACAAAGCATACTGAATCAACAATATAAGTAAATCATAACATCCCCTCCTGCCTCCCAGAGCAAAAACGCTAATCATGTTAGGTCCCTCTGAACATCTGTCATCCTCCACAGTGTATGAAAAAGGCGAGTTTTAGATCAACAGCCTCAAATTCTGTCAGATCAAGCATAAGAAAGGCAGTGTCTTCTTTCATATGTCATGTCCCCTTCCAATTTAATGGAAGGTAGGCTTCCCTGCCCAAATTCCTTAGACTATCATTTAGCATCACACCCAGAGGTAAAGCGCTGGACACTGAAAGGCTGCTGTAGTGAAATTAACAATCCCCCTGGGCTTAAGGACTCCTCATGCACCTTAACACATCTGGTAGGATAATAGGGAAGATGACAATAGGAGTAAAGCTCCATATATGGGAATTATAATTCAACAAGACTGTACCCATGCTTATATAACTTGATAATATAATACTACAGAAAGTGGAAATTATCAGCCTGAGGCAGGTAAATATTTTTATTTAAAGACTTAATGAGCAGCATGAAAAAGAAACATTAAAAACCATAATGCATAGCTACATCTGTGTGAACACAACACTTTCTGCATTTCTGACAACTGGGAAGCAATGCGGACCACAGTCCAGGGCTTCCTGGACTATAATATATCAAAGAAACTATAATATATCCAGAAACTATAATATATTAAAGACTACACTCTTGCCTTCATAGCATGTCCTGTTGGCCAGATCTTTTAGTTTAAAAGCCTTCAGAAAAGCAGCCCCAAATACTGGAAAACCTACATTGCTGCCTGAGGTATAAGGTGCCAAGTACTTAGGTTAGCAAGGAGAAGAATAACAGTGAGCTTCAGTCAAATTATTGTTACATATCAAATCACTGATAGTGAAAGCACCCTAAATTAGGAGACAAACAAACAAACAAAAGTATCAGATCCTGTGCAGGATCTGTGGCTGGCTTGATAAATTCATAGCAGGAATAACATACTGATTTTGAAAGCAATTAAATAATGAAATATCTTGCCACACAGCAGGGAGGTTTTCTCAGCACCAGTAATTCCTTAAAACAAGACTACCTATCCAGCTTTGCTAACAGGTACTCCTAGATGTTACCACTTCTGTACATGACCAGTGCTATGTACATATTGGACAGTTACAACAGGCCCTCACGTTCACTAAGGATTATCACAGAATCTTTTTTTTTTTTCCTCCCCTCTCTTTTGTTCCCTACATGATAGCTCTGAAACAACGTATGTGAGAGAACAACACGAAGTTCTGAGAGTTAGCAAAAACTACTACCAGGTCACAAAAAAACCTATGAAAAGGGGTGAGGTCAGGAAGAATTTGTGTAGATAAAGCAACCTTTAAAGTGAAACAAGAGTTAAGAGAAGTGTTTTCAGAGAAACTGATGCAAGAGCATATAAAGTTGGTACACACACAAAGTCCATGCTGATTATAATGTGATCTGATTTAAAATATTCCTCGAGGCGAGGTTTTAATAATACTTAAAAAGGCTTGACAGCTCCCTGTCATGGTATGTCCATGTTATTAACTTGTAAAGCAACTGTCTTGCTCATAAAACAATCCGAATGAGAAAACACATAGTGGACAAAGCCAAGGACAACAGCAGAAATCAGTGCTGAGCCTCAGTATAAACTGATGCAACTTATGCATTTGGATCATCTACCTCCTAAAAAACTAGCATTAGCTTTGAGGGCCATGCCTTCAAGAAACTAACCCTCATTCTGCTGAAATGTGAAGAATTAAATGTCAGGCAAATTGGGGCTAGGCAGGAGGTAACACAGAGGAGCTTCAGTAGGACAAATTTCCCAAGTCGCTCTCAGAACTGCACACCAGAGCTGCAGTGAGAGACAAGATGACGATCTGTGAAAACCTTCTGTCACTATGTCAAGTGAATGTCACAGCATCATTTCATGCCTACATTCCAGCCAGTGTTCAGGATTTTCTCCACCCTTCTCTAAAGCAAATTCTGGGTTCTACCATTAAGTTGTCATTCTCCTCATCAATATATTATTCATGCTTCCTTATCCGATCTTAATCTGCTACTGTTTCTTTTCCAGGAACGTGGATTTAGAGACAATTTGCTTGTACTCTACGATTGAATTCTCCATTCTTCTGTTGATTCACACACTTCCCATCTCATTATTATACTTCCCAGTCTTCAGTTTTCCTATTTGCACTTGTGTTCTGCATTGGACCCAAAACTCATTTTGCTTTCATCATCTTTTCTGGTATCTTTATGATGTTCACTAAATTTTTTTCAGTATATTAGTTTCATGTTTTCAGATCTTACATTAGGCAGTCCGTCGTCTTTGTTAAACTGACCCAGCTTTGTAAGATTTTACTAAATGTGGCCTTGCCTATCAGAACAAGATTATTTTTCTCCTTTTGTATCTGAGCTTGTTGCACCTAAATAAAAATTTAGGTAATTCTCCTCATTATTAGTCCATCAAACCACTTTTTCCCTAAACTTCTAACACCTATTTTGATAGTGTTGAGATCATGCAATGCTACTTGCCTCAGAATTTTCCTGGAAAGTACATCTCATTCCCAAATATTTAGCATTTATGCCTGCTCTTGCTCAAGCGTTTTTAAAGATTGTTTTTATAAAACATCTGTGGATCTCACATATTATTCCATTTTGATACATGCAAATTGCAGTATCACACTGGCAGATCTCTAGATAGTTCAGATTAGTCCACTCAGTCCTTCACACAATTTACAAGTTCTGGATGCTTCCTCATATGCTCTCTTCTCCCCTTCCCAGCTTATAGGATGGTACAGAGTAATTTGTAGAGTACTGGTGAGAAAAGGAAGGACAGGAGGGGACCCAGAGCTATATAGTACTCATATAGCCAAAAACTGCCAGTATTAATGAAAGAGAATTGAGATTATAAAAGCTTATCTTAGAAAGAAAAAGCATTCTGCTCATACAATAGGCAAACTACTTACTTTTAAAGGTCAACAACAACAACAAAATGACACTAAAAGAATAAAACTAGAACAATGCGTGCAAGCCTCCAATGCCAGTGGACTGCCATGACTCTGGCAACATCAAGCTCCCTACAGTGGCTTTTTCTCTATCATCCTGAATATCACTTATTTTGAGAATGCATCTACTGATGAGAGTAAAATTAATGTAGCATGAAGAAAAGGATGGAACAGAAGGTATTTTATTTGTCAATACCCCATCACTGTCACCCAGCTTTGGTATGAAGATGCAGTATGAATGGCAGCCTGATTTTCAGAAGTGTTTTGCACTAGCATTTCTCTTTGTTGTCATCAGAATGACTGAAAAATGATTATTTATTTTCCCTCCTGTAGCTTGTATGTAGGTCACTCCAAAAGTAATGCCTCCTATTTATTTCCATGGAAACTACAACAGATACAGAGAGAACAATAACACTATTTGATAAAGCAAAATTTCAGCTACAAAGCCCTGTTTTTAAACACAAACACCACCAGGAACTGTGTATTTTCACCTCTGATGAACAAGAGCCTGCATACCATGCTCGTAAAAAATCTTCACTGCCATATGGAAAATGGCTTGTCTTTCACATCACTATTACCACTGCTGAAATGCACCACCCAGCACCACACATCCACTGTTTGGCCTCTAAACATTCCACAAGTATCAATGAATGTCAATGGGTGTTATTTTTTCCACATAAAGAAATTCAGTTGTGCACTTTTTCTTCATCCACACTTCCATGACAGATCCCACTTTGCTGCCATTTGATGCACAGCAACAGCATGCAACAGAATATTGTCAGGAAGGTTCAACCTCTCTGCCAAACCACTAACATTCACCTCTGATGTCATGGACCAACGTAATAAAATAGGAGGCATTACTTTCAGAGCAGATCTTGTACATTTATGGTGACTATCCATTTAAGAGGAGCTCTAAAATCTAGTTGAATTAATGCTTTACATAGTACCCAATTTTCATGATTCATCACATTTATGCTGTTGGGTGCCTTCCTTATAGTGCAGTTCATACCAGTATCTCCTCCTGTTTCATTTTTTTGGAAAATACAATCAACCTACTTGTTAGGAAAAGTTAGAAAATAGACCTCTGTTATAAAGTTCATTCAAAAGACAACAGTACAGTATTTTGCTTCATGCCCTGAAAGAAAAGAGATTTAATTCATGATTTCTGAAAATCTGAGGTCAGGAACAATTTGCAGATTGTTTTACTAAGCCATAACGTAATCATAATAATAATGATCTTAGACTAAAGTTATCCTGTTGCTGCTTCTGAAGAGAGATTTACCTCCATTACCTAGGGATTACCAATTTAATAGTCTTTAATAATGTGCAATTGTCAGACAAGCACATCATATTCCTTCACTTCAACAATAGCCCAAAAGTGCCAAAACCATTTGCATTTATCTTCAGTCAAGTAGATAGCAAGACCAGAAGGAGCTTTATCTAACAATAGCTCTAGTGCCTTACAATTGTCTTAAATATTTCAAAGAGATACCTCAGTGTATTTCTCTGGCTACCAATGAGTTTCCAAAGGTCAATAACTTTAGCTTCAAACACAGAGTGATCTCTAAAGCTTTTCTTGCAGTTGAGAGATTAAGGCAGATTCTTATAAACATATTTATGAAATAAGAGCAAGGGACTTCAGCCTGACAGTTTGGAATGTAACACCATTCTGTATCTATATTATTTTCAGGATTAGAAACCATTAATTCCTAAAATTGTGCTGTGGAGCATAAGTGGCAACAGCTGCAGCTATCTGTTTGCTGTCTTTCCACATGGGCTATTTCCTGTGCAAGATATGCATGAAGAACATAAATAAATGGGGTGCTACCTCTTTAGACAGGGCTTGGCAAAATAAAATAAAAAACTAAAAAGCATGAACCATTTTTGTCTTAAAATGATGAACTTAGGTGTTAATAAAAATGATGGCATCTTAAGGCAAGCCCTTACACACTTCCTGTTTCTGTAATCCATTCTTCTTCCATGCACAAACTAATAAAATGCCTCTTCTTATTATGTCACTACTGTACATGAAATATTTCATGCATAAAATATTAATCCCAGACACAGGTCTTTGAGGGAATGATTGTACTGGCTAAAGGAAAAAGACGGAGGTTTCTGGATATAGCTCCAATAATGTTTTGCTTTGGGATGTCAAAGCTGCAGTTATATTCAAGCCCCGGGCTTTTCAGTGGCATAATTACTGGACAAAATATGTGGACAAACTGACCCAGAGAAGCAGAATGAGACATACAATGTGTAAAGTGACGTAAAATATAAAGTGTAAAATAAAGACAAAAATGAAATCTCAGTACTGGCTTTTCTTAATGTTCTACTGCTCTACTTTTCACATAACTCTATTGAGTAATATAACTTATTTCTAGACAAAAATGGGAAAGGATATAAGTTTCAATTCCATTACACCTGACTTTTGTTGTTGACAACTATCACTGAGTATTTCACAAGTTCAGAATACCATGATGTTTGAAGGAATAGTTTACTAATATGTAATATTACAATACAAATACTTTAAATAGGAAAATTAGGTGTCTTCTCTTCCTTTCATTTTCAATAGTGTTACAGGCTGTACATGAGCCATGCCTCATGCCAATGCCCTGCTCCCCTTGTTATTTCCTACCACAGTTTCCTGTCAGAACACAACTGAAGTTTTACAACTGTGAGATAATTCCTGCTCTTCATGTTTAGTCCTCCACTCAGATCTAATGATAAAGGATTCATTAAACTCACCTGCCTTCCACATCAAGGCCGCCCTCCAGAATTAGTTACATAGACCTTCCCAGACTACTTCTCAAAGCCTTCCCTTCAAGAACCTTCTTTTTGTTCCTCATAGGACTATTTTATAGTAAAAAGAGGCCTGAAAACTCATACAAAGAACTAGTCCTTCTGCTGGCAGTGGTATAGCTCAACTGAGTAAACGGTTGCACTATTAAGTTTAACATAAATCTAGCTCAACACAAGAAAACACTTTTCAATGGGTATTACTTTGCTAACCCACAATCATTCCTGATACAACCTCTTTGGAGTACGCCAGGCAATTTTTCATCGTCTAAAGTCTCCAAATCTTTCTGAATATTTATTTTACTCTTTCTTCTTTAGAAGTAAATCTCTCAATCTTCCACTTTCCATCTCCATTGTTGTCTGGTCATTGCCCTCTGAGGCGATTTGCTACAGTCCCCAGGATGGTTTGTGGTGTAGTGGTTGTGGTCTCACCCCTGGACTGTGAAGGGGTGCTCTGCACACACAGGCCAAAAAAGACCACATTATAAATTGAAATTAAAGGCTACTCGGCAATACAAATAAATTTCATTGCGAAGATGTATGTGCTGCTGCTGGAATAGAAATGACCACTTTTGCACAGGATTGCTTCAGTATTGGGTGGAAACAATGTCCAATTATAGGCTTTTCTTACAAAATAAATTAGAACTTCAATCAACTAATTATCTCTTCCTAGGAAAAGGGTTTTAATTTGATGTTAAAAGGGCTAAAGGAATATTTACCTCTGACATTTTTCTATGAAATTGTCCCACACAGTAACTTTGTTACTTCTTCCCCTCCCTCCCCCCCTCCCCGTTTTGAATGATATACAGAAAATTACCAAAGCTGCACCTCTGAATTCATTACAGACTTGTCATGAAATTCTAAAACCACAATACTAAGCTGCAAGAGCATCTTTCTAATAGATTTAATCAACTGCTAGATAAATGCTTAGACCGGGGCAGGAGATTTGATGTAAAAATAGATAAATTTTAGAAGGCTACAATGCCATTAACTAGGCTTTTTTCTATATTCAAAATATAGCGTTCAAACAATTAAAAATAGTATAAAATAAAATGCTTTAAAGTGATAGAGGTCATGCTTGCTTACATTAAAGACTAAAAGTAAATAATTTCTAACCTGCTAAAGGTGATCTTCCTTGCCAGAAGGACTCCTACCAGGAAATGTGAAGATAGCTTATCTGAAGGGTTTGTAACCATTAGATGCTATAAATGTCATTCCCTACTGTTGGCATCAGGATGCCAGTTAGCTCTCAGTATAGGAAGTGCCCTTTCCTAGATTTGTTTTAGTATCTTAGGCTATTCCCTTAGACTCTCACTTAGTACATAATAGTACAAGTACACTAGCATAGCCAAGCTTTCATGTAATCAGTTAAAAATAAACAGCACCTGAACAAACTTGCTGTCAATTAGCAAGTAGTTGGTTGTTTTGATAATCGCATTACAGAAGGTGTATCTGCAGAAATTCAATCAATCCAAAATGAGAAGTACCACGAAGGCAAGGTAGATGTATAAGCAGAACATTTCTGGAGCGTGGGAAGGTTAATTTCCACCTTCACCCCCCAACACCCACTCCCGTCCCTCAAAAAAAGGAAGATAGAACCAGGCCATCTACCCTTCTAACATGCTAAAGCTTTCAAATAGCTCCCAGGCATTTTAGAAGCAGTTGTACAGTGTTTGCTTGCCACTTCCAATTAAACATGGTACAACAGTCTGATGTCACTAGGCTCTACTAATAGGAAGAGTTGCTCAAACTCAAAACAAAGAACTATTCATAGAAGTAAGCATTTTCTGGATAAACACTGAAGCTGTTTATAGAGAACAAGAATAGGTAAAACCACCTAAAGCACTACTTTCCTAATCCTTAAATTTTCCCTATATTTGGTGAAATCAGCTAGTTTACCACGTATGGCTAAAAATACCTGGATTGTATAAGCTCTAGATTTTATGAACTCTGTTAGCTTTGTGCATCTCCCTAATGCAGAAAGAAAAAATGTTTAAAGAAACCAACAACTTAGAAACTACTAAAAGTATTTGAGCCTGAAAGAGATTCAGACACCATTTAGACAAGTTCCATTTTTCCAAACGTTATGGAGGAAGAAAGTTTTTCTGGTTAGCCACTCTCCCATTTTAAAATAGTTGTTTCAATTGCTTAAACATGAAAAGACTTGAGCAGAAGTTGATAAAATACATTTTTTCCTGGGCTTTGTAGAAGGAGATACAATGATAGAATTAGCAGCTCCAAAACGGAAATTAAAGCAAAAAAATGAGTAAAAAAGGTAAGGATAGAGGTAAATTCAAGGGCTGATGGAAAAGGGGAAGGAGACGGGTAACAGAAAGGCAATGGAAAATCTCAATAACTAGAAAGGAGCAACTAGAGAAAAAGGATCTCAGAACTATTTGTTTTTGTAAACCAATAATACAATTAACTTTATTCATGAGCTTGACCTCCAGTTCCATAGATACACTTAAGTACCTTCAGATAGTTGTTGGACTCAAGCATGGATATTTCAGAGTTTTCCTTCAAGTATTCATCAAGTCTACCCATAAAGTTTTGCCTAAGTATCACATACCTTAATCCCTTGTGATTCAAAACAGTGGAGTCCCATATGTTTCAGGATTAATTGAATAACAACCTTCTGAAGCCCAAATGACAAAACCTATCTCAAAGGTCTCTTGATCTTCTGACTACATATGAGCTCAGCCGCAGATAAAGGACCTGATAAGCTCCTCCCTCTCCCAAATACCACATTGAATAATTTAAAGACCTGGAGACCAAAAACGTTTTTCTATTTTTCAAATGCACAAAGATTAGAAAATATCTGCATGAAAAGTGATGATAAAATAAAGCCTAGTAATCTCACTTATATTAAAAAAAAAGGAAGAAATATTACTCAGTTGTACTCAGCACAGGATTGTCATAACAAAGTCACATTTCCCCATGTACATCGTTTGTTTACTTTTTGTAAATAACTCATAGACTAAAAGAGGGGAGAATCAATCTCACTTTTATTGATTGAACCTGTCTCTAATCGGGTTCCCTGCCTGTTTTTCACACATGAAGATACTACAGTGTTTGAGTAACAAACAATGCTGAGAAAAAAATACTGCTTCTTTAAAATTAAGATTCCCCCAGACTTTTTTTTTTTTTTTTAATGTCATGGAAGTCTTTCTATTGCTGCCAGGCTTTATACACATCGTTGATTTACAAAACCTTTGTTTTGATATTAGATTGACTTGACAGCATCTCACGTAATGAGTAAAATTTAAAAGGCAACAATAGATTGTACTCTTGGCACGCAGACTCAAGTTCAACTGGAAGCTGGAAGTACACAGGTGCCTCCTTTCCACATAATTGTGGCTCTCGGGGGTATTTCCCATGTGGTTCTACTCAGGAGAGCCAGGACATGCAAATTACTCACCTGAATGTAACTGCTGTCATGCCTGCTTCTAAGAGGAAAAAATCCAATGTCTTCTGCATTGCTTATATTCCAACATGTTACACAAAAGCCAACTCCAACTATGTCTGTGGACAATGAGGTTCTCTGGTGACAATGCACTCTCATGGAGACAACTAAAGCTTATAGAACTTTTAGACTTGGGAATGAGCAGAACATAGTGCTTTAGGCACTGCCCAAATCATTTAACTTAGAAGTGATGAAAAGCTATGTGAGACAATAGAAAGTGAGAATCCAAGAATACATCTAGAAAGTGTTCATTCAGTCTTTTTTCTTTTCTTTCTATATTTTTTTTCCTCGTGACTTCAGTGTTTCTCAGATAAAACTCATTTCCTAGATATTTACTTCCCCTTTCAGACATTGAATAATTGTTTCTCAACTGTTTCACTGGTACTTCCAATTTCCAAATGTTAAACCATAAGTTATTTTAATAACACCCCCCAAAACATATTTGAGTACTAAGAAAAGGCAATTAAAAAATATATGAAACTAGACAGAGTCCTGTTTGACAGGACTACTCAGCGCAAAAAGTAAATGAAAAAATAGAAACTTACAAGAACTTTTCCAAAGATATTTGTGAATAATAGAGAGTAACGGGTAGAACTGCAACTCCACAAGTAAATTGTGGATATTCCATACACAAGTATTTGGATACTCCAAATACTCCACTGAATTAAATGCAGCTGCTTAGGAGCATGGCACCACCCCATTCTGCCATGGAATAATGTCCCTAGGGTCTTTGCTGCTTCTGGACACATCCAGAACAATCTGAAAAAGACACAAGAAACAGCCACATTCTTTACAATTGTCTGCATGGATAATTACATCAAATTACATCAGAACTCTAATTATAACTTTCTCCCCCGTTGCTCATATGCAAGTATGCAATTCTTGAAAAAACAAAATATTGTTTGGAAAAAAATCCTTTTTCACTGATAGGTATATGTTTTTCTGTGGTAGAATCAGAAAAGCAATATCTAACTCCCTGTCTGGATTAGATTTTTCTCAGTTACTCTGTCCATATACCTTTCCAGTCAATGCATACTCTAACTCTGAATTAGGTAAGAAGCTGAAACATATTAAAAACTAGTTTTTTTCTCCTTTGACAAAAACCCTACAGCAACTATGCACAGCCCTGAGCAATTGTGTCTCACAAAATGAAACTCAGCTGTGAGTTCTAAGTATATATATAAAATATAAATAAACAAATATAATACATACATAACTAATATATATTTCTAACTATTTATAAATAAATAAAATATTATTTATTAAATAATTTTTTATTTATATTTACAATATATATATAAAAACTAAGGACTTGTACAGAAAGTATTTCTGAAAGTTTTATATCTCCAAGGTTTACTTTTTTTTTTTATCCTGTGTATTTTCTGAGATCAAAACTCAGTTTTTCATCAGCTTTGATTCCTAGATACCTTTATATGTTGAACAGCATTCAACAAAATTAAGCTCATACACATTAAAATGTCTCATCTCTACTAACTGCATCAGAATGTTTGCCCTAGATTTTACTTTCAGATTGTCTTACTACTGTTTTTTCTTTCTTTCTCTTTTTTTTGACAATTCTCAATCTTCTTTCTCTCCAAAGATTAACTTCTCTCCTGTGAAATGATAGTATCCCAAAGGAGACTGCTTAATTACCTGCAATTGTTTTGGGTTTTTTTTAGATTTTTTTTTTTTCTTTTTAGATTTCATTGCTCAGGCTCCTCTTTATCACTCATAGCCCCTCAAAACTTGACAAAAGTTTTTTACTAGGTAGCTTTAGTCCTGATGTTTTGATTCCAGATTTGATTTGAGAGGAGAAGGGTGTCTGTTCAGCTGCCTTCATGTCAGTATTAATTGTCAATAATTTACAGTATGAAGAGCTCTCACAGTTTCTCCTGTGGCATTTCACTTTAGCCCAAGGATAAATCTCTCTAACTCTGGGAAATGTCAGGAATGCTCCTGTGATACAGGTGATTCTACAATAATAAAAATCAACAGCTAAAAAGCAGACTTTATTGTAGATATTCATTATAATACTTATAGCCAGTTATAAATTTTCATCTCATTCCTATTTAAAAAAGGCCATATATTACTGTCCTCTACATCACTGTGACCAAAACCAGAAGACCATCCTGAATTATGATATACTATATACATAATCATTTTTACAATAAAGCTAAATGCAGAAGCTATCATATTGAAATCATATCTAAAAGAGTGAAGTGGGTGCTAATATTTTTATATCATGACAAGGATTTGTACCAGAGTAAAAATAAAAGAAAGTAAGGTCTTTAATCATACTTTGATCATTAAATATCAGAATACAGCAGTCAGTGAACTAAACATTTGTAAAAATGCCCCATCAGTCTGCCAGACTTTGCCAGAATCAGAGCCGTTGTCCTGATGCTGTTCTGACAGTCACTCACAGAGCAGTCTTTACAGTTTCCCAAGTTTCTCACAGCAATTTTTTGAAGTCAAGCATAGCCATTTTTCCAAAGCATAAAGTTTGTCTCTTGTCTATAACATGCTGAATAAAGCTTCAGCACTCTTGGTCGTTACAAGGTCATATAGCACATATAGTGCCAGCCTACTTAACTCAGAAAATTAACACTTCCTCTCTTCCAAGTGTCTTAGTGCATTTATCTTTATTTTCTATGGCTCTTTTTGCTGGGCAGAGATATATTTCATTTTTAGTTTTCTGAAAATCATGTTAAAATAACTGAACTAACACATTTATTTGAGTTTCCTCCCCCCTAAAAAAAAAAATTAAAAATTCATTGCGATCCTTCCATGGGAAAAACAGTGAGGCATTCCCAAATGTGTTTCTCAGGACAATCACCAATCATGTCAAGCATTGTCCTGAAACACAAGCAAGAATTACTTATTTTATTTCTCATTTTACATTCCTTAGAAAACACTGTCTCTGCATCAAGGAAACTATTATTTACAGTTGCAGCTCTGTTGATTTCTCTCATGGCAATGTCAAACGGTTTATATGTGAGAGGAGTAGCTGAGCCCACTACTTTGTCACCAACATGCACTTTTTCAAGAACAGAGGCTGTGAAAACAAAGCTTTGCATAGAAAAGCCTTCTTTGATTTTTGTCATCTTTGAGCCAGTGCTTAACCATCATCATGTTTTTAGATGTGTCACTGGATACTTCTGAAGAAAAGAAATCATCTGCGTTCCCTAGTTGTGTGTGCAATGTGTTGACTCCAGTCTGGAAAACCACCCTGCCAGAACAACTCCAAAGGGAGTATGCAAATCATCTTTAGTAACACTATTCACTATAAAACATCAAAACACTATCAGAATACATTTGGGAAATGAACAATAATTTTGTTCTGGTCAGGCTAATCTCTAGTATTAAATCACAGCTACAAGAGTGAGATCAGAAATAGAGTATACAACAAGCAAAATGCACTTGAATGAGAACTTTCAGAAACATCTACATTCTGCCATTAAAGTCACCATTAACAGATACAAAGATTGCAGGGAAATTTGTATTTATTCCCATAATAGAATTTATCAGAAGGTTACAGTTTATATAAATGCTGAATTTAGAAGCACAAGTTCTATTTGAACTGTTTCTATTATCTTATTGCGTACTCAGTACTTACTGAGTACTGTTCCCTTAGTATGTTACTATATTCTTGCTATTTCACAGCAAAGATAAAAGAGCACAAGGACAATAGTCTTCCCAATTCAGGAGTTTCACCAAAAATTATAGAAATTGATGACTCCTTAAAGAGATTGACTTTTTAAAGGTGATCAAATATTTCAGGGAGATTTTCTTTAAAAATGGAGTACGATTAAGATTTGAAATTTATGTCAAATAATGTCAGATAACTTGCAAATTAAGATACACGCTCATGAGAAGTCAGCCATGAGATTTACTTCTGAGCACATATGGCTTTAGTATGTTTCCAGATTTGCTTTTTTTTTTTTCTTTCCAGAGCTACGAGTTAGATGCATGAAGTATATGAGACACAAAGTACAGCTTCACACCCTCACCAGCACAGAATCTCTACCATCTTAAGAAACAGCATCCTATAGGCAGAAGAGACAAGGTTCAGTTCTAGGATGGCCACCTGATTTCAGCAGGACCACAGGGAACTCATTTGTTCTAAAAATGGCCAGTGATTCTACTTGCATTTCTTGAGTGCAGTTTTCACAAAACATTCATGTTGTTCAGAAACCTGTTCCTAGAATCTGGGAGGGAGAATGGGGAGCAGCTTCTACAGAAGAGGGAAGGAAGAAAGTTTCAGGTGCCTCAAGCCAAGTCCTCCAAAACCAGGAGCTGTTTTGAGGTCTTGAATCTCGTTCTCATTCTCCTCAATCTATAAAATGGAGACAAGAACATTTCCTTCCTGCTCAGGGAAGAATAATACATTCGTGTTTGCAAAGCATTTGGATAAGATAGCTAAGGAAGCTATGTAAGTTGATAGATTCCTTGATCTTAAGGAGCTGTACTCTTGAAACAGCTTGACTGAGTTATAAATGTCCATATTATTCACAATATGAAACTGCCAAAAGATAAAAAACATTCTAATGATACTTGAGAGCAGGAACTCCCCTTCTCCCCCATACTTTGAGGACTCTGTCCCTTTAGAGATGGTATGCCTTTCAGTGAGGAGGATTCCCTATTGTTTTCTTCTCCATTCTTTATAATGTAAATGTAACCTCGCTTATTTATTTAATTTGTCTCCCAGACCTCTTTTCATCTGGCAAGATGGCAGGGGAGGGGGGCGGAGGGAAAAGGAGCTGAAGGAGGGGGGCTATTTAATAATGTCCTATTAATCGCGGTGCACTATCAGCAGGCTTTAACCCTGTTCCAATTCTTTGATTGCTTTTTAGGGATTAGAGCAAACATCATTGTCATCCATTGCATTGCAAATGGGAAAATTTGAGTGATACGTACACAAAATATAGATAGGCAGATAGTGCACTGATATATGTGCAGAGTATATACATGCATTTATATAGCTTGTACACACACATACACATAAAAATAAGCTACATCGCCCTGTATGCCATACGAGAAAAATCAAATCAAGGCACGGAGAAACTGAAAAAAAACCTACATGTATCATTCACCTGATTTCAATTGTGACTCCCTTTGAACCTCGGCCAAATCATTTTGTACATTAAAAATTGGTCAGGGATGATAAGATTCCATTTTCATGGTTGGTAATGCAGAACCGGTGAAAGAATACAATTACAGACCCCTGAGTAAACTCTGCGAATGTCAACTTGATGTAAATGATCAAGTGTCGACAAAGGGCTGGCAGGAGGGGGGGCAGGCAGAGATGGAGGGGAAAGAGAGAAGGAGAGGGAGAAACAGAAAAAGAGGCTCCAACTTCTTCACTCAGGGACATGCCAGCACCCACCTGGGCCCAGCATTTTGGGACCCGATCCTTCTGCACCAATAAAGTGCCCAGAGCCTCCCAAAGCTGGCACACCACTGCCCTGGGTTGGGACCTCATGCTTGTGGCAGGAATGACCTGCCCCTGCCTTCCACAGTCTGCCCCAGGCAGGCACAAAGAACTGCTGCCAAACAATAGCATGCCTCTCCATAAATCCTAACAGAGCCCAGCACACAGGCTATACGCTGAGTGGCTGTCAGCCCCTAACTCCTCCACAGAGTGACCACATGACTGCAGGTACCAGAGCCCTCAATGTCAACCCCAGGTCTCACCACCTCCCTTCCTGCTGGGCCCTGCTGTTGCGCAGGACCCAAGCAGCCCCATTTGATCCTCTACACCTTCTCTGCCATCACCAAGTTGATGCCATAGCAACTCCTCTTTTTCTTTTTGCAAAGAGATGATATGGGAATCTGAGAAAGGATGCTGTGACCCAGAGGGCACATAGAGCTCAGGGAGTGAAAAAGAGGTGGAGGTCTCCTGCACCAAGGGAAGGTCATGGGCTGGAAAATCTGCGTGTCCTTTACACAAAACACCTTATCTCACAAGCAGAGAAACTGAGGCAGGGAGCAGTGAAAGAGCTTCACTTTACTCTTATAAGGAGCTGAGGGGTGAGGACCAACTACAGAGACCTCCTGCAGCTCCATGCCAGGCACCAGCCCACACTGCCTCCTGTTTCACAGCCTGCTCATATATGTGACTCCACATAATCCAGCCCCATGTTTCCGTGAGAAGAATGACACCAAGAAAGGAGTGCACATTCAAAAGCTTTTCACCATTCAAGAGACAAACATAAGAGCCATATTTCCATTTATTTTAAAATTATCACCTGAACTGATTAAAGCAGTTATCAACTTCAGTCATTCTTTACATGTTGTTTTTGTTTCAGATTTCCAATGTTTTTCATGTGCACGCTGCATAAATTATTGAAACATTATTTTATTTATCCATCCCCCTGTGACAGAAATAGGTTCTCTGAAAGCAAATCTTGCCCTAATCAGTTTTGTTTGTCTTGCTTTCTCTCCTCAATATTGCCACTGCTTTTAGGTTAGCAAACAAGTAACACTACTTTGCTTTTGTGGAGAACAAAAAGCACTGTGGGCTGATAAAGACAGGGTGCTGAATTAAAGGTTGTTCCAAAATGCATCTCTGGTGGCTAGGAAACAATAGGCCTGTAAAACTTTTAGCAAGCCGGGTGGGAAGGGAAGACGATATGCTAAAGTTCAGCAGAATGGGGTTTGTGTAGACCCCAGCAGCTCTGCTTCCCACTGAGCCCTAACCTCAGCACAAAACTTGCCTGGTTCACAACTACCTCCAGAATTGGCCATCAAGAATATGAGATAGTGAAATAAGGAAGCCCCAGGATGCCAATATACAGGCTTAGGTTTATATCTTATATAAAAATGGCATAATAGGATTGTCCATTCCCAGCCTGTGCTCAATTCTTTTTACACACTAATACATCAACAAAACCTGATCACTCTACCAAACCACTGCTACAGAAGTGCTCATTTAAAATATTGCTTTTTTTTTTCTCCTTTTGAGCACTGTGCATGCCATCCCAATTATAATTGCAATAAAATTAAGCAATGTTATGCAGATGATACCCTGCTAAAAGTAAGTAGCAGAATCAAGTTTGATGTAAATGTGATGCAACTCATTTAGTTGGTAAGGGGTCTAAACTCTAGGTAACTACCTGTACTTTAAAATTAGCTCTCCTTAAAATATCTTGAGCGATATTATTAAAGAGCCAAGTGATACTGAGAATGTTAGCAGAACTGTTCTGGTTTTGAAGCACAGTTTCAAATAAAATGAATTTTAAACAGTTCAAAACGTTGCAATTTCTCACCTGCACATATGGCTTACGACAAATTTGAATACTGAGTGTTATCTGAATCTTAAACTCTGAACCAGTGTACACAAATACAGTTAGGGGGGTTGGGCACTGCAGTCAATTTGCTTCTCAGGCTAAAATTATTTGAATAGTTATTATTTTTCTCCCTTTTCCTCCCTTGATTCTATATACTGTGTTTTATTCATGGCTCCCCTAAATGGCACAAAATTATCTATTGAATTTATCCCCAGTGTCACAAACAAATAAAGTGGACTGAACCTATTAAGAGGAGAGTTAAGGCAATGCATATCATCTGTTTGTCAAACTTTACTGCAGATTGACATACTTTGATGTTTATTATAGAAATTTAAATTGTTTGTCTTTACCGAACGAAAGCATTTTCGTACTTTCTATTCATATCAGAAAGATCTCATGGATCTAATATGGATTAGGACTACCTGGCACACTTATAAAATTTGGCACAATCTATTTCAGCAAATGCAGAAATGACCATTTTTACCTAACACTGTTAAAGCACTGAAGAAGTTCTAGATTTAAGATTTAATTTATAGATTAAAAAAACTGCAGCTCTAATATTAGATTTAAATAGTGCAAATTGCAGCACATGTTAAATAACTATTCCCTTGAGTATTTATAGCTTTAGGTTCTGAACTTGCTGCCTTGCATATTTTTCACAGTCATTTTAAAAAGTTTTCAGTCCTCTCACTGATATTTTATTATGAATAATTATTGACAAATATTTATTGTTGTTACAGTGAAGATGATTTATAAGTACCATTTTGTTAATAAATGTGGTAGAAGTTTTTATGCTGTTAAGACAAATTTATAGCAATTTTTTTTTTCAACTAAGCAGTTTCTTTTTGTGATTCAAATCAAGACTTTTTCTTTTTTAGGTTATACATGCTTAATTTGGAAGGCAAAAAAAAAAAATTAAAAATATCTGTTGCTTGTAAAAACAAAATTCTTAATGAGAAAAGATGTCATCTCAGTCTGATTTGCCAGTTACACTTTGCCACCAATCGATAACAAGCTGAAATCATTTTTGTTTGAACAATGGAGATATATTTTTTAGTGAATACTCATATTTAAAGGAGATTAACAGTACATCTAGCAATTCAAACACTTGAACTGCAAAAAGAAGCAGTCCACATTGCCAAAACTAAGCCTGATGAATTTATTCTAAAAGGGGTAGGCTATCTTCCTCAGGTTATAATCTTTTGTTTTGCCTGGTGGATGCAGCTCCAGACCCAAGAGTTGGCCATAGCTTATGGAGGCAGCAGAGGTCAGGGGAGAGAAGATCTGTTGCAGGCATTGTGTTTGAGCCATGTCCAGCTGGGCTGAACATCCTTTTCCAGTTCACCTTCAGAAATCACTTTACAGACTTGGTGGTGATTTTTCATAGATGCTTTTGTTTGTTTTGTGCACATCCAAAACCACACTGATAAAGACACACTTTTTTTTTTTTTTTTTAAAGAAAAAAAGAACAGTCAAGGTTTCACAGTTAAAAGGCTACTTCTGCATTTTGAGCAAGCTGATTGATTTATTACTGAAGACCTGGAAAATCATCTCATGGAAGGGTCTGCATGTCCATTTGATGGAATATAGCATCTCAGGGTTGCTGCCGAAAAGGAAAAAAGGACTTCTGAGATTTAGCTATTTTCACAGTCTACCATGTGTATTTAGGCAAGAGACTTCATTGATCCTTGCTTCAGTTTGCCTACTTCTCCAGGAGGAGGGAAATTATTTGTGTACTCATCCTGGAGGGTGGCTGAGCACCTCCTATAGCTAGAAGAATAGCAAGTAAAAACAGTGAGCAATGATTGCACACACAAGAGAAAACAACATGCAGCTTCCCCAGGCTGAAACTTTAAAGATATGGCAGTACCTGGGGAATAATGTGCAAGATCTTGTTTCTTTGGACCAAACTGTCTGATACATTGCCACTTGCTTGTGAGTTCTGTGGCTTTAGGAAGTGTATAATAGATTTGAGATTTGCTATGGCAATGAAAAACCTTATTCGTCCCCTCATGCATGTTCACATTTGAGAAGAAGCTTTTAAAATCTACTTTAGCTAATTAATTAGTAATTCAATAATAGCTTGACAATTATCCTAACGTAAAAGTATTGTTACACTTACAGAGCTGTACTTATGCATGAAAACTTATCAGTTGTTTATGTCAGTAATCTGCAGCATTAAATACATGACTTTCTACTTTCTGTAATGCAGGTATATGTTCCTTTCATTGAATGTAGTAGTGAATCATTTTATTTTATTTATTTATTTTTTACACACACCTCTCTGCAGGTGAATACAGGAGTAATACGATGAAGTCTGAACAGATGGATTACACATACTGCTGACTTTTTTTTAATAAGAACAGCAGAGTCAGATTCAGTTTTTAAGTGCGAAATTGTTCTTAAACTTTCTGTTTACGAATGGTGTACAGATATTCTGTTTTTTTTTCCAGACAAAATACTCATCACTGTTAAGAAACTGAGTAGTGGATGAGGTGCCTATAAACACACATAGGCCTCTTCGCCCAGTGCCCATGGGTCAGCAGCCCAGCTACCCTGGAGTTTGTCTTCACTCTTGTCTGTACCTCTCAAAGCAGTGCACTTCTAAAGTGCAGTACAAGATCTTGAGAGAATGAACATGAATAGAACAACCTCTGTCATCTCTCAAATAAGCAGAATATGTAAAGGGAATATAACGTATTTAACTTCTTCTGAAACGTTGGCTTATTTGGAACACCTGCAATCATCCACACAGTGAAGCATTTGTAATAGTCAAATACAGAGGCTTAAGGTGTTGGAAAAGGAAATGGCCCATGAAAACGTGGTCTACAAAGTTAAACCCCTAAACTAGGCTCACCTCACAGCCAATTTTAAAAACAGATTTCAGGTCAGAAAATAGTAGGGAACAAGTTTAAATGAATGTCAAACCCACTAACCCTTCTCCACAAGTGGAGAAAAAGTAAGTCATGAAATTAGCAAAGAATTTCAGCAATCTGGGTAGATCTATGCAGCTAAAGAAAAGCAGGTCAGTGTTCTGAGGCACAGGGTCCCTGGCAACCCACGGTGCTTGATGACCACCTCACATTTTCGTTCTGCTTTAGATCTTCATATTGCTTTCCAGGAAGCAGCCATGGCCTGGCTCTTAGACTAATCCCCTACCTATGTGGAGAACTCCTAAAGGGTTAAAGAATATCCCAACTTTGGCTTTTCTATTATATGAATCCCCCCTAAACCATTCCAGGAAGCTTCATGCCTCAAAATCTCTTCATGCTATTTGGCAGAACTCTTCAGCCTCCTTCCCAAGCGTGCAAAGAGCTCTCTCTGCTAGTCCACCATTCTTTTCTGAAGACACTGAAGAGAAAATAAAACATAACCTCTCTCACCAGGGCTGAAGGTCCCATGCTTCCACTCCAGACCAGAACATCCCAGGCTTTCCTCTACAGAAAGGAAAATGTAAACATCAACTGCAGTTGCTGAAACAAGCTGGCACTGCAGTTAAGAGCAGAAGCTCACTGCTTCTACCATGGGATGTCCACAGTCCAGATTAGAAAAGTTTTTGTTCTCCAGCTGATGAAGGCAAAGTAGTCCGGCTTTAAATTCCACTCTGATCTTAAAGGACTGCGATTTCTAAGGCTGTGTCTTCACTCAAGAATTAATTAATTTGTTTGTTCATTTTTTTTCTTGAGTCACCCTTGCTCATCTGCTACAGTTGCCACTGTGCAGTATTACACCCAAGAAGGTGTATGTGCTAGATCAATAGGCATGCTATTGCCACAGTTTCCCTAATATATCAGCACAGGTATTAAAAGGGAGAGAACATTTCACAGTTAGTTTCTGCTTCTTCTAATCCATTTAAATTTTTGGTTCAAAACAGCCTTCAGATATCAGCGCAAAACCAGTCATTTCTTTATAGCTTGCTGGCAAAAGATGAGCAAAGATATGGTTGGAAGGAACTCTGGTGGCGATTTGTTAGTAATTTTGATTAAATTTATTACAGTCACATGGTTGCTGTAGCATTTTTTTCCATGGATAATTATGGAGTCTGCTCATTTTATGAGATGTATTTTTAAGAGTTTATCAGTGGCTTGGGATGAGTGCTCTTTTGTTTAGTGATGTATAAATTTGAATAATAATAAATAACAAAGTGAAGGAGAATGAGGGAAGAGAGGAGGCTGAAGTCTAGGAAGATGCCTTGCTATGCTGTGTTTGATCACAGCATAGATGATACAGCAGTGGGCATTATGGAAAGCTCCAGTATAAATCAGATTAGATAAATATTAATAGTTATGTTAATAGTTATGTAACCGTGTACTTTACTGGGGCATTTTGATGTTTTCAGTCAAAGGCTCATGCACTTAATGATCACTTCCCTTTAGTAACACTTTGACACTGAAAAACAAGACTCTGGCATTGTACCATGACACTGCATTCCAGCAATACATGGGCTCCCTTCAGCTATCCCAGTGTTGTGCCACATCAGCCCAAAACATAGGGAACCTCAACTCACAGACCCCCTACAGACTGAGTCTTCAGCCAGAACACAAAAAATGGGGAGACTCATTCTTATAGATGTAAAAATAACATCTCAGTAACATCACAGGAGCTGCATTTTGCACCCTTCACACTTTTTAGCTAGACAGCATGCATCCTTCCCTAGCTGTGGCAATTGAGCTTTTCATGATGTAGAGAAACTTTGACTTTTTTGGATTCCTGGTAGTATCACCCAGACACTTCCAAGCTTTTGCATTTGCCATCTTAAAAAAGACAGAAATAGGACTTTCATTCTCCCACATCAAGAAGAGTATTTATTAAAAAAAATTGTTTCTACTCAGAATCAAACACTTACTGAAAACTTCAATTGGTGTGGAGATTTCAGGTTAGCTGCTCTTAAAATAATATCTACTTGGACAATTTTAACATATTAAAAAACTTGTTAATCATAGAAAAATTCAAAGCAAAGGCATTTAGGAATGAGCAGATTGCTTAACATCTAGATCAGTCAACATTAAAATGTCTTCAAATCAAGGAAGGCTTACGGAAGGTACTTAACGCTTACAGAGCTGTATTCTCCACTCAATTTAATATAGGAAGATTTTCTCATAATTAATACAAAGCAATAACAGGTTACTGTGGTGTATTTGCAATGACTTGTTTCCTTTATGAAGTAAAAGGCAAAGTGTTTTGCGACTGAGCTGTAGCATCACTCACCACAATCAAATTACGCAGTAATGACTGCATATGTCACGCATTTATTCCAGTTTCATTACAGACTTGTGCCTTGAGTCCACATTTTGTTCCATAAATGCACAAGCTGCATTTCACTGAGGTGCACTGGTCTTAGCTGCCCACACTGGTCTGAGGTATGTATAGCTGTGGTCAGCCATGTCAGCATCCATGCAGCTGCCACCCGAGCACAGCTGCTTCAACTTGTACGTATAAACATGCAACATGCCACCATACTTCTTGGCTGTGCTGAACTGCTCTAATACAGGCTATGGCAACATCGCCTTGTGCTCAGCATTACTGCAGGTTGTTCTGTTCTGTAGGCATGAATGTTAGCTGTGTGATTACTCTATAATATCACTCTGTACTGCACTGCCCAGTTGTGCCAGGCATACATTCTGTGCTACGTATTATAATAATGTTGATATAATGCTGCAGTACTGGTGCAAGGCAGTGCCGGGGCCTCGTGTGCTGCGTTGCCAGGCTGGGTGATGGTAGCACAGAGTCTCCCCGCTTGCATTACGGGGACGTACAGAATTAATCTTATGTAATCTGCACTTTGTGGTTGGTTTGCATTAGTGCCATGTGCTCTCCGAGGCTTGATTGTAGGGTATTAATGTCAAAATCCTCCATGATCTACTGCCGTGCGGTTGTGGTGTAGCCTCTACTAAAATCATGACTTGGTTTCTTAATAACATAGAATTTTAAGAGACAACAAAATGTATAGGAATTGTTCTATATTAAAAATGCAGCATAATTGTATTATTACAGTATTTGCATCATGCTAAACAGATTGGCTGGGTTATTTCAGATTCTTTAAAGTTGGGATGGCATCAGGCCTACAGTATTTCTAAACTGTTTTGCCCGTCTGCAGTTGTATAATGAAACACCACAAATTTTACCCAGCAATACTTGTGCTTTTCTAAGTGCTGCATTATGAGCATAAAATTACCAAACGTACTGAACACACTTAACAACACTGAACTAAAATCCCTTATCTCTCACCCACAAATTAAGTCTCCACAGATCCCTTTTTACAATGCTGAAGTAATAAATACATATACATTTATTTCTACAACCATTTTAAGAAATTAGAAGGAAACCCACACAGTAGTTTAGCAGTTAATTTACAACAGTGCAGCCTCTTGAGTAAGTATGTAAAACAAACACACATCATTTATTTCCCTCATTTGAAATCCCTGCTCCCCGACACACAGACAGACAGACTCATACACACAGATCACTACAGCCCAAATTGGACATCAGAGAAGAAACTGGGACTTCTTTGCTATCATCCGTGATTGCCCTGAGGCTTGAGGAGTGGCCAATTTACAGCATGAATATAGTCTAGGGATATATGAATCATGAATCATGTTTGATGTATGGAAAGACACAGTCATTCTGAAAGGCTGCAAATGCAGTCATCTGCTTTTTAAGTGAAAAAAAAACATGCTTGCAAAACAACAACAAAAACAGAGAGATGAAATACCTGGGAAATATTATTTAAAAGACACAATCTTCCTTTTTTTTTTTTTTTTTTTTTAATTGGGTTGGAAGGGGTTACTTCATTATGCAGCAAATTAGAAAATTCATAATTTATCATTGCACCCAGTCGAAATGCCACCCAACTGAGTCACACCCCTGTGAAAACCATCACATAGTAACAAACTGTCAAAGCCTGCTGCAGCCGACGGGCAAAATTAATATGCAAATGTATGCAAGAAATTAAAAAGCAGAATTACCCAGGCAAATGAGGTAGCTATACTTGAATTGTTAGAATTATGAATAATTACTGCGAATTTTCTGCTCCTAATATAACTTGTTTTTTGATAAACAAAGACTTAATTATCGAGATGCGCTGGAGAATTTCCGTGGCGCTCATTAATCTTGCAAAAAAAACAAGTCCCTGGTGCCCAAACCGTAATGAAGAGCGCGTGCCCTGAATCTTCAGAAAGATCAGAGGCACCAGGGTGCCAGGGCTGGAGAAAAAAAATGACAGTGCCAATGTCCCCTCCTGTACCCTGGAGTGTCATAACGTCTTCCACTAACTATCAAAGGGACTTATTTATGCCAGCAGCTGAGCTATAAGTCCAATTTACGATGCCTTAAGCAGTGGTGAAATGATCTGTTGATGTGCTATGGAAATGCCATCTTGCAGTAGCTCGATTTGGTCCCAGTGATACCAACACGATGAGGACCCTCCGCTCCTCTGCTAATGGATGCAGCATGACAGACCATAATACACAAGAGGGACAATCTTTTAGGACCAGTCTCAATGGTCCTCCATTAATCTTGGTTCTGCAGTGCTGTGGTGTCCATGGGAACAAGGACATTATCATAAGCACTGGTTTTAAATGCTCCCATTAGGGACTGCAAAAGAGAGGAGAGATGCATGGGGTGAGGGGGTTAGGGAAGACAGTCCACTATTAGTTTACTCTTCTTTTTATGACCTGGATTCAAACCATAACGGGTGGCTCAGAGAATTTTCTCTTCCTAAATAACGTAAAGAAAACAACAAAGGAAGAAGCAGCTAAGTGTACAGTGCGGTGCTGCATGTTTGTCTTCTCTGTTTTTACAGCTAGAAAATCAGCTTGGCCCTGGTGGGCTGAGATAATTTACCATGAGAAAGCAAAGGGAAAATAACCCCAGGTACTCTCAGCACAGACCAAATCGAACCCGCTGTGAGCTTATTATTACTTAAAAACTGGCATCTAAGTGGAAATGACTGACTCTCTGTCATTATCCCTATTACCACCATGATAAACCCAGGCAGATGATAAGGCAAAATTACAAAACATCAGTTCTGGAGCTCGGAGGCTACTTCAGAAGCTCAAGGCAGACTGCATTTTCAAATGCTTTCTCCTCTGCATTCAAGTCCCCAAATTTCCTGATGCCTTAACATAACCATTTCACTGCATAGGCAAATTGTCACCTTTTAAACCAGGGCACCTGTCATTTTTTATATAAGGCTCTACCACTCAGTTATTCTTGCTCTTAATCCTCCAATTTCTCTATGTACACAGATAGTACCACTGTACTGTTCAGAATTTTACTTTCACAGCCTGCATTATTACGTTTAGAAAAGGGAAAGATAAGGAGACAACAACATCATAATGATGGAACGTATACCCTTTCTAATCTCTGGGCTTTGAGTTTTTAAATCAGCAGGAGGAACAGTGCACCTGGGACTGCCCTTCCATACTATGCAGCACTTTGGAGTGAGAAAAGGGGAGCAAATGGAAAGTATAATGACAAAATGGCCAAGACTGGAAGGGACAACTGGGTCCACCTTCTCCAACTCCTGCTCAAACAGGGACACTTAGATCAGGGTGACCGGAACCATACTCAAGCAGCTTCTGAACATCTGCAAGTAAGAGACTCCACTTCTCTGGGCAGCCTGTGAGAGCACTCCGGTAAATAAGTGCTTCCTGACGTTTAGATGGAACATCCTGTGTTTCATCACCTCATCCTGGCACTGGGCACCACAGAGAAGGCACTGACTCTGTCCTCTTTGCACTCTCCTTTCAGGTATCATACACACTGATGAATTTCTCCTCTTCTCCAGGCTGAACTGTACTAGTTCTCTCATCATCTCCTCAAAGAATTGTACTGCTCAGCCTGGAGAAGGTGAATTAGTTGCCTCACAGGCCCACCACAGCATTGGCTGACCATACAAACAGACTTGTGCATACTACCCCAGCAATGCTGCTCGCGCTCCCATTCTGCTCTCCCTTCTCCAAGATCTTCCACCCTCTGCTTGCTCGGAAGGGATGAGGCTTCAGTCTACACACGGAGCCAACAAAGACCAGCACAGAGCCCCAAAAAATCTTTCCTGCAGTGGCTTCTCTCTCAAAGAGCAGAGCTGGAAGGGACCCCAAAAGCAAAGTGTTGGTGAGGTCTGACTTAGCAAGGCTGATAATTCACTTCACCAGTTGACTAGAAGAATGGTTTATTACAAAAGGGGTTTGTAATTGATAATTGTGCCTGATGCGATTCCCTACCTCCCTGCTGCTCAGCAAGAATGATGGCTGCTAAAGTTCTTACTGATGTAAACTTTCATTTTCCACATATGGATGGGGAAGTTAAATTTTGCAGCCTTGCCAAGGCAAGTTTCATGCAAAGTATATGCTGGTTATCATAGATACTTGTGCACAGTGTTTTCACAGCCCTCTTAATAACTGCTACTTGAACTGAATCATGTGCTTGTTCCCCTGATCCCATGGCCTGATAGTGTGGTGCCACCAAAACAGCTGCCATTTCCATCCATTTCAGAGTATGGGATATGCAGGATTGTGCACTTGCTGACACTATTTGTCAGATGATGGCCACAGCGTCAGTCTGAACGTTTTATAGCAATGAAGCCTCAGGAAGAATGGTTCTGCTTATGGCATGAGCTTGTGAAAAAATCCCCCAAGAAACACAATTTTCTTCAAGAAAGGTTTCTTGTGTTACAAGAATACTTCAGACAAATCAGCAAGTCTTTCCTCCATCTCATGTCCATGCATGTATTCACTTATAGCAGAAGAAAAATATGAGGTTTGAAATTAAACTTATTTTTTATCTTAGTGAAGAATTGGAAAAACCCACACAAAAACTGTCAGGAGTGCTGGGTGATCCAATTTACCTGTCCAAGAACTTAGGAAGCAGGAATTTGCACAAAGCTGAATACTTGTGACAACATGAAAAATCTGCCTCACTGCACACTTTATCCAGATGTTGCAAGACAATGGATCTGAAGCGTGGAAAATGGGTTGGCCAACAGCTACAAAGATGAGGAAGAGAGCAAATCCTACTTCAGACTCTCCATAGGCTTTATACTTTACATTTGCAATTGTTATTACTCCTAGCCAGATTTTGCAGGACAAAAAATGGCATGAGAAAAGGCTTCTGTAGTTCACTCAGTCACCTCACTACAAAATCTTGGCCCTTTATTAGAGTTTCGAGCCTTGGACTGACTCTTTATCAGGCATGGTTCAAAGGGGAAGAGATCCACATGTGTAAGATGGAAGTAATTAACTGTGGCCAAAGATTGCATTGTTTAGATTTTTTCTGATCACTCTTTGCTCTTCATAAACTGGACTCAGGATATAAGCATACCCTCTGTAAAAGGTCTGGGACACTGGTTGCAAGGACTAACCCTAATCCTTCCAAATTCCCATAATTACTATAGTGACACAACAGAACCAGAGAACGATCTTCAAATATATGTGTGTGTGTATATTATTAAATATATTCATGTATATATTTATGAATGTATGGATATCACAGACAGAAATGAGCACATAACTGAGGGTGGTCACAGGAGGCAGAAGAGGGCTTCTAAAAATGCTATATGCAAGTTCTTGCACTGGCACCTGAATGACAAATCAGAAGAGTTTCATTCTCTTCCCAGTAAGTGACATCATGAAAAATACAGAATTTTGGTCCAAATTGATAAGTCACTCCTTGGTTTTGTGCAGCACCCAGCCTCTCTCAAAGAAATACAAATGTTTTTAAACCAGGTCAGCATGCTGTCATGACAGAGGAGAATACACACCACATGCACCTTTCTGACAAAACAGTTGTTCAGTTTGCTACAGAAACCCCAAAGGAGGCTAACAATTTACTGTATTTATATAACAAATAGTTTTGAGGTAGAAGAGCTGTGCTTCTAGTGTCAAATTGTCAGCTTGAAGGTCTGTACAGTGCTGAAAAGGGGAAAAAAAAAAAACGCTTAGATTATTCCTAGTGACCCACATACCGCAAAACATCTGCTGACAACATGGTTGGCTTCCTGCCCGAGTTCAACTATGAGCTGTCTCCAGCTGATCATCTTTGCCCTCACTGTAATCAGAAGAGTCCACAGCAAGCAAAGGTGATAGTCAGAGACACATAAAGCAATTTGACCAGTTGAATAAGCACAAACTTAAATAAACATGCACACGCACACATAACTCAGACATAAATCTGACCTTAAAAAAAAAAGAAAAAACAGTGCTACCCTTAAATATAAGACTTTCTTACAATTCTTTGGGTTAGAAATAGGAACTCGTTGGTGCTTAGCATGATCCTTTGTGTTTGCAAAATGCAGGTTGTTTAAAATTTCAGATTCTAGAGATATACATGCACAATATAATTAGACAAATCACTGGAAACAAATAAAAAGCCCTAAGAAATAGCTTTTGTACTGCCTTCATCCATCACTCTATTAAGTATAGTATTATCTTGCTTATAGGGACAGAAACAATATTTCCAGATGCACTTGTGTTCCATCCTTCATTTTACATCTGAAATGGCGTTGCCTTGTCATGCAAACACATTGATGTAACTTGACTGTCAACCTCCCCTTTTGTTGTTTATGGTTATTACTTTTTTATTATTTTTATTCAAATCAGTAATTACTCCTAACTTCTAAGTTTCTCGTGCTATCTTTGTTCTTGCCTTTAGGTACTCATTCTCCTTTTTAAATGCACCTGACTGCTTAGAACACAGCCATAATCATACCTGATATTGTTCAAATTAATAGCCACTCATTTGTGGCCACAGTTGTGGGTTTTTTTTTTTGCACCTCGTATTATATACATTACAAACCTTGCCACATAATTCAGAAAGCTGTACAACTCCCTCATTTCAGTAACCAACAAAGAATACTTGTTATTCTGCTTTATTCTTTGTTAGTATCAGTACATAATTTTTCTGCTCAGTAAAGGCCAAAAGATACTGTGATTCGAGGGTAGGAAAGAATGTTCATGCACTTCTCATTAGATTCTCTCCCAGGCCAGCAGAAAGCCTTGAAGATTCACCTGAAATTCCTGAACATACAGCCCCTGTACTTGGCTGAGGGCTTGTTACATACAAACTGTTTGGATGATTTAAAATACAAGTATATAGATATGTAGCAGAAAGATGTAACAGCAAGCGACAGAAAACATGATCCCTTAGGTGCCGTAGCTAGAGGCTTAGTGACAGATGATGCTGCAAAATGGCTTCAAGATGGGATATTTATAAGACTGCTTTATGAGAATTTTACACTGCTAATCACAAGGCTTTAATAATGTCTTCCTCAATTAATTGAAATCTAACTACTAGCTCACATTTTGAGACGTTGTCTTTGTTAAATCATGTAAGAAACTCCTAATATTCCTTTTCCATCTTCCAACCCAGACTTTGAATCTGACAGTTTCAGGATTGCCTTCACCCTTCTAAATATACTAGACACAGCACCCCTCATTTGATTAATTCTAATAATTTTTAGTCATTATTACTTTTTAACATATATTAGTACTGCAGATTAAATATTATTTATAGCTTTAATTTGTGTCCTGTTTGGATTGTACAATCACAGGGCTAACATAGCTATCATTATTATGATATTGTTTTATACTGCTCCTAAAATTAAAATCCATTCTTGTCTTTAAATGTTTTATTGTAGTTGTCTTTCTTGTTTTGCATTGCATAGTCCATGATTAATTCCGTTAGCCAAGTGCATATGGCCTGCTTGGCTATCATCCATTATCTTCATCATTGTTGCCTCAAAATGAGCACTTTATTATTACCTTTTTCATCTTTCCAATTACCAGATGTGCTTTTGCATTCCCATACTTTTCCTACTAGACTGAGATCTACATTTAGAGTAAAAGTCCCAGCTCATTAGTCACTGAAGACAAAGTGAATTTTCCTGACTAAATACAGAAAATCTGAGGGTCAGTTCCAGTATTAGAGAAGCTTTTTAATTTCTGTGAAACAAAAATCAAGCATGACTGTATTCTTCCCTACAAGAAAAGCTTCAGTTTTTCCTCAAAAGATGGTAGTTCAGTAGAGGATAAGAGGAAAATTTCCTCAACAATTCCTTTTGCTACATTTGATTCAAGTATCCTTCTGGATCTCTTAGAAATCTTACCCTAGGCAGGTAAGGGCAAACCTCAGCAGCTATCCTGTAACTTATTTCCTGGAAGGGCATCCAAAAAAGGAACAAGAAAAAAGACTGAAAGCAGTTGTGTTGAACACCTACATAAGACTGGCAGCAGCATCTCTCACTACGAAAAGCCTTTTTTCAAAAGTTTTATCCTAATTTTTCAGGTTCAGGTGATGTAGTGTGCCAACACCGAAACGTTTCTCTGACTGAATTCAAACTCCTAACCATGCAGCGTTCACTTATTCCCAAAGTTAGCTGAGCTAAATACGACATGCAGTGAAAAACATCACCAAAGTAAGGGAAATATCTTTTTCTTGCTCATTTCATTCATATAATTTTAAGGAAAAAATCACCTATACCTTTCTTTCCCCCTAACACCCCAGTTTATTCCAGTGTTATTTCTCAAATTGTTTTCACAGGGCTATTAATTTTGTTTGTTAGTAATTTTACAGTCTCATTGCTGAGCACTAAAAAAAAAAAAAAAAAAAGCATATCAGAAAGCCACAAATTCTTCTTATGATTGCTATTTTTAAATGCCCATGAATTCTTTCTGTATTCTAATAAAGGCTTTTTAATTGAAAAAGAAATAAGAGAATCTCCACTTCTTTTTTCTTTACAACCTTTGTACCATATATCTGTTTCTAGGCAAGCATCTCCTTACTGCTGCACAAAGCAATGATGGAGCAGGACCTGCGCATAACCTGAGGATACATAAGGGAAATGTTATATGATAAGTAAGGGAAGAAGCTGCCAGACACAAACATGCTAGCTTCTGTCTTCTGACCTAAGTATGCTGCTTTGGGCATTAAAAAAAAATAAATAAAAATCTGTTAATAATCACTGTGAAGGAGGAAGCAAATATTACAATAGGGGAGGAAAAAAAAAACAAAACATTAAAGGGATAGCAGGATGTAGACTGAAACGTTTAGAAGTAACTAGGGTGACAAGTTTGCAGCTTCCCACAGTACTCTGGCTTTGAAGAGACAAATACCTATTTGCTAAGTTTGAGTAATCAGAAACAGCAAGCAGAGCACCAAAAGTGAAGGTCCTCTGCATCATGAGTCACCTTTGAAACTCAGACAGTCCAGGAGAGGTCTGAGGACTGAGAAAGTGCCGTCACTTACAGGAACAGCTTGCAAGTTCCTGTAGTGTTTTGGCACTTAGAACAGGCTTTTTAAACTATTTTTTGGAACTCAACTGTTGAAGTGACACTTCATAATTAGCCCTTGTTGTGCTGATCACAGCCTCTGAAAAACAAGTTCTTTAAAATTGTACTTTTGCAAACATGAACATCTCAGAATTGAGACTCCCTTCTTCTCATAAAGAAGAAACTATGCTCCTCTGGCAAATTGTTGCCCTTGATCTCTCTAGATCTGATGTTATACCTTTACGCCCCTCTATAGCCTCTTACTCCAGGCATAGTGACATTTCCTTCAACAGAGCTCTGCCCAAGTGTTGTGCTGTACTGACATATCCAGACTCGGTTCTTCTGTGCCTGCAGAAGTAAAAGATGTCCCGTATGTATCAGGATGACAGGGCAACGCGTTAAGAACTTTTACATACAAAGTGTCTTAAGATAACAGATCAAAAGAGATCGTGGAAGTGATAAATGTCACATGCTGGCAGATTAGTATAATGGCAATGTCTGGTTTTTCATCTAAACGCCAGCAGGAAAAATTTGACAAGTCTGGGATAGTATGGCATGGCTACTTCTCTCATTTGGGCTGATATTTGCTTTATCTATTCATCTTAAGTTTGCTCTGAGCAGAAGAGCAATTCTGCATCTTGCCTCCTGGCAAAAGATACACAAAGTACCTTTCTAATCTCAGTGAACAGTTTGCATTCTTTTGCAGGAATTCAGAAACTTTCTATTGCTAAAATATCTACCCTATTTTATTTTATTTAATTTTTTGTAATGCAGTTGTATTATCAATGGCAGACTGTCTTCGGTAGTCCTTTGTTCTGAAGTTTTAGTAACAAAGTGTCTGGATACAAAACTTTGTCATATTATGTTTTGAAGGTTTTGTAGCAGTAGAAAGTGGTGTGCGTCTGTGAGCATTTATAATAGAGAAAAGCCAAGTGATAAAGTGCACCTTTAACATAATGACAGTAATTCAGTCTCAGACAGTGAATGCCATTATACTCGCCTTTAAAGACTAAAATCAGTCAATTGAAATGACAATTACGATAATCCTCATGTAATGAAGATTATTTTGAAACAAAAATCTTTTTTTGGTATGCATAACTCTTAATGTGTATGTATTTACTGTACCTAAGTACATCTTGCCATTCTACTTGGCTGGAAATCTGATACAAGTATACAAGTATTTCTATCCATTCTGCTGGTTTCAGCTGTTATTTGTGGTGAACTATTTCCACACACAAAAGAAAAAAGCTAAGAAAACTTTCCTAAAAACAAGCTATATATAAGTTTTGGCAAAATACTGTGAGCATACAACTTGGAGAATTGGGTAGCATTTTAGAAGTAATTCCTTTGGGCAGTCTTTGCATGTGTGACATGATAATTCCTCTCCAGAGCATTCTGTGCTTTTACCCTATGTTTTGTCATAACCTTCTGTAGGGAGACGCAGTGAGCTCCCAACAAACCACCTGGATAGCTCACAGTAAGAGATCATTCCAAAAAGCATTATCCTAACTGGGAGTCAGATGGCAGTGGGTGGCCTGTCACAGTTACCTGTACCGAAGGAGAAATATACCAAACATCTGATTTTAGTTAGCCAACATAACATTTTCAGAGATGTCCAAGGGGGTATCCTGGCACATAATGCTACAAGACTACAGTCAGAGTTGTAATTTTTCTTGCATTCCTCTGAAAGAGTTGTTCCATTCTAACAAATTGAGGCACTCACAAACATTGTACAGACAAGGAAAATGTCACAAAACCCACAAGAATATACAAATATGAAAAGAGAGATTCGTTGAGGTAAAGGGGATGATAAAGCAGGTACTAAGTCCAAGATAACCATAGGCAGCTTGGCTCTATGGTCGGACGTGAATGCTATGTAAAGATTCTGCCCTATGAAACAACCCTGATATGAAATGCAGTAGAGATTAGTATTGCAATTATGAAACACATTTGAGAGCTGTAAGAACACTTCTGTCTAACAAGAAAGGTGCTTCAAGCTGTAGCTATGCATTTTGCATATTACTGACTGCTTCAGTTGTTTCAGGTTTAAAATTGTCATATCGATACTCCCCACACATTTCTGAAAAATGCTTTTTAGGAAAATTGATATGTAACTATTGCCAAATGCTTCTCATTCATGTTTTTGTACCTTCTACCTCTTTGTTGATTTCAAAGTAGAGAACTAATGAAAATCCCCAAGGGAATCCCTTAAGCCAGGTGGTAGTTTACCTGCTATGTTTAGCAATCATTTAGGATGTATTCCTTCTTTGTTGAGGGATGGTAATTAGGACCACGTGAATTTATATTTATTTTGCTTGCAGAGCTTTATTAATGTGAACTACACTGGAAGTGGATGGATTTCAGATGGTTATATCCTCTTAGACCTGACCTAGTTCTAATAATTGTCATTCAAAAGATGCAGAACTTAGATCTTTGCAGGAAGTTGTTACTATTTGTTGTGAACAGTGGCCTAAAAAGGTTGCTGTACGCAGTTCAAATACACTGGCACAGTAGGGAAATGTGATCTTTTCTAAGGCTATTATTCTAATCATTTCATCTAGTCCCTTGTCCAAATACATTATGCACTGGTACAGAGTTAATTTAATTTTTTTTAATTCCTGCAACAGTACAATAAACACCGTGACAAAGCAGGGTGTCAAACACATGCTTTTAGGAAGTTCTTCATTGCCTGTTAATTGTACAGTGCAATTGTGTCAGTGGTCTGGATGACATCGCTCTGCTAACTGTTTTGTGGAGATGTTTAATAGCTGGAAGGCTAAATGCAGTGGAATTCACTTTCAATATGTCGCATTACTGAGAACAGTTTCACATGCATACATTTCAGTCATAAAGAACTGACTGGGCCCTCCTGCATTCTTGTTCCTTAAGTTTTTAAAATTTTTAAAAGCATGAGTTTCCTGTACAGAGAGTCTAATGCAGCAGAGAGGACTTCAGCTGGAACATCTGCCAGGGTGCCTTCTTGGGCAGGAGAACAGCCCCAGAACTCACTAATAAATTTTTGGGGAGATTTTAAAAACTGTGTCTAAATCTTTCAGGCCATAGACTGTCCTTGCCTTACATCAGCAATCACATGGGATATTTCAGCTCTGCTGTTCTTTTCCTCCCTCCACTGTTCGTGTGGAAAAGGAACAAAGTCCATCTCTTTTTGCCACTCCATGAAGCTGCATTGTACCTGAAGGCCTGACACAAGAGAACCACAGGGGCAGAATGAATCACTTCTTTGCTATCTTCAGCTTGTGACTAATACTAACACTGAGAGCCTGACGCTGAGAACAGAAGTGTGCTGAGCACTTCAGTGGGAGTTAGGCACTAAAAGTCATCCAGGCCCATGTACTTCACCAACATTTTGTCTTCAAGGTTCTAGGAAAACATCAATTAACCCCCAGAACGTTCCTAAAAGGTATCCCTACCCATTTTGTCCTGAAGGGAAACTGAGGGAGATAATTAGAGCTTTGTAATGAAGTAACGCTTGATGACCTGGAGCCCAATCTGCTATCTGGGTCAATAGGCAGATTATGTTCTTGGACTGACTAATTGTAGGTGCCTAATTGTATTAACACACAAAAGCAGCAATTCATGGCGCAGCAAAGAAACTGCCACCCCCAGCAGACCTTCCCTCTGGGTGAATTACATCACCTCGGGGCTCTGATTCACCATCCCTGACAGATTTAGCTGTGGAAATTAAAGAAAGTACTGCCTCTACAGCTGCCTCGATGGGTGTCACAGATGACACCCCTCCTCAGAAATGAGACAGCAAATACTCTCTCATTAAGAATAAAATACAGCATTGCATGTTCTTATCTTCAAAAAATGCTGTAAGCCTGGAATTGAAAGTGGAAAGCACTGTACCTTCAGCATATGCAAGAAGATAGAGCGAGTCATTGCCCACTTCTGCCTCAGTTTCTCTATTTATATTTCCTATTGATAAAGCATTCCTCCTATTTCACATTTAAACTTTGTCACCTTCCACATTATGAAAAACTCATTAGAACAGGACTCTAATGAGCAAGTGAAGGGAGTTTACTGCTCAACTCCATCTCGAGACAGTGGACTGAACACTGGTTGCTCACACAGAGCTGCTTTGAATTTCCAGCCTTGACGTCAGTAAACTTTTTTTTATATATTTTTTAAGAAGCAGTGTCACTGTCTTGCTTAAGACTTACTACTGTTCTAGCTGGTCTAAATGATTTCAACTGAAATAATTGGGTTGCACCTTAGGGATTTGGTCAGAGCTGGTTTCTTTGCTGATATATTTGCCAAAAAAATAAATTCAGTTTCTCAGTGGAAGAGCTCAATTTGCAAATTCCATGGCAGATGCAGAAAAAATTAAATTTTGAGCAAAAGAGAATGCTCTGAAATTAAATTCTGCAGAAATATGTATTCTGACTTTTCGATCCATTGTGTTGAGTGCAGATTTCAGCAACTGCCTGAAGTATTCACCAAATAATTCTTATCAATAACAAATACACTAGTGTTCCATTATTATAGTTGTACTGTGTGTGTGTGTGAGGGGGGGGGGGGGGGGGGGGAGAGGGGGGAAATCTTTTCAGCCTCAAGTTTAGGATTTGTTTTCCTAAATATTTTTCCCCTCTCCTTAATATTCTACTGTCTGAGAAACTGATGAATATTTTACTGACTTCGAAACAATGTTTAGGGTCACTCCAAAGGAAAAAAAAAAAAGAAAAAGAACACTCAGATGATACTACCTGTCTTATACATTGGAATACAAAGCAATTGTGTTTCATCCGAAATACACGATGATTTCTCACCCACTATTACAGTCAAACCTAAGTATAAAAATTCTGTATGAAAATTTAGACAAGCACTACATTCTGTAGTCCTGAGATTTCACAGAGTAACATTTATCATTTGAGAAGCATCAGCATAAACATGAGTGCAGATTGCTGGGGTTTCTATGCAGCTATACCCATCCTTCAAACTTTTTTAACCTACCTTGTGGCTAATGACCTCAGGTGGGAATATGAGAGTATTGCATTTAAAAAGCAAGAAACCTGCAGACAGAAGCCAACAGTAGACTTTTCACTCTTCTATATGCTCTGAAGAGACTTAATCAGAACATTTTCAATATATTTTCTCTAGAGTTGGACTCAGCAAAATAACAAATGCTTTTTGATTTTCTGTTGCGGGAGTCTGACAAAAGCAAAGTTGTGTGTCGGGTACTACATTCTCTACAAAATTCTACAGAGTCACAGAGCACTCTGTGATTGACCTCTGCTTTTAAAGATAGGGCTTTGCTTCATTGTTCAGCTTGACACCACAGCCCTGAAGGAGATGACCAGAGGCTACTCTACATGCTGTGCTCTAACAGCATCTCTCATTCAAGTGGCTGGTGATTGTATCTGACTTAGGGGATCCCAGAGCCTCTGAAGGATACCAGCTCACCTGTAGACTAAAGGCCAGCATGTTATTAATGACCAATTTCATCTGCTTTTCTTTTGCTAAACTTTTCCAAGACAAGAAGCTGTGGTTTTCAGATTGCTCTGAGACCAGCTGGCTTTTAAGCATTGGGAAATAAATCCCTACCTGAGAACCACCATTAAAGACAGCAAATTGATATTGTATTAAAAAAATAGTTGTAAAAGCCACTTACATAACTTTACATTTTCATACACTTAAAGAATGTCAATTTATTGAAAAATAGTAACAGTCCACTCCCATCTAGCAGACTAAGCCAATAATAATGATGTATTTTACAATGTATGATTTTTGCCATGTGGTGTAGAGGTATCAAAAAAAAAAATTAAAAAAAAAATCAATGCAACTAAATTGACAAGTTGTCAATGACTGGAACTTCCTTTTACTGTTACTTTACTAAACTGAATTCCATAGCATCACAATTAACATCCTACTCTGATGGTCTGTGTAGCCGGGAAACAACTGGGTCATATACAGGAACATTCAGGGAAAAGGGTATATTACTAGCAAAGACAGCAGAAGGTATTCATATGTAGCTACAAACAGCTCAAGTTAATTGCAAAAACTTTTTGAAGTTATCAAGACCAAAATTTCCAAAATACACAGGATTGTGCCAGATCCTCAGGAAAAAGTAGGTATATGTCTTCCCAGAAAATGTGTCTGTCTCACACAGAATTATAGTATTTAGCCAGATAGAGGCCATAAGATCAAGTAATTCATTTAGAAATGCACAGTGGCTAAACTACGTAGTTGTGTCTCATCAAACTCAGAGAATACAAAAGTCAAGAACAAAACTTAAAGAGGATCACTGAAGAAAGGCTTCTGTAGATTCTGAATACAAGCTCTTTGAAATGCTCAATTCAACATTACAATGGCTTAACGTGAACTTTGAGAGACTGGGCTGCTAGTGTTAGGAAATTCTCAAACAGGTGAAAGAGATCAGGACTTGCAGCTGTGATACGCAGTTATCTTCTTTATAGCCTTGTTTTTAGGAGAGATAGTGAATTCCATTGTAAAGAATCCTTCGGTTTTGGTTTGTTTTCCTGTATGCATTCCAGAGAACAAGGAGAATTATTCTTTCAGAATAAATATTTTGTTATTTGCTATTATGTTTCTGCAGCTGAAATCAAGCATTTGGATCAAAGAGATCCTCTGGGACATGTGCTAAGGACCATGTTTTTCACCTTGGTCTTTTGGGCCATGCCCTTAATTGGAGCTTAGTGTTCCATTAATGACTGTGCCTCTTGGGATTTATACGATCATTTCAGAATTGCAGTTTCCGTCTAACGGACTGCTAAACAACAAGGAGTCCTTTTAGCCATATCCCAAAGGCCCCCCAATTAAATATATCAATTAACCTGATGTTTAAAAACCACAGTAGTAGTGGCTATCTGCTTAGGAAAGTCCCTGGTCTAAACCAACACAATTTAATTGTCCGCTAATGCAATTCTGCCCTTATGCAAGGACCAGCTTGCATGTGACGCTAATAGTAGACTTTGCATTTTGTGGTGACCAGGTTAACAGATTACCGCACCATAGGTATTAGTTTAAAGGCATTACAATACTGAAATTAATCTTGATTATATCTCCAAGTTCACAATATCTGCAATTTTATAGAGTAAACAAGCGTGCAATGAGTTCCTACGAAGTTTAAGCCACTGCAGGAGTAATATATCACAGGTCTTCCTGTTAGATATGGAGGTAGATATAAAAACAAACAAAAAACCAATCAGATGATAAATTCAGTAATCTCAGCTGTAGGGTGGAAGAACACTGCTGACACATTTCCATACTCAGAAAAGTGAATTCCCCCACCTTCCTGAAACGCCTGTGACATATCTTAAAAAAGACTACTAATTATTTAACCACAGAGATACATACAGAACTATACAAGTCAGCTCATCAATGTAAAATTTTCAAGCATAGAAACTCATCCGTGTTCTGGTTTTTGTAAACTCAAATAAGATATTTCCACAATTTCCTAAAATATTTGCTGCAATTTCAGTTCCAAAAGGGCTGGCGACATAGCCACAAATAACTTTTTTAATCTGCCAGTGTTCTGAATTTGTGGAAACAAGTAGAGAAAACATACATAAGGTTTATGTAGGACCAAAGAAAATGGCTCAGCAGCAGAAATATGTATTTTCATGGATCTAAGAAGACAGAATTAAAAGCTTTCCAATATTGCTTGCTTAGATGTCTGAGTTTTTAGTTCCTAGCACATAAGGCCTTCCTTGCAGGTCAGTTATCTGGGCCACCCATTTCAACTGATAAACGCATTAATAGGGGAAAAAAAAAACTTGGTTCCCTGTAAAATAAATAAAAATCAAGCGCAAAACACAGAACAGAGCAAACTTTTCAAACTTCTAGGAATTAAAACACAAAGCAAAACTCAAGACATGGAAGTAAACAACATGGCAGCCACGCTTCACCCATAACTTCATAACTTCAGCAGCACAAGGGATTTTCCTACTGCTGACAAACTTCCTCTGAGCTCCATTTCAAAGATCAAAGCAGGGATTTTAAAACTGAAAGCTGTAGGGGGAAAAAAAAAGAAAAAAAGAAAAGAGGAGAGAGGAGAGAGGAGAGAGGAGAGAGGAGAGAGGAGAGAGGAGAGAGGAGAGAGGAGAGAGGAGAGAGGAGAGAGAGGAGAGAGGAGAGAGAGGAAAGAGGAAAGAGGAAAGGAAAAGAAAAGCCCTGAAATTCATTCAGTAGAATTTCCCCCCCACCCCCCAAGTATATACCCTGTCAAGGAAGAAATCAACCTAGTGGCCAGGACAGTGTAATTAGCCTCTGGAGATCCCAGTATAGAACCATAGATTTCTTACGTGACTCTGATACCAGGAAACACAAGCTTCTAGATGAGTATGATTTCTTTAAAAATCCAAATTCAGTTCTTGCTAGTAAACTGTAAATTGAAGATATGCACTCTGAGAAGCAAGTATGGGGAAAGCAGAAGAAATGACATTAATTCTAAGCTGTAATCTGAATTTCTATTAACAGATTAAACTTCACTCACCTTAATAATTCCTTTCAAATGGATGGTCTTGGAGCTGTTTCATCATCCCAAAGCTTTTACATATGACAAGGATAATGTGAGGTCCTCCCCTGTAAATAAGGGTCAGCTGAGCACAAAGAGATGTAATTGGTCCTAGAGAGGAAAAGACCTAGGCTGACTATAGGCTTACTATGGAGAACTGGAGGTTCTTCATCACTGATGGCTGGAAATGGCCTCTAATGAGAAGAGGAATCCAAGTAAAGGTCATCAGAAAAATTCTTAGGATATCTCCAGGATCCCAAGAATGTTTTGATCTGGCTCCTAACCTGGTCTTTGTATCAATCTCCAAAAATTGGAACATCACAAATATACAGGAAATAAAAAAGAGGAGAAGGAATGTGGGATCACTGATGTGGTCTCTCTGGAGAGCACTAGAGAATGGGGCAGCGCAGTTCTGTTGCACTCTCACTGCATTTCCCTTCACTGCCCTTTTTCCTTTCCCTTTTTTGCTTCTTCCTCTGCTACAGCTCGTCTGACATTTTTTATCTGTTCACACCTTGCTGATTCAATTCATCAAACTGACAAGAAGATATCTACTTGTTTTTGCTGAAAAGTTTTTTATTTTTCTGATGTTCTACTTATTGAATCTCCTTTATATATGATCAAACGAAGAGGTCAATGCAAGGTGAACAGCAGAGGTATATGAGCAGGAGGAGAGAACAGACCTCCACCTATCAGCCATAGCAAACTGAGTCTAGCCAACAGCCTAACAGCTCATTCCTGTCAAAAGGAGGTGGGAGTACTCCCTTCATGCTCCTTCTCACCAGCTCTTCCTTCTTTCTGCCTTGCTCCAGCTGCAGTTTCTGCTGGGGACCTCTGTCTTGGGTCAGTGTCTCTGATGTCAGCACATCTCAATTATAATTCAGAAGAGAAATATCTAATTTCCCCTCCCCTCCCCCTCCTCTCCTCTCCTCTCCTCTCCTCTCCTCTCCTCTCCTCTCTCCTCTCCTCTCCTCTCTTTTTTTCTTTTTCTGGTCTAGTTCCTGTAGATAGGCAAGTTGAATTGACTTATCAAAGCACTCAACAGGAGCCAGACCTGCTCATTGACAGATACATGGAGCTGGGACTGGCTAAGAGTTAGAATGTAGGACACTGGAAAAATGCTATGGTACACACACAAAAAAAATAATAATAATGAAATGGCTAAAAGTTAATTCCATAGAAAATTTTGGTGATGTGTTCCTGCGTTTGACAAAAGAAGAGAGTCCCACCAAGCCAACCAAATTGCTGAACCAACAGGAAATAAACCATGCCAAGTAAAAAGAATAATTTTACAGACTTAAACAGATGAATTGGACAACAAAGTATCCAATAATAATTGGATCCAATTGCCAAGTTTTCCCAAGGGAAAGGACCACAGTGCAAAGCATAAGAACAGGTAACAAAAAAAGGCAAAAGTTATTGGTCGTGGTTTACAACTTTACCTGCTTTATAGCTGCTGCTTTGTGTGTCCACTCATCTATTATGCCTGCAGCTATTATGATGCATTTGCATGAACTTCTCTGTGACCTAGCTAACGTTGTTCATGTCATACAGAATTGAGACACAGAATTCAAACAATTCACATTAAGTCCCAGGGAAAATTAGGGGAATGCATAGAATCTGACTCCAAGATTTAACAAGTTCTCTGGTGTTACAAAGGACAAATTGTTCCCAGTTCTGAAGACCCCAATGAAGGCAGTGAGCAAAGGACGCAAATAATAGAAATCACATGAAAAAGCTACCCTTATCAAACTCCCCACAGAAGCCTTGATTATTCAGTATATGCTGTCTTTCCTCAAGTGTTTGTATTATTAAACAAAATTTGTATTGTCTAAGATTTTAAATAAAGAAACTTCAGTAAGTACACTGAGAAAGCAAATGCACTTAGAGGAGAAAGCTGCCTTTATCATTATAATAATAGCATGAGAGCTTTATTAAAAAAAAAAAAAAATCAAGTGTACAAATTATCCGACATTCATTGCGTGACATCCTGACAGCTATGTTAGTCCTGTTAAAAATATCCAGGAGGACGCACTTTGCAGATGGTACTTCATAATCCTCTCACTTAAAAACATTCATTCTCTACCTCAGCTAGAGCACAGCTTGATGAAGGCCATAGGACATTTGGTTCAGCCAGTCAAAGCTGCTTGATGAGGGTGTCTTTAGATAGTTAGTAACTTATTCATTCATTCATTTTACACAGGAAAATTTTATGAAACTTGGAGAAAAAAATCATACCCTTGCATCTTCTTTTCATCGAAGTGTATCTGCAGCCAGAATCTAGAATCCAGTTCAAATAATGCCTGCCTCTCTGAGAAATGCAAGTGTGAAAATTAGGTTAAAATGCCCTAAACTTTCACCTCTGGAAACATGACCTCAAACCTGGCTTCCTATATGTTATCAGTGAAATGATTGACTGTTCAGTGCCACAAAGCCAATAAATTAGTAGGCAACCTGATAGGATTGGTTGTCAGAAAATGTTCCGGACTAGAATATCTTGCCTGGGATGAGGCATCTAACCAGAACCCTACAAAGTAACCTTCCAGAACACTCAGGCTCACAGCCTGCCCCGCTCATTTCCATTCTGCTTTGCATCAGAAAAATACATTTGCCTAGAGTGTTATACAGAAGAATATTTTAAAATAATGCCAAGCAGAAAAATATAATTTTCTTAGCAAACAAGATGTCATCCCAACAGTACAAATGTCATATTTACATTCATCTTATTAAGATTTATACCATTTAATGTTGGGCTTTAAGAATTACTCTATAAACAGAATATAATTTTCATATAAAAAGGATGGTATATTTTTAAATCAATCCTGTAAAAACTCACTCATCAGTGGTTTATGAAACTTGAGTACACTGATGCTTCAGTACTCAATTAATGTCAGGCAATATGGATTTCAATCTGGCTTGAAATATATTTAAACAAATGAAGTAGATACAAATGTTGGCTCTTCGGCCAGACAGAGCTAAAAATCCATTTTCTACCCCATTTATAATAAGAAGTAATCTGAATGTAATTTATCTAAAGCACAATATGTTTCCCTAATTTTTACATGTAACCATTACTTATAGTTTAAGTAATAGTTATATCCATGGATCTTAGTGCACTTAATTGAAAATGCATAGTATTAAAACGTAAGGCTCCATCCTTCAAAAATAAAAGCATTATTCTAAGGAATAATTGAAGTAGAGGAGTGGGGACTGGGAAAAGGCAAAGCAAGGGAACCTGAAAAAATTCTTTAAATGCAAACATTTCTTCCCCTTTATGTTATATTAGGATCATGTTTGAATGAAATTAGTCTCTCTCAGACCCATATTTCAGTTCAGATTATAAAATTCTCTCATCTGATTGTCACATTTTGCACTGAAGTCAAATCCTTCTGCAGCAGAGTGACATGTCAAGGGTGACAGTGACAAATTGTCACTAAGTAAGGAATAACACATGACAGGGCGTTCGGCCATAATGAGATATATGCATGCCTCGAGAGCGTTTGCAGGCATGAGGCTGAAGGGCGATTGCTCCCAGCACTCATAATGTTGCTAGGTCTCATTAAGACTTTACATGCACTGGAATAGATTTCTAGTGATTAGAAGAAAAGAAAAAAAGATTTATGAATGAGTAAATCATGGCAGCAAGTTTTATTTTTATTCATACTTACCTAGAAGTTTGTACAGATACTAAGGCTCAGGAAAAACAGGAGAAAGAGTCTTTTATCTCTCTTTTAAATTTTTTAAGCTACTGTCCATCACTGCACCAGCACAACTACCATCCTTTTAAATGAATAGTATCAGTGAAATTTTTGGCCTAATGAACTTGGTGGTGTTCTCTGACACGTACTCATTTGTAGTCATAAACTCTGCATGGGCAAGGTGTTACTCTTCAAATATATAATAGTTTTATTAATGTCCCTTTTTGTTGATGTGGGTTTAAAGGTAATACAGGGGCATGCCAAAGTTCACAGAAAGGTCTTTAACTTATGCTTTGTGATTTGATTTCTAATGACTTTTTAAACTTAGTACCTCTTAATTAATTATAAGATCAACCACTAAAACCTGCAAAGACTATTATAACATAGTGACTTTTATGAAGCAGGTCAGCCCCATGGTTAAAGGGATATAGGAAGTCATATATTCAGTTCAGCCAGAGCCTCTCACCACCAGGAAAGGAAGAGAGAATTCTGGTATGGAGTTTATTGCAGTCCTCAGGCTACAGATCCAGTTGATTCAGGATTCAGGGCAAAGTAGTAGAGTTGGTTGTGAGAATAAAAAGTTGAAGTCATGGAAAGAGAAGTGGGTAAAGCTAAAGTCTTCTTAGAATCCCCACATTAGCAAAATCAGGTTGATTGACCTTTCCATGCCTCCATGTTTTTGATTATGAAAGTCTACCATGAAGTTTAATTTCTTCAGCACAGATAGCTTTTTGGAATAAGGGTACACCCGTTCACAGTACAAAAGTTCTTGGTATTAAATAGTACCAATTTGTTTCTCCTATTTCAGAGAAAAAAATATACAATTTTTTTTGGTCTAAAATTGAAAAGTAAAATCTCCTTCCATTCTTCCCTACAATATATGTTCTGTCTCATTATGCTTTAAAAGATGGAGAGGTGTCAGGATACAGCCAACATTGCTATTGCTCATTAGCTGTCCCAATATTTAGGAAATTTTAATAACGTTAACCAGATTTTACATCTGAAGAAAGCTGGTGAATGTTTCACAGAGCATTTGGGACATCCTATCCTAAACAGAAATCTCTCATCTTTCTGAAAGGGTGAAAATGCAATCATGACACAGTGAAATGGAAGAAAGGGCGCTTTGAATGAGAGGAAAACAAAGACGGCTTCATAGTCCGGAAGCTGAGACTGTCCCTGCTTGGATGCCTGAAATAAGAGTATGTGCTTGTTAAAACAAACCTTGGTGGCAAATTTCTTGGTTAGCCACAGTAATATTTTGAATTATATAGCATATGTCCTATATGAGGTTCATCAACTCTTAGCAGAGCAAACTCTTCCCATCGTGATATCAAGCATGTGTCTTCATAAGCAATAGGGAAGTCACAGACTCTTTTGTATATGAAATAGAAAGAATTGAGGATGGAGCATTGCAGAGATGCTAAAGATAATATAATAATAATAACAACAACAACAATAATAACAATAATAATAATAAGGGTCTATCAGACTGGCCTGAGCACATGCATCCAAACCCTTACTGATTTAAACAAATCTTGCTGAGGTATTTTTCTTCCTGACAGAGACAACAATTTGTGCCCTCACCTCTCATCCAACATTTCCCAGCCGCTAAGCAGCAGTGCCAATCAGCAGCCTCAGCTCTCCCATTTAGACAATAATAAAGTCACAAACCTCTTGGATCAGGGAACAACCCCTGTGGCTGGAGCTGAGAACTTTGGACTCATTGGTCTCCATGCAATAAAGGAGTTATGCAAGTACATAAATTTTAGTTACTCGCTGCTTTGGAAAGGAATTTCTGGATTATATTATCTGCAGTTATATCCTTGGCAGTGGGGCTATTCATGCATTTTTCAAACAAGATCGGCACCTGGGTCATGGCATTCACACAAATGGCCTGGTTTATGCTCTGGACTCTTAAATATCCCACAGAAATATGTTTCACAGATGGGATGGTCATTGAAACAAACTGGAAAGTGAACACAATGATGGCAGTTTTATGCATTGGCAACTTGTCTGTCTTAATTTCAGACTTTCTTGATGGTTGTGTTGGCCCTTGATAGCCACAGCCTCTGGATATTACAGAATGGGATTTACTTCTTTTTTAATATAGTGCCATTTATACCTATTATATCATAGCCATCTACAAAGTAACATATTCTCTGCTGATATTTACAGAGAAAAATTATGACTATAAGCTTAATTGCTGATTAACACCTATGGACTGCTTTAGTACTTTGTTATTCACATTACACCTGTTCTGGTGCAAAAATTCAAATTCAAAGTAGTCCATGCTGAGCAGCAGGTTGTCCAAGACCCCATTCAACCTTGAACACCTCCAGAGATGGGGCATCCACAGCTCTTCTGGGCAACCTATTCCAGTGCCTCTCTATCCCCTGAGTAAATAGTTTCTTCCTAACATCAAATCTAAATCTACCCTCCTTTAATTTAAAACCATTACCCCTTTTCCTATCACTACAGTCCCTGATAAAAGTCTCTCCCCACCTTTCTGGGAGACTCTTTTATGTACTGAAAGTCCACTATAAGTTCTTCCCAGAGCCTTTTCTTCTCTAGGATGAACAAGTCCAACTCTCGGCCTGTATTCATAGGGGAAGTCCTATGGCTCCAGCCCATTTTCCTCATTGTAGCCATCCTCTGAAGCAGCTCCAACAGTTCCATGTCCTTCTTAGGCTGAAAACTCCAGAGCTGAACACTGCAGGCTAGATCTCGCAAAAATGGAGCAGAGAGAGGGAATAACTTCCTTCATCATGCTGGTCACACTTTTCGTGCAGCCTGGGATACTTCAGCTTTCTAGGCTGCAGACACACACACTGACAGCTCACATGCAGGTTTTTCATTCACCAACACCCTAAGTTCTTATCTGCATGGCTGCTCATCAGGATATTGGTTAAAGTCTCAGGGAGCTAGCTGGACTCAAATAAAGCTAAAGGAACTGTATTTTGAAAGTAGGCAGGCTCTGAATCCCTTCTGAAATGAACAAGCGGAGAGTAAAGTGTGAGGAAAAACACAAACAGGACCACAGGAATGTGGATGGAGGACCTCAAAGGGTATTTACATTAGTGTATTTTAAACACATTTAGATACTAAAATACAATCAGCAAATGCTGTTAGATTTTGATGAGTGAACATTCCTTTGTGTGGACATATGTAATGTTTACTCCTGTTGGAGTAGGGAATACAGAGGAGGGTCTTAGATAAGGTAAGCTTTATGAGCAGTTCAACAAAAAGAAGGTGGAAAAGATCAACATTCCTAAAGGAAGAAGTTTTACTCTTGCTGAGTGACATTAAAACGAGGCTGGAAAATAGATCCTAGCCACTTTCCACTTGATGTCATAGTTTTTCTTTTTTGCAGTCCATGGTAATTATATAAAGCTTATACTGAAGTGAGAAAAGGCTCACTGAAGTGCTCAACACATTCTCAAAGCCTCTTCTCCAGAGAATATTTCTCCAAGGATACTTCTGCATTCAGCCCACCTCCGTTCCCAGACACATATAAAGCTACCCAGGAGGGATGGGTAAGGAAAAGAAACAGTCTGCATAGCTGAAGTTTCCAGATTTATCAGTCTTGAAACTGAAGACTGAAGTTTAAAAAAAAATTGCTACTTACATCTTGTACAAGGGGGAAGATTGCTCAAATAGAACGCAATGTACTGCATATCACTAAAGAAAACACAGGCATGCAGGGCTGTGGTACGCCTTGTCTGTCACCTGCACAGTACCTGTCTTCTTGCCAGACCCCAGCCGTCACTCTGCCTGGTGTCTGCTATCTCAGCACTGCATAGCAGGCAGCGTGAGAGGAAAGGAGCATAGCAAAGGACGCAGCAAACCAGACAGTGCCACATTTGAGCCCTTAAGTTCAGCAAGACTCACGGAGACTACTGCATTCCTTATGACAGGAGGAAGCCCACAGGCTTTTAAAACACTGGTTGCAGCCAGACCAAGTCCAGGGGACAAGAAAAATGGCATGAAGTGACTTTCCCACCATCTCCAGCCAAGCTTAAAAATCTGTTCAAATGGGAATTGAGTCCTGAGCCTTCAGACAGAAACCTCTTTGAACTGAGAGTAAACCAGAAACAGTTCTAGGGTTGTCTCTTTTTTTAGTTTGGATGTGTTACTAACACAGTATAACGCTACAGTCAGCTACACATCATCCCAACTGTAAAAATTAAAAGAGAGCTGTTGAATGTCAAGTGATGAAGCACTAAGTGTCACAACTTCAAAAGTCCTGCTTTTCTGGCAATATTTACTTATTCACATGACACATTAACATATGTAATAAGTACATAAAAGAAAAAATGTCATATGGAGAAGAGAAGTCAATGTGTGCCCATAATGTAGTGAATAGTATCAGATTTTTTTTTAATTTCTTGACTCATATACCTGAAATACAAACCCTATGCTACAGTAACACCTTATTCTTCTGTGACTGTATAGCACCTCTCACTGTCAAGGCTTCGTGACTATTACTCTCTTCTGCCTACATCTAACAGAAAACTTTCACTGAGTTTCTTTTTAGCGAATTTTAAGAAAAAAAGATGGCATAAAATAAAGAGCTATTCTCTAGGAAGTTATCTGAGCTCATCCCATCAGTTCTTAACTGGTATAAGCAGCGCGTGCTGTCAAGCCACAAGGCAGCTTGTAGTAGACTATGGCCAAATCTTGAAAGTTCATTTTACCAGCTTATCAAATTGCACATACTTAACTACACGTACTTTGCTTGCTTCCAAATTATGTCTAAGGTCCACTGCATGTGTTATATAGCAAAGATCAGCCACTTCAGTGAAAGTTGTTTCTAAATATCATTGGTTAGTATTTTAAGAAAAGAAAGGCAATTTTATTCTGCCAAATTTGAAGAACAGGTAGCCTAAGATATATGCAGCAGTTCAGCTTCACAGTCAATGATCTTTATTCATTATTTGAATGTGAAAATAGAGTGCAAGAAAGGAAATAGTGCTACAGCTTTGCCCATATTTGACACTAGCAATCAGTTCCTCCAAAGAGAACATTATGGTTTTGGTACCTTTGCAAAGAAGTAGGAACACAAAGGTGAACACTGAAAATATATGAGCCAGAAACGAAACAAAAACAAACAAACAAACAAAAAAAAAGCATTATATTTTAGGCCAGTACATCCTGGGCCCAACCTTTTCTCCAAAAGAATAAAGATTGCATTGATATTCAGCTACTAAGTTAGAACAGATATATGTTGCCATTTTAGACTTCTAAAGAGTGTGGAGATCTGTGGTTAAATAAATCTCCCAATTTTTAAACTAGAAGAACAGTAGCAAAGATGGTGTCTACGTGCTATTCATTATATAAACTAAAACATTTGACAGTTGAACTGAGACTCTCACTGTTACCTTCAAACTTGAACTTCGACTTGACCTAATCCCATATCAAATGATAACAGTTTACCATCTGTCCTTGGTCAGCCCAATGGAAGACTTCAAAGGATAGATTTAATAGCATATAGTTTGGCCTTGACATACAGACTGTATCTGTTCCTACTTAACGAACAATAAAACCTTGTATTTCATTTCTTTTTTTTTAAAACAGATGGAGGGCTGGTGTCTTATTCCATTCTGTCACCCCATCTGGACGCCTTAAATGTGATACTAAGGGAAGCATAGGGTGAGCCCACCAAAAGCTCAGGTCACGTTGAGATACAGTGAGAAAGGAAAGAAAATAGACTGATACCTATCTTGCTTCATGGTAAATTAAAGGCATTTAAGGCTGCCATAGGGGAATGTGGAGAATAAATCAGCACTAACTTCTGAAATAACAATGAGAGTACTTAACAATGCATCATTAGAGTGCACTGCAAGCTTTCAAGAAGTACAGACACTTCATCAGTGACACCTAATTGAAAATATACATTTTTGCCAGTTAGTTTATGTGGCACTTTGCAAAGCAGCAACTTTCAAGTCTTTACAGCACAGGAATCACTTTCTGCTCACCATTTCTTCTGAGATCTCATCTGGCTGAGTTTACCACACAAAAACTTTATTTGGGGAATTTATATAAAGTGTTTTACTTTCAGTGCAAAATAAACAAATCTTCTGTTTTCTGAATGAGCTCTTCATTATAATCAAAAGTTCAAAAAGCTTTCCTGTGAACCACTCCAATGTTCTAATACAGTGACAGTATTTTTGTAACTCAGAGTAGTAGATTTTAACTACTCATACTAGCTAATGGATGAAGTAGTCCAAACTACTATAGGGCAAAGAATTGACCCCAGTAATTCCTAAAAAAGAATATATTTTCGTACTATGAAAATGGATACCGTAGTAGAGTAGCAGCATGGTCATAATAAATTTGTTCTCAGTGCACTCTGATTCTTTTGTCTGTAGATGTTCATAGAATCATAAAATATTCTGACTTGGAAGGGACTCACAAGGATGACGAGTCCAGCTCCTGGCTCCATACAGGACCAAGTAAAATCCAAACCCTATGTCTGACAGCACTGTCCAAACACTCCATGAACTCCAGCAATTTGGGGAAGTGCCCATTGCCCTGGGCAGCCTGTTCCATGCACACCACCTTCTGGTACAGAATCTTTTCCTAACCCCCAAGCTGATCCTCCCTTGACACAGCTCCGTGGTGTTCCCTCAGGTCCTGAAGCAACAACTGAGGATGAGGTGTTCTCTTTTCACATCTCTGAAATATCAAGTATTTAAAGCAGTGCAGGATAAAAAGCAAATGGGTTTCCGTTTAGTAAAAGATCATTCAAAATTTAATCTGGTCATTTACATACGTAGGCTTCAAAGTTCCCTTGAACTGTGGAACAGTGAAGAAAAATTGTACCAAGGGTAGGCTGCTTTCATGCTAAAATGATGACGCTGATCCTATAAGCAAGAGCATCCACTCCCCAGTTACCTCTGCTCTAATACTTCAAGCATACTGAGCTCTGACAAAAAAAAAAAAAAAAAAATCTTGAGGAAAAAGTTGAGGGTGGAAAAATATTGCCTTTATGTTAAAAGGCAAATGATTCACAAATATTAAGAATTCATTCCTATTCCTTCCCACTGTCTGTATCCCTTCGTGTCCTATATGTCCATTGGATATGAAACAGGAATGTAATTCTCTTTCCTTCTAGCAGAGGATGTTGGATCAATAAGCAAGGACAAAAATGCATCATAATGCTATCATGCCAACCACAGCTTTGATACACAATGCCAAATCCAGTGACCAAAGCTTAGTAAAAGTATAAACAGTTTTTGGCTCAATGAATGTCTGCACAGATCTGAGACCATTTTTAAGAAAATTGTTTTCCACAGGAACATTAATAAAAGAAGAGGAAAAAAAATCAAATTGATCCAGATCAAGTACATTTCTAAGTTTTCCATGACAAAAAAAAACAAAAAACAAAACAACAACAAAAAAAAACAACAAACAAACCATTTTTTCTGTACAAAAACAAATTGTCTCGGCAACTTTTCAAAAAATGTGGAGAAAATGTAAGTCTAAACTGTTACAAAACTGCTGCTGATAACTTTCCTCATTTTCACCCTTGACTTTTATTCAAAATCTGCACACTTAGGTAGATCACTTGGAAGTGAACAGCGCTGTTTTCAGTCTCCCAGGATAGCACCCCAGTCCTGAAGCAATAAAGCTGTTTGAGGTATGAATCTCTCCTACTGACGCTATTCCACTTTGGGAAATAAGCACTTCCTAGATCAAAGACTGAAACTTGAGTGGGTATCTTAAACATAAGACTGCATAATTACTTTATATAAAACATATCTAGCTTGAAAGCTCCAATGTAATCTCAGAATCAAAACACACTCTAGCTTGGGAGTTATGTACTCTTTTGACACACAGAAAGAGCTTGATTTAAATCCCTGCTGGTGGTTCTGCAAGTGACAGGGGAAAAAGATTCCATGGACAGTACCTTGGAGGTGCTGATTTTTCAAGGAAAAAAAAATAATAAAAAAAATCTGTACGTGTGCTGCAACTATGGGCCTTCCATGCAGTAAAGATCAGGAAAAAGGAGGAATTATATGAGAACATATTAGACAGGCCAGGCAACACATGAAAGTAAACACCCAAATCTCCACCTGAGCCATGATGGAATGGCAACTTCCAGTGTTACAAAGGGGGAATCTTAAATGCATTTGTTTGTTGACAAGGGCAATTTTTATCTCATTTTCTCTAACAGAAGCTTCTCCTGCTTACTTGCATGCCTATACTGCTGTGACTGAAGAGGCAACCAAGCCATGCGTCTGCTCCAAGAGAAACCCTGCAGCCATGCTTTGATGCCAGCATTGGTATCAAAGCAGGAAAAAGGAACCACTTCAAATTCCCTTGGTCTTGAAAGGTTTAAAAGATTCAGCATTTCCAAGGATTTAGGGTCAGTTGGGCTCAGGAATGTGTTTGAAGGTTCAGATAACAGCATACTTGTTTTCTTAACAACCTGTCCTTTCTCATCTTCAGAGCAAAAACAAGTCAAGTGTGTCTTTATACACTACTTTAGTAAAATGGATGTGCAGTACACACTTCATTACAGCCACCATGGGAATTAAAAGTAACTTGAGCAAATGGCCCCCCACTCCTAATTATCTTTTTTAGACACTGGAAGACAAAATGCACAAATGAACTAGCTCAAGGACAGCACAGTCCTCTGAGTTTCCCAGGAAGCAGTGACTGCACAAGCCATGCCCTGAGCCATCCCCTCAGAGCCTGGCGCCTCACAAGCTTCCTGCCATTGCAACCAGGAGCCAGGTAGCACCCAGAGGCGTTCAGAAGCAGCCCCTCCACGGGTACGCAGGACAAAGCTGAAAGGAATCCGGCTTTGTGTCTGAGCAATGCTGCCCTCCAATGGCATGCTCATGGCCATTGCTCAGTCCATGACTGCATGGACACCCCCTTGGCCACAGATGATTCACCTCCTGTCCCCTCAGGCTCCGTACACCACAGAAAGTCAAAAGAAGGGTGTACATGATAATCAATTGCTTACTATTTTCGTCTTAGGGCTTCTGCAGTATGTTGTCAGGTGTCTGGTTCAGCCAGCAGAACCCGGTATTCTGACTGTCCAGGCCCTTGCACTGTGGCCACAGCCCCACAGCCTTTCAGCCTGCTGGTCCCCTAGCATCTCATTAACAAGCAGCTCATTCTTCATTAATTCTTTCAGAGCTAATGCAAGAGCAAGGCCAGAAGCTGAGGATTTTAACTGAGAACACAAATATTATTTAAAAACCAAACATCCAAATCATGACCAATCTTAAAGATCTGTCCACAACCCTGACCACAATCATGTGCTCCCCTACTACAGCGTTCACTGCAGCCCTGTCTGGGTCCTTAGGCCAATTCAATCTCTAACTCATTTCTGACTTCCCTATTGGCAAAGTTCCTCTTCAGCACTTTTGTGTGACCTCCCTTCAATATAATCACTCAACCCCAATGGCCCCCTTTAGGTTTTCCTCAACTTACTAAAACATTTTTCCTCTACATTGCCAGTCTCCACCTGAGCCAGTCAAGACCTGTTGTTTATTTGTAGGACCTGGCTTTAAGTCCTGAACGTATGTGAAGATTTATTGGATAAATGCCTCGCTTGGTTTATTTGAATTATGGCTAAATGCTGAAGGCCAGTACACGCTTCCGCAATAACTGAGGTGCCACAACTTCTAGATGGACAAAAGCCCATGGCTACATTTATTTGAATACTCTTTGTGGATAAGGAGACTTGAACTGGGCACACTTAGTAGATTTGCAAGCAGCTGCAGAATATAAATGTATAAGGGAAAATAAATTTTAAACAGGAGAGATGTAGCATGGCTGGGAAAATGGAAATCCATGTGCTATGCTCAGATCCAGTCAGTGCTCTGTATTTTGTGCACTTAGTGAAGCAGGTTGTATAAGGAGCTCAGATACATGGAGGCACTTTCAGCTAACATGAAATACTCTTCTGACTTTCCCTCAAGTTCCCCTAGATACCTGTGAAATCATTTATGCAATACAGAAATAGGTCTGCCTTACACCACACCAGCCTGCTTCTCAAAATCTCTGGCTGGAGTTCTGTAGTTCTAAGGAAAACCTGTAGCTGAGATATATATTTTAAAAGTAACCATAAGTTTACAGAGTGCCTTCTCAGATGCTTTTTGCATCTGGAATGTTACTAGTGTAAATATATAGCTTACATAAGCTTATAACTTCATACAAATTTAAAAAGTTTGGTAGTCTGTAAGCCAGAGCTGTGATGTAGGTCTAGAGGGACCTAAGCTAAGGATCAAAATGCTGGGAAGTTTCAACTGCATTTATGGACTTGCAAGCAGAGTTAAGCAGAAGCTGTAACTCAAGTGAATAGGATTTCTTCTGTATGTAAAATCCAAGGTTTTCCTACAGTAAAAAAAAATATTGACTGAGCCTCACTGTGGTCATTTAGAGGGACAGATTCCAGGCAGCGCACTCCTCCAGACACCTGCAGACCTCCCAGCTGTCTGAATGGACACACAGGCTGTCACTTCCCAGTGTCACTCTTGTCTCCAGACACCTCAGATCCTCTGTAGCCCACACTGCTTTGCATGTGACATGGACACAGTCTTCCTCAGTCAGGCGGGGGGGTGCTTTGCATACCTTAATGCCAGCCTTGCAGTGCCTGAATCATTACAGACTCCCAGTGGGAAGGGGAAGAAGGGATAGTCAGCAACTGCTCATCGAGTCAGTTTTTGGTCCTGCATCTCACCCCACCCCCAAACTTTCCTGGAGCAGCAGAATCTTCCATGAGTTCTACTGTTCCCATTCTTGCTCTTACATTGAGCCATGAGTGATACATTCTACTCTATGATGATCTGGCAACTGGATTTAGAACTTAAATCTTAGTAAAAAATAAAATAAATAATCCCTCATCTTGTGTAATTGTATATTACTCTCTACATGGGCTACTATATACAGAAACATTATGTCTCTACTATCTTCTGCTTTTACAACCCACTGTGACAGGCTCTTGAAACCTAAGAAATTACTTTCAATGAGAGTTAATAGCTGGCTTCAAGCAGGTGATCCGACAAGCAGTGGAGACTTTGCATATAAAGCTATTAAAACACAAGGTAACATGAAGGATCAACTTTCCATAGCAAGCAGAGATAAGATAAAAACAGAACATATTCCTATAATGAGCTAATTACACTTAATGCAGAAGAGTGTTGGGATGTCTTCTTGGAGAGGCTACATCAATGCTGATGGATCTAGGAATGCTGGACACTAGTTTACATCCCTTACAATACTTGAGCATCTGTTTCAAACCATTTCCTGACAAACTAATTCCCCACTTGAAATTCCAGAAGACACCAGTTTTGAAGCATGGCTTTTATATTAACATTACAAAACACCTGCCTTTTAAACCTAACTTGTAAATCAGCAGAAGGCATCTACTGCTTTTATACATAATGATGAAAGTTATTTTCCGATTTTCAGAAAATAATGAAATGTCTATGAATATATACAACTTGTGTACTTATACCACAAACTGATGTACTGATTGCAGTCAAGATGTGACTAAAAATTAACAAAATGTAAATAATTATTTCTAGTCTTTTACTCACAGTGTACTACCAGCTCACTGTAAATTGGCGGGTATGATTTGAAAAGATCTTCAAAACGCAAAGAAAATAAATACCAGTTCACTTTCCCTATTTGTACAAAGTGGAAGGTTTGGGGAACACAATGGGAAAGGCTGTGCTGATAGTTGCAAATAGTTAAACAATCAGAATTTCCACTGCATTCTTCATCTATAAAGCACAAAGAGCCTCACAGAAGAAGACTACAGCTTTTCCCAATTCCTTATGCAGAGGTACAAAAGAAGGCTCCTAAACCAAGCAAGTCTCAGCGACAGACACCAAACACAGCAGCACATTTACTTCCAGCACACTGCTGTCAGCAGAGGAAGTTTCCTTCAGACAAGGAGGCAGAAATGCGGTAACTTCTGCTCTCTATAATACCACAGAGGAGTTCTAGAGTTATAATTATGGTGACAACATAACCTCAGTCAACAATTTCCTGTTCGCCTAGGAAATTATATTTTAAACATTAGAAGGCTCCAGTAAATTGTCAGCTATGAGAATTTGCCAGCTTAAGGTGATTAATGTAATTCCCAGCCTAGGAAAGGCCAGACAATAAGTTCACTGCAATGACTGGTACTTACAGGCAACTGACCAAGAAGAGATAATCCAAGACATGCACACCTATCCCACCATTCACTTCTGGCAGGCAAAAAGGTTTACAGAATATACTATATAAATCTCACTACAGACCAATCTTTACATTTGACTGAATTGACTGAGGCTATTTTACTTCACAGGACCTCCATAGGATATTTACATTGCCCCTAAATTATTTAGCTGCATCATGAATCAGGAGCTTTTCAAGACTTGAATGAGGGACCAGGAGAGAAAGTGACATGCAATGGCTGGGGATTTTATATGCAGTTTAGCACCGGACTTAGCATGTGATGCTGAGCAAGCTGAACAGTGTTTCTGGTCTTGTTTCCCTGTCTTTAAAGTAAGACAGTACCTAGTTTCTAGATATGAGCTCCTCCTACAGAGTCTGTGAGGCTCAGTGTTTTCAGAACAGATTGAATTCTTCAGAAGAAAGATGTACAAAATCATTATTGATCCCAAATGTTTTGTATACTGTGTTGCTGCATTCAATAGCACAATCAAATATAGAACATGTTTCTGCAAAGCCAGCATGTAGAAAATTCTCCTTTGTCTCTTTCTACTTTATCAAGCAGTCCATGGAAATCTTTAGAAACCCTAATCAATACTAGTTAAAACATCAGGACTGATTTTATCTTCCACATTCTTTGTAATTTCTCTCAAACAGGTAATACCCTTGTGGGAAGAATACCTTCCCTTTGTAATTATAACACACAAAGCTTCAGACATGCACATTTTAGATGAAGGCCTCAATTTCTGAAGGCTCTCATTATCCTTCCAACACAAAGATACTTTCCTGGGGGCCACTGCTTTTGTGTGGAAGGATGTATTTTGTTTTCTTTTAATTTTACAGTGAAAGACAATGTCATGACCATCTCATAGGCTTACTAGCTGTTCATTTCATGAACAGTCAAAACCACCTATTGTATGAGTGCAGTTTTATTAGAATACAAGAGCCCATAAAGAGTGGCCTAAGAGCACAGTGATTGCTCCTTCCATATAAACAGTTTCCAGTGCATGCCTCTTGGATTCACAGGTTTAGCACATGCATTTCGCCAATTCTAGAAACTATTCTAAATCAGTTCATCACATTCCAACCCAACACTTCTTCTCATTACAACGCTAATAGCTTGAAATGGGCATTCTAGAATTAACACACTGACTGATTTAACTGGTGATAAGAGCAACATCAAAATGCAGCACAAGTGCAAGTCTGAGAGACAGCAGGTAGCAATGCTTGAGGTTCCACTAGTAGAAGCAATATGGGAAAACTAAGATCGCTGTAGTTCTTCATTTCTCCCCTCGGCCTGCGAAAGTTTGCTTTCCATAACTGACTTCCACATGCTACTTATGCATATTTCTCAATAGGAAAATATCATTGACGCAACTTGATCAAGTACTTGGTTAGTCTGAAAGCAGAAGTGATTTTTTTAAAAAGCAGTGTACAACTCATAAGATGGGAGGGGAGCTGCCCAACTCCTTTTGACCAGTAGCTGCATGATTTCCACTCAACCCAGTAACAGATGAAATTAAAGTAATACAGGCCAGGAAAAAAAAAAAAAAAAAGTTACTTCTTAGATGAAAAGGGTCTTTTCAAGCAGAAAACAAGCAGAAAAAACACAAACCCTATTTTTTCAGAAAGGTTGTACTCTCTTCAGGTTTAGCTAGCTCACCAGAGGCTCAAATAAACAATAATACAGGCACAGTAAAGGAACTGGGACTCCTCTACGGACCCCATGTAACCATTAGATTGGTTCAGCTGCTATGTGAATTTACTCTATGACTATCTACAAAAATGTGCGAGACAGAAATCAACTGAAAGATTTTCATTCGCTGAGTATAGGACTTGACAGGTCTGAATGTGCGTTTTAAATGCCTGAACAATGAAGAACAGAAATTCTGGTGATAAAAACTTTTTGAACAACAGAAAAAATCCAACCTGAAGCCACAGTGCATAGAGCATTAAAGGCATCCTTTTATCTTTGGAAATTATTTTACAGTTTACTGAATAACAACTCTGAAAATAAAGCCCTTGTTTATTGTTGCTCCTTGGATTTGCAATGGGAAGGGTTTAAATAACTATAGCTGATCCATTAGGTTTGGGAACTCACAGTACTGTGCATTGTTTTAGTGTACTAAATATAGTTGACTTCTGTCACTTTCAATTACCCTTCTGAAAAGGACAGGCGAAAAATAACATCTCTCTTTATATTACTTGGTTTGCTGTTGATTAATTCTTCTCCTCTAGTGCTTGCTTGTTTTGTAGGGTAAGGAGGACAGAATAGTTTAATGGGGGGGGGGGGGGGGGGGAAGCCTCAGAAAAGCTCTTTTGCAGAATTTAAGTTTGTAAACTTTCATATTTATATTTCATCAATAAAATGTCAGGATTGGTGATAAGGACACAAAAGTCAGAAAGAGAATGGGTTGAATTTTAACTCTTCTAAAACAGGCCTTCTGTAAGAAATCCTGGATGTTTCAAAATAAATTCCTAAGCAGGATATCTTCATTGCTAATGAGAAGCAGAACTAAATACAAGTTTTACATATTTAATATACTGAGTTATTCAATTTTGCCATAGCAAAGAACTGTATAGGAACTGTATGTCCTAATTCTTAAAAGAACTGTGTTTCCCACCAGAGATACTCTTAGACATTTCAAAACTAGTTCAATTCCAGTTTGTATCACTTGTGGATATGCCCTCAGGACAGCTATGTACAACTCTTAACACTCCTCAACCTCACAGAAAGAGAAAGAAAGTAGGTATGAATTCTGGGGCAGGTCTTGAACTCAGCTTCTTCTTTGCAAAGGATACAATAGTGAGAAGCAAAGGGCTTTTGACTGTGATGTCCTCTAGTCATCAAATGGTAATCAAATACTTTGATGAGGAGGAAGCAAAAAGATGAATGTATTCTAGTGATCTGTTTAAATCTCCAAAACAGTAAATGCTGAACTCAATTCCTATCAGAATACTTGTTCTGAAAACAGAAAGAAGCAGCAATGATTTGCCCTGAATTTCTCCAGAGTCTAAACGATAAAAGATACACTAAGTTTTTATCCTCCCACATTGTTTCATTGATCAGACTGGGCTGATAGTCCAGAAAGATCAAAAAAGGGCCTTTTGCAGGGGAAGAAGGGCTCCATTGGAAAGGTTAAAAAGGTCTGCCTTACTACAACTGTAATTGCTTCTTTAATTACCAGGAATATCCCATCACTGAAATCTTATGTAGAACATTCAGCATTGATCATCTTCTGAAGAAATGCAACACAAGAAATCCAGATTTGTTAATAAGATTTGGAAGAAGCTAGGGCAGAGATTAAAAAAATTCTAGCACATCCTATGATAGTGCTGGTGGCAATAAATTGGGTTCATCTGCAAAGGGGACAAAGGGAATGGTGATAAATATCATTTATATTTCTTCATTTTCCTTTGGCCAAGTAGATTAGACTCACCAAGTACAAGATTATTATGAAAGACAGAGGTGATGACATAGATGTCTGCATGGAATAGCTTGGAATTTTGAATTCTTGGAACCAGGTATCTGCGGAGCAGATATGCTGGTATCCCTTTTTTCCCATCCATCCATTTCTCGGATGTTCCCTAAGCTTTTCCTTGATGATAATCTTCTTCAGCCATTGGAATGTCTCTGGGAACTAGGAAACAACAGACTATACCTGCACTGAAGTCTGCTACAGGGCATGTAGATACACAATTGTGAAAGTCTTTTTTGGGCTGATGACTTAAATAACCTGCTAGCAAATCACACACTAAAAAAACATGTCCCTGCTTGTGATAATAACAATAAGTGCATTCTTGCCCATAACTGGAATGCCCCGTTTAGGGCCAAGTTTGAAGTATACAAGGATATCTTCTTCAGGTTGTGACAAAGGCAACAAAAGAATGCAAATAATAGATTCATTTCTATTCTGTATGAACAATCTATTTTATGCACGTTTATGTTGTTTCTCCACTAATGCCCCCCTTCATGAATAGGCAGTCATTCTCAAGACAGAAAATGATGCAAGTCCCTTTGCCACCAGAGGTTCAGATCCTTGTTTCGTTGTTGTTCTACTAGACTGATCAACTGTTGGGCACAATATCCCCTGGCACTGCTCTGAAGAACTCTTACATTTAGACATAAAATTTGCAGTCTTAAGATGTTGGATACCCTCCATTTCTTGCTGCTGACCTACATGGACTATTCGTGCATTCGGCTGATTTTCGCAGTAAATAAGCTCCCAGTAGAATATGAGATGATATACAAAAATATTTGTCCATCTTCCAATGTAGATACTTCAGAACTCATGAAATAATAAGGGACTTATAAGCTGTGTTGCCTCTCCCTTGGGGAATATTAAGACATTAAGGTTCACAAACACTCCTGAGAAGTCATATCAAGATAATACATCCGTACAGAAAATTATCATGCCTACAGACTGAAGGAATACTCTGGTGATTGAACGTTAGACAACAGTATGGCAATCAGCAACTGGATAAAACTGTTTTCCAGAAGAAATCACTTATTTGGTACAGTTCTTTCATTCCCAGTTTGAGTGCCTTTTGGAAAAACTAATGGGATTGCATAAATATCATGATGTAAAAACACAGTGAACTGTAGGCTTCTTAGATGAGTCTTCAGGTGTGACTGTGAGTGAGAAGTAGAGGAAAGATGGATGGAAGAGGGAAAGCAGTGTCTGCAGGTGCTGCAAAAAGATGGACAGAGGAGATGCTGGAGTGGAACTGAGGAGTAGAACAGAAACTAAGGCAAAGGACCAGTACTACACCTGACTTCTTGAGGGTTCCCTGCAATATCACAGACCTTAGCAAGAAGTGAAATCCAGCTGACTCACAGCAATCTAGCGAGTTCACCAGTAGCCATACAAGACTTTCCTGATTCCATGTCTTTGAACAGTGCACACATGGCTGTAATGAAAGTAGTGCTTCTGATATCATTTAGAGGTCTCATCACTTAAAACAGGAAGTAACCAGATCAAGTAGGACTGAAAGAAACAGGTGAAGGGAAGATCCAGGGTGGATGGCTCTATCTTGCTTTGCCAGGGAGATATGATGAAGGGGAGGCCTAAAACTGCTATTGTTGGAAAGGTTCACATCTTGAATCTCCAACCCTAGGCAAGAAGCAGAGAGGCTGTCCAGAGCAGCAATCCCATTTCCTCATCTATGAGCACAACAATCTGTTTGTACTGGCCTGCACCAGTGCCCACCAATACCTCGGATCTACTCAGGCTTCTCATTTTCATTGCTCTTCAGGGCAATGTACATTTCAATGAGGCTAATAATTAGACTAATGAAGTTAAATAATTAGTCTAATAAAGCTAAACTACTTCTTGGAATAACCCAAAAATTCCCTTGGAAAGCGAAAGGACAAAGCATATTGACTGATATGAGGTAAGGAAAATAATTTTATAGAATTTAAGAATAGAAAATTCATCCTGCACTCCAAATCTCATGTTCTAATACACTATGTAATATGCATATGAGTAGGAAAACAAGCACCTTTGTGAAAGAGCTTAAAACAAAGCAAGCCAGCATGGAAATTCTGAGGAAAACACAGTGAAAACACATTCCAATACCTTTGTTTCTTACTCCTGTGATTCCTCATTACCTTCATTATGGTACCCTTAGTTAATCAATGAATGTCAAGCCCAAGTATAAGTTCTGTGAGCCAGCTTAGCATTAGCATATTCATAGAATCATTTAATTTGGAAGGGACCCTTAAAGGTCATGTAGTTCAACACCCCTGCAATAAATAGGGACACTTGTAGCTAGATAGGTTGCTCAGAGCCTGCTCCAGTCTGACCTTGGATGTCTCCAAGCACAGGAGATTCACCACCTCTCTGGACAACCTGTTCCAGTGCTTCACTACACTTATCGTAAAATACTTTCTAACTTCTTAAAAATGGGTGTGACGTTACCTTTGTTCCAGTCACCAGGAATTTCACCCGACCACCATGACTTTTCAAACATCACTGAGAGTGGCCTGGTGACTACGTCAGCCAATTCCCTCGGGACTCAGATGCATCTTGTTGGGATCCATATACTTAGGGAAGTTCAGACACCTCAGGTGGTCGTGAGCCTGATCTTCGCATAAAGCAGGAGGGGAATCACTCCTCCAGTTCCCACCTTTAAACCATCCACTTGAGGGCTATGTGTAGAGCAGTCACTAGTGAAGTGAGGCAAAAGTTGTTGAGTACCTTAGCATTCTCCTTTCTGTTGATACTTTCCTGCCTATATTGTTCACTAAGGGGGTATCTTGGGCTTTCCTTTTCCGGCTTACATACCTGTAGAATCCTTTCTCGTTCATTGCACCTCTTTCCAAGTCCAGTTCCTAGCACAGCTAGCAGCATCCATATACTTCTCCCAGAGTTCCTGCTCCTGCTTCCACTGACTGTACAATTTCTTCTTGCTCTCCAGTTTTACCAGCAGGTCCCAGTTCAGCCATACCAGTCTCTTGCCTTCCTTTCCTGACATGTTGACGTGTGCTATATCATTTCTCAATTATCATGTCCTGTTTGGGCCTCTCTTGCTTATATCACAGCAATTACAGAAGAATTCAGATGTAAGCCAAACAGACAAAGGTATAACTATCTTTTTTTGCATCTCTTATTGGTTTCAGATGATTCTTTGGGCACTACCAAGTCAAGCTTCTCCTAAAGAACTGGATTTCACTCCCAAAAAAGAACAGGTTCTGTGGGAAGTATTAAAAAAAAAAAAAAAAAAAAAAAGGTATTCTGATAAGAAATTACGTAAATCTACCTACTCTTAATAAAGGGAGAAATTCCTCTAGTGAAGGGATAAAATGGCATTCAGATGCATATCTACATTTTATCTGCTCTGATTTGAATAGTTCTGCAAGAAAGGCATATCATCTCACAAAAACTCCAAAAATCCAACTTTTTTTTTTTTACCCTTCCTTTTGAAATACGTGTACATGTTGTTTCCTGTTCTTTTGAGTACCTACTGCTAAGTTAAATGCAGGATATAGAGAAAATGTGTTGTGCTTATGCCAGAAATGTATGACAAGTTTCAAAAATTCTTTTTAGGAGGAGTTTGGCTTGAGAAAGGAAAAGAAGCAATCAGTGAGATAACTCACTGCCACACATAGAACTAGCTAATGTATGAAGTTAACAGAGGTAAATGGTCAAATCTGTGAAGTGGTATAGCAAGTGTTACCAGGCTCTGGATGAGTTCAAGTTTCATCTCCTTCCAGGTTTGGAAACACCAATTTAAAAAAACAAACAAACAAACCACAAAACATTTAAATTACTGATTACCAGTGCCATCACTGACAGAAGGAAGTAACTGTTAGATCATGTCCTGATATTTTCATCACCATATTGTTCTCCTAAGTATGGTAGTTTGTTTACTCTATGCCTCTCACTATGGCTACCACCAAGCAATACTACAAGTCAGGGATCACACATTTGCTATCAGACCAACTCTTACTGTTCAAGTAAACAGCCCCATAATAGAGACTAATTAACTGGAAAGATAAAGGCATTTCTATTTTTTATGGATATATTTGTTTTCAGAAAGGAATTTGGTTTGTTATTAAAACTATTTTTGTTCAAGCTTAGCAGCAGATCGAAAAAATTAGCTGGAGGGTTACTTACTTTCATGTAGATCCAGTGTTCCACTCTTCTCCTAGCAGAAAGGAAAAGGAAAGTACCTTCAGGATCTCAAGGCACAGATCGTGCACTTCTTGTGGTATCAAGTAATTTCTTTTAACATTCTGCTGTGCAATTCAGCAATTCCCAGAACTGCATGTTATAGTTTGCATTCTGAACAAAGCTAAGTACCTTCCCTTCCAGGGTTCTTTTGTCTTCTAAATGAATCCTTGTTGGTTGTATTTCATGTTAGTCTGTTCACACTGCTTCTGTATAAATGAACATATTAATCCTTAATTTTCTAGGGTTTTTGTTCCATTTGCCAAGGAAGCATTTTTCTTCTCTCCAAAGCTGCAGATGCAGATTACCACTGTGCTGGCTTCTTCCTGTCTGGAGCACTCTGGCAAAAAGAATTAGTTGAGAAAAGTTCACATTCATAAAAACGCGTGCTTTCTTTTCACTTCTACCATACGTCACAGCTGTATCCTTGTGTTCTCATCAGTTTTCTTTCAAATATTACTTTCATGAAACCTACCAATGCTAGCGTCTGAGGAACTGGAAAGCTGACCTTCCAAGACAGGGTGTAGAAATATGGATGGCATTTTTAGTCCTATCAACTGACAATTTCTCCACAACTCTTTCACCTCTTAGAGTATCTATGCAGAAATGCAAACTCTCAATGCAGACTTATTGAAGTATTCACAATGGTGGAGAAGAAGCTGTCTCCTCCAAAATACTTGAAGTATTTGAGCAGTAGAGCTAGGTGCAAGAAATGAATTTAAAAATGTTTAAAATCTAGTTTGGAAGCCGACATGGGTAAGATATACTCCAATTTGAAAAGAATCAGGTTTAGGTTGGCATGAGAGAAAACACAGAAATAAGAAGTACAAATGTGATACTCTGGTGAGTTCATGTTTAAAAGTGTGGCATGTCAGTGCAGAGAAAACTGGTCTGTACTATGCAGTTAGAGCTGCTACATTTTTTATGTCTAGCATGCTCTGCATTGAGGAAAAATTCCATTTACAGAAATAATATATTCCTTTTGCTATGTATTCCTTCAGGAGAAAAGAGAAAAGCAAACAAAACATTGATATAGAGATGTCATCCACAGAGATAAAGAAGGCCTAAAATGAAGCAAAGATTTCAAGGAATTGTCCCTTTATATCTTCAGCAACTCAATCTAGAAAACACCAGGGAAGAACATCAAAGTGAACATGAATTAGCATGCAGCTGCCTAACGCTATCTAAGAAATCCTGAGTAGGAATTAAGAAATTAGAACTTTAAATTCCATCAAACCTGCCTTCTTCTTGTCTATTGAAAATGGTACCAAGAAAATCAGATAGAACAGACTCCTCCTCCCCTTGACTATTTTGGTGCAAAGTGCCCAACACCAACAAACAGCACAGTAGGTGAAGGGGCAGGTGCACCTACTGCCAGAGAGCTTTTCAAACCAGTTTGATCCTCCAGTCCAGCTACAAGCAGCAGAATCTCTTTTGATTGAGTACCAGTTCTATGTTTTGTTTAACAGAGGCTGGCACATTATGGAAACTCTGACTCAGATGTCTCACTACATATGCTAGAAAAAGAGTAACCTAAACTGGTTCTTCAGACATTATCTGAAGTTTGCCTCACATCACTCACAATGAAGCAACTGGTACTAATGTATCATCACCCACACAGAGCACTGCAAATCACCCTTTAAGCAAATATCAACTGGTAGACTCTCTATTAAAACAGTAGCCTGTATCAGTCTAGCATCCTCAAAACAGTAAAGATACTTTTTTTTTTTTTTTAAGAAACAGAAATGTCTAAAATGTTATTTGTTATAGGATGTTCCAAAGGCTGTTAATCTCCTGCCTACACCTTAAGAATGGAAAAAAAAAAAGAGAGAGAAAAATCTAATTTAAACATGTGCTACTAGGATAAAAAATTCAGGTTGGTGTTACATTAAATTACTCAGGAGGCTGAGGTATCCAGCCACGATCTTCAGAAAAAAAGAAAATTATAGGGTCTATCAATTAGAGAAGCAGTGCTCTGAGCCTATGTGCTGGCATGCTTACAGTTTTTTTAATGTCTGGCAGGATGTTTTACAAACTAAACTCAGCAAGATGACAATTCCACCAGAAGGTGCTTCAGATGGTTTTGCTAATAATTTTGATCAGCTGAAATGGAGAAAAACATCACTTTATTTGGCTTTTCCAGAACCTGTCAAATCTGAGCAGAGCTATTAATTGCCCCCTTCTGCATCACCCATCAGCCTTTCCCACTTTCTTCAAGAAAAGACATGCTTCAATTTCATTTTTGTCCTGAAAGTATTCTGCATAATCAGCCTTTGTTTCCAAAACGCTGTTTGGTCATTCTTTGTGCACTTCCTTTGCTAGAAGGAAGTACCATTTCTCGAAAATATTCATTGGAGGCTGGCATTGCTACTGCTAGAAACATGTAAGTGCTAACCACCATATATTGGCTTTTGTTTTAATAGCCTTTTAACCAACTTTGTTAATGGACTGAATGCAATTTAGATATGGAACTTGGCTAAAATGTAGCTTCAATTGGCTATTAAAATTTAAGAGCCAACTAAGATAGCTAATTACAAAAAAGCTCCAGTGATAATGCTAAGCAGAATTAGTAATAGCAAATGACAGTCTGTCTAGTCTTATTCCCAAAGGGAAAGAAACTCTTAACTGAGAAGTCAACCAGACAACGTGCAGAAAACCTAATTGCATTACTGGTATTATAGCATCCCAAATCTGTCAGCTCACTGGGACAAAACAGTGAGTAAAGTCTGTCAAACTACTCAGGAAAGCAACTGACCCCCTCCCTTAATGCCAGCTGCAATAGTTAAGGAATTATTTGAACTTACTAAGAAATAGTCTAGAAAAAATTATCAAACCAGTACCATCTGAAAAATATACCTATGTCAAATTTGATTCTCTCTCCAGATATTTTAGAGAAAAAAAATACAATCTGTCTGCTAAATGTTCAAGCACTAAAAGCAGCATTCTCTGCTTCATTATCAATATCCTCATTACACCATCAGTTGAAGTGCCAACTAGTTCTCCTGTGAAGATTTATCATGTATGGTGGCCACTTTGAAACATAGGTAGCAGAGTCTTTAACATTCCCTACTCAAGTGTCTCCCTGCTGTGCCTGTAAATGTCAGTCCAGTTTTTTCACGGCTGTGCACACAGATTAGAAACAGCAGGAGAGCTTGGGAGTATGACTACAATACCAGTAAGGACACTTGTCTTCATGGCACTGCTCAAGTGATGCTTGGAATGCAGGACCCTGCTGTTTTCTAATATTTACACACAACTGGAGTCATCAAGAGCAGTAAATGCGGTCTAAAGGCAGCTTGCTTCTTTTGTGTTAGGGGCTTTACTTTCAAATGGGATGTCAACAAAAATCTACTACACACTTCTCTTATAAAGCAATGTATTTTCCCCAACACTGTTTTGCTAAACAGTGAGAACACGTGTACAAACACATACCATATGCAATACATACAGCAGCAATGCAGGCTATGCTCGCAGCCTTCCACTTGGTCCATCCTTGACCATCCCAAAGCTTAAACATTTTACAGCAAGGCAGAGAAATTCTTGCCTATGAAGACTGTAGTTTTGCAGGGTTTTTGTTTGTTTCTTTGTGAAAAGTAGACAAAACCTGCCCAGAACAGAAAGCACTTCTCAGTAAAAACTCTTTTCAAGGTATTTTGGGTGAGAAGCAGTAGGGGCAGTTTATGAAATCTACTGCTCAAAACATTTATTTCAAAGATACAGAAATTTGTTTATTGCAATTGGCTTTGGTAGTGTCAAAAGAAAACACACTCCTAAAAACTTGAAGGAAAAGAAAGCAAGTTTGTCAGTAAATAAGTCACTAACAATACTAAAATCCGAAATAACTAAAGTACAAAGAAATTGATGTATGCAAGATAAGTAAGAGAATAAAATATGCTTTCTTGACAATAGTTATCCAGAGCGCTTTTTGAAAAAAAAAATTAAATGAGTTCATTAAAATAATAGCTTGATTTGAGGAGATTCACATGAGGGACTTCAGCAATCATGTTTTTGTTTTTGAAATGGAATGCTACACTTAAGAGACTTCAGCCACACTTTGATAATACCTAGGAAAACAACCCATCATATAGCAGTCTAAATAAAAACAACAAGGCACTAGACCTTTCAAATATGAGTTTCCAGTTTTATTTGAAAACAAAAAATCCCCTTGTTTTCAAAACATTACCTCATCATTCATTCAGCATTTTATGCTAGAGCATTTCTTCAGTGTGCAGCTACTCAAACATTATACTATCAAGCAAGCAGTACACTGGACACCCACACAAAAACACTACTCATTGGCTCAAATGGATTCCTTTCAGTTGTCAAACTTCACAGCACACTCTCTCTGTAATAAGAATTATGTTCATGCCCTAGTTATATGCATTTCTGTGGTATGTAAACCAAAAGTAGAGGTATTTCACACTGAAATTAAATAGTTTTGTTTGTTTGTTCTTTTAAACTTACAACACCAAAGAAGAGACTCAAAGCCAAGCAAAGAAGTGCTTTTAAGGAGATTTTGGAAGCTTATATGTTTCTTAGCTATTAAGAAAGGAAAACTATTATTTTGTTATGAGAAGTGCACATGAGTCAAGCTTTCACTGGAATTAGATACCTTAAAAAGTTATAATTCACATTTATTAGCTTCTCCAGGCTCTTCCCTGATATAAAACAAAACCCTGAGAGGTGAGTTGAGGATTTCTAGTTCTTCCCCTCTCTCCATTTCCTCTCCCCTCCCCCCCCCTTTTTTTTTTTTTTTTAAGCTCTGGGCCTTATATCTGAAATTCTGAATAGTCAGAAAATGATACAGAAACAAATACTATTTAAAAAAAAAAAAAAAGGAGCTCACACAAATTCAGTACCTATCCTAAAAATAATTGTTTAAACACATTTTATAATAAACTGGAATAGAAAGGTGTATCTTACTATGTTGTTATCTCAATTAAAATACTTGAGAAATATTTAAAACATCTATTATTTTAGACTCCCGACTTCAATCATCTCAGTGTACAGTTCTTTCCAATTTATTCAAAATTAAAAGAAATCAAATGCCACACTATTGCTCCTTAAAAAGAACCATAACAAAACTATATTATAAAGCAGAAAAAAAACCCACTCTTTTAGTTTGCATTTATATACACAAATTTATCTTAAAAAGTAAAAATGCACCCTCTCTTCATTGTTGGCAAAGTTTTTCATTGGTACTACAGCAGACATAACTTATGCAAATAGTTTACTAAAACATTTATTCTTCGAAAAACAAGTTACAAGCAGGAATCCAACTGTTTTTGTTGCTGTTGTTGTTTTTGTTTTTTACAAGAATTATTATGTAAAAAAGAGAATGAAATAAATTCCAGTGCTACAGTAAATGAAAAAAAAAAAAAACAAAACGGAGATGAGCTGAAGAGCAACTTAAGTTGTTGCCGCATTCATTATTTACTTCTGAACTCTCTTCCTGGTTGCTGCGCTTTTCTTGGTTTTTGGTGACGTCATTTTTCGTGTTCTGGTAGCTGCTGCTTCTGTAATTTGATAAAAAGGAAAAAAGATCATCTGTAAAATAACAGAAATGAATTGTAATAAATTACGCTGCTGCATTTTGAGAGGATAGATCAACTCAAATTACTCATTTGGTTTTGATTTATGAGAGGATGGAAAAAGAAAAAGGAATTTACCACAATTTCTGGGAATCAACATTATCCTGAAAACAACACATTGTACACTTTGGTTTTGAAACCATTTACATACAGTTTAGCAAATTTAAAAACCCACCTTCAGCAAAAGATGAGGAATCATTCAAATGCTAAATTCCTCTTTCCTCCCCATATGCTAAATCACAGGTGCAAATCCTCCCAGTGTTGAGTCATTATTGGACTTTTGGTGCTCTCTGGATCTTGTGCTAAGCTGATCAAGCTGCGTAACCTGATAAAGAACTTTTCTGGGGTCTCCGTATTCTGAAAGCTTAATGAGTCGCAGCCCCTTAGATTGTTCTGAACTAAGTATACGTGAGAAAGGCACACAGGTAGAAAAGAGGAACACTTGTTTGGCAGTGTTGAGCTGTTAAGTCAGCTCAGCTATCAGTGCAACTTAGTCTTCAAGTTTAAATCTGACACTGTTTTATGATTTTTGTCATTGGTATTCCACATCATAACCTCATGCGGATTACCTCACCATCTTCTGTAACACAGTCAAATGCTTTTCACCATCTATTCATGATATTTTTCAGATAATTTTTTCAATCTTGATTTGGCAGACTCGCAGAATTACTTGGTTTGGATGGGACCTTAAAGATCATCTAGTTCCAACTCCCTGCTGTGGGTAGGTTTACTAATGAGGCTGACTTCCTCCTTAAAGACATGCCTAGTTACACGCCTAGTTATTTAAGTTCTTGCCTGTTGATATGCATATAACCCTAAAGTTCCTGTCAACTTTCTAATTTGTTCCTGACAAATAACATAAGACTGAGTTTCATAGAAATCCTTTACAAAGAAGCTTTTTACATAAAACAACAGCCTTCAAGTGCTATGAATCACTGTTGAAGATCAATGAGTAAATTTGGAGAAAAGAAACAAGACAAAGAACAATGCACAACAAACCAAAATAGCCTCGTGCCCACTAAAATCCAAAACTACACCAAGAAAAGCAAAGAGTTATTGTTTATTGTGTAACTTAATTTGCTCTTAAAATGTTGTTCTGAAATGAAAAAAAATACCAATATCAACTTTGAAGAATGTCTCCATTCTTCAAATGAAGAAAAAAATTATTTTTGGTCCAAAAAAACTTACTGCTATTCAACACAAAACTACAAATAGATTTTGTTAGAAAATTAATGAATCTCCTCAGAAAAAAATGGCAGTTCTGATGATGGTTTCTTGTTATTGAACAGAGCAGCTTTATCTATGAAAGACCTACTCTGGCAAAACAACATACACCCTCTAATCACTAGTGCTATTTAAAAATCAAATTTATTTTGGTAAAATACTTACAAATACTGGAGTACTGGTAACTGAAAGCTACATAAACAGGTATCAAATAAAAATAGCAACTCAACTATGTAAAACATTCCTTTTCCCAGATGCATTACATCATATTCTCAAATATTAGTTCATATTTTTCAAGGTCACACTACAAGTGTCAGCAACTACAAGTGTAACTTCTAGCAAGCAACAGAAATAACAGTTTTTAAACTGAGTAGCTTCAGTGGCATGTAGGCTAAATTATTGGAACAGGTTGCCCAGTAATGTGGTGAAATGCCCCATCCCTGGACACTTTCAAGGCCATACTGGATCAGGACCTGGGCAACCTGATCTAGCTCTGGATGCCCTTAATCATTGCAGGGGAATTAGACTAGACGACCTTTAAAGGTGCCTTCCAACTCTAAGGATTCTATGACTAATTCAATAAGCGCTTACCCGTTTTTAATTGCCAATGCAACACCAAAACAGAGATAACAGCCACCCTGCCTCTGATTTTTCCTTTATTTTTATTGCATTAATGCATTAATTTCAAAGCTTATCTAAATAAACATGCTTGTGGAGAATCTCCAAGAGGTTCATAACAAAACAAAAAACAATCCTTGTTATGGTCCTTTTATTCATAATTTCAAGTTTAAATAACAGCAATATTGGCTTAAACTATCTGATTAACTCACGTTAAACATAAAACATCTTTAGCTTCAAAGTTTGTGGCTATTTCAGAATATCTGAAGATCTGTACCAAGAAGCCCACCTGCATTTTCAAAATTAGTTAGTCCAGTAACACATATTGCCCCCTCCCACAAATTTTCCAGCATGAATGTCAACTGTTTCCAAATATAGAAACGGTCCCGTGTGGGCAGCACCAAATGAGGATGCAAACAAAACTATTACAACTGAAAGAGAGGGTTCTTATAATGTAGATTAAACTGAATTAGGTTCAAACAGCAATTTAAATGAGAAAGAATTATATAGGCAAAAAATAAACCAGATGGTGTCACTGCACAGCTTGTTTTGAGACTGCAACAAAGTTCAGTAGTGGCATAAAGAGTCCCACAGGCTCTAGAGGAATTATTAGACATGTTTACTATGGTATCCGATCCTCTCCACGTAAACAGTATTATACAAAAGAAATCCAGCAGCACTGAATAAAGTTTTCAGTTCTGCTCTTCAAGAAAGCAGAAAAATGGGGGGAAAAAATGTGTGGTAATCATGGACTCTGAAAAAAATAAAATGAACTGAACAGAGGGAAATAAAAGGAGATGTGAAACTGCAGCCTTCAGTATTTATCAATTCCACAAAGCAATGCTGCAAAAAAAAAAAAAAAAAAAGCCATTTTCACGTCCACGGTGAATATGATGACTTATAAGCTTAAAATGTCAAGAAGGAAAATTCATATTAAATACTGAAATTATCAAAAGAAAATACTGCTTCTCAGAAAGCAGTTTGTGGTGGTAAGGATTGTTAAGTGTCAGACGAGGCACTGACCAGGACTGTTTCAGAATGTTCACCATTGAAGTTTTAAAGGAAAATTATGGTACGCATCAGTATTAACACAGTTGTAGGCAGATAACCTGTTTTTAGACTGGTGTATGGAACAGATCACCTTTTGATGATGTTTTCCAGTTCTACATGAAGTATGAGAAATAAAATAACACTTGAGTCTAAAAATGACATTTCTATGAACGAGAGTGAGAGATTCTGATTGTGAAATCACAGCTGCTAAGCAGAAATCTGTTACAACATAGTATCAAAAGTGACTAAGGATTACATCATAGGTAGAATATTTTAGAACACAACTACATACAAATTTTAGACTCCAAGAAAATTTTTCACTGGTAAGTGAAAAATACATAGAAGCATGCATGCTGCCACTTAGCAGCTGCATCACTTGCATATGCTGAATTTACACCGAAACAATTCTGGGTCCATGCAAGTTTCTGTATAATGGTGCCAGAAATTACAGTCTATACAAGCTCTTGTAGTAATCATTGTTAAACGATATTGCTATCACCTTCTGCCCTCAAAAGAAGCACAAGCCATTGAACACACAGACCAGACATAAGGTTTCATTTTCCCCTTTCCTCCCCCTTTTCCTTTGACAAGGAGAAATAAGGAATCATGTAGTCCTCTAACATGCCCTTTACCAACTCCTTCACAGAACTTGCATAGCTAATAAAGACCTGTAGAGTAATGCTTCTGAAACAAGAACTTTTTGGTACCTGGAAGACTATTGAAGTGATTGCAAGAGGAACTAGAAGTTTTACGTAGTTGGCTTGTTCCCTCTTCTCAGCAGTTTTTTTTGTCTAACAACAACAACAAAGAAGTCGAAACACACTTCAGCAAAAGAATTAGACCAGAAGAACTGAAATATGTGCTTGAATTCCAGTAAATATAAAAACACTAGGGGAGAAAAGAGAAAGGAAAGAAGGGTGGCAGAGCTGTAGGAGGGGGTATGAATTTCAGTACCCTGTTATGAGTCCTGTTGCTCAGTGATGTTTGCAATAATAAATCAATTCATTTTCATAGGAAAATACAGAAACACATAAGGACACAAAAACATATCATTTCAATATTTTTATTCCTGCTTATTTCCTAAAGATATCATTGACTCTGAGAGTTCTGGGAAAAAATATATATATATAAAATTGCTCCAGATAAAACTGAAAGACTTAATTACTTCTATTTGCTGAAGAGGCTCCAAAACACAACTATACCAATTTACATAGAACAATAGTCACTTGTAACACGTGTTTAAAAACAGCCTTCCTCTTCACCACACAGCAGTTTGCAGGAAGAATAAAATTTAGGTTAAACGTGTACCATAAATCTTGAAAAGGAGACTATTTCCTGTATGATTCTGGGTCACTAAATGGTTTGTTTTTTTTCTGTCTTTTCTGGAGAAAAAATTTACTTCCAGGATTTGTATCTGAGTTTAAATTGCAACGTGTTCAAAACACTGCACAGTATCTTCAGGTCACAGAGCAAGAAAAAAGCAAACATCTCTTTTACTCCTTAACAAGATCACTATACTCATTTCCCCCTCAGATTTTTTTCAACGCTTTTAAAATGCTTTACATTTAATGCTTTTCGTTAGCAGCAAATAAAAGAAAGTTCTATGAGACACAACGGGGGACATTACTGTATTTTATATTATAAAGGTGTTTATACTCTTAGAAATCTGGAGAGACTGCGCAGAAATAAGCTTAAGATAAGAAAGAAACTGTTCCAAGCAGACAGAAATATTCAGGAGTGTTGCTGTATTTTACATATAGGAAATTGAAAATAGACGTTTATAATCATCATCATAAGCATGACATTATAAGTGAAAGAAGAGAAGAACAACAGATAATTACGACTACTGTAAAGAACAGGTTTTTGCTGAAAATGTTTATATATACTAAGGTATAAACACAGATCTAACAATCTATGCTTAGGTGTGGAGTACAAAGATAAGTAACAAGTAGTGCCACCGACAAGCTCAAAAAAATCCTATTATTTGCTTACTCCTAAAACTCAATGACAAGACCAACAATCCCCTAAATATAAAATGGAATCCAAGTATAGATTTAATCTAACATTAAGTAATCAATCTTGCTTGAACAAAGAAAAGACTTCTAAGACAAACTCAGATTCTGATTTATGCAAATCTATGAAATGTGAAATGTAAATCAACACAAAGCTAAGTATCAATTAAGAAATGCTACTAAACCTCACATGTCTTTGGTTGTTATTTATGTATTTTTTTTTTTAATACACTGCAAGAGTAGCTGAAGACCCCAGCTAAGGCCTTACAATGTTAGATGCTGTATAGCAATATAGCCATGCACAATTCCTACCTCTGGCAACGCTACTTATTAAAAAATGCCATTTAAAAAGTACTTTCCATTTCAGACTACTTTAGAATTTCACTCCATTTCACTCAACTCCAATTAATAAAATCCAAAATTATTTTTAAAATAATAAAAAAAAGGAAATGAAAGGTACTGTATAAAAGAAAAATATATCTATTTGATACAATCCAATCTTTATCAAACCCAAGATTAAAGAAAACACCCAGAGATGGTAGCTTTGAACTCCACAGGTTGCTTTGAACCTAGGACTGTTTACCAATTCTTATAAAACTCTTATTTATGCTACTTTCAAAGAAGTTCTCTATAGTAGCTGCCTAATCCACACACACTGACTTTAAAAAAAACATACTAGAACTATTAATATTATGCAATACACCCCTGCAGAAGCGTTAGTGGATACATACAGTGCATGGCAAAATTTGCTGTTGAGGCTCTCTGATCACAGCACTAGATTTCTTTACTGGCACAATCCCATACAGACCTCTCAGTACCATGGTGTACTCGACTGCTGCACAGCTGGATTGGGATCTTTTGGGACTGGATTAGACAACTCAGGTATTCTAAGTAGCTGGATGCAGATAGCATTAGTTAGCTAAGCAGAAAGAAGCTGCATGACTTTTTCCTACGCTTAAGTCCAAATACTCAGGAAACATTTGAACATCTTAGGAGTAACCCCTGTTATGAGCAATGCCAGACATACCTACCATATGTTAGAAGCCAGTCAAATAGAATTAAAAAATTTTTTTTGAATGTTCTTGCATGACAAAACGTTAATTTCTAAGGATGCATTGAGAACTTACGTTAATGAATAGTAAACTTTTAGGTAACTTTTAGTCACAAGACTAAACACATAAGAGAAAGAAGTCAACGTAAAATTAGTCAGATTAGGAAATACAGTTCTAAATATTTCTGTAATTAGCTATTTTCAATCTGACAAAAGCATCAGAATTCTAAGATTATGGAACAGTCGCCTTTTCTTTCAATACAGATTTATGAATCATGTTTAAAGTGAGATTTTTAATGCCAAATTTGATGAGAACAAAATGAGTAAGTGCATGTGTATCTTTTTAATCAGAAATCACCCCACCCCTGCTTAGCATTCATTAAATTGAGTAGCACAAGAAGGTGAAACTAGAACCATTACACCTATAAAACTACCAAGAGAAGGTATAAATGTAAATTTATGTCCATCGCTTGTTTTAACTACTGGATGCTAAAAAATACCCATCCCCTCCCAAATAACTTCAACTAGACTGAAATATCTTAGCACTTATATAGTCGATGAGATTTGGATTGCAATTTCTGAAGCCTTTTTTCATTTCAAATGTATGAAAATCTCAATCCACAATCACAGGGGAGTTTAAAGATAAGTGTAACATATAATACCACACTTCAAAAGTGTATGTTCTGCTCACATGCACCAAATCACAAGTAGCAATTAGTCAACAGTATTTAAACAAAAAATTGTTTCAAGGCCTTCAATAAAATGTTAAAACAAATAATAAAAGTCAGCATCATGTCAAATAACTATTTCCTTCAAAGAAAGTATAATCTAGCTAATTAACATTATTTCAGCTGCTGACAGACTAGAAAGTTCTTAATAAATTGAGATCAACAATTCAAAAGGCATTCAAGTAAGAGAAATAATCACAGATTTTAATGATTGGTATTCTATAACGTGAACAGCTGAAAATGAACAGAGCAGTGTCACCTTCTGGAACAACACTAGCTTAATTACTTGTACTTTGTACCACACTGAGTAAATACACTGGAGTAATTCCATAACTTAACAATATCACTGCTCCTGAAATGTTTTATTTTTCCATTCTGCCATGCGCCTTCATCTTTTTTTTTTTAAATAAGATTTGTTTTGAGGTAGAGTCTATTACAACCACTTTATTATTGTTATGTTATGTTTATTTATGTTTATTTATGTTATTGTTATTGTTACTAGAATGATTTTTTTGACTTACTGGAAGAAGCAGGCTTCTTTTTTTCTGGACTTCCTGCATCTTCTGTTTCTGCTTCACTGCTCTCATTGGCTGCAGCTGCTGCCTTTCTTTTTTTCTGTAAATGAAATCACAATTTAACTCAAAAAGTACAAGATATATTATCCTCACTAGATATTCTACAATTTTAACCATCATTTCCTCATTCAGTTCAAGCTATCAGTTATAGAAGACACCTATTTATTTATCAATGTAAGAATACCAGTACTAGGCAACAAACAGTTTAAAAGTTCAGTTCCCCTATTTACAAATCACATCAGCTGAAATTTTAATGTATGAAAATCTAAGTTTTTATGATCAAAATCTATTTTATTTACATTGGCTAAATGGTTACAAATAGATTCATCTGAAAAAGAATCTCGAAGAACATAGAAAAACATTTTACCCCAAGTTTATGTTAATGGCTTTTTCTTAAGCAAGTATACATCACTAAATGCAAGTTTATCTGGATTCTGGCTTCTGAAGGCTTGCTTTGCACAGCTTAAAAGTTGATTGAATCTGCTAACAGTATGTTATTATTTTTACCTAATAGCAATGATGGGTTCTATTCTGAATAGAAGTACAACTCTACTCAATATACCTTATCTTAAAATCCCTAAATTGATAGTAACCTTATCTGTGTAGTACAATTAATCTTACTTTTGAAAACTATTCTTAAGGTAGTTATGAAAATACTTTATTTAAAACCCATATCATTTCTGCAAAGTAGCTGACCTATATTTGTAGCAGAGATTTAGCAACAATTGAGGAACACTAGAAAAGTTTACTTATTTTTTTCCCCCCAAACTGTGTAAGACTATAGCTTTACTAATACAGCCTCTTAAGTGGTTACAACTTCACATGGCTCCTGAGAGAAGGGGAGAGTGCATTACATCTTTCCTTTCCAAAGTGTTGCTTCATGATTACCATCTAAACCCTGCTGGGCTGAACAGATTGGTTCGATAATTACATACAATAACTGCAGTGGGCAGGTAACCCTCAGCTGGCACAGGGCAGCTCCCCTGTGAGAACTTCCATATGCAAACTGCACTGATGGAGTGCATTAGGTACATCTTTCCTGCCGGTGCACAGGCCTGATTACCGCCAGCCAAGACTCCAAGGTTAGCATGTCAGCAGATTTGTGATGCATTAGGCAGGAATAAACACAGACACTTTTGTTCATTCTGACCAAAATTAAGGAAGACTATTTCAGTGCTGTACTGCTTTTATATGAGACATAATACATTCCTTGCAATTGTACTAGAAAACATTTTAAACGCTCATCAGAAAAACGGATATCCAATATATGCCACACAAAAGCAAAATACATTTATCTTGTTTCCAAGCTTATTTAATAAAAATGGTTTCTTAATCTTGATGCAGGTGAATTACATAGTAATAGAAATCAGGCTGCATTCATCTAACAATAGCTCCACCTGTGTATCTGAGGCCCATCATTAAATTAAATACCACATTTTCCAGTTGGTTCCCAGTATTCCCAGCAACTCTTCAGTACTAAACAATAGTAACATGCGGTCCTTGCCCTGAATAATTTAATGTAGAGTTCCAGATACTTCCTTCAATACACAGGATTGCAAGTTTTCTTTTCAGCTAGAACTATTACAAAATACCACACACAAAACATGCATGTATTTTAAAGAAAAAAAAAAAAAATCCTCCAGCAGAACTGTGAACTGTGTTTCGTTTACTTAAACATCTCGGGAAACTTGAGTCATTGGAGTGATGATACTGAAAACAAAATGTTAAGCTTTAACATAGCAGGCATCTGTGCATTTTAGCCATATACCAGTGCCGGAGAATGAGATTCCATGCTTATATGCAATGAACAATGCACACCATGGCTCAATTACTTACATAAGCTGAATACACAAGAGAATCCTACATCCTAACAATTAGACAGAAATTAGAAATTCTCTTCTGGTTAGGAAATACCAAAGTTTCAGGACACTAAATGACACTTTCAAGACAGCATTACAGTAGATTGCCCTAAAGGAATCGAAGAGTAGGTGCTTTAAGACCTAGCAAAACTAAATGACCGGTACAGCCAAATCATCACAAACACTCTACGCTACAGGTCAACATCTTCTCAAAAGTGGAAGTCAGACTCCATTATTCTTTTCCAAATTAGACTTCAATCATGCCAAAGAAATTCAGGATGTGGTGAAAGATACTGGTTTACTGAGGCAAGATACTAATCAATTGTAAATTATCTTTACAGAAAGCAGCTTCTAACAGTTCGGATCATAGAGAGTGCTCATCTTTCAAAAAGTCATCAAGATAAGCTTCTTGTCATTACTAAAAAAACAAATATTTTTAATTAGTATATTATGTTCTTCCTTTTTTCCTCTGTCTACCTAATTGTTCAGCAATTCTGTAGTTCAGCTCTCTCTCAACTGGCACTGATTTTTTTGTGAGGGAAAGGTGGGGGGGGGGAAGTACAGAAAGAGGTCTGAGTGTAAAAACACTAACCAATACTAGCGCAAAAGAAACCATGGAAAACTACTACTATACACTTTGGTCTTGACTGATATTGGTTACAGAAATAAAATGTGGGTAGTTTTATTCCACTGGAAATGTTCACCAGCCATCTCTGCTTGACAAGGACAACTTATTCAGTAAATAACCCAGTCAACCATTAAACAGGTTTGGGTTTTTTTGTTCGTTTGCTTTTCTCAAACACTCAAGTCATGTTGATCCACAAACAAAAAAGAATTTATGCTAATAAGTTCTTCCTTTGGACAAATCTTTACACTTAATTCCACTGCAAATGAGACCAAAGCCGCAAAATTTCAGCCAGGGGAAACTGAGCAGTTACTGGGCAAAAATGAAGAAAGAAAATCTGGAAATCCATCCTTAGAAAACCAAGAACCAACAAAATTTTCTTCCCCAATTGCAACAGTAAACATGCTGAAATTTTGTATTTAGGTTGCTCCAAAAGTAATGCCTCCTATTTATTTTCATGGAAACTACAGATACACAGAGCACAATAACGCTTCTTGATAGAGCAAATTCTTGGCTACAAAGCACTATCTTTCAATAGTCACCAACATTAGCTGATTCATGTAGATGAGCTGATTGAGATGTTCTTCATTTCCTGGTGTAAAAGCTGCATGGCCATCCAGAACGCGGCTTGGCTTCCATGTCACTACCACCACTGCTGAAACACACCAGCCACTGCCTCACCGCACTCACAGCTGTTGTTTGGTCTCCAGAAATGTTCAGCAAGTACCAGTGAATGTCAATGGATTCCATTTTTTCTGCATGAAGGAATTCAGTTCCACACCTTTGCTTCATACTTCTACGTCAGACTCCATTTTGTCAGACTGCCACTCTGCTGCCATCGGTCACATGGCAACAAAATGTAATGGAATACTGGTGGGAAGGTTCAACCTGTACCACCATACCACCACCATCTGCCTCTGGCATCATGGGCCAATATAATAAAATAGGAGGCATTACTTTCACAGTAGCTCTCTTATTATAATTCTTAACTCCCTGGTTCATGCTAGAGAAACCAATGAACTGTCCACTGTTTAAGATATGCAGTTAGACAGGTAATAAATACAGTTTGAAGTAGAAGACATTTATTATTCAACTGCTTGCCCTTTTTTTATCCTTATTAAAAATCATTTTATATCTAATGGAAGTCGTATTCTAAAAAGCTCTTACACTGCATTCAAATTTAAGTCCAAATCTGGAGTTTAAAGACTTCTTAAATGCAAGAAACAAAATACTACCAGGCTACCATTATGATTTGGGTTCATAAATAGCATTACTTCATTGTGATTTCAATATGTAAGCATTAGTATCAAGGGGCATAAGAAACTTTATTTAAAAACAAACTTTGAACTAGTCTTGGAAAGGAAGCTACCATCATGAAGTTCAACAAGGCAAAGTATACATGGTGCTGCACCCTGGTCAGAGTAATCCTAGCCAGGAGTACAAGCTGAGGGATGAATAAACTGAGAGCAGCCTTGAAGAAAAGGACTTGGGGGTTCCAGTGGATGAAAAGCTGACTAGCAGCACCAATCAGCAGGCTGGAAATCCAGGTGTACCCTGGGCTCAACCAAAAAAAAAGAAAAAGAAAAAAAAAGGTCTGGCAGGTCAAGGGAAGTGATTCTCACCCTCTGCCATTTTCAGAGTCCACTTGGAACAATACATTCAGCTCATGGGCCTCCAGCTCAGAAAGGACGCAGAGCTGCTGAAAGCCTCAGAGGAGGTCTAGGATGATGATCAGAAGTCTGGAGCACATCTCCTATGAATAGATGCTGAAAGAGCTTTGATTTTGTTTATTTTTTAGCCTGAAGAAGGCTGCAGAGAGACCTTAATGCAGCCTTTAAACAGCTTGTTCTGAAAGTAATGCCTCCTATTTTTTTCCACTGAAACTACAAAAATACAGAGAGCACAATTAACACTATTTGAAGGAGCAAATTCTCAGCTACATACCATTGTTTCCAATGCACTGAAGCCAATATTCAGCTCCATACAGAGTTCTCTGGTTGTAATACCCAGATTTGAGTGGATGAGCTGATTGAGACGCTCTTCATTTCTTGGTGTGACAGCTGTGCATGGCCGTCCAGAACATGGCTTGTCTTTCAGGTCATTGTCACCACTGCTGAAACACACCACCCACCGCCTCACTGTGCTTACATCCACTGTTTGGTCTCCATAAACATTCAGCAAGCGTCGATGAATGTCAATAGGTGCAATTTTTTCCACATGGAGGAATTCAATTATGCACCATTGCTTCATACGTGCTTCCATGTCAGATGCCGTTATGTCAGACTGCCCCTCTGCTGCCATCTGTCACATGGCAACAAAATGTGACAGAATACTGGTGGGAAGGTTCAACCTCTACTGTCAAACCACCAACATCCGCCTCTAATGTCATGGGCCAACACAATAACATAGGAGGCATTACTTTCAGAGCAGCCCTCATACTTAAAGGGGCTTATAAGAATAACAGAGAAACTTTTTAGAATGGCATGCAGTGATACTAGTAACGGTTTTAAACTCAAAGAGTAGATTTACTATGAGGCACTGGAATAGATTCATCAGAGAAGAGGTGTTCAAGATGAGGGCAACCTGGTTTAGCGTAAGTTATCCTTGTCCATTACCTAATATGAAAGTACACCTACAAACATCATTCTGGATTAAATTTTCACAACAATTACTGTAGTTAAGTCAGAAATGAGTATAACTTAAATAAAACTTTCACTACTCTCTACTTCCTACTCAATGCAGCAATGACACCTACTTCCAATATGACTAGTTCTTCCACTTAGCTCATAAGATGCATTAAAAGCTGTCAAATTCTTAAGAAAACAAAAACCTTTTGTACAGGGTTCGTTTGCACGTCTCCGTTTTCTGACAAGCCAAAGTCAAGTACTCCATCATCTTTCTGTCCAATGGACTTGAGTCCTTGCAGAAGTATTTCTCGGAAATGTGGATACACAGGTTTCTCTTCATAACTCAGTTGCTTCACCTTTTCCATATATTTCCTTATTTCATCTAAAGAAATGGTACCTCTGGTTAATTTCTGTATGTTTCTGTATTTCCACCATGAAGTATGAGGAGTTACATATGTATTAATTATGCTGCTTACTTGAAGTTTTTATTTATAAACTCATTATGACTTTATTACAACACATTTTATTAAAAAATTAAGCACTGTAATTTAAAATAGCTCGTCTTACCTGGTTTATTTTTCCCAGGAAAGCATTTGTCCATCAACTCTGAAATGTTATCTCTACATCTGAAAAAAGAAATTATTCAAAACAATTATTTCTTTCAAGTTTCAAAACTTACGGCATACTGACACTTCACAATTATGTTGCTTGGTCCGATGTCAGAGATGGGAAACACTACTAGATAAGTCATTGATGTGACTTAGTATAGCCATTCTCAGGAGTGCAGGTTTGAGAACTTAATGAGTGCCACAAAGGCTATCAAAAATATGGCAAGTTTTTGTTCACCAGTTTCAATTCTTATAAAAGTCAGCAAGTAGACGACTGCAGGAAAAGCACTGTTCTGCTTCAAAATCTCACATGCCAGTGCCCTTATCTCCTCTTGCTGGAAGACTATTTCTCTAGCTATGCTATTCAGAGCAGATTCTGGGCCAAAGCAATAATGAAAAGGGGGGCAGAACCGCGGAGGATGACAAAAAATAAACATTGCTAACATTGATGGAAGAAAAAGTGTGAAAATTGGGCAAGAAAGCCAAGTAACAAATACTTCTTTATAGACAAAAACTGCTTTATAGGACAGGAAGTGCTGTTCTGGGTCAACCTTCTTTATATTAGAGGTTTGAGTGGAAGCTTAGTGAGGGAAGTGAAAAACTAATTAAAAGAGTGAGGGAGAAAGGCAAAAAAAAAAAACAAAACACCAACACTTAGTACTCTTGCAGCTGGAGTGATGCTCAAAGATGTCAAAGATCCATTTTTAGGTCTCATTTCTGCCACTGACTTCAACATATGATGCCATTAAGGCTACTCATACCTCATGCTTCAGTTCCCTTTTTCTAAAGCATAATTAATGGTCACCTGCATACTGATAAGAATGCTTTATGCTATTACTATGGTTGTATTCTAAAGCAACAGTACTGGGGGATAAGTAAGCATCTTGTTTGCAAAAGACAATAACAGCATAACAGTACAAATAAAGTTTTACTATAAATCAAGGATACACTGTATGCAACAAAGAGAAGTTGAGGCATATACAAGACAGCATACTGACCAAAAGGAAATATTCCAAAAGCACAAAGCATTTCTTCGCTGAAACATTTTGATTTCTATTTCTGATTTCAAAAGAGGGGAAAAAAAAAGTTTCTCACCTGATCTTTGAGTCTCTGACAAAATTTGGATCTTTCAAATTATCCTCCCATGGTAGATGTCCGCTAAGCCAATGAACCATACAGTAACCTAAGATCTCCAGATCCCCGCGTCTTGATGGTGCTAAATAGATACACATAGATTAAAAAATGATCTGTAAAGGTAGCTAAAAGAAAAAAGTTATGAAGAGTTGAACGAGTTAAAATTTGTATATGCATTAAGACAATAGAAAGCCACTGCTAACAGTGTAATGCTACTGCAGCTGTTACTTATTTTAAGTGCAAAAGTAAGGAAGGAGAAAAAAATATTGCTCCTGCATCTGGAAGAATAAATTCATTTTCAAGTCCTTTATCAACCTCCTCCTTCTACTGAAGGATATGACATGCTGCAGTTATCCCAATTTGGGAAGCTTTTTAAGTACTCTGATTGTGAGCAAGCTACTGAAGTGATTGACTTTCTGCTCAAAACTGTTTTTATGTCCCTCTCTGTAATAGTGCTGAAATACTTTATGTGGCCTGAAAACTAAACTCAGGACAGAAAGATACTGGATCCCTAAGTCTCATCAAAACAAAACAAACACCTCATATGCTGGAAACAAATTACACTTTAAAAGGATAAATAAGCAATTCAAGTCATTTTGTCTATGTTCAGTTTCAAGCACAGAACAGTTAATCCTGAAGAAATTTTCAAAATCTGACATTTTTGCAAGACATACTTTGATGCTAATTAAAAAATAAGAATGAAGAAAATAAAATTGATATCCACTAGAAATCAACAAGATATATACACACAAGTGTTGTTTCAATAGTCAACATTATTAATATCCACAATAAAAGACCTCTGTTAAAACATCATCTAAAAATTAATCTGTGAAGAATACTGTGCATCTCTATCAAATATGAAGGAACAATGTTCACACTCATAAAGGATTTCTCTCCTGAAAAGAGGACCGGTTTGTTTATCAAGATCTCATAACCACTGTTCATTTCTTCCTAGTAAATAAAAAGCAGTACACTCAAAATCTTAACTGACCTCATAAATTAAGGGAATCTGTTTAAGAAAGCTGCATTTAAAACTAGAGAAAACTACCTTCAAAACAAATGTCAGTAAGCTTAGCAAAAGGTCTATGTTCATACAGCCCACAGAGAATTTTAAATAGCTCCAAAAACTTGGTCATTTAAAAACAATGCAGGAAAGTCTTAAGTAATTATTTTTAAAAGGATGCATAAGGTTTTATCACTGAGAAGAAAGTTTTATATCCTTACCCACACCCTTGTGTGCGTCTATACTGGTATACTCAATAGTTCCATCATGACACCTTTTAGGATCTTCCTTATATGCTTTGTGAACTCCTTCAGGACAGTATCGGTAGGCAAGCCCATAATCCACTAAATACACCTTGTAATTTCCATAAAGAATTCCAAAGTTAAAAGAATTATAAATACAAAAATACACAAATAATAAATTAAATCCCAAATATTCTCAGTTCTTGACTTAATAATTATCTTTTTCATTTAAGCGATCCTCATTTTATGGAGATCACTTCAAATGATTTTAAATAATGTCAAGTTCTTTTTTTCCTATTGTAGTTTGATCTACAGAACATTTCCTGCCAATGAAAAGTACAGCAAAACAATCAGTTATAACCAACAAATTTCATCTCATTTCAAACAAACAAAAAAATTCTACCAAATCTCAGTGTTCAGAGTTAATCTGTGTCTCTCACTTACTGTCCTACCTCCTTTTAAGTCAGTTGTTCTTATTTAAACAATACTGACTACTATATACCTCTCACCTTATCCCCACTGGCATCAGTGACTTTAGAGAACTGATATTATTTTATTTATTACACGAGTTAAAATTTGGGCAAGAAGATACACACAACTCTGAAATTCTAATACACATTTTTTGAATAGTGAAGAAAGTTACGCAGGAAAATGAGACTTCTGTAAATCAAGTGAACAATCAACACTTTAAAGACCAATTTTTCCAACTAACAGAACGCTTATCTGATGGATTTCTTGAACAAAGGAACAAAGTAACAATGCAGACAGGCAAACATAATTTACTGGTGTGCTATATAATTTTAAGCTTCCACCTGCAAATACCTATTTGAGAGTCAATTTTTTTTTAATCTTGAGAGCTTCTCTAGATTATTATTTAGGGCAAATAGTCAATTTGATAACTGTCCAGCAAACTGCATTAAAAAATCGTAGAATATTAACTAGATATAAATGTCAAGCAGAAATAATGTTACTACATACGTTCTTAAAAATGAGCTTCTGCTAGATTTCACCGGTTCAAAGCACTTCCATGTGTTGTCAAACAGAAGGTTTAAAACATGAGGAATAAAATGCATCAGAAATACCTGATTAGGGTTCTTGTAACTCTGAAGAAGGTTTGAGGCCTTGATGTCTCCATGCACATATTCATGCTCGTGGATGTATTCCAGGATATCAAGCTAACAAAACAAAACAGTAATATAAATGCAGTACCCAGCTCCACCCAGCAGAGGACCTGTACTCAGCACAAAAATATGATTTAACTGAACGAGCTACACAAGGAAGCCAGACTGTTAAAAAAAATAAAAAGTTTAAACTTACTATTCTCAAGCCTAACTGAAGTACAGTTTTATGAGCAAATCGCTTTGCATTCTCTTCATACACCTTCTGAAGATCTCTTCCAAAACGATCCATTATCATAAACCGATAGCTAAGTGCAAGGGAAAAAAAACAGTGAAGTTAATGAGTTGTTCCTTGTAAAGTATTTTATCTATGTGTTAATTGTACAAATGACTGAATGGAAACATCTCAGAAGATAAGCTGCAGGTTCAAAGAAAGCACATTTATAGGAAATGCATCTTTTTATTTCTTTTATACAGTGATATATCAACTAGTAGCTTTTCTGCATGAGCTAATCATGTCTGCCCATTTAAAAGAGCAGTGTCTGTTCTTAGCCCGGCTGGTTACACAATAGCATACTCAGACAGGAAAATATTGCAATTCACCCTAGGTAAAACCAAGCACCAAGTACTTACAGAAATGATTTTTTTTTTGCTTTCTAAATGACCAAGTGATTTAATATTGTTATTTTAAAGAGTTAGTTCCTTGAAATCTATTACAACCTTTCTTTCAGCCTACTACGAAAAATAAGTCTCGCTTGCCAAAGATGTCTGGACATTCCTCACTATAGCCAAAGTGGTTAATGTAAGAGCTCACAGCAACTACACAGAAGAGCTTTGCATACTCAACTGTGAATATAATCAAAAATTTGCTCCAAAGAGACATTATTATATTTACATCTGTCTTTCAAAATTCAAGTAATTTTTGCATAAGATAAAGCCTAACATACTGCCAGAGAGCTAGTAAAACTTTGTGGCAAAGCAATAATAGGAAAGGCTTCCACTAGGAAGCCAGGTTTTATAAAGAGGCAGATCATTCAAGACCAAATAATAAATACTCGTTGTAACAAAGAATGCTAAAAATTATTCCTGAAGAATTTTAGTCAAAATAATCAAGGATATACAAAATAAAATTTTAATTTAAAGCACATATGAACAGCATCTAATTCACATACACATATGTAGCCTTACTGTTTCCAGCAATATTTGAGACAAATGAAAACTAAGATATACTTTATACCGTTTCTTATTCATTTGTGTATCTATTCATCTATTCCTTATACATATCCTGTTATGAATTTTAATTTTAGAAATGAACAACACTAAGATAAGTGAAGAATACATCTTAAATCAAATAAGGTTAAAACAGATGGTGGGCGTTGATAAAATAAATCCTCTTATATGCCAACAAAAGATATAGTCACCTGTTTCCACTTTTTTCATGCAAGCCAGAACCCCAATATCTTGGTACACCTAAATATTTCAGTTTATGGGACTTAGTCCACTTCTGAACTGAAAATACAAATAAAAGTAAGTTCATGAATTTGCATCAGAAGAGTTTACATAGAAGGAGGGTACTTGTCACTTACAGTTTCTGTATACATGTGAGCTGCTTATTTTATGGAAACTACTATGCCAGTTCTACTGGAAAATGAACAATGCATCATTTATAGGGACAGAGATACAACTAAGATTTAAATTTAGATAATGCAATTGATACCATTATAACGAATGTATTACCAGACCCTCTAGTTTTACTATATGCATTTACTAAATGCCTGGAGATTCTATGCCTATACATTTTTAATCGTTTAAAAATAATTTTGAAAATTATCTAAAAAGATTGTTTTAAAGATCAACATTACTCCTGTACACTCACTCCATTTTCCTTGTTGTTCATTAAAAACATTTTAATAGACTGCTTACTTTCATCTGGCTTAGCAGCTCGCATGTAGAACTTTAACTCAGTAAAAAGAGGTCCATTCTGGCTGGGTTCCTTTAAGACAATTTAAAATTAGTTAAAAACTGCTGTAATTATTAGGAATTAGCACTAAGAGCTAAAAAAAAAAAAAAAAAAAAACAACCTTTACCCTCTAAAAGCATATAAATAATGAATTCAATCAAATGATTTTTTTAATAAAGTAAGATTGGCTCTAGAAAGTTATTTTTATTACAAATTGCTTAACAGTAAAGGTATCAAAAAATTCTTTCCCATAACAAGGAAGAATAAAAAAAAAAAAAAAAAAAACCCTGAAACATATAGAAATATTACCAGTAATTGGCAGTAACAGTTCAGGAAAAAACATTAAGCAACATTTATTATCTCAGATTTCCCAAATTAAAGTTGGATTGCCACACCTGCAATAGTCATTAGTGAGCTTAAATAACATATGAAATGACTGGAAAGACAAACCTCAACAAAAGTTAAATTCTTCCTGAACATGAAGTATTTTGTGCTTTTCATACCTTAGCTGATCAAGGTTAAAGTTACATAAGATTTCACGAGTTCTCTCTAACTGAAGATCTACACTTTGACTTTAGCTTAAACGCAAGGTAGACAATTATGCAATGAATTTGAGTTTAATCTTCTTTGGATAGGCTATAGTAACTAAATATTACATGTGAAGTGCAAGAGCGAAACTGGTCTGAAAACACCAAAGCTTTGAAATACTGCAAGAATTGCAGGTATCTAAGTACCTTAACTGTACATTTTCATAAGTTAGTGAAGAAAAAGAAGACAAATGACTTCAGCTCTTGCACTTAAGTGACTGATTCTGAGATAAGCTTCAGCAACTTATGTTAGTCCAGTTACTCTTATGCCCAAACTCATTCCTTCACACTGAAAACATCCATTTTGAAATGTCAAACATTAAAAAAATCATGTGATTACCAACAATGACAACCAGAAAGTCTACAATCACATGACAGACAAATTTTTCAAGATATATATCATTGATCTCAAACGGTTAAGAGTCTAACTTTTAAATGTAGACGCAGCAATCCAGAGGACTGTTAAATGTCAGACTGCACCACAGCAACTAAAGGTTTACTGCTGTCTAACATTTAGAAAGTAATGCAAAGAGGTCAAGCACATTGATGAACAAGGCCTTCAACGTGCATCTGATCGCACAGTGAGACCAAATATCAAGCATAGGCACGAGTCCTAGACCTGAACATGGTTAAAAAGCCTAACTTCACCTCACTTTCTGCAGCAGCATTGCCCTGACAAACAGCAGAACCAAGACAACCATTTTCTGGCCCGTTCTTGTGCAACCAAGCTTTAGACCTGAGCCATGAACCAGAAAAAAAACAATACAACCTATTGATGTATGCACAGAAACTTCGGAGCATGCATAACTGTTTCCACTTACTTATCTATTATGGATACATATCAATTATAAGTAGTTTATGTATCATGGAGAAGGGTTTAATATTTGAATTCTTTTATTGTGGTTATATTGGATGAATGTTACCTGACCTATTCACTTGTTTCCACATAGCATATTCCATTAATACTCTAAATGAGAACATAAACTCTACATATGTTTTTGATTTGATTTATTTATGTTTGAAGAATGCTATTGATACTAACTACAGGTGTTAACAATTCTTAAAATAGTTATCTTAAAATCATCAAATCTCACGTCTGCTGAAAAAAAAATTCTCTAGTCAGAGTAAATGCCGAAAATATGGAATTTTGTCATACTTGAGGAAATTATTTAATCATAAAACAGACATTTATATTGAGTATTATGCTGTTTCCTATAACATCATTAGTTCTATATAAAGAGAAACAAACGTGTATTGAAAAGACTCACATGATTATATCCGCTGCCATACTATTTATCTTACAACACACTAAGATCAGAAGGACTTCAAACACAAATTTCTACAACTTATGCCCACAGTCACTCTAAACATACCACTCGCAGAACTGAAATTAAACTCTAATTAGAAAAGATATAATGGAAGAGATTACAAAGAACCAGTCACAACTCAACAAATTTCTTCAGGTAGTATTTTAAAAATTCCAATCTCTGTAAGTCAGCAATTTAATTGAGTGTTATTAAACTCTGCATCCACTCCTGAACAATGACATCTGAAAGGTCCACATGTTTAAAAAGCATTTCTTTTTAAATAAAAGCTATAATTCATTTTGTACTGCTCAGACATCAATACTATGAGGATATGTCAAAGACTAAGCCAATTTCCATCCAGCTTTAATAGCTTAACTTGAAGAACATTATTACAGAAGCACATATTTTGTTAAACGCTAATAATTGTTCAAAGCTGTTAACCACTCTGCCTTGGATCAACTAGGAATCACCCAAGCATTAGAAAATAGACCCTTACACTGTAGAGGCATAATATGATATGGGTTATTTGTGAGGGTAGCACAAAACTGGGCTACTCTTTATTGCCATCAACACAAAATTATAAAACACAAATTAAAAGTGAGTGGTCAACAGGGAGATTAGAAATGGGGGTATTTACACATGGCTGCAACAAACTGTATCTAACATAAAATCAAATGAAAAGTTTTCATAACTCTTATCATCAGAGCCTGACGTAGAAGGAAGAAAAGCAGATGAACCTTGGGGAAAGAAGGTGTCAGAACTGATGCAAAACATAAAATAACATATCTTCGATGATTTTACAAGCAAGTCAAACTGGCTCTCTACTTCATCAGTTTCAACTGTCAAAACTCAGTATGAGCCTGGTGTTTTGAGCCACCACCCCTCAGATGCAAAACACTGATGATAACTCCTTCAAGTGGAATAGGCGGAATAGATGCTCCTTGCTTTGACCATGCAGGCTGGACATGTAGAAGCCAGGACACCGCCATACAACAGCCCAATAGCTTCCAGTACCCAACCACCCTTTTGGGAACCACCTTTCCCTAACCAACACCAAGCCCTGCCCTGATGCAGCTCCATGTTGCTGTCACACAGAGCAGAGCTCAGTGCTGCCTCTGCTCCCTGCGAGGAGTTGTAGGCCACCATGAGGCCTCCCCTCAGCTCCTCTGCTCTGGGCTGAACACGGCAAAGGTCCTCAGCTGCTCCTCATACATCCTCTAGACTTTTCACCGTATTTCTAGCCCTCCTTAGGACACTGAATGCATTGCAGTTTGACATTTGCACTGCATGCAGCACTTTTTTTTTTCTTTCTTTAAATAAGAGGCAACATTCCAGAAAGAGAGTCACCACCAACAGTGTCTTGGGGTGCCAAGTACACTACAATTTCTCTGTAGACAACTTATATGAATACCAAGATTAAAGGCAAATAATAAATAAAATGTAATTATTTTTAATTAGCCTCAGATTTTAATTCTGGGGGAAAAAGTTAGGAATATTAACATCTTTGCACAAGTGGCAAGCTATCACAGTAAAGCATTTCAGATGAAACTGCCACACTTCTGAACTGTGCTGACAAACAAACTTTTCACAGAGAAGTTCTTATAGAGTTTTCTGATACCTACTTTCATCATAGGGCCGAAAACTACCAAGACAGTAGACCCAGACCATTCATTATGACCATTCTCAAATTCTTTTTTTTTTTTTTTTCTTTTTACATTGATTTTACAACTATTATAACAGCAGGATCTATACAAAATAATCCAGCAAAACTCAAAAAAAAAATTTACACATTTACCTTAGGAATACAGCATTACAGTTTGCATGGGAGCTGCTGAATCACAGCCTGAACCTTTGATTAGTTATCTGAGGCAAGCAGTATGTCAGCCCTGGGAGCACAGGTGAAACCAATTCACCTGTGCTGCAGGAAGGGGTAGAGCCAGGCTCCACCTCTCCAGACCCATTTAAGTGCTGACTGCCAGGGAGGAAGGATCTCTTCTGAGAGATCTACTCCTTTGGAGCCCTTTGCAGCGAGCCCTCTGCATGGGTAAGCGTTCCACCTATTTTCTCTTTGTTACCCTTGTGCCTAACTCTTTTGTTGGTTTATTTCAACACACTGACTATACATCTATTTTTGATCGTACTTTTAAATTATATTATTTTTCCTTGATTGTACACAGTTAAATCAAGTTAAACAAATTTTTGTTAGCTTAATATTAAAACGAAAGAATATTTAATCTAATAAAAAGGACCTACTGATTTATTTCATAGAGCTAAAATATGAGCTACCAGCCAACATTGCTGTTTCCTCTATCTCATTGGCAGGTTAAAAAAATTATGCCTCCATATATTTTAATTCACTAGAAAATAGTATGTGAATTTGATTTTTCACTGATTTTTCACTAGAAAAATACGTATGTGTTTTATCATATGATGTTTAAACAACTTTATATCTGTGGGGACACTGGAGATCAACGTCTTGCTGTTTCCACTCCCAAGCCATCTGTCAGCTTATCAACATCCAGTGAGCAACAGTTCACACAGACTCATTGTTGAATCACAGAAATTGTCCAAAAGCTATCCAGTTTTTTGTGTGGGTTTTTTTTTGGGGGGGGGGGCTATTTACAATAAGCAGCAAACAAAACAGAAGCTGACCCTTTTCACAAACTCTTAAACTCTGTTCATGTTCCAATGTTCAGCTCCTATACACAGGAATTCCATATCTCAGAATTCCTCTGTATCACCACAGTTCTGGTTTAGACTTCAACAAAGCACATTTCAACAGCACGCTGTGAAACTGTATTATTTTTAGTGAGGAGATGTTTCATAATAACATATAATTTAAAACATTTTTGTTTTATGAAGTAAAGATTCAAATGCTCTCTTACCACTTTCACAACATAAGGTGCATCACTGCCAACCGACTTTGAAGAATTAACATCAGCTGTTAAAAAGAAAGGGTATATTAGTAATATGAGAGGAAGCTGTCACAAAACATGTACTTATTTGCTATGCAGGAAGAAATAACTGAGCAATTATGTACTGACATAAGCATGTATCAGTACTTAGGCTTTGGCAAGAGAACTACGTTATATGGCAAGACTACTTTGTATGGACACGGTCCATACGCCTAACTCCCTTCTATTTGAGAAAAGGCAGTTTACTAAATAAAAGCTTTCTTCATCTATTATTTAAAAACCTTTTCCCAGTCAGTAGGCACTTCCATCATTTTCTAGGACTGTGATGAGCACAGAGTCGAGGGCATAAAGATTAAAAAAATTCTTTTCTGTCATGTTACCTATCCTGAAGTGACTGCCTGTGAGCACAAAGCTATCGATAGCTGTCACAAAATGAGGAAGAACCACAGAATGGCCCGGGTTGTAAAGGACCTCAAGGATCACGAAATCTCCAACCCCCTGCCACGTGCACGGCCAACAACCACTTCATTTAATACTAGATCAGGTTGCCTAGGGCCCCATCCAATCTGGCCTTGAACACCTCCAGGGATGGGGCATCCACAACCTCTCTGGGCAGCCTGTTCCAGCACCTCACCACTCTCTCTGTAAAGAACTTCCCCTGATATCCAACCTAAATCTTCCCTCCCTCAACTTAAAACCATTTCCCCTTGTCCTGCTGTTATCTACCCTTTCAAACAGTTGATTCCCCTGCTGTTTATAGGCTCCCTTTAGGTACTGAACGGCTGCAATGAGGTCACCCCGCAGCCTTCTTTCTTCCAGGCTGAACAGGCCCAGCTCCCTCAGCCTGTCTTTGCAGGGGAGGTGTTCCAGCCCTCTGATCATCTTCATGGCCCTCCTCTGGACCCTCTCCAACAGCTGTCTTTCTTGTACTGGGGCCTCCAGACCTGGACACAGTACTCCAGACAGGGCCTCACAAGAGGAGAGTAGATATGGACAGTTGCCTCCCTGTCCCTGCTGGCCACCCCTCATCCGATGGAGCCCAGGATAACATTTGCATTCCGAACTGCAAGAGCACACTGCTGACTCATGTTAAGTTTTTCAACCATTAAACAAGTATAAAAGACATTAAGTTAGGCAAGTACCAAACACAGAAGGAATCAAGCACACAGCTTCATGCAAGTCATAATTAAGCAAATACTGGGCAGGTTTTGGCTTGAACAGTGCAGGCATTCTTAGTACGAGGAATTACATAACTTGAGTGAGCTGTAACTCCAGTCTCTGTAGAAGACTGTGAAGACACCTACTAGTCTTGCTTTATGTCTTAATCCACTTAAACTACATTCTGTTCAACCAGACACTAAGAAAAGTAATCATGTACCTTGTTTTAAATTAGTATGAATTGAGTGCAATCTTATCATAAAGAGAAAAGATGTTTAGGAGAAACATTGTTAACTGGTTCTTTAAGTTCTTCACAGAGGGAGTGGTGAGGTGCTGGAACAGGCTGCCCAGAGAGGCTGTGGACGCCCCGTCCCTGGAGGTGTTCAAGGCCAGCCTGGATGGGGCTCTGGGCAGCCTGGTCTAGTATTAAATGGGGAGGTTGTTGACCCTGCATGTGACAGGGGGTTGGAGACTGATGATCCTTGAGGTCCCTTCCAACCGGAGCCATTCTGTGATTCTGTGGATCACCTTACATTCTATCCCTTCAGAATTGTTCAGAAAATGAGGAAGAGCAAAGCAAGGTTTTTTGATTCCCTGAGTTATCCTTGAGAATTCTACTCATTTCTTCAAAATATGGACATACTAATTACAGAACACTCTCATCAAAAGTTTACACTGAATTCAATAAACAACATTGTAAAACATAGTGTTCTGATGCTTTAAACAGTAAGGTCCAACACTACAAGCTGTTCTGAACATTGAGTACATGACAAAGTATGTGACTGGCATCAGAAGTTTACAAGGCAGTGAAGAAGTCAGTATCAACGCAGAAGTCAAAAAAAGCCAAATTGCTATCAGTAGCCTCCACAGGGTGTGCTTTGGAGGTCTCAGTTCATGAGATAAGTACACTCACATAAGTATCCCTTCTTCCAGCCTAACCAAAACTTTACTTAAAACAAATATTCAACTGTCTTTTCACAGCTAAAAAACAAGAAAAAAAAATATTTACCACTGGAATCTCTTAAAGCTCAGTGTTTATAATGACCATTTCCCCACCTCCTGTCAGTTTTTTCCAAGAACATGAACTAAGCCACAGTTCTAGCCAAAAATGTAAGTTGAAGATATTCTGGGTTTCTAACTTAGGGACAATTATTCATTGTTTTGAACAAGCATAAACATCTCACTTTAATACCAAAGATGAACAGACTTACCAAGGTATAGGCGTCCAAAGCCTCCTTGCCCTATAGGAACACCTAATTTCCATTCTTTCCTTGATGTGTCTGTTAGAACCTCCCCCAGGGCAAACACTTCAGCAAGCTTCCTTTTTGCAGGGGCCTTCTTTCCAGCTGTCTTCTTAATATATGGCATCTTCACTGCAGAGGGGGAAGAGGAATGAAGGGAAAGAAAAATAAAGAAAAGCAAGGATTATGTGCTGACAAGAATTATTTTCATGTTATTTTGCGTGACAGTGCTTTATGCTTGCTTTCACTTCTGATAGCTTTCTGCACAGACTGTTTAATTTGTTGCCACGAAGATACTTTAAAAGAAATACAGTAAGTATTTTATTTGCATGAATTCTAAACAAAACCAGCAAATTTCTCCAGGCTTCAGAAAAAAAAATTCTGAAAGCAAAAATATTCACATGATAAAACTATTAGAGGACTTCGTATAATACACAGTAGAAAAATCTCAGAATCTGTTATACTGAATTGACCACAACTGATTGTAATTCTGAGCTTAGAAAAAAGAAAAACTAATGAAGCAAAGCTCATCAGTTTTCCAGGAGTTTAATTTGCTTAGCAAAGAAATATCAGATAGTCCAAGTTTTCAGAAATAATAGGGACAGGTATTAACGTTTATACCACAACAAACAAACCAGTCATATCTACATTTCTCAGAAATTCCTTCTATCTGAATGAAAATATCAAAAAAAATTCAAACTTAATTATCGTATTCTCCTACATAACTGCAAGCAACAGGAGGATGTCTACTTAATAGATCACCAAAAAGCTACACCTGACTACATGGCTGGAGACTACAGACATAAAATTAATGCTGTTGCAACTTTCCAACCTCAGGTTCCAGACAAGCAGCATTTCTAGAAGTAACATAACAGCTCACTGGAACCAACAAGGCAAAACAGACCTCACTATAAGTAAGTGCATGTTTGGGCTCTTTCACAAAGCCAGCTTTTGAGTCAGTAAAAAAAAAAACATGCTGAATGCACGGGCACACCAAGGTAAGGTGTGCACCACCTCTATTTACTTGAAAGTATTTTCATTTGTTTTTACAAAGACATGACCTTTCCCACTACCTGATGAAGGTGAAAGATGTGCAAAGAGCCCCAGTTACCTCATAAAAGGTGTAGCTCTGACTGTTGGGACTTTCATTTTATTCTGCTTATGAAAGCAGGAAGGAATATTAATACACAATTCAGGAAACTTCTGGATAGCAAAGTCTATGTAATTAATTTTCCTCATTAGTTTAGCTAATCAATACAACAACCCTAATCCAAATGCATTTCTTAACATCAGTTTTCTTCTTTCAGTTCGACTGGACTTTCCTTCTTGTAGGCCTAAAGAATTTCCTTTAGTTTACCAAATAATAATTAAAAAAATCATGTAACTGTAGCAGTTGTTCTGAAAGCATTCCACCCTCTAAAAGATCCTTTTCTCACTTATAATACCTTCAGGAATTTTCCTTCCCCAAATCATGTCCACCACCTAACATCCAAAGAGAAAAGCCCAAGCCAAGTTCTCTCATGTTGAATACAAGATTAGCTCTCGTATTTCCTGAAACGCTGCTTAAATCTGCGGATACTGTAGCCATTCAACATAGGAATAAAGTGAAAAAGCAGATGATTCTAGACAAAAGAAATGCATTGCTTTTTCAGGGTCCTTTTTAGTCTGAGAATTTTCTCTGTCATAGAGCCACCCCTGAATACCTAACATGGATGAAACGAGTAACTGCAACAAAGCAGTATTATGAAACACCCACACCACAGGAAGAGACTGGCGTTTACCGATACCTACACTGCACTTGCTTCCTCATCACAGCATGTTTTAATCACATCACTTTCTCATATCTCAATTTATTTGAATACAGTAACATTTTTCCCTATAGTCAAGAAAAAAATCTGACATACCACAGTTAAAATTTAGGACTAACTTTGCTCATAATTCTACCCCTATCCTCTTGTCTCTATTTTTTTTCCCCATTTCCAATGGCATACATACCATGCTGTCTTAGAGGAAGATTCTTCCTCCAGCTATACTACAGAAGAAAAATGAGATTTCCAAGCATCAAATGCAAGTTCAGCTAAGACCAGGAAAATGGGAAAGTGATGCAGTCAAAGCGCCAGAAGAAACAGAAGTAGGAATGGCAATGTATTAATACTGGCCTACGAGGCAAGCAGCTTCTCAGGACAACCAAATCAGGAAGGAAAAGACATTATTAGAAAGCACTGACTGAAGTCATCAAAAGAGGTAAGGGGAAAATAAAAAAAGTTTGGAACCCTTGGTCTAACACAGGTAAGGAAAAAAAAGTGCAAAAATCAGCAGTTAACCAATGGACTCGGATACGCATGAAGATTCTGATCACTATCATATTCTAGAGGGTACAAAAACACCATATCAAGCGAGAAGATGGGTCTCAAGATAACAATTTGAGAGATATGAAGAGGACATAAAGAGGAGTGGAAAGACTGCAACATGACCTCAGAGTTACTGCAATAATTCCAGAGAGACTTGGATAGATGGAATTAGGGTGCCTGAATGCTGGACAGACCACTGTACAATAAACACAAAATCCACAGCATCTTCTTCAATAAAGCCAGCAAGCCAGTCAAACTAAAATATTGATACATTTGATTGATACTTGACTTTCACAGTGATTCTGTTGACAGTGAACTCCCTTTAAAGAGAATTAAGTTTACTTGAAATAGGTCAACAGAAGTGTTAAGGAGGGAGCTCGCATTTCTCTTTTTGGTTATTGTTGTCATTCAATGCAGTCAATAATTATAAGCCTGAAGGTATTTAGTTAAAAAATAAATTAACAATGACTTCCCTTTACCCATAAAAACAAAAATTGAAAATGGACATAAGTTTGAGCATCCCCAGCTGGGATCTCTGCCCTTAACAAATACACTAGATACACATACATGGTTTCTTGGCTGTCTATATTCATATCCATCTGTTAGGATGGCAGTGTGCCTACTTACAAGTTGGTCAAACTATCAGTAGGCCAGAGGTGCCAAACACTGATCGCTTTCAATGGGCAGCATCCACAAGACTATGCAAGCACCCCTTTACAAAAAAAAAAAAAAAGCTGTTATCCATTGAAATATTTAAGCAATGACCACACATTTATTTGGATAAATGAACTCAAAGACACTCCACTGATTGAAAGCTGAAAGACCTTTAGACCGCAAAATCTTTCTACACTGAAGTAGAAAACAAAAACAAAATTGAGAGCAAAAATAAACAATAAAAATAAAAAACAGATTCTGAAATTGTAGTACCAATTCTGCCTTTCTATGTGTTTTTCAGCTCACAAAACAACAAATGTGAGATGTCTGTCAGGAAACTTATGAACCTGCAAACCTAATGTAGAACTGCCCACCCGTACTTTCAACAGCTGGAATACAGTCATCTACTCTTCCCTAGAATCATCTTTAAAATTACATTTTAAAAAATTACCTTTACCTTTCCTGCATCTCAATTACTCTTCCCCATCAGTAAATGGAAATATTTTCTATTTAACAGGCAATGTGAAGCTTAGTTCACTTGTGCCTGTTACAATCTGAATTCCCTGAAAAGGTTGCCATAGATGTCAAGTACTACACTATGAGACAAGCATCAAATAGACGGGATCCCACTTAGCTAAGGTATCTGATAAGAACAAGGTGTGTGACTGTAAATTGCAGCATTTTATGTGGTTACACTATGTTCCAAACAAAGACCTGACTTCCAACAAATGTAAACAGCAGAATTCTATTCGCCTAAGTTCTCGCTGAAAGATTCTCAGTAACACAAAGGCCATTTCTTCTTCTCCTCCCTAAAGAAGCATCTTGGAAGAAAAAAAACAAGAAAAAAAACAACCTGCGCTTGAGATATGCAGACAATTTTGCACCAGTAGTGCTATTAGTACTCTTATCTTTATAAATGTTGTCTGCAGCAGCTGCAACTCTAGATATAATTAAACTCTTAGAAGAAACACGAATAGCCACTTCTCAATTTCTGTCAGCGTCCATTCGCAATGAAACTTTGTAATTAACATAAATCAGATTTATTTTGAAGGATGTACTTCTGCTGTGTGGCATTCAGACTGGTTTCTTCATGATCTTCCTTTTACTCTCTAGAAATTGTCTTTTTTATTGTTGTTGATCTCAACAGGGCCCGATTTCACTCCCAGCAGTGAGAATGCATGCTGATGACCTGTGCTCCTGTTCGTGAACAGGCAATTCCAGCAACACCTTTAACGTACATGTCTATTAATAATGTTCATCAGTCACAGCAAGACATCTAGGTCTGCCTGCAAAAAAGAAAACAGACAACCTAACTGAGGGATTATCCTTGAGAACTAAGGAGATAGTTTATCCCCACAAAGAAGGCACCAGTCTTTTGACACAGCAATAAACACAGGAAGTCTCACACAGGAAGTCTTTATATTATTGTTAATGATACAAAAGGACTATGTATCACCATGAAATTAAAAAAAAAAAAAAAAAAAACCTAAAGCACAAGCTGAAAACCAAAGACAATCAAGTTAGACATGTCTGCTATTGCATCTCAAAAAGAAATGCAAAGGCACAGGAAATGAAAACCACAACCACTGCCAGAACCAGCTTGGTCCAGTTGTTACACAACTACCCTGATCCCAAGACCGACTACTGGTGACTTGGAGGTTTGCATGTAAGGGGTTTGCATGTAAAAGGAATACTACGCAGATAACTCTGAAAGTAACGCCTCCTATCTATTTCCACGGAAACTTCAACGACACAAAGAGCACAACAAAGTTGTTCTCAAAAGTTGTTCAGTCAAAAGAGCAGAAGCTCAGTTCCAAAAGCCTGCTTTTCAACACAGTCACCACCATGAGCTACCCATTTTCACCAGCAACGAACAAGAACCTGCACATCGCGCCACTAACAATCTGCACCAGTGGAGGTGACCCACATAAACGCACCACCCACCGCCTTGCTGCGCTCTCACCCGCTGCTTGGTTTCAGCAAATATCAGTAAATGTCAGAGGGCGCCGTTTTTTCTGCGTGGAGGGATTCAGTGACACCTTTGCTCTTCCAGGTCAGACGCTATTTTGTCAGACCGCCGCCTGCTGCCATCTGTCACACGGCTAGAAAACGCAAAGGTACGTCGGTGGGAAGGCTCAAACCACTGCTGCCATGCCACCGACATCCGTCTGTGGCGTCACAGGCCAACGTAATAAAACAGGAGGCATTACTTTCGGAGCGGCCCTCGCACGCTTATCGAAAGGCGAGACTCAGGACCGCTTCGCAGCCGCGGCAGCGTTTTGTACGTCGGCCACGCAGGGATCTTCCTGCAGCTGACGGAGCTGCTGGCGACACACATTTTACTCCTCCCTCACCTTCGCACTTCAAAACCAAACGTGAAGGAAAGCCAGTTAGGCCCCGCCGCCAAAAGCGGGAGCGGCACAGACCACGGGGAAGCAGCGGGAGCTGGAAGCCTCCGCTCTCGTCGCCCTGCCGCCCCGGGCAGGAACGGCGAAGGGCCGGCACCGCGCGAACTCCCCAGAGAGCGAACGGGAGAGCCCGGCCGCAGCCTGCCAGAGCGGCGGAGGACGCCAGGCAAGGCCGAAAGCGAAGCGGGAAGGCGGCGCAGATCTCGGAGCCTAAAAAAAGAAAAAGAAAGGAAAGTAAAAAGAAGAAGAAAACGCAGCACCCCCAAAAGCAGCCGCCGCTCCCAGTACCTCCTCCGCGCCCGAGGCCCCGCCGCCGCCGCCGCTCCTCCCGCGCCGTCCGAAATTCCCGCACTGCCCGCGGTTCTCCAGCGGCCCGCCCGCCCCGGCGCTCACGTCCCAGTATCGCTCGCGTCTATTGGACGCTGCCGCCCGCACGTGCCGCCCCTCCTGGGGCGCGGGGCATGATGGGAGGTGTAGTCCGTGAGATTGCTGGGCTCGCGGCTCCGAGGTGGGCGTTTTGTCAGGAGTTTCAAGCTTAGACGTGTCGGCAGAAGGGCTCTGTCAGGCTGGTGCCGCGCGGCGCTGACAGTGTGGACAGAAGCCAGTGTGGGACAATTGCTGGTGAGGATGAAGCCACGCAGCAGCACAGAGCAGCTCTTCGCAGCCATCTCTCTGGTCCTCTGTAACAGAGGGGTTGGACAAGAGGGAGTCATCCATGACCCCGTGCGCACATCGGACCGGTGTGGATCTGCTCTGTTTTCCCAGCTTGTCCCCAGTTCTTGCATCTGAGTCTAATCACCAAGTGCTGATTTACCCAGTGGGGCTGACTTGCTTGTCACCTGGTGTTCTCTGGCTACAAATTCATGCAGTTCCACGCCTGGTCTGCCAAGCTGTGTAGCTGGAAACAGGCACAGAACAATGCTTAGAGGCATTCCCAACAAGGGGACACGGGATGAGGCAGAAAATAAAAGGACACACCACCATCTCCACATGGTGCAATCTTAGTGCATACTGCTTAAAACCAAAAACGCATTGCACAGTATGTTCAGTATGATAGTAAAGAGAAGATTCCTTCGAAAGTTTAGGTTAAATTAGGAATAATAGAAATCTGGACTAGGGATCCTGCAGAAATTTAAGGATCCAAGCTGAATGCTGTCAAATCTTACTGCACCAAAAAGACTGCTCAGAAATAGTGGAAGATGCTACCACATGTGCCTGGAGAAGACTGAAATAGGACCTTACCAACACTTACGCGGAAGGATGAATGTCAACTGGATGGAGCCAGGTTCTTTTCCATTGTGTGCAGCAACATGACAAGAGGCAATGGGCACAAACTGGAACACAAGATATTCCATCTGAACATGAGAAAGAATTTCTTTACTTTGATAGTGACAGAACACTGGAACAAACTGCCCAGAGAGGTTGTGGACTTCTCTGGAGATGTTCAAAACCCACCCAGACACTTTCCTGTAGAACCTGCTGTAGTGGTAGTGGCTAGGTAATCTCCATAGGTCTCTTCCAGTCACCTGTGATTCTATGACAGTGTTTCAGTCAAAGGACCATCCTTCCTAGTTAATATCAGACTATTGGGGTCATAAAAACATTTTAAAATGCCAATATGGAAAATAAAATGAGATATTTAATAAATATTCAAATTCTACACATGAATCCCTTTTTAATTTAATATGATTTAATGCTCTTGTTCCAAAACAAAATTACCAGAACTACAGAGAAAAGCTGATCTTCAGAATGACATTCTGAAAACAGTCTTGAGAACACAGCCATAGAGACCTAAAGTAATTCATATTATCCCACCCAGAGTTGGTCCAGAAAACTTTCTCACGTGAAGAGAGAAACCTAGACCTCTGATTTTTCTCTGTTTGGCCAGAAAAATCTGTTCAGTTTTAAGCAAAAGTTACATATGTGATACACAAATCCTGTTTATTTTTCTTAAAGCAGAGACTTTTTATCTGTTAAGCTTCCATATACTAAGGTTTGGGCTTTTGTTTAGCCAGTGTGAATGCATTTGCTTTAATACTGCTATAGCTGGAGATTCTTCAAGAGTTAACCAAATTCGTAACGCCCACAACTTTTCTTGGATGACCACTATATACTATTAATTTTTTTACTAGATTTCAGAAGAAGCAGGTATTGACCAAACTATCAAAACGTTGTATGGGTTTCTCATCATCCTTTGCTGTAATGTGGAGTAAGCAGATTCCTGGAATGCAGTGACTACAACTTTCAAATATGCTTTAGAATTTATCTTAGATTTGGTAATTGTGTTCGATTCTTCTCCACAGAAAGGATCCAGTTTTTTCAATAAAAGATGTCTAATCTTAAGCAAAATGAGCAATCCAATGTATGTGTGCACTACAAGTACAGCAGTTAAGGGTTCAACTGCAGCTTTAGAATAGCATTAAATATCCAATGTATATTGTACTATATGATATAAGCAGTTGGATACTTTAGTGCGAAAGATAATCACATCTCAAATATGGTTTTACAAGAATATCTGAAGTGATAGAGATAAAACTATAGCATTAATTCTTCTAGGCTGGCATATCATAAAATAGCTTTCAGAAGACTGATTAATCTCCAGAGTAAGGTTTTCCTCAAATGGCTATTCTTTGAGGAGAGCTACACGTACTCATCTGTTCTAAAAGTTACAGTAAGTTAAAGTAAGTTACATTTCCACATTCTTAAATCATAGAACAGAATAATAGAATCATAGAATCAAGGAATCACTCAGGTTGGAAAAGACCTTGAAGATCATTGAGTCCAACCATGACCTAACCATGCTACCCTAACTCTAACCACCCTCACTAAATCATGTCCCTGAGCACCACATTCAAACAGTTTTAAACACAGCAAAAAACATTTTTAAGCACAAAAAAATTGAAACTACCTGCATCACAAAAACAAACTAACAAACAAACATCACCACCACCACCACCACCAACAACAACAACAACAAAGGTGTTCCAAATAATTTATCTTCTCATTTTTATTCCACAGTAAGAAAACAGGAAATTTTAGGCAATGTTAAATAAAAGTCTAGCTCATATGTCTTAAGTTAGTTCAGTGCTTTGTCACAAAGCTGGATAGACTGCAGTATAGGAATGCAAGGATATGAGGGTTGCAGGAAAAACACCAAATAAGAAAATGATGATTGTCTGCAGCTAGAGAGATTGTGAGAGCTAGAGAGATACACTATTTACAATTTAGTTGGGCTAATTTCTGCCTTATTGTAGCTCTTGTCAGGCTGTGATTCATGGGCCACAGGTCTTCAAGATATCAGAAGGGAATACTGGAGTAAAAGAAGCACACATGAATTCCCACATACAAATGCAAGTGTTCAAGCTGCAATCCAGAAATGTAAAAGGTATATAACATCAACAGTAAATATTCTTCTTGAAAATAATTGCCATAAAACCTCACAAAATTGTCATTTACATCTTTATAAAAAGACTAAGTGACCTTTGAATTTAAAAAGTTATTAAATGCCACAATAGTATTTTTACATTATGTTCTTCACATTTCTTCATGTGGGTATTAGGAGCACAGACAAGAGTTTTTAAAACTCATTATGATATTTGCTTCAAATTGCAGTCCTTTTAAAGCGTTAGTCCAAAAACATTTTGCTAAAAATATGGTTAGAGGTCACAAACTGTTTGGGAAGAAACAGTGGCATGATTAATTACTGAGAAGCAAATCCTGACTCAGTAGCCTTCCTTGTGTTGCCATCCACCACAGTGCACAAAGAATTATGCTTCCAATCACATCGAAGTGTTATCTTGCAGTGTGACTATACTGACACTAGGGAAAAATGTGCTTACTGCAAACTTGTTTTTTTCTCTCATTCACATTTCAGAGTATTTTCCATAGTGGAAAGACATGTACAAATAAAACAAAGGTGTGTTTGTTTGTTTGTTTGTTTTGTTGTTGGTGATGGGTTTTTGTGTTCTTTTTTTTTTTTTTTTTTGCTTTAATGTACCCTTACTAATCTTTAGAAGGGAAGTTGCTGTTTTCTAAGAACAGCAGTACAACACTCCAGAGTTGTCTTTGTTCACCCCTTACTATATATTCTAAGAGCACTTAAGAAGATCTGCCAGGTTACCTCAGAGCAATGTTTATTTTATGAGAACAGTACAATATACTACTGTATAGAGTGCTATTAAAAGTTATTTGGAAATAAAATTGGTTTTAAGAGGTTTAAGATCTTTCCAGTTATCTTTACAAGTTGGACTGTTTTTGCACTTGATTAGATAGGCATTTAAATTTTTGCTTATGAATTCCTTGAGAATGCAGTGAATAAGAAGAGAATAAGCTATAATTTTTATATTCAATCCATTTGATGAGAAAACTGATTTGATCAATAAAGATATTACACCTCTATCTAAAAAATTCTATGCGAGATAGGGCCGAAACCTAAGTTTTTCTCACTCAAGGAAGGTACAATAAATATCACTTCATAATAGCATGAAATGAAAGAACTTAATAAAACAAATACCAGTTTACCCCCTATAAAAATGAAAAATCAGCCTTACAGTTGTTGACTGAAGTTTGTTTGGCTGGATACAACAAAGGAGATTTTTAATAAATGTCACAGACCTGGATTTCCTGACTTCCAATTCAGTATTACAAATTACAAGGCCATTCTTAATAACACTATTGAAAACATACTAAATTCAAAATTAATATGCAGAGGGAAAAAATGTGCTTGTAAATCTTGCAGCTTTTTGAAAATATTCCCCACATTAGCTAAATTGTCAAAGAAGAAATTGAATATAGGGAAGAAGAGGTCCAAACTCCACAGATTAACCACAAATTTCATAAAGAAGAGATGGAGTATATGAAACGTGGAAGGAGAGCAACATAGTCAGATCTGTTGGAAGTTTCACTTTGTTTCCTAAAGTTTTCTGATGCTAACAGACATGTAATTTGAAGCTGTTAAAGGGAATCATTTTAAATAACTTGAAGCTTCTAAGACTAACTGTTGTTTGAAGCACGTTAAATTAATCCCAATTAAAGGACTTCCATGAGTTTCTAAACTATGTTTTCTTTGGTCAAGGTCCAAAACTCAGAGGCATGGGCAGTTCTTTTTTACTTAAAAATAAACAACCAGACTGTCTTGGATGTGAAGCGTCTTCATCCATCTTAGAAGCTATATTTATAGGTACACACACATTTTATCTGGGTAACAGTGGATATCCTACAATGTAGATACATTCACATGCAGACAAACAACAGTACATGGAGCCTAACTATAATAATACAAAGAACAACTGTTTATCATCAAACATTACATGTGAAAGAATTATTATCTATCCTGTTGCAGTGCAATGCTTTTTCCTATAATGGAATTTTACTCTGCAAATTTATTTTGGTATTAAAAGGTTCCACTTTATAATGTCTATGGTTCAATCAGTGATCTAAAAGGCACTTAAATGCTTTGAACAAGATACATAAAACGCTTTTATTGCAAAAGCTTTGCTGTATCTACCAATTTTACCATTGATCTCTTTCCATGTAAGGCAGTTCTGGAAGCTGCCCATGCTGTATAAAATCACATGGTGGCTTTTGATCTCCAGCTGGTGATTAAAGCACATTATGGAGGTTTGAAATTTTCTTCTGGTCATTAGCATACCTCCAAACACTTCTCTGCTAAATTGCAGTGGTGTTCTCACTGCGTGCTATTTAAATAAGAAACCAGGAATGTATAAACTTATTATTTATTATGCTTTGTAGCTGAGAGGATACAGAACTCTAGAATGAAGTGAGCTTACCCTTAGCAATAGACTTACTGATCAAATAATGCTTTCTTAAGGTGACTATGCTCTAGCAAAATGCAGGGAAGAATGAGGCTATGTATTTTTAAACTCTCTTTTGATGCAAATAGGCAGAGCTCCATGCTTTGCAAGACCTCATATACTTACTCCTGATCTGCAGTTCCGTATTTCCCACTGCTTACAGACATTGCCATTGCTTCCAAGATCACTAGGTTAGCATAGGTTTTCCACAGTGAATTTTTAAACAACTGCAGCAATAACTCCATGGCTTGAAAATATCAAAATATGTATTTTTATTTCCTCTACTTTTTCAAAATAATTTTGTATGGTGGGAAAGATAACAAATCATTTACCATATCCATATATCCACTACCTTCTCTAGCAATCTCCTTGGCATTTTCTTTTGCACAAAATAAATGAGGATGTCAGTTTATATATTTGTATTTCACTTTGTTGTATTACATCGCATTGCATTTATGTATTTTTACTATAGAAAGCAAAGTTTACTGAATGGTACCTGGGTATAGAGAGTAATGTTACAGCTGTTCAAAGAGTTTTCAGTCAGTAGATACCAAAAATATTCTAAAACTTTATGTTAGTTCTAACCTGTTCTTTGCTCCCCAGATAATAGATGGAATACAGGTAACCTGGTTTCTGACATGTCAGCAGCTTCTAAAAGGGAATAAAATCTGGAGAAGGGGAAAAGATAGTGGCCTGGAATAAATGTTGCAGTAGTAAAGAAGGCATTTCAAAGTAAAAGCTGTGGATGAGATGGGCAGCAGAATAGCAATGTCAACAATTACCAGTGGAGCAGTGAGGTCGCGCAGCTGTGGCTCTGCTCCATTCCTCTCCTTGTGCTGTTGCACAGCACCTGGAATTGTTTGGATCAAGGAAATAACAGATTCCTATCTCTACTTCTATCTAAAACTTGGAGGAAGAGCAGAGCTACAGGGAGAAGATTTAACTTATAGGTAACCTTTTTCTTTTACGCCCAAACAACATCCTAAATACCTGAGACCTTTCATAAGATTGGACACGACAGTTTTTACTGTTTTTATCGAAGAAGTGGATTGTTTAGAGAAAAAAAAAAAAAAGAAAAGCAAAAAAAAAACAAAAAAAACCCAAACAGCATATTATATGCTTTTTCATATGAAATTTTAATCTTCATTCATATACATAAGTATTTGGTGGATAAATTGCCTCATACAATCTTTCATTAAGGAGAAGTGAGGAGAAGTGGCATAACTCATTTAAGAAAAGGTACCATATCATGAAAATTAAAAATAAACTGTTGCATATTATTATAATCCACACTTTTCTGTCTTCTGGCAAGCTGTTTTATCCAGAACTAGCTGTCTGGAGAAGAAAAAACACTGACTGCAGCTCTTCTGTATGCAGACATAGCATGGGATTCTTCCTGTCATGCTGCTGCACAGTATACTCTCGGTGTTCGTGACCACACTAATCTACATAAAATTTACATGACATGTAACAAAATATATGATTTGCATAAGAACTTGTTTTTCCTAGTCCCTAATGGTAGAGAAGCTCTAAAAAGTTGCTACCACTAGGTGTCTCATTGGTTTTAATATACTCTAACCCAAGAGCAAGAAATGCTCAACAAAATTTAACAAAAATACAGTTAATTACCACTGACATTCCCTCCTTCGTTACACCAGCACACCCTGAATTTAATCACATGCATTATTGTAATCAAGCTGTCAATCAGATTTTGAAATATTTCATTTTTTTACATAATTACAGCAGAATCCCGAAAGCCCGTCTAGAACATGGATATGGCAAGATTGATATTGTGTTACAGAATGTGATCTGACAAAAAAAAAAAAAAGGAAAGAAAAAAAAAAAAGATGCTTCTGTGCAAAAATTAAAGAAACACTGAACTGCTAATGCATATACTCTACAAATACATTGCATCAGTTAGAATGTCAAGAGTTAATGGAGCTGCCTTCCCGTTCACTGAATAACATCCTAATTCTTGTCATGTCTTAAATGCTTAAATGTTGTCTATGTCATTTTTATTTTTGTTTAAAAACCTATACCTTTAATTTGCTTTGTTGGTATCAACTGTATGGGGGGCTTTTTTTGCTTTTGGGCTTGCAGCCTGAAAGGTAAAAAATGATTTAGAGAACCAACCAGCAAAGAAGTAAGATGCCAAGAATACAGTTGGGCTCATGCTGAAGCTACTCTTGGACAGTCCCATCTGTGGATCTGTGGAAATCTACAAAACTACGGGGGCATTCACAGCATCACAGAATCACAGGAGCTGTAAGGGACCTCTAAAAATCAAGTCCAACCCCCCTGCTAATGCAGGTTCCCCACAGCAGGCTGTGCAAGTAGGGATCAAGACAGGTCTTGAATTTCTCCAAAGAAGAAGACTCCACAGCCTCACTGAGTAGCCTGTGCTCCATCACCCTCACTGTAAAGAAGTTGTTCTGCATATTTGTGTGGAACTTCCTACATACCAGTTTTTGGCCATTGTCCCTTCCTCATCCAATTGCCTCCCACCCTTTAGGTACTTATAAGCATTGATGAGATCCCCTCTCAGCCTTCTCTTCCCCGGGCTGAACATCCCCATTCAAGGTTGCAAACAGCTTACATTTATGATGTGACAGCCACTGGACATAGTGACATAATTTTCCAAAATTCCACGTTCCTGCTTTAATTCCGTGTTCCTGCTTTTTGGTGCATGGTGGGGAGTATACTTTTGATGTTAGCGCTTCCCAACATTCAAGATGTATATAAAGATTGAAAGCTCTTTAGATGGACACCGATCTGCCAGCAATTACAAAGGCTCGCTTGACCACACAACACAGGCTGCTGTCTGTCTTATGTGAGTACAGAGATGACACAGTTTCTCTTAATTTTGGGACAGTGGTTTGTCTTTCAACCAAGGAGGTAATTTTTTACCATCTGATGACTATTTCATGGCCTCTGTGAATGACTTTACAGACCCCATCCTGATTTGATGTAGACAGATGTCTCCCTTCACAAAAACAACTGTCACAATTGGCAATGGTTGTCACACATGCTGGCAGCAGCAAGGGCTCTGAATGAATGGGCTGGAGGCAGGAGAGTGTTCTACTGGCACCAAGGGGAGAGCTGAGGATGGGAGGTTTGCAATAGCATGAACAGAGCTGTTAAACTGAGCATCTTTCACATGACTGGTGATTTTTGGTTTTAAAGCCACTTTTTTGGATATTTCAAAACTAGGATAATTTGATATAATTGTATTTAGATAGCTTAAGACAATCTCTTATCCAATAGTAAATTGATAACTCATTTCTTCCTTTCCAATGATGGGTGAGGTTAACTCCAAACAAATTTTACAGTGGAGACATATGTAAGGCTTTTGAGAAGTTACAGAAGCACACATGTAACTTCACACACAATCCCAGCATTTTTCCAACCTTGACCTCAAGAGGTACACTACAAATGTGCTCCTTCTCTCCATGTTCAATCTGTCCTCGGGGTCTCATTTGCTTATTTTACATAAATTGGAACTGGCCCTGTTATTCAGAGAAGTACTGTTTTAGTTGGGTATTATCACAGCTCCTGAGATCTCTGTTTATGAGATCTGTTTTTTGTTTTTTTTTCCTAGCCAAGTTCCCGTATTTTCATGCAGACATCTGTTGAAAGCGTTGAATTAATTAATGTACTAGTAGCAACTAAGAAAATATGTTTAATGAGCTTTGTCCTCTGCCACAATGAACTTATCAGGGCACTAAGAGAAGCTGAATTGATATGGTCTCTCTCTCTCTGTTTTATGCCTCACTCTTAAAAATACGTTATATTTCTTCCTTTTCAGCCCATTAACTCTTTCCCTTTAAACACCTAAACCTGGCTTCATCTACACGTATGAAAGACACAGTGCATGTTCCATGTTCTGCATTCACTTCAGACTGGCAGCTTTTTGGCAGGAGATGCCAAGCTTTGTCACTCTCCAGTTGCTTATAGCTTGTATTAAATTATAAAATGTTGGGAGAAAAGTGTTTGCTATCTATTGTTGAAACAGCTAATTTTGTCAGTAAAGACCTGGCTTTGAAGATATTCAAATAGTATTAAACCTACCTCAATGATATAAATAAAGAAGCAAGTTCAGCAGTTTTATGGCACCGTATACTGACAATATTCTAAACTGTCCACTAAACATTTTTCATTCTCCATGGAATATCAACATACTGACTGCAATCTTTCTATCTGTGTTCTTTTACTTGCTAATAATCAAATTGCAGCCATCGACCTTTTCATTTAGAACTACTTGCTCCAGAAAGTAAGCACCTCCATTTGAAACAATTTTGTAGCTATCTTCAATGGAATATAACTTTTAAATTGTTGAATTGTAAGACTGTCACCTCGTAAACATATTATAATGTATATTGGTCTATTTTTTTGCGAACAGCTGAATAATAATGTACTTTAAAAACAGTTTGAAATGCATCTTCTAAGATATAAAGCAGGGAGAATGACTAAAATGAGAATATAGCATTTCACAGCAAACTTAGTGAAAGCTTGTGAAAACTACAGTATCTCATCACCACACTGGCTACTTTGGCTGCGATACAGTCAATAATATATTGACTGCTAGAAAGGCTGTAAGTATAAAGCATTCCAGCTCTCCTGATGAAAGTAACTGAGCTGGACCAAAATTGGTGGGTAAAAGAGTAAATCTCCCAGATTCATGAATCTTGCATAACTCATTCTTGAATATTTCTTAGAATTGTGTCCTGTGTCCTTCACCATTGTAAACTTTGCTTTTGCTTCATTTTCTAAGAGTCTTTTGAGAATGATCATTAAAGTAATAGCATATTTTTAATACATAATTTATCTGCAAAGCCCAAAATAGAGCTTGCTTTGCCTGCATTTCTAGTTCAGGAAACTCAAGAGGGAACAACTTTTTAATGGATTAGATTACCTCATCAGGTGTTTAACACCTTTTACTAAGTTATTTCTTTAAAGCCGAAAATGTTTCCTAAGTGTTTCCTGTTGACTTGGAGTTCTATGGTTTTCTGAGCAGGAGGCCTGGTCTGCCTGCTTCAGGCATGGGTTTGTTGGCCCCATTTACTCAACACTGCGTGCAGGGATAGCTAAACTAGCCCAGGTGCAGACACCAGATCTTGCTGTCTCTCATGCAGACTATTTCATTCAAGCATGAAAATCTCCCTCACTGTAGTCATTAGTCACAGAGAACCTATCAAACATACCTTCCTTCTGCATCTTCATCGAGATCTTGCCATTCCTTTTTGTATACTTTGTCAAATAAGATATAAAACCTTTTCATTCAAATGTTGTTTTTCTCACTTCTTTAGATTACCAGAACTTCTGCCAGATAGATTAAATCAATTTCATCATCCATCCCACCTCTGAAAAGCTAAACATAAGATAAAGGTTGCAAGTTATTATAAGGCATAGGAACAGCTTTTTACAAAACACCATTATTTGGTCTTTGGGTTTTTGTTGCTTTTTTTTTTTAATTAACAACGTAGCATCATGATAATCAGTTTGTCTGTCTTTAATGTGGTCATTTTTTATCAAGGCATTGTGAATGCAGAGTGAATACAAACCACTAAAGGTGTAATCTAGTAATATTTTATGCCTTTTCAATTCATTGTGTATTGTGAGTGAACAGAATAGAACATTAAAATAATTCAACTTCCTACTGTATTCCAACAGATGAAATAGCACACACAAAAAACTAAAACTATCATGAAAAGTAACACATAGAAAGATTCACAAAACCCACTGAAGTTGTTCCAAGAAACAACCAGAAGGGACATTTGCCTAGAACGCAGGAATCCTGGGGATTTAACAGACGAGTGACAGCAGTGACAGCAGGTAGAAGTGGGCAGCTGAGAGTTTTGGTCTTGTGGCAGGGAGAGAAGAACTGCACCTGGTGTTTCTGGGCACTCATGTTGGTGGGAAGCAGGTAAAGCAGTGAGTGAGGGCAGAGAATCCAGACAGAAGAGGGCAAGGAGAACTGAGCTGAAAATGCTGAAGAGAAGGGCTGGCCAGCTGGAAAGCCTTTTCAAATCAGCACTGATCAGAGAAGAAAAGGACAGACAGTAGGAGGAGGAGGAGAAGAGTATGATGTAGCTGTCTCAGAGGTCTTCCACTGCTCTAGCAAGTATGAATTTCTCCAGCTGAGGAAGGAGGGAAACTAAAGCAGACAAGGCAGCAGGTAGAAGATCCTTGCCAGCTTCAATCTCCCAGCCAAGTTTGTTTAGCATGGCCGTGCATGCTATGGCTGGCACCTGCTGAGCTGACCATTTGTGATGGATCAGAACTTCACTCCTTCCCTTCTCACTGCATGAGATCTTGGACACTTATGGTCAGCATGTAATTTAAAATGTTATATGGTGGAGCTGTGAAATCGTACACATTAAAAAAAAGTAAATCGTACACATACAATTAAGTCTATACAACTTTATTCCCTTCTTTATAAGAATTCCCCCTTTTATAAGAGCAGTTTTTTGCCTGTAACCATGCACTTTAAGTATGTCTTGCAATACTGTGAATAAAATTTCAGTGCCACCTCTCTTTAGAGCAGCTGTTCAGTCAGTGCTGAACTATGACACACCTGTGGCATGATACAGTCCATTACATCAGTTCTCAAACATTTGTGACTCAGAACCCAACACAAAGCAGCTCCACTAATGAAGACTTGCTAAAGTTACAACAGGTAAAAATTTCAGGCATCTACTTATTTATGTTTTAATTTCAAATGCAGACACTGCTCCAGCATATACCTGCACACATCCTGATCTGGTTAAGCTCTGGCTAAGCTAGTGGTAAGGAGTAGCCACAGCTGTAGCTGCTCCTTAACACATCAGAGATAAAGCAGATTCTGAGGTGGCAATGACAAAGTTTGCATTGCCCTGTTTTTAGTTTCTCGGTCATCATGAAGCATACTGTGCTGCTCAAAGCCATTTTTGCTTCTACAGTAAACAATTTACTTTCATCTTTTACAGGAGTTTTTAAAAGCAATGTTACAGAACTGTATCCAGAGAAAACTTCACACATCTGAATAACCTGACCATCATTACCACTTCATGTCCATAGCAAAATACATTCAAATCCTCCTTGAGGAACAGCTTCCTCACAACTCCACTTACACTTAACTTACACTACTAGCAGAGATTTCTTTTCTGACACATTGAGCCATCCAGTGGCGCAGATTGAAACAAACTACTACATGTGCTTGTTAATACATTTCTGCAGTCATTTCCTTATATGAGATTTATATTAGTGACTATGAAAAAAAAAAATAACCACAACAATAAAATATCTGTCTAGTGATTATTGTAAACTGAACTGATTGGAATAAAAATTTGTAATCATTTACAGTTGAACAGAAGTAGTCTCCTGACATTGATTTAATAAAGAAGAAGATCGGAAAGAAAGAAAGAAAATAGGCTTTTAAGTCATGATAGTGGCAGCAGGCAGCACCCTGGTCCATTCTGTTACCTCTGAAGAGAATAAAATTTATTTAGGTTTAACTAATATTCTGAAATCCTCTGACTTAGTTTGTCTCTCTTCTGTGTGTCTCTGAGGTTCACCTCATCTGGAATTAAATGGTATTTTCTTCTCTAACTTTAGAGAAGCATATCTCAACTTCATTTTGCAATGTTTTTTCATCTGCCTTCCTGTAGTGACCCATTTGTTCTTATCCACAGAGTAGTCTCTTACTTTTCTCATCATGGTAGCATTAAGTATAATTTAAAGCAAAATAACAAGCAAGTTGAAATAGCATAATATCATATGATCAAGGAACAGTTTCAGGAAGTCTTTGCTGTTGTCTGCACATAATCTGATTCCAATTAAGTGAATCTCTATCCACCCAGATCTGCACTAGCTTCAGCAGGGCTGTGGCCTTAGGTCAGTCTTACAGAAAAGAGACTCAGAGGTTTTACAAGCTTTATCAATGCCCACCTATTAATTAATCTGTAAGTACTCCTGATGTGACATCTTTGTCACAATAAAAGCAAATTTTAGATGGAAAATTCCAAGAAGTCCAATTTTCAAATTCAGTGTTTAGGTCGTGCATCTGCCCTTAAGCCATCTCTTTACACATCCATGCTTCTCTACCTACAGTGGTTAATATCAGATGTCAGTCCTTGATGTCCTGCAAATTCTTACTATAATGGTTTGAATTTGCTTAATTTGTTTCAGATTACCTTTTGTCAGTGCTATAGTCTTGCACCTGCAAAACAATACTTAAGTGTTTTAAATAGCAGAAGTATCTACACACAGAAGCAGAGATCTGACCAATGATGGCTTTAATGTCACTGGGGGCAAAAATCGTCCCCACTGAGAGCAATAATTAAGTATAGTGTGAGTGGGTTTTATATTTTAAAAGACTGTGAGCATATCAATTGTTGAGTAATGGTGCTATAGCAGTAGTGAGTAGAGCTTGGCTTAACACAGGCAAAGAATAAAGATCATTAGGAAATAAAATAGGGAGCACCTCAGGGGACACGCCTACAGACAGTCTGTCACCCACTGGTTTTAACATTTCATTTCAAAATTTAATTAAATATCCATTTCTGAATGACTAAATAAAACCAGCCCCTCTGCAGAGCATCAACATGCATCAGCTCTCACTGATAAACATGAGGCTGCAACGATGTTCCTTCTCTAAACTTTATAAGTTTATAGTGTATATATATATATGTGTATATATATATATATATAGTTTATAGATTTTATAAGAAAATAGCCAGAAAGGCAATTCATAGTTCAGCAACCCAACAAGAAATTTAACAAAGGTAAACAATATTAATACTAATATGTAACTTATCACAGATGTACTGGAAGCATTAACAGTGCTATGCAAAAACTATGTATGAAGGAACAATATTTTGCACTAACTTAGCAAAGGACAGGGCTGAAAGTATCTGGTATCAGTGGTTAATAAGAAAATGCTTCATTGATCACAAAAACAATGAAAGTCATCTATCATTCTAGTAAAATTCCTCTAAATAAAGATTAAGCTGCGGTTACAGTTTGCCCACCCTTACTGACAAGTATTGCTCACCTACACATTATATAAGAGAATATGAAAGTACAATCAGCTGTACCTAAAACACATGTAGGCCTAATTTTTTCTGAAGAGGTGTTTTTCAAAGGGAGTAAAGCCCTGTCTTATCCAGACTTATTTTTGCAAGAAATTAAGGATAGATTTAATTTCAGAATAATGAGAAGGAGCTATTCTCTGATAAAACACAATGTTCACTAGTTTTAGGGAAAACATTTACTTTAAAAAGCAAATTTTGAATGACATTAGGATCTACTTTGTCTGATCAAACTTTGTAATTTATCTTGGTGATCACTACAAACACTATAAATAATACTAGAAGCCTTCAACATATAAATAATTAAGAACTTTATGGGATGCCAATACTGATTCAGTGCTCAGTGTTGAGAAAGAGCATTGCAGAATCTCACTGTAACCAGAGTATCATAAAGAGTGAAAGATGCAAAAGAAAAGAAATGGTTCTATTCTGGGGACTGGTTAATCTCTAATCAACAACTCCTTTCTAAAGTAAAGGCAGCAAATCAATACAATGTGCAGATGGTAATGTAGGTGTACTCCACCTCACAACATACAATCCTGAAGTCTGCTTTTTCTTATGAAGGCAATCAAGGTTAGGAGGAGACTGGTGGCAAAGAGCACGCCAGGGTTTCAGAAGCTCTTAAAACTGAGCTTTCGTTTTCCATCAGTTAAATATACTTTTTGAATATAGCTTTTTGAAATAGTTGTCAGCTCCTCAGAAATATGACTGTTGTGCAAATGCACGAGGTACCTTAATTACTGGTGTCACTGCATTTTCACCAGGGGTTTGTAGGCTCAGCAGTTTTCATACTTTGTAACTAATTCAACACAACTGCAGTAGCTCAGTTATGTTCTGCAACAGGTGGGCAGGATGACACTGTGAGCCATCTGTCCATTCGTCTGTCTTAGAAACATATCCCTTAATTTCAATAATACTCACATATCATGTCATTAGATAGCTGGTAAAATCGTCTCTGTTTATAGATGGGCAATGAAATGAGGCCTGGGGTCTTCCTTCAGGTTAGGTCTGAAGCTTGTTGTGTCAGCTGCCTTTGTGATAACGGCCCATTCCTTCACCCATGACCTTATCTCTGCCTACAGAGCCTGTTGCCTGCAGCTGACGCATTGCTGGAAGGCGTCAACCCTCCTTGCTGTCCTCGTGCAATTGCACAGCACTGTGTTCTGGAGGAGGAATCCATTTGGGTCTTTAGAACGTCATCCTGATCCTAGAGAATTGCTACAAAAAGACAGGGAAACCAGCAAAGCTACTTGCTAATTCAAAAGTGCTGGGAATTATGATATTAATATACACGCCGGTATATAACTATTACCTAGGTAACTCCTATTTGAGAGAGTTAGCCTCCCATGTCTCTGCACAAGAGGGCTTCTGAGGGCTAAAGACCCTGTGCTTTTTCTCTTTTTTATATTATCACCAGTATTTCCTCCATTCTTCAGAAGTAAAAAGGTCTGGGCAAACAGAATCTTTTCAGTATCACAGATTAAGAATTACAAAATTTGTGCATGATGTCGAACATGTTTGAACAAAGTCATATTGAGAAGGCTGAAACCAGCTGAATGTGCAGCCCAGAACTGTAGCAGAATACTAAGACTCAGCATACATCTCCTATCAAGAATTTCCAGTGGGCAGAAGGGGGTACACAGTTCCAAATGGACAGTGGGAAGATGTAGTTTGCTTATGCTCTGTGACAGGGATTGCTGTTGAAGCACTGAAGTAAGTTCTGAGCTGTGAGGCAGTCAGTTGGGGCATGAGCAGTGCCAGGACACCACGTTGAGGCTTTACTTAAAACTGTGCATCCTTGTAACACAACACACAGGAAAACGTGTCTCTTGGCCCCAAACTACTGGAGTTGGACTGAATGATTTTAGAGGTCTTTTCCAACCTTTATGATTCTATGATTCTATTACTAGATTTGCTTGGTGTAATTAACATTTTGGCACAAGAGCAATGGAGCCTTGCTGCTCTCGAAGCACCATAAAAACTTCATGGTAGCAGAGATGCCAAAAATGGCTCCTGTGCTCCAGAACCCTGTGGTCAGCACCATGCCTGGGGCTGAGTGAGAGTATCATAAAATCCTGTGAGTTGGAAGGGACCCATAAAGGCCATCTAGTCCAACTCCCCTGCAATGAACAGGGACACCTACACAGTTTGATCAGGTTGCTCAGAGCCTGCTTGAGCAGCCTGACCTTGAATGTCTCAAGGGACAGGACATCCACCATCTCTCTGAGCAACTTGTTCCAGTAGATGGCAAGGCTCAAAGCAGTTTTATAGCCATGCACAACAAAAAGCACACTGTATAGAAGAAAATGCGTAGAAAACCCTGTAGGCAGCCTTGCCTCCTCATCCAAGCTGTGCAGGGTTGCATACAGGGGTAGCATGTAGCTGGCATGATACGTGAGCAGGAGCAGGACCTGCTGTGCTCAGGACTGCATTGCTGCATCCACCTCGTGCTCCAGCCACGAGTTTGCTGCTTCTGCATTGAGGTTGGGACTGAAGCAGAATTAACCCTGAGCTCTCTTCCCAGCAAGCAGGAAAACAAAGCATACTCGGAATTGGGAGCTGCCAAGACAAGCCCTTGCTCAGGCCAATTCCAGGTGGGCACCACAGCAAAGTCACTCACACCTGAGGTCACGTAAAGGCAGCACTCCATCTGCACCCCGAGGAAGCCAACACAGTGTTAAAAAGAGTGCGGGATGCACAGACCGTATTGGACTTTAGACAGGAAATTATCTTTTCAAATTTTGGTTGAGCGATAAGAAGCTTTTAAAACTAAAGAAATGAATGATGTATGCAAAGCTGTACTTGAAATGATTCTGGTGTTGCAAATTGCCATGCTCTTACTGTGGAGCTGATGAAAATAAATGAAGCTCTGCGTTGCTGGGCTTTTTCCTCCCCCTTCTAATAAATGAAATGAAAAAGCCCCATTATTGTGCCACCTGCTTCAAATTCCTAATTGTGGTAACTGAATTCTGAAATTGTTTGTTAGCTGTGTAATATCACAGGCATTAAAAATACTGAGAGGCTATTAAGTTCTTTAAAACACAGCACCGGATAAAAAGGTGCAGCTATCTTCAGATTTTATTTCCATGAAATAACTTTTCCAGTGGAGAAATGTGTTAAAATCCTACAAGTGCATGCTGAAAAAATCCCTGTTAATTTAACAGTTAGAGAAGCTGCAAAGCAAAGACCCAGGAGAGACGCATAGGCATATTTCAATATTTTTAAAAGAGAGCAGTATGACATTCTGTTCGTATTTTTCTGGCACAGAAATATAAAAAATTCAAAAGAAATCACGTGAAATTCAAATGTTGTATTTCTGATGAAGAGGTAGGTGTGTGCCTATAAGCGCATAGTCTTCCCGTGTGCCTGAACTATCGTTGCATGTGCGTGTAATCCATCCCATGCAATCCCGAAATTTCAGTTTCTCCTTTTAAAATTGTTCCAACTTAGATATCGACATAGTTTTTAAATTAAAGCAAACAAAAAATCACCCACAAACATGGGGATAATCAAGATGAGCTAAAAAGATGTGTTGAAATGATTTGTCATTACAAGTGATTTTTCTGGATATCCTAATCCCATTGTTTCAGTCATTTTAATGAGAAAGGATCGAAACCAGTTCAGCAAGCAGATCTTCTGCAAAAGGTTATCGCCCACAAGCATCCTAGAAAGTCTTTCATTTTACAAATGCATATATAGATGCCTACGTATATGTATGTATAAATTACAAGATGTGAAGCAATTTTTTCCCTTTGCTCAACTTCTAATGTGTAAAATCCCAATGCAGAAATGAGTAAAGGGTTAAGACAACAAACTAAAAATTCAAGTCAGCTGTGACAATATTCAGCATGCTGAACTGCTGAAATCTGCCTGGAATTAGACATCCCTTTGCCCATCAAACCAAATTAACTGTTTTGTCACTACCTTGCTTAGGAAGTATTTTAGAGTACAGGGGCCTGGAAGGAGGAGGACATCTCTTGCCTATCCTGATACAGTTACTTCCGAGCTCTGGAGGCAGAAGTCACTGGGCAGCCCCAGAACAAATCCCAGGAACAAAAATTCTTTCTCAGCTTTATGCTGGCTCGCAAAGGTGTCCTGGTGGTGGTGAAATCTGGCTTCCTTGAACAGGAGGAGATAGCCAAGTTCAGACAATGTAATCTGAATGTTTTAAAAAGAAGAAATAGAACACTGAAAAGGGAGCAGCTGGAAAGCTCCGTTGATAAAAAGGAGTTTAGCAAAGTTAACAGTAAACTGATTAAAACAAGAGAGTGATTGCAAGTGGAATTTAGCAGATGCTATTTAAATAAATTTTTAAAAGGTTGCAAACAGGCAGCAAAAACAGGTCTTGTAGGGATTAAGAGGAGCTGAATAGTTACGCATCTCCAGTTAATTTATTTGATTATTTTGCCTCTTTTGTTGTACACAGATTGTCAAACGACAAACTCCGAGTTTTGTTTTGATTGATATTTAAAGTGATATGATGATTAATTTGCACGTACACATTTTAGCTCTTGACTTGCTTGCAAACTAGCTATAGCAATTGCTGGTGTGATTACGTGAGAGCTGTGCTCCCAAAGAGCCCGAACCTGGGCCCTGCAAACAATGCCTGCCCAGAAACCCATGTAGGCCATTTACTGCCAGGGCTGCGCTTCGGCTGGAGACATCCTTAGCCACTAAGAGCTCCAGAAACAGCCACACAATGAACTGGGCACCTCGCCTTGCTGGAGCTGAATTTCCACGTGTGTATCTCTGGAGACAGTGCAATATATATATATATATATATGTATGTATTTATTATTATTATTTTTTTTTTTCCCAAGGAAAATGCTCGGGAGAAAATGCTTGTGAAAAATGTATGGAGGAGGGCAAAAATGTGAATGATCACAGCAGCGTGGCTCTTCTTCAAACAAATGTTTGTGAATATTTTTGTGAGACAGTGCATTTTGTTTGCAGTATGCAGTGTGACATTAGAAAGAGAATATTTAAAAATACAGGCTCACATCTGCAGAAAGAGCAGCACTAATTATAAGAAAACAGAGAAAATGGACATAAAATGCAGTAATATATGCAGAGGGTTTTTTAAGTCCTCTAAAAGTAAAAGGAATGAAAACCTGGTAAAAGGGGAATAAAGCAAGCATTAAATATAAACATGCGTGACTATCTATCTAGAGTATCTTATTTAGATTTTTCAGCTATTTATTGTCTGTTAATTTCCTGTGTTTCTGTTTTTCTATTGAAGCATCAAACACCAAAGCACAAACCTTCCAGTGGCTCTGCATATTTAATACATACACACACATGCACACTTTCTATATACTTACGCAGCGAGCTGGATGCTAAGGGTACGTGCTTGTATGCCTTGGAATAACTACATTTTGCACAGAATAACTAGCAGAAATCAATCGTCCTTTTAATTCGTCTCATGTAAAAGACAAACTTTTCCTAACGTGATTCCTTCTCAGTCTTTTGTAATGAACTTCTGTAGAAAGCTGTAGGTAGCAAGTTTCGTCTGTATATCTAAAGCTCAATATGATTTTTTGTATTAAAAATAAAGAGGAAAAGCAGGGGAAATATTTTGAAAGTCAATTAAAATTTTGTGTACGTTTTCATTTTTTAATGATAAATTAAGTTACTAATTTTGTCCGTGCTCTTTGTAGACACTGCAGGTTTAATTGCTAATTGTTAACTGCGAATGAATACATTTGCATATTAATTAGCTCCCAATTTACATTTTTAATTTGCTTCCTTCAAAAGGTGCAAGATAAAAGGTCGTGTTATTTTAAATAATTTATGCTTTATTGCATGAAATACGCTAATATGAAATGTGCCTACTAATTTTAACCCCTTTTCTAAGAAGCAAAGTGAAGAACGTTAAAAAGAAAGATGAATCTGGGGGTGTTTTGAAAAACAACATTATGCCGTGTTGTTCTTCAGCATTAGAACTTGCTTTTTTCCTGAAGCCTGATCTGGTTGAAAATTAATGCATTCTTTCCTTCACCATCAGTTTAAAAAGTGATAGTATATTTGAAGAACAAAACAGCTGCCAAAGGGGAATTGATTGTTGTTGTTTCCTGCAGAGGATTAACAGAAAAGGTTCTGTCCCTTTCTCTCCCCCATCCCTCACCCCAATATCTCTTCCAAGTAAAAGAAAACTGTATACAGTAAAAGGATAATTTGCCCAAAGCATCTTGCTTACAAGGAAAAGACACGCTGTTAAATGTTCATGTGTACTTACATAGCAGGCTTTTGATTTTAATAGTCAACAGGGATAACCAAAGAGGAAAAGGATGCCCCCACCTTCCAGGATCACAACAAGAAAAGCTTAAAGAAAGAAAGTCTGTTTGATTCATGTGACCGAGATCTTCTTGGAGGGGAGTTTCAACGTGCTGTTCTATTATACATATCAATACAAATATGGCTAGGCAAAAATGTTATTACAAGTGATCCTAATGTTCCATAAAAAGTGTCGAATTCTAGCCTAAAAACACAGAGGCAAAGATCGGATCATATATTAGCACTGATTGCATAAATATTTTCTTCTATTTTGATTCCCTTTTGTTTGTGACAGCAAATTCAGTCTGAAGAAGCTTGTGCTTATTAAGGCTTTTATTGTCATAATTGTTCTGCAAGTACAAAAGAATATTGCTACTCGTATGTCAGAGAAATATTATATGTGTACGTGGAATGAATCTAGCTAGAAGGGAACTGAGGTACGTAGCCTGAGCACTATAAGGTCTTTCTCACAAGGACCAATCCTGAAAAGATGTTGTGTGTGGTCTTTTCTGCTGTATCATTATTAACAAAGACTGATGACTGCAAATTATGCAGACATGAAAAGAAGTTGTGAAATGTAAGAATTTTTAGGAGCACAAAATTCACAGCGGAATGGAAAATGTTTCCCCTCTGTTACCTAGCCTGAATCCCTATTTGTTTCTAGATTTAAAAGTGTTCTAACCACATTTACTAAAGTAGCTTTGATATAATTTCCAGTAGTTTTAGAGAATTCTTAACAGAGACTGTAGTTTTTGTTGCTTGGATAAAAAAGGATAAAACAGCCTCCTTCATTCTACAACACAGAAACACTGGAAGAAATAACAGCAATGAAGTATTATTCCCTTTAGATGTGTCAGCTGCATAATCAGATCTTCAACTGTATTAGTACAGTTCTTGAAACTGTGGATCTCAGTTTTTGTACATCTCCACTGGAATAAGAAAAGCACTGCCAATTTGTCCGTTTAGAGCTATCAAGATAATGAGAAAGCAATCTCAATATTTCTTATTTCAAACTAGACTGACACTGCATGAAAACAACCAAGACCATTGAGAGTCGTCAGCTTCTAGCAATCACAATCTACTGAAGAAGGAAAGAGGCTAATATCAAATTAAAGATGATTGGAAAGAAATTGCCTTTGATAAGCAGGGTGGGAAAGAGGGAAAAAAAGGAAAAAAAAGAAGACAAAAGTTGGGTTAACACACATCAATTACTTGGATACAGCTGATACTGACTTTTTGTAATGTATGTGAAGTATGCAGTGAAGTTATGAGCACTGATTTAAGAAAACTTCTAAGAACACTGTCCTTTTATATATCTTATTCTAAACATATTGGCACGATTAATGCTTCACTGCATTGTACATAACACAGTGCTTCTGAAAATCAAGAATTAACTGTAATTCTTTTGGATTTGTTGTTTTTGTTTGTTTGTTTGTTTTTGTTTGTTTTTGTATTTGAGCATAACTACAATAATAATAATAATAATCCTAAAATACACGTAGTAACATGAAGATACAACTGCAGAAAAATAGCACAGTGCTCTTTACCACTATTTACTTGTCAAGTTTTCCTAAACAAGCACTGAAATTGGTCAGTCAATTTTTGTTAGTAAAGCTAATCAAGAACAGCATAAATCACATAACTAAAGATTTGTGCAGGAAGGATAATCTGTGACATCTATCCTGCTTTTGCTTAGAATAATAGTCAAAACATTTTTGCTTCTTGCAGGTCATGTTTATCTGTAGTAAAATTTGAATTCTCAAGCTGTTACCCATACCCTGCTCCCAACAACTTTCCAAAAATAGAAGAGAATCCCTACTTTAACTAAAATAAGATGCTATGGTACATGTGGCTGAGTTCTGACTTGCAATCATGGTAAGTCTGGAGCTTGGGGGTCGGATTCTCAGCTGCATCAAACTCCTGCAGCTCAGTTACACTTGATAGGGATATCCCAATGGAGGATATAGTCCTTTCATATTTCTAGCATACATCAAGTACTGCCAACTGTTTTCAAATATACCTGAAGTGCTGGAATGTCATTATTACTAATTGATGTCTACATAACACCTTTAATGCAGTATAATGTGTTTTACAGATTCTAGTGCCAGATTCCACTTATAGGAGCACTAGACTAAATCAGGAGCAATACTTCAGAAAAAAAAGAAGAAAAGAAAAGAAAAGAAAAGAAAAGAAAAGAAAAGAAAAGAAAAAGAGGAAAGGGAAAAGGAAAAAGGAAAAAGGAAAAGAAAGAGAAAAAAAGAGAAAAAAGAAGGAACAGCACATCTTGAACCAGAAAGTGCATCTGGCCATTAGCTGACTAATTGTTTGCACATTACTGGATTGCAAATGCAGCCAGTTCTGGCAGGACAAGGCAGCAGTTCTCCAGTACCAATGTACAATTAAACACGGTTTCAGGTAATAATTCCTTGATGTTAGTTATGACAAACAGTAATTAGTTCATGGCTGTGTAAATATATTCTTATCTAGGTAACATTTTTTATTGCTTGTATCACAGGCAGGAGCTCCAAGAAACTTGCACAATTAATAGAAAGTTTATAGATGATGATGAAGAGCTTCTGAGGTGTACTGTGTAACAGATAACAAGATCAGGTTTCTCTCAGGTTCCAGCTATATAACTGATCTGTGAAAAAGGTACACTGCAACATGATCTCAGCCTGTGCTGGTGCCAGCTGTGCCCTTGGAAGGAGCGGTGATGCACAGCCACTGCTACCTGCTTTGGCTGTACTGGGGAAGAGCTGACCACTCTCTTCTGCAGAGCCGTCATCTCTATGGTGCTAGTTGTTTTAGTACAGCGTTTCACAGAAATTCAATTGAGATGTGATAAATTTCAGTGGCTTTATCATCCATGATGGAAAAAGTGCATTTTGGATATATCTGTACAGCACATGTGCTAGAATAAAAAAACTTTGGGTATCAGCAGCAGCACAGCGCAGCACATGAGATACTAACACCTCACAGTATTTAAGAAACTATTAAACATAGTACTGAGAAATGTATGATAGAACTTGGTAAGTGAATTCAGCCATTGGATTTCATAATCTTGAACATCTTTTCCAACCTAGATCATTCCATGAACCTATGTTTTTTTTAAAAAAAAAAAAAAAAAAAAGAAAAAGTCCAGGAACAGCTGCGCCCTGTCATCCCCAAAGTCCAAAGTCCATGGGAGTATGTGGCCTTCATGGTCCTGACTCACTCCCTCTAAGAGGAATTTGCTAACCCCCGCTCTCTTCCACCTTAGCTTGCTGTGTAACCAGGTCAGCAGCACTTGGTGGCTGGCTTAACAGAAGAAGCAGAGAGCATTATAGGAACTAAGATGTGACATTTGTACTATGTCTGGAATACAGATATAAAGATCAAGAAGTGGGAAACATGCAGCAGACAAGAAAAGCTTGGTATGGGAACAGAGAACAAGCTGCAAGAAACAGACTGAAAGTTATTTCAAAGATGATTATTTCTACTGCTATTTTATTTTTGTGAGATGCTCAATGAAATGGAGCCTGACATTTTAGAATATGTTCTTCATGCTGTGACACTAATGATTGGCAGGGTATTCAGCTGACTACTTTCAGTCTATTAGACCTTGGAAGCATCTGAGACTATTTTAAGAGGCTCACTGTAGCATGTAAATGTGAAACCCTACATGTGATGACATGCTTCACTTATGAAATGGTGAACTAGCCTGGAGAAATTATGTGATTACTGTGGCTTTTGCCAAATAATAATTGATCGGTGAAAGATTGTTCTCACTGATGAGCTATCGCTTGCTCCAGCATGCTTCTGTAGCATATGTATTTCCTTATGAAATAGTTGTCTTTCAAATGCTTCCCAGGACTCGTAAATAGCACTGCTTCAAATAAAATACTCAGTGCTATCTAAAGTGGGAAACTCAATTCTCCTTATGCCGAGTTGAGCTTGAGGACCAAAGCAACAACACAAAACAATTTGTCTGGTTTGTAAACTGAGAACAGTTTCCATGTGACTTGCTTGAACAGGAAGCACATGTTGAGAGCCCCCAAGTACCATTTCCGCAGAAGGATTCTGTTCACTGAAAAGAGACCTTTAAAAATATCCAAGATGTGAAAATATATTTGAGAAATTTTCATGAAGAATTTTTAGTACCCTCTGCTGTAATAAGCAGAAGGTGTTTAATAAACATGATATGCAGCAGTTGCTAAGCAGAATCTGATTTATGTACGGTAGCAGTTAGAAGCAACTACACATCAGGGTTGTACACTTTATCTGACTGTGAATTCTGATTTTCTGACGGAAGCAATTGTGCTGAACTTTATTTATAATCAGCTTACAACATGGGTTGCAGTATTATAGATGCTTCTCAAGTTACACAGCAAATCTTATTGTTTTCTTGGGGGAATAAGAAACCTACATTGTGAGCGTTGATTGCAATATGGGTAATTGTTAAGGGTAATAAAGACTTTCCAAATCCTTCTGAGCTCTTATAGATTTTTTTGAAAAGGATGCACAATAGCTCAGTATACTTGAAATAGTATTGCATCCACCCAGTACATACATTCAAACATAAATTGTTACTGATTTTTTTTTTCCATTAGTTATTAAAACACAACAGATTCCTGTATGGATTATATCAGGGTTTGTGTAAGTGAAGATAAGGAGACAGAAGTTCTAGTGTTTGCTACATCAGTGTGAAGAGAGCTTAATTCCATGGAAGTTAACAAATTCCTTAACTTTGTATCAGGGTGAGATCAGAACCTGACCCGGAAGCAGGGCAAGGGAGAGAACTATTGTTACATTTAGTGGCGCTTAGGAATCAAACACTCCTTCCGTAAGTATCCAGCACAGAAATGAGGATGTAAACTGTGCTTCACAGGGCATTAATCGATTACGGCGCTCTATCCTTATCTCATTATAAGTCAGTAAAATCAATGAAATGATGTTTACTCACATCAGATGAAGGTCTTGCCAAAGAGAAAGCAGAAAGTACACCAAGAAAAGTATCCAAATTTGCCTTCCCCTTTACCTTACTTTTCCCCTTCCCCCCATTAGTGGATTAGTAATTTTAAAACAAAAGATTAGGAGATTTAATAAACTCCCCTTCTCCTCCCTCTCTTTATGGATTTGTAGTGCTAGCAAGTGGTTAATGACATTCATATCACTCAAGTCAAGTAGACAAAGAGATGCTGCTTCACAATGGCCTCCTGATCTGGTGAAAACACATTTCTGGGCAGGCATCTGTATGTCACATTGGGAAAAAAGCAGAAATAGAACCATGTCAAGGAATAAGCTTCATTTTTTATCTGAATTAATCTGATGTTATCAAATAGGTATCATAGTATATTTATATACACATACTCTTTTTTTACCCATTGAGATAGACTGATAGTTTAATTTCTTCCCGAGAATTTTTAAGAATCCCCAGATTTTTCACAATAGACTGATTCTGTAAACTATCTGACACACAGACCCTAGCATAGCAAACTCTCCCACTGGCAGGCTTTTTAAAGACCAAGTTCTCACCAACAGAGCACAGGTACACTATTATTTCTTCTGGTTACCAATAGATATGCACAGAAATGTTAATGTAGAGGCTTTGGCAGGCAGAACAAGAGTGAGAGTAAAAGGACTGTTAACTTGAAGAAGGTAGGGCTGGCTTTTAGTTCCCTGACAAAGCATTCTGTCCTCCATCATCCCAAACTCATAGGCTCCCCTTGTTTGCATGGTGCTATGCAGGAACCAGGGAAATCTCTCATAACTCAGTGAAATACAATTCAACACATCCATAGCAATGGGAGAACAGGATGCTAGTCCACCCAGACCAGCATGGCACATAAAAGTTGCTACAACAGCCCTCTTTGCCTCCAGGACACCTGAACTATATCCATGCTGCTACACTCCACAGGAGTAAGAGTTCTGCAGTTCATTTTTACTGGGTCAGATTATTTCTACAGTAAATTTCTCCCCCTATTAAAATATGCAGGGTGATTATGGATGGATGAAGACACCTCTTCCATACATGATGGACTGCTGTTCCATCTGCAGAAAACATACTTCTCCTTGTTGTCATCCCACACTAAGGCAGACCCTGCAGTGGAGGACATAATGATCACATATAATAACCTTCAAAGCCCACTTTTTTGACAACATTAATGTATTATATCAAGCTAGGTTCTCACCCTTTTTTCATCTGGCCTGGCCTGCAAGTTTTGTGTTTCCCTCTCTCAATCAATAACTGCTTAAGTAGCAAATAAGGTTCCCATCCTCCAGCACTAATAGACCGTCATGTAGTCAGGAAGCATCAAGATGAACCCTCAGTTACCACTGTGCACCCTGTTTAATGTATGCAATTTTATGGTCTCTGATGTATATGGTTCCATTACTGTCTATGAATACAGAGTACTTGAGCTAATTAATGTATTATTTATTTTATTGCCCCTTTGTATAAGCTGGTATTTGTAATTTGGAATGTTATATACTTTGGTTCTGTAATGGTTTCATAATGTGTACACAGCTCAATAATTAAAAAAATACATCTTACCACTTCACCACCAGAGCCAAGCTTGTTTACACTGCTAACTGCACTCCCTGTTCTGGCTCATCCCCAGCCATCCACCAGCCCTAATACTGCCAACCCCAAAACATGGCTGCCTCCAGGGTCCAGAAATGTCCTTAGAAACACAGTGCAGAGGAGACCTGCTTCAAGATGCTTCCAACAGACTTTGCTATGCTTTCACCTCTGATGGTCCCCTTTTCCTCAGCAAGGTCCTGACCTCACTCATAGTAAAGCAAGGACAGTTAGATCCAGCATGTGGTCAGCTGGGGTACCTTCATTGATTCTGAGGATAGAGGGCCCCACACAGGGTTTCACATGTGTAGTAGCAGACTGTTCCTCTCACTGACAAAGTAAGCTTCTGTCAAGAAACACATTTGATAGCATGGAGAGTGGAAAGGAAAAGACAGTTTCTGTTGGCACAAAGACCTTGACAGGTGATCAGCATGTCCTATACACAACTTGGTCCAGACCAGGCACCCTGCAGCACCACTGGGCCTCCTGCCAGATCCTCCCAGCTACCTGGAAATTCACCAGCCGAAGTTCATAGCTGTACTGTTCCAGGTACATGCCCTCCAATTTGATTTAGTACATTTTATTCAATTTTTTCAGTCACACTAGAACTATGACCTTCAAGGAGTCCAAAAACATAAGAAAGCATAATATATCCTTCTCTTCCTCCTCATGTATGTCAGTCTAACCACATGGCATCTCCACAGAAAACACTTTGGTTTCATTCCCAGGTCTGCAAAATGTCACTATGCCATGACACAGGCTCTCTATCAGCTCTTTGGCTAAAGGAGGCCCTACCATTAAACCGGATAGAGCACAGGAAGGTAGCATTGACAGTTATCTCACTTGTTTTATTGTGGTTCTCCACAACAGCACAAACACTTAGTTTTGGCTGAAACAGCACAAGTAATTTAAGATCCAGAGAGGATTGTGTCTAACATGAAGGCATCAGCTGCCAGACTTCCCAGCTCTGTGGCTGGAAGCAGAGCCAGGAGAGTGCACAGGTGAGGGAGGAGGGTGCACAGGGATGAAGATACTGAAGAGTACTCAGCGAAGAGGGAAGAGTCATCATAACAAGATGAAAGCTTGTTCTGCTTTTTTTTACCCAACACAATCTGAAACAATACAATGTAATGCTCAAGCACCAAACTTGCTAAGAAAGTAATGATGAACAGACTCACTTGCAGCATCAGAACGTGGTAGTCTGAGAAGTTCCTTACAGACAGCCAAGTCAAGGCCACCTGGCCCCAAAGGCATCTAACACAAGTTCTGCTTGCAGGCAGGGTGTCCTGAGAAGGGATGGGATGTGCACAGAGCACAGAGCACAGTGCAAGACAGAGGAAGAAATGTGGGTAAGTGATATGAGCTTGGGAAGACTTAAATACAGAAGCAATATTTGTGTACAGTATACAAGAGAGTAAAATGGATTCTTCTCAAAAGTTGGAAAAAACTAGCCAAGTTAATAAAATTGGTGCCTGAAGAAAAACACACTCAATTATGCAGATCTCCAGGAGCATGTAGATGTTGTGAGGTTGTGTGACACCGTATCATCAAGCAGTAAACGAATCCAGGCCTTCAAATGCACTAACAAGGACTGCCAGCACCCAGAAGAGAAGCCTAGATATCCTAAAAGCTAGTACTCCTTCTTGACTGTCAGTATTGGTGCCATCAAGGGCATCACTGAGCTGAAAAGAAGAGTGGAGGACTTTGTGGTGAAAGCACTGAGCAGGACATGCAGATTCTGTTTCTGCCTTTCCTTACAGTTTTCCCATGCTGCCCTTGCCAAGTTAGTTTTGTCTCACCATTCCACTTATTCAGATGTCAAGTACCATATAGCAGAGATGGTTCTGTTGTACGTGTTTGCAATATAAACTGGGAGAGCAGACTCCACCATCAGGTGGGTCCAGTAGGTACAAGAAATAAAGAGCAACCACCAGTAATAAATAGTATTTAACCAGTTTCTACCTTACTACAACTGCATTGGTATAAATAACCAGTGCTGGTAACAGGTGATATGAAGCCACCGACTGTTTGAAAGAGAGGGAATCTTTACCTGCTTAAATTAACCAAGTACACACACAGACATACACACACACACGACAGTTTTTCAAAAATGAGGATGCAGATGAGAGATTCAAGGACAGTTCTAACTTGCCCTCTGTCAATTTACAAGAGAATTTATTCCAGACTATTCATACATGAATATTTAGCATGGCAACAATTACATCCAATGACACCCATGAGATACATAGTACTGAAGACCCTCTCTAAGGAACATGCACATTCCTTGATGTCAATTTTTTAACTGGACTGAACACTTGAAATGTGAGCATTACATTTCTTTATAACTTGAAGCAATATTGCCTTTAATTGTTATATTCATTTCTTATATATTGCTGCCATGTTTTATAAATGAGAGGTGTGATTGATTCACATGAGCAGAAATGGATACGTGACAGGAAGTAAAGGGGAGAGACAGTGGCTGCTGAGGCATGTTAAAATAGCCTGTGGTCAATCTTATTCTTAATGCAAAGACCTTGTTTTTATTGTACAAAGGAAGAAGGAGGGGGAAGGGAGAGAGATTGTTAGAGGGAATCACTCAGGGCTTAAATAACACAGACTTAAGAACATATAAAAAGAAGGTTCCTTCAAGTTCTCAAATAAGATTTAACCCCAGAACCACAAAGTAGCACACATAAATTCTAAGTATAGCTATGTAGAATGCTTTTCTGTGTGGATGATTTATTTTCAATATGATTTTTTTTGTTATCATGTCCTATTTATAAGATTTGCTGCAGAGCACATTAAACTGTTGTTTGTTTTTCTTTAAAAAGGCAATTAATATTTGTACTAAACATTTCAGACACAAATCTGACAAGGCCAACAAAATGGGAACCAGGAAATACAGAAGTCACAGCCTGCGCAGCTACAGTTATGACGACTCACCTTGTGCCTGCTTACTTCAGGATTTACTTTGGACTGGACATCATTCCAAAGAGTATGTGTACTCAGATCTGGGAAAATAAAAGGATGCTTTTTTTTTTTTTTTTTATTTTACCATGGGATGTCTTTTCTGGAGTATGAGGATATGTTCACATGGATGCTTGCTTCACTGCAGAATTGAAGGCTGCAGATGAGAGTCCTCACATAGTATATGGAATCATCTCTCAGTTCGAAGCAGTACATGCCTCACCTCCAAAAGCTTTCTAGTAACAACTAAAAGTGCCTCTCAGAGTTTCCATGACCACTTAACTTGTCTATGTTATGTCAAGCCAAATTTCTTTTGCCAGGATGGATTTTAGCAGCTACACTGAGACTGCTGACAGTGAAAGATAGAGCTTGGCAAGTTGGTCTTCTACTGGCACATTATCAGTAAGACACTTATGATAGTTCACTGAATGCTTCCCACAAACACAGAAATCCTTATAATCCTTGTCTTAGGACAATTAAGTTAAATAAAACTTTCTAATTAGGTTTTAAAGCCTTCTGAAAATATGTTTTTGATGGAACATTGTTTTACCTAGAGAAGCTGCCCTGGAACTCATTCACAGAGCATGGGAGCATATCTGCAACTGTGACCTATGCAGTGCAATCCCTGAAGAAATCCACTGAAAACTCCACCTGCCAGTTGTATGGTTGGACTTGATAGTATAAGTCTCAGATACTGAAGGATTGCATTCTAACCAAAAAGTATTAAGTTGCAGCACATTATTCACTGGGTTAGAAAAGAACAAGCATTTAATAATAGCAAATTTAAAAGTAAAATTCTGTTGGATAGGAAAAAGGGATACATCATTAAGGGATTAGATACTACTGAACAGAGTAACGCAACGAGCTCAGGAAATGAAACTAAGACTTTGACTCATTACTAGCCCCTTAAAAAGCAATGGCACAACCTCTCTGAAATTGATTTAGTCCCTGTCCCTGCCACCTCTCAAACACTGTGGGAAATGTCAGATATTTGCATCTTTACAGTGGTTTCTAAAGCTGTCAGTTTAGTAGAAACTCTTTCCCCCATTCAGCTGATCACAAGATCGGGGCACCATTCATCCAATGTCTTCAGTGAAAGTTTCCTCATGCTTTGTTCTTGTTTTCCTGCTAACAGTGTAGATGTTGACTGCTCATTCCAAGAAGATTGTTTCTTAGCTCTCTGCAAGCAAAGTTTTCATCTGTGATGGGCATTTCAATTTGTGAATGTTTCCAGAAGAAACTTATCATTTATAGAGTTTATCCTAGGTAAATTGTAAGCAAGCATGAATATCTCAGGATTAGACTTCTATCCAAACTCTAGGACTTTTCAGAGGCCTTCCAGCACATAAATCTTAAATCTATAAAAAAATATTATATCAATAAAGTCATAACTTAAGACAACTTATCATACTGTGAAGTTACTGTATCATAAAGACATAAGTCATCATATCTTATAGTCATAACTTAAGACAAGGGAGTGGCTGATGTTGATATGGACTCATCATCAGCACCACCTATCAACACTATCCCAGTAAGGCTAATACTACTGTGATGATAGGGCCAGACATAGAAAAGGACTGTAGGGAATTCTAGCCTGACTAGAAATTTTACAGTTCTCGCCACTATGAATAAACTCTTGTTTAATTTGCCATTTCTTAGCAGTAATTCAACACAGGTAAAACTATAAACTGCAGTTGGAATGTGTAGATTTTCTTCCAGGTTGAACAAGATTCTCCCAGGTAAGAGCCTATTAAGGCTTGCAGCATTTTTCAAGGTGTTGTGTAGATCAACCATAAGTATTGTGGCTAGTTATATGCTGAGGAAAAGTTTCCAGGGAGTAGGATAGGGTACTGTGAGCCTGACTGAAGCCTTCTAACATTAACAGAGGAGCAGATGTTAAGGCTACTGTCCTTCAAGCTGCTACTCCTGGCTCTGAGAAGTCAATGAAGGAGGAGAGAGCATCCCAGAAGGTAATCAATCACTTGCTATCTGAACCACCCTCTAGAATTGTGCATATGTCTCTACTTGGTTGCTTCAGATACCTTCAGTAATTAGGCTCTTAACATATGTAGCACAGAGAGGTGTAAATTTAAGGGCAAGCTAAAGACTTTGTGCCTTAGGGAGGGAGTGCATGCAAATGAGATTTATTTGAACTGTCAGACCTTTTGTATTCTGTCACTGTATTGGCAGAACTTTCATCTGGGCAATCTTAAATTTAAGTGAACTAAAGTTGGACTGGGTGACTGAGTTAAGATTTAAGGAATTTTACCAGCATGAAAAAAAAAACCAAACATATATGTGTATATATATATATATATATATATATATGTGTACTATTATTGCATACAGAAGCTGACTGATTCTGTTGCATAACCCTGACCCTGTGACACTATTTTCAGTTTTTATCTCTCCATTCAAAATTTCCTTCCCCTGTAGAATGTTAGTGGAATGTTAACACTCTTGACTCATCACCCTCAGCAACAGCTCATTCTGTTCAGTACAATTCCTGATCCTGTCCTCTTTCCAATGCTTTTCTTTCTTACCAGAACTTCTTTTTTCCAATCCTGAGTAAACTGACACTAACCTGCGCTATTCTGGATAAATAATTAAGTCCATGGTCTTAAAAACCTTATAAATGGTTCTTAATCTCTTCATGTATTACTGTAAATAAATGGAGATTATCTTACGTTAACTTTTGGAGATGGAGTCTGAGAAGAAAATGTGTTGTGCTGATAATCATCTTTCTCAATCATGCTTGAAATACTGATTTCCTTGACTAGAAGCTGTAAGGCACAGATTTAGATCCTGTTGAATTCAAGTAGAGTATAGAGGAGTAACTGAGGGAACCACTTGGTGTAGTGTCTTTAGATAAAGGTGACTCATCTCAGGTCACCGTCCAAGCAGCAACCCTGATCCTACAACCACTTAGGCAGCTCCTTAATTTGCACAGGAGCTCACTGAAGACCTAATTTTGAAGACTTTTCCTGTGCAGTGCTTTTTGTAAGATTGGAGTGACTGTGAAGCCCAGCATCTCCTATTTTCTCTTTGCTTCGAAATTCATTGGATTTATGTTATCAGATAGCTAATAACTTCTCAATTATGGAAGTTGTATTTTGGAATTCCCAGTTATACTATTCATATATTGATTATAGATTATGAAAAATCCTATTTTAAAATCTCCACTTTTATTCAGTACTCTCAAATAAAAATAGCATTTTTGGGACTCAAGGGAAGACTCAAAGTTACACACAGTCTAGTTAAATTCTACAGCTTACAAATATCCCCAAGAATAAAAAATTTACATCCAGATTTATTTTGTTTAAACCCAATACAATAACAAGAATAGTTACTTCAAGAAGTATATCTGCCTTTTTCTTCTTTACATTCAAAAAAGGAGAATCACATAGAAGTCTTTCTTCCATAAACTAATCCAGACAGACCTAAACAGCTGAAAAGAACAATCCCATTAAAAGAAGAGAATCAGAAAGGAAAGAAGGACTATTTACCTTTGCCTCATCTCTGACTGAAGATCCCTGCATTCACACAAAAGGCCCCTTTATCCTCCACCTCACTTACTGGCAGATCTGCATCTCCAGTCGTTCCAGTCCACCACTGGGCTGGTCTCATCCCTAGCATGAAAGTCCCATCCAACTGCTAAAGCTGGCCACATCCTCCCTTATCACAGTATTTGAAAAGAAACACCCCACCCCCCAGTAAAACAAACACCAAAACACACTTGCCCTATGCTTTCAGGTGGACATGTAGTGGTTTGCTGATGAATTTTCCAGCATTCTCCCACTGTGGAAAGAAACACAACTGCAAGAGAACAGGAGGTATTGACCAGCTTATGCTGAAACCTGTGATTCATGTAGCTAATGTTCTTCCAGAAGCCTGTGGGCTTCAAAAGCACATGTGCAGTGATTAAGTAGAGCCGTGCTGTGAAGGGCTGGCATTGTAAGTAGAGAATTTGTGGCCTTTCTAGCTATGATTTTCTATCATGGCTTCAGCAATGATTTCTTTGCATCTTTAATTCCAGATTAATCTCTATAGCTGAAAAAGGCTGGTGAAAATTAAAAACTGGCACACTGCTAGACAGTCTCTTAGAAGCCCAGAGGCTGGAAAGCAAGTGTAAAGGCAGCTATGTGATGGGACCAGCTTGGGGTTGCAGGGATATGGATGAGTGTACTACTGCAGACATTAGCTCTCTAAATAGAAGAGGTCATTGCTACCAACAGACCACACCAGGCCAACTTTTCCTTTAAGTTTTTGCCTTTTTTCCTATCTCACTGTAAACAGTTAATGGCAGTTGTTAAGCTCCATGTTCTGCCACATCCCAGACTCCTAGATCTCTGCCCAAGTCTTAGTACCTGTTAAATCCTTTGCTCTTATCCTCAGTGCTCGAAGTCTTCCCTTGCTTCTTCCTTTCTCCTCCACCAGTTTTGCTCCCATATCTTAGATCTGTGTAGGGAAGGGAAGGAGAGAATGGAGGAGCTACTAAGTGCCATCATTGTATATAATTCAGCAGAAATTCTGCACTTCTTGTCACTTCTGGTCTTGGCCTAGAGATCTTCCATGGTCAAGCTCCTAAGAGGCAGGGACACTTTGTTCCCACCACGTCACTCCTCTAATGATCCCTCTCTGATCCTATACTTGAGTTTTTATTTCTGTAGTCAAAGACCCAAATTACTCTATTTGGTTTTATACTCAGTCTTGAATAACAGGAGTCCCTGCACATAGTGAGGCCTCAGGAAATACATTTCAGCTTCCAGGCCCTAGGCAATACCCTTACCACTGTCCTTTCACACCACCAGGGCTGCTGACAAAGCGGGCATTAACAAACATTGCTTTCAAAACCCCACGAAGGTCTCAGCTCCCACTGGATTATCCTCAGCGGGTGTCCAGGCACTGAAGATTGCAAAACACAGTTCCAATTGTTTGGAGCCTCTGCTCAGACTAGAGAAATTTCTGAGCCCCTCAAAGACCCCAGCAACTAATGCTGCAGAAATCATAGCAAAAACATGACATCAAAATGTGTACTGCACACACTTTTGAAATATTGTCCAGCACTAGATCAATGTAAATACATTTTCTTCCTATTAAACTTACTGGGAAAAAAAAAATCATCCTTTTAATGGAGCTATGATGATTTACACTAACTGATGTTCTGTCCCTTTATGTTGTTCTATTCTTATTTTCAGAACAGCAGGGAAAATTTCACTATTATAAAAAAACCACAGATGCTGTTATTAATTTCCTGTAACTTTTGGAAGCTAGCAGTTATGTTTGCTTCTCTTTTGCTCTCTCACTCTCCCCCAAGAACAATCAGAATAATAGGAAAATATACAATGTTGTTATGATTACATCTTTTTTCTTGCCTTGGTCTAATTTTTCATACACTTTTGTTTATACCTTTCTGGAAGTAGGAATTCTTCTTTGAGCAAGAATCCTTACAAAGAGAAATTATAGTCATCTTACACCTAATGCATCACTGAAGAAGAAAGAGGATTTATTATCCTTCAAGTATCTTTTCACAAAGAATTTATCCCAGCAGGTGGACTCAATCTATGTGGGGTAGGTAAGCGTAAAATTTGATCCACAGATTTTAGAGCTACTGTAAAATAGCCATTTATGCTGGTACCTTTACTAATAAGTGTTTCGATTGGCAATGAAAGAGATTAAATTGAAGTTCCTCTACTACTTGATGAAGTATACTTCCACAAATGAGGGTAAAAACCATTCTGTGGCTAGAAAGAAGGCTTATTTCCTTACAAAACATTGTAGTACATTTTTAAAAATGTTCTTTTTTCTGTGTCATGCTCCATCCTTTCATCTTGCTTTTCCTTCCTCTTAAATTCTGCACTCCCCTGATTTGCACACACACTCCATTAGCTTCACATTTTTTAGATTACTATGAGCAGAAACAGCTTAGATCTTTGCAATACTAGTCAAGGATAACATTCATACTCTTGACAAGAGACTCTCTCAGCTCTAATCTACTTCAATGCTAATTGCTGAATTATTAAAGCCAGAGACCCTCTTGTGCTCTGTCAGTACCTACCTTGCTGCTGAAGCATCAACACTGATGGTAGAATGGCTACCAGCTGTGAGCTTGTGGTGTGCCTATATGGGAACCACTGGAGAAGGATCAGTCTCTCCCCTTCACCCATAAGGAGATTCCTTTTAAATGTTAATTGTTTCTAGGGGAAAAAAAATTGTCTTTCACACTCTGCCTCCATTATGAACATAGAACATTTGCAGAGTACCCAGGCTGCTCTTCAACTACCAACAACTCATGTGGAAAGCTAAACTTTTCCCTCACCTAAGCTCTTAAATAGCTTCCTCACTGATCTGAGCATGCCTGACAACAAATGTGACCACCTGAGGATATTTTCAAACTTTCCCTCGTCCAAGAAATGATCAGGATGAGGAGAGCTATGCTGAATTAAAGCACAGCTGGAAAGGAAGGGAAAGGATAGAGGTGATGCAATGCAATGATATGCGATGCGATGCGATGCGAGTGTGTGTGTGCCACACTTGGCTATGTGGATAATGACTATTACAAGATGTTAGGATGTTGAGTGCTTCTTGGCTGTGTTGTCTTCGGTTTGCAACTGGCATAAACCAACAGAGATCAGGGAGCATCATTTGTTTGTGTGATGTCCAATATTCAGTCCCTTCTGGACACATTCATGGTAGCTACAGCAGCAGTGAAAGTTTTGATAACTCATTAACTGTGAGCAGGGAAATGAACTTACGCCATGGAGGCATGGCAGAAGTCACAAGAATATTCACTCCCCTCCGCTGACTTTCTCAATGTCAACCAAAGTTACCGTGATCCTAACAAAGCCAATGTTGTGACTGCAAAGTCTGCTCTGAGCTGCTTGTTTATATACTTGCTTACTTTTGAAATAAAGAAGAAAAAAAGAAAAGAAAATGTTTCTGCTGTCTTCAGCACCAGAAAATACTTATTTTTTACAAAACCTATAATTTGATTCTAATTTGACCTGACAGAGTCAACTGACCATGCAGTTACTTGGCACCTGCTGAATGCCTCCCCATTAAGCCAAGTCTACATTAATAAGCAGCAGTCATTACTGTTCACTGTCATAAAACTAAATCAGTTACCTGAGACATTTCCCAGTAAAAATAAATCCTGATAAGATACATTCCAATTAAGAGACAAATTCTTCTTTTGTATCCATTCTCACTGCTCCTGTCTTTAAGGTCCACCCATGTATCAGGCAGGTTATCCATGTGCCTGCTGCATTTCTGCACACTGCCTCTCATATTCTGGATCCTCAGGAGAAGGAAGCATCAGGCTGTTTGCTGCTAACACACAGAAACAGCAAATTGCAGTGGCTGCTGGCCACCTCATCTGTGCTGCAGTGTTTACCTGGGAGCAGACCTCAGGCTTTATTTTTTCCACGCTCTCCATGTGTAGGAGTAATATAGAATCAGTTGCAAAGCTATCTGAAACATTCATTTTCCATTTAGTGTGTTTTTAATTTGTTCTTATTTGAAATGAGGTATTTTGATTATTTTTATGTTTTTAAAATTATGTTTAGAATATTGTAAGATTTCACTTTTAGATTGTTTTTGTATGACTTTCGGACATGCCAGTAGTAGAAACACATAGTGTGAATTATACACTTCAAAGCTATGTTATGCTGTATTCTGTCACGACACTGTTAAAATAGTAACATAATTTATTTTATGGTTTATAGGTTTTAACTTACTGTAAAAATAATTAAGCTTAGCCATGACATAGTACAATTTGAAATATTGTATTTTCCAGATGAATATGTGCCTTTGTTGTGCAGTAATAAAATCTGCTTTTATTTTCCTTTGAATGTGTCTCCTGTTTGCTCTGAAACCAAACAAGTTGGCACTTTCAACAGGCAAATAAGCTAATGTCATACTTTTGTTTCAATACAAAGTAGAGGCATTTTGATATAGAAAGCAAATATTTAAATATGTATTATGTAGTGTCTGCCTCAATTAAAAAAAAAATAAAAAAGAAGAAACCACAACATAAAATGAAGTACTATAATATTACTGTTATCATTAAGTGAAAGTTATATCAGAAGCAGCAAGGAACTTAACATAGTGATGTTAGTTTGAATTTTTCACAAAGATGAAGTTCTGTGAGAGGAAACCATGGTTTTTCCAGGAAACCAAACAGTTCAAAATGATGTGCTAAGTCTCTTTCCCAGTGACCAAATTAGTGCACAGGACCATGGTAATCCTACAAATAAATTGAGGCAGCAATTTTGCATACACAAGATTTGATCCTTTCAAAATTAGCAATAATAATATCTGGCTCCCAGACAGACAGCACATTTCTTCACATCTCTGAATGCTTTACAATGGAGATCAGTATCCATCTCACAGCTTTATAGTAGGAGAAAAAGAGGCACCAGAAGGCAAGTGGACGTGCCCCAGTTCACCCTTGAGTCTGACAACAGAGGTGGGAAAAACAAATCAAGTCTCTTTGGTGCTAAATTTCCCACCTTCTCAAATAAACCTAATGACCTCATAGTCATTTGTGATGAATAACCCATTTATTGTAAAAAATGCACAGAGCATCACAACAACACATATCTGTCATTTTCATCTGTAGTGGATTCCTCTTAGGCTGTCATCAAGTGTCCCTTGAAAATGTCCCTTTTTTACCCAAATGTGTAGCCAGGGTTAAAATTCTTTGTATGCAGATGCTTATTTTTAGATATCATCTCCATTGGTTGTTAGTGAATGCTTAACTTTCACAGAGGGTCAGAAAGGGTCATCACTATAGAAAAGCTTTGTATAAACTAACAACTCTGCCTGGGTCTCTTACTTAAGGGGAATAATATACTGCACACAGAAAAAAATATATTATCAATGTGTTCTACTGCAAAAAGAGATGACAAATGTATTCTTACTCAAGCCTGCAGCATGCCATACAAATTTTATTTTTTTGAATATTCTGAATGACATACACCCATAGACACATCAGATAATTTACACAGTGTGTACAGGGGGTGAGAATGATCTTACATCGTCAGACAAAAAAAAAAAAAAAAGGTTTGTTAAAGCAAAGATAACCCATGAATAAATCACAGTTAAACTTTTTTTGAAAGAAAGAAAGAAAGAAAGAAAGAAAGAAAGAAAGAAAGAAAGAAAGAAAGAAA
>JAPSGF010000001.1:43881168-43921897 GCA_035772895.1 Perdix hodgsoniae | reverse complement strand
AAAGAAAGAAAGAAAGAAAGAAAGAAAGAAAGAAAGAAAGAAAGAAAATAAAAAACAACATTGGTGTGCATGGAAATTCCATGCTAATATTGAATTCAAATTTTTAAATGATGGAGGTCAGGAAGTTCATCCTTCATATTCATATTCTTATTCTGCAATGGAGAGACTCTCTACCAGGATCTGTAGTGATAGGAATAGGAGCAATGTTTTTAAACTAGATATAAATTTGGAAGAAATTCTTCACTCAGAGGGCGGTGAGGCAATGGCACAAGCCAGCCAGAGAAGCCATGGGTGCCCCATCCCTGGAGGCATTCAAGGAGAGGATGCATGGGACCGTGGGCAGCCTGATCTGGTGGGTGGTGGTGTCTCCATGTACAGCAGGGCAGCAGGGTGGTTTGAACCAGATGGTCTTTAAAGGTACATTCCAACTTAAACCACTCTATGATTCTGTATTTCTAAAAATAAAAAAAGAACACGAGAAATGTATCTGACTTAGACAAAAGCACATTTTTCAGCATTCCCTTCAAAAGTGGGAAAAACAAAGAAAATTGAAAAACAAACAAACCTTGTCATTGTTGAGATTTTTAAAACACTTGGATTTAATTGGAAAAAAAGAAAAAGGGGGGTTATTTTTAAATGTTGCCTTTTGTGAAATCTCTAGTTTTCGTTCAAGCTGCGTCAAGTGGCATAATAAAGTTGCTGCAGACAGGAGAGGTTGTAGCAATTTCCCCCAGCTTTTCTTTTCCTTTGTATAGCAGCCCTGGGCGCTGTTAGTTGTGCTCATTTTGTAGCAAATCTTCTTGCAGTGGGAGGGAAATGGTGGGAGAGCACTTGTGGAACGAGAAAATTAAAATAACAATGGAGTCGTGTGGGGAGGTGCAACCTTCTGCCACTGACTCAGCAGGCTTGCCTACATGCGGGTGATGGTCCATATGACTTGCACTGACCTAGTTGACTCAATCAAAGAACTTGAAATAAAACCTTAAGACCAACTTGGGGACTTCAAAGTACATTAAAAATCTCTACCAAGTTCTTGTGCACATTGAGTTGGAAAAGGAAGAAAATAAATATAGAAGCAGGATGTGAAAGAAGAGCTGGAGAGAGAATTGTGGAATAATTACACAATGCAGGTTAGTATTTCTGATTTAATAAACAGATTTGTCCCTCGCTAGAACTTATAGCTTTAGTATAATGCAAATGTGTGAAAATTTTCACCAAGGAAGTTCTTCAATTGCCAAAGTTTAAGGCAACTGAAGAAGAAAATATGGGGCAACATATACTTCTCTACTGCAGCTGTCAGCAGAAGGAAATCTGGAAGAGCATCAGGTATGTTTGGACAATCAAGATGGAACATGATATAAATAAAAGGCAATGAGAGAGCACATTAAAGAAAAAATCCTGTGGCAGTTTAAAAAATGTGTTGCTGGAAAGCATCAGGAGACCAGGGCTTTTGGAGATAGCCTATCTTATCCTGCCTCCCTTAGCATCCTGCTCTTTCCCTGCCTTTCAGTCAGTCTCGCTCCTCTCTGTCTCTTCTCTTCCTCCATCAGAGAATTTGGCAAGGGCAGTGGTGGAGTCACCATCTCTGGAGGTAATCAAGACTGATGGAAATGTGTCACTGAGGGACATGGTTAATGGGCATAGTTGGTGGTTGGACCAGATGAACTTAGAGGTCTTTTCCACCCTTCATGATTCTATGAGTCTATAATTCATTATGTTTATCTGACCTTAGCAGGAGACGCAGAGAAAGGCCAGGAAGGGATTTTGTCAGGCTCTATAACACCAGATATTTAGCTGCCTCCTATAATCTAAGGAAACTTGCAGTTCAGTGCACTACAAGAAACCTGACCTGAGCTGTGAAAAAAATATGTAAATAAAACTGCTCCAAGTGGAAGGTTTGGCCAAGATATGGCTGTGCCCAGTAGTGTTGGCAGGGTGGTGCTCCCCAAGTTGTCCCTTATGTGCATGTTTGGTGTAGGGGGGAAGAGGGACAAAGAAAGGAGGGGGGCACAGCAATAGCCCTTATTTCAGCTCTCTTCCTAACACTTTGCAGCTTACCTGGAGAAAAATGTTTGTAGGAACAAACACTGTAAACGCCTGCCTGACTCCTTGTTTGGAGAGAAAGTGTAAAGGAGGATGTGGGATGTGTGGGAAAGGAAAGGAAAAGGAAAGGAAAAGGAAAGACATCAGTATGTCTATATTAACATGAGTTTAAAGAAACAGATTTGTGTTAAATACAAAAGTGAATTGGGGAGGGAAAAATGAACCCGTAATCAAATTTAGACTATTTAGCTGCACTTGGAGCTGAGGCGTGGACACCTGAAAGCGCAAAGAGAAGGTTTGTGCTGAGTTACGTTCGATGGTTTTTATTGCAGCTACCAGGATTAAATGCTACTTTTTTTTCTTTCATTTTCTTTTTAATAAAAAGGAAAAGAGAAACATTGTGGAAATTACTAGGCTTCTAAGGAGGTGCAGCTAGTGTAATACACTGAGTTATCAGCAGATTGCATGCTTTGATTTGGTCTGAATAAGTTAGGTGCATGAAAAAAAATCATTGCGATTTACAGATTTCTCCACAGTTTGCCTGTTTTATAAGGTTGACTCATTCACAGAAGATTAGATTGGTTTGGAATAATCTCCCTCAAAAAAATAAATAAATAAATAAATAAATAATAAAGTTCCATCTTTAAATGGCTTCTCTTTGAAAGCAACAGTGTATAATGCACAAGCTGGGACTAAACGAACTGTTCATTCTGAGTATGCCTCAGTTAAGTATATCCTTCAGTTCTGTTGATGAAAGACTCAAAACAGAATATTTCTCTTCATACTACTTACTGCTAAGCTTCCCTTTTTTGCAAATGTGTTTCAGACTTGATTTTGCTTTACTGGGAGGGCTGCCATGAAGGAGCATTTGATATCTAAAGCTCAAAATTGGCCTTTAAAGGGTTAGGCTATTGTTTTTGTTCTGCAAATGGAGAACAGTACATTTAAATCTGACTCAATATTCTATAAAATTCATACACTTCCTTCTTTTGCTTTCCCATAAAAATTGATTATTAGCACATATGTGTACTACAGATTTCTACAGATCCTGGTATCTGTCTATCCATTCCTTGGCTTCCATCACTTACTTTGCTCCTCACTAAGCTGGATTGCCAACCATTTGCATTTATTTCACAATTTTTCTACTGTTACAATGGCTGATTCCTGGACAAACACCCCAGAGTATCAACAGGGGGCCTACAGGACTAAATGAACTGCTTAACATATGCCTGAGAGCTCAGATCTTGCCAATTACCATACCGTAAAGATCTCAGGAGGGTTTTCAAATCACCAACAAGTTCCATTCTCTCTCATCCTGCTTTTAATGTCATCCTTCTTGGAGACATCTTCATTGGCTACAAAAATACACATTCTATTTTTATAAAGAGGATCCTTCCACTAGGTCTCTTCTTGTCTGCATGGCATGACAGAAATGTAATGAGGCATTTGTGTTTCATTCTGAATTTGACAGAATTTTTGAAGGATCTTGTTGTTTGTTTTTTTTTTCTAATATGCTATCACAAAAATTACAATACATTCCTTTTACTGCTGCTTACAAACAGACTTCTGATGAAATCAAATTAAAACCCTCTAGCTGACTTAAGAAAATCAGGATTTAGAGAAAAGTGGTTTGTGTAGAGACAGTCTTGAGATAAAAAGACTCCTGCTCAGGACCTAGAACCTTTGGCAGTTTTACAGTCTGGATCCAGGAACAGTACATTTGCAGTCTAAATCCTGGGACATCACAGAGCAATTGTGGCAAATTCAAATTCAAAGGACTTCTCAGAAGTCAAGGCAGACTGACCTGGTCTGAGTAATAATTGCCTCTACCCCATAGGGACTTTTAATCTAAATATTCAAGTAGATGCATAATAATGCCAGCTTAAAAGCACCGTGTCCTGATTATCTTCCAAATGAAAAAAACTTGTGAGACATTTTTCTGAGATGAGACTCACCCTTTGTGCTGGAAGGTGAGAGCTGACCTCTGGAAGCTAGAATCTTCACTCACATAACATGCATATTGTATTTGTCCGTGAACAGGTTTTCCCTATTTGAAAAAAAAAATCTTTTGTATCTCAGTATTTTCTGCATTTATAAAGTTCTTTTGTTAATGATAAAGCTGCAGCAAGGGTTCACATACTCTCAGAGTAAACACTCTGTGCAAGTCAGGACCAGAGGTGTACGCTTCTATGAAGCTGCCCTCTTCAGTTTTCACTTTATCAAATAAATTAAAGGTGCTTCATCTATACTTATAAGTACATCATTACTTCTAAGTGCCATATTATTATTATCGAAGTGTTCTTACACCGTCACAGAAAGACCTTGACATGCTGTAAATAACTGCCTCTCGCTTTGATACTGCATAGACTCCCACAATTGTGCCTATTGTCTGCAGGCATTATGGATGCCTAATATGAAAGAACTGGAGAGCTCACACTCAAAATGAATGGATATACATTCTCTTTCTATTCAGCCTAAGTCTCTACCTCAGGGAATGTCTGATACATCATCTTGGGCTTTGGGACTGAAAAGGCTGAAAGGGAAAAGAAAAAAATATACACTGACTCTTTCAGAGCTTATTTTCTTCATCACCCTTCAGGAAATGAAGGAAAGGTGGAGTATTATGGAACGAGCAGGGGCTGAACTTCAACAGCTTCATAGGTACAGGGCAGGTGCTTAATTATTTGCTTACACGAAACTTTCTGATAGCTAACCTTGTACTGAATACTTAAAAGAATCCTGATAGCTGCTATCCTGTGCTGGCCAAGGAAGACTGCAGAAAAGCCTTTAAATATCACAGTAATTTAGCATTTTAATGTCCAGTACCAGGGAAATGAGCAAACAAAAATCATAAATATAGATAAGGAAAAAATCCACTAAAATGGATGACTCAGCAGTGGGTCAAATTGCCAAGACATATTAAAGACCAAATTTGGATTAAGCACCTATAACTCTGGCAAGACAACATCTGTGACAGTAGAAGAGAGAGTGTTCACAGTTGCAAGTATCTGGCTGGAGAACAAAATAAATAACAAACAGATCCATAACCTTACCACCTCATCACCTTTCAGAAAGGCTGAAAATCTTCCTTGCCCACAGAGCTTCTTCCTAGCACTGAAATATCCATTTGTTCACAAGCCTGCCGCCAGAGGCATGATAAAGCCTGCAAGAGTCTTTATTGAACTGCAAGTTGTTTGCAAATCGCTTGGAAATGGAAGAGAACAGCATAAAGTCCCTAGAAAGTGTTTGTGTTATTTCCAGCAACATGAAATGAGTTCAGCTGTAAATTACAGTGGAATTATTTTCCAGATATTAAAAAATCAGACATATCTACAAAGTAATAAAACATTCTTGCAACTGTTTAGTTCACCAATATCACTATCTACCTCTTTCTAGAAATGGATGCTTTTCTGTAACTGTCCCTGCGATTGTAGCCTCCATACAAACCAACCATTAACAGAGAAAAAGACTAAATATGTCAGCAATGATGGACATGTATAAAACAGCCCAGCTAGCTCTATATACAAAGCGACCTCTTCACAACATCAAGAAATGTTTAGATATACAAGTGGCAACAACAGAAAGACAAATGCATATATAGAGAATATGAAGGAAATTGTTTGGAATGACTTCTAGCCACCAGCTTTGGAAGAATTTTCCAGTAAAAAGAATTACTGGCAAAGCTTCCTGGCAATTAGTTTCCTAATGAATCCTGATACATAAAAGAAGGGAGTCATACAGCTTCACTGCTTGTGAGCAGGGCCTACTGATGACATGCAGGGAACCATCCAGTGTTGCATCCTTTTGCAACTAGGTTTGTTTCTGCTTGGACAACAGGGCCAACCCAAGGTTCAAAATGTGGGTTGATTCAGATCTTCTTTCTTTATCAAACAGTGATTGCAGAATCTTTGCTGTTGCTGAGATATTAGCCAGAAAAAAAAAAAGAAAGTCCCATTAAGAAGAGGAAAAACCTCACTGTGTTCACTTATCTTTTACTTTCTGTTTCTGTGGATCAAATCTACCTCCCCCATCTAAATATGTTTATTATATCATATAGTAGACTGAAATGAAATTAGCATAGTGAATTTAATTACTGTGTACAGAGCTTCAAATGCTGTGCCCATGTATTTAGTGGTGGCTAAATATTTGCTGAGTTACAGGCTAGAAATCACCATCAAAAACACCGACTTTCAACCATTGCACCAAAAGAGACTGGCAGCTTGTTACAAAGACTGCCTGACTGAGGTCATTAAAATATCATAGTTCTCCTAGTGGTTAACATAGGAAAAAAACTGTATTTTTATTTAAAGAGAAGATACATCATATAAATAGAATAGCCAGATATGGTTACACCATCCAGAAAATTATCCTCCTCAAAATTATATTGATGACATTAAATAAAAATATCTACAATATTTCCTTCTTCAGATATTAAGGTTTAATTCCATACATTAATGAGCTACAAATCCATGTTTTAATAACTTCCTGTGCAGTGCCTACTAAGGTGTTTTGTTTGATTTGGTTTTGTTTTCCAGTTGAGGTACACAGCAACCTTCTGCATGGCCTACATAGGTCTTTGGAAAATAATTTAAAATTTCAATGGCATTGCACATTATATGATCACCACCACCTAGGCAATGACATTAGTTGCCATAGTAACCTCAGGTTGCATCATTAAGAATTTTTAACTTTGACAGTTGGGAATCATAGCTTAAAACACTGGGAGAACAGCTTGAGAGAGGTGTACAACACAATGAGGAGGCTGTGCTCTCTGTTGTACCAAGACTGGCTGGGGAAACAATAGAGGGAACTGATGACATGGATGTAGCAAAAGGCTTCACTGCTTTCCTCCTAGATGGTTGAACCTAAAGGGAAGACTGTTCTCCTGCTTTCTTATTTCTCTCTTCCTCTAGTCCTGCATATATTTAGTGCAATGCACCTAAGTAAGAATGATTACCAGTGATCTCCTTTTTGCTTTTTCAGACAAGTTGAAAATGCACATGGCTGGAGAATGACAACTGTTTTTTCTGAAAATGATGATGTTTTCAGGAGCTTGGTTATTCTGGGTCCTTGTTTGTTTGCACTGCAGTGCTGAGGTTGCTGTGCTGATTCTGATTACGAAAGTATTATGCTCACAGTTAACCAGGGCATTTACACCATGGCCTTTGTTATTCTGTAAGGTAGCCTTGCAAGTGCCGAGAATATCCCATGGCTTCTGTTTATGTTATGTCAATACCTTCTCTCTGTTAAATCCCTTTGGAGTCATTAAATTGAATAATATATTCACGTGGGCTTTCACAAGTACTTTCTGTCTAATTTAAAAGTGATCAAACCCCAAATTTTCCCAAGTATGAGTGATTTCTGTTTTGTAAGACACATTCCCACTTGGTCCCTCTTTCTGTAACCCTGCCTTTCCCAGTGGATTCATGATGAAAACAGAGAATGATGAGATCAGAGCCAGAGGAATCTGAATGAGAGTTTGTATAGCAGTGTTCAAACCATCATGCCACCCAGTTCCTCTGGCTTTTCTGCCTCAAAACTAGTAGCTTATGCTAAGACTGGATTTGGAAAAGAATGTTGGAACATGAGCATTTGCCCCAGCAACTTTTCAGTAAACTCCCAAAGTCAAATGCAACAGTTCTATGCTTTCATTCTTTAGTAATTTTACAAGTGCAAATGCAATTGTATTTGAATGCTGTACACATGAAGCAAAATTCAAGTTCCAAATGCAATTTCTGGATAAAGTGTGAATAGTCCTATAGTTCCACAGGAGATGTCATGCAGAACCTACTTTGTTTCTGCCTTTCTTTTTTTTTTTTTCTTTTTTTTTTTTGTTGTTATTATTTCCATTTTTTTTAACCTTTCTTTCTATCTCTTTTCCAAATCATAGAATCTTAGAATCCTTAGAGTTGGGAGGGTCCTTTGAAGGCCAGGTAGTCCAACTTCCCTGCAATGAAAAGGGACATCCACAGCTAGATCAGTTTGCTCAAGGCCTGATACAACCTCTCCTTGACAGTTTCCAGGGACAGGGCATCAACCACATTACTGGGCAGCCTGTTCCAGTGTAAATTTACCCTCTTTAAACTTGAAGCCATTTCTCCTTGTTGTATAACCACAGACCCCGCTAAAGAGTCTGTCCCCTTCTTTCCTGTAGCTCCCTTTAGATACCGAAAGGCATCTATCAGGTCTTTCATCCTGTCCTTGGAGGAAAGGTGTCCCATCCCTTGGATCATTTTTGTGGCCCTCCTCTGGGCGCACTCCAACAGATCCATGTCTCTCCTGTACTGAATATTCCACATCTGGATGCAGTACTCCAGGTGAGGCCTCATCAGTGCAGAGTAGAGGGGCAAGATCATCTCCTGTGACTTGCTGACCACACTTCTTTTGATGTAGCCCAGGGTACGGTTGGTTTTCTGGGTTGCAAGAACACATTGCTGGCTCTTGTCCTGTGTCCCATCTACCAGTACTCCAAGTCTTTTTCGGTCGGGCTGCACTGAACCTTTTCATCCTCCAGCTTGTATTGGTGGATAGTGTTGCCTCAATCCAGTTGCAAGATATTGCATTTGGATTTGTTGAACTTCATGGTGTTCATGTGTGCCCAATGCGAAGCTTTGGCTTCAATTGAACCATGTTCATGTACTTTTACCAACTCCCATAAATCCTGGATGCTTTTGCTAAAGGTTTATGACAAAAGACACTCTCCTGAGGTTCCTACTTATTTCCTCTAACCATTATCAGTCATTTCTGGTGCAACAAAGCTGAAGTCACTCTTTATTTTGATGCCTTAGGAATATAAAATACAAGTTTTCACCCATGATTTATCACTAATTTGGGGTATAAGAATCTAAATGGGACATTAGACAAGCATATTAGTGCAAAGCCTACATGTTGTGAAATGGCTATTAGAGATTACCTTTAAAAATATATTTTACAGCAGATATGCTCATCTTGTTGAATAATCATTGGCTGTACCTCTGTGTTAAATTTATTAGCATATCTACAAGATGCAAGTACATTTTCATTATAGAAAAAAGTACTGGATGGCTATTTTCAAATTAAGAATAATCACATGGTGAGATATATTAAGCAAAATGGAATTGATAGTAGCACTGATGTGTCACATACACTGCTATTGGATTTTGCATTAGAAAGTGTATTTCTTTGCTGTTATTATTTTAAACACATTAAATTGGCTCACAAGCATACACATTTCTATGAATCCTAACACACACAAACAAAAAATTCTGCAGTCAGAATTCTTGACTTTGGGATAGATGCAAATAAACTATACACAGCTGAATCAGAAAATCAAGAATTTCATGCTATTCCTGCCAGACAAATATTTATTGTGACTCAAGACACAAATGTGCAAGTTCACTAAAATACTTGAGGACTTAGATTAAATTGTTCAGATTAAGGGCTAAAGAATGAAACAATTCTATCAATGAACAAACTACTCTGTTGTTAGTCCTGCTTAAAGTTTTCAATGGAAGTGCAATGTATGGAATGAGGATGTTTTTCTTCTCAGGTTCTTCTTCAAAACTCTACCAGTCTGTGGAATAAAGATCATGAAGAATGGCCATGTCATTGTCTCCTGTTGCAGTCCAGCAATCCCCTAGCCTACGTCCAGTGCATTTCCAAGTCCCTCAGGTCGATTAAGGGGATGGCGTGACACATACAGCACTGCCCAGCATGTGGATCACAACATCATATCCAAGGACCAGTGTAAAAGTGATCCTTGAGTAGGGCATTCTCTACATCACCTCATGTGTATATATAAGTCCTCTGGATCCATGTGTTCAACAGCCTGGTCATGGGATTTCTCTATGGGTTAAAATTGTCTTAGAAGCCAAGGCAAGAACATGGCCTGTCTGGTCTGTTTGAGCAACTAGCCCAAGAACATAGTATAAGAGAACTAATAGCTGCATTTTCATACAGGAGACAGAAGGTTTCTAGATAGGTTTAGTAAGCACATTCTTTTTTATATGCCAGAATCATACCTATGATGAGGAGATGTAAACCATCTTTCCACCAAATGCTTTCCACCATTGCATCAATGCTTTCTCTTCATTTTCATCTTTCTTATAAGGCAGAAAGTCTTTGAAAAAGAGTGAGCTACACCTCAGAGTTAGCCTCCTAACAGTAACCTCTCTCCCTTGCTGTTTGCCTTTGTCAACAAAATACCAGCAGCAAGATAGGGGCTTGGTTTTGGTGGGAGGGGTGTGGATACTATATAATGCATATATGAGGGGTAATTCAGAAGAGCGCTAAGAATTGTCCATCAGTATTACTGCATCCCTTCCAACACACTCTACATGTTTTCTCTTACTTCATATCAAAGAGATATTTATTTGGTGTTTGCACAGCACATAGCATTATGGGAGCTCACCTCATGGAATATGAACCTAAGCCTATGGACATACAACTCAAGGAGGAATCAATCCACTGGTGCAGGCACAGCAATATCACCTGCAGCATTTCCATTACAGAAACCATGCCTAGACAGGCTGAAGGCACTTCAGCTGGAAGGACTCTCTACTTGTCTGCTATATAATGGCTATCATGACATTTCCTACACTGGTGTCAAGCTGATCTTCTAGGTATCAGGAAAAGTCCTTGAACTGACTGAGAGCTTTCAAAGGACACCTTGAGGGAGCTGACAATGCATCTAACTCCTCATGGACTCTGTTGTTACTGAGATAACACTGCATACAGGATAGCAGCTGGAAGCAAGCAATACTGGCAGTGTTATGTGCAGCTCATCTAACACCAGAGATGTCAATGTCACTAAGAGGAAGAAGGATATACAAGTATGCATGAGATACTGCAAAAGACAGAAGTATCACACATATCTGCCATGGCAGACGTGAAGGCCAACATCATGCAGTGTAACCTTGAGAGCAAGGAGTATGAATTACAAGGTGACCCTTGCAATTAGGCTGAGAACCACCAAGCTCTCAACATGTAGGGGAACATCACCTGTAGCTGTGTCATCAGTGCTATGGCACAAAGGATATAATTGAACATGATGTTCTGAAATTCTGAGATGATATTTGGGGTGATGTGAATGACAGAGGAGAACAATGGCTTCTCAGACCATTTTTTTCCACTGCCAAAGTAGCAGCATGGACAGTCTTGCCAGAGAAAATCACTGGGAGTGATCTAACAGAAGAAGATCAAGATACCAGTGGCAGCTGAGTCCTCTAAATGGACATGAGGTTGGGCTTAACTTTAGAACTGGAGAAATCATTTAACACTCTTCTGCAGAACGACAGAATAAAAAATATGGTGGTGAGAGAACAGATGACACCTGAAATGTATGACTGACCCTACTAGGTGCAGGTATTCCTGAAGCCATTTCAGACTGTCCTGAGCAGGAGAGCTCTTGCACTTGGCTCTGCCTTGGAAAGACAGTTCAGTTCTCACACTATTTTTTTAGTCCGTTAATGAAAGTGCTTTCCTAGGGTGCAAAAAGTACAAGGCAACAGGACATAATAACATGTGTTAGCAGTCTCTGATATTAATAGTACGGATTGTCACATGATATGACAGTGATTAAAGTGGGAATGGATGGAGGTCTCCCTTTCTTCTGGGAGGCACTGTTCCCCTTTGCAAACAGAAAATAAACACAGCCCTTCCAGAGCATAAATGCCAATAACTGTGAAATTTTGATTAAATAATAGATATGTGTTCAGAAGCACTTTTTATAGTATGTGATTAAGAAAGATAACTAGACATCCTTACAGCTATAATGATAATAATTACCACAACACATAAAGTGTAGAATATGACACTGGAAAGGCCACTATTAACCTTTCCAAGGGTTATTTTTTGGTGTGTTTTTGACACTATGGACAGCAGTGTTCAGAGAACTAAATAAAACTATAGACATGACAGCTCTTTCCAGCTGTTCTCTGGTATGTAAAGAGGAGGTGCAGAGAGGAATGAAATACCTTCTATTCAAAGCAGATGTTTGTTTAACATCAAACATCTGGGTTGCCCTAGAAAAACTGTTCTGCTAAGATTTCTGCAAGCATTGGTAATTTGGAAAACTGACAACAGAGCTTCCCTGTTTAAAATTAGGCTATAAATATCAGCTCCATGCCCTGGACTGAAGGCTTTTTCTTACTCCTAGCAAGCAAATTTCATATCTCTAAAGTGTGATACCACATTGTCCAGCAGATCACATACATCATCAGATAACACTAATCTGTGAATTCCACATTATGACATTTCTGTGCCTTGAAGCTCTGGTGGAGAATTACAGACCATACACGATTTATCATAAAAACTCAATGGCTATTTTATCTCCTATCAGAATTACTTAATGTGGAAGGGATGGGTAGGTAGGTAGGGAAAGGCAGGAAAGATTGGCTGTGGTGGCATGAGGTTGTTCAGTAACAAAAGAAAGAGTAAATTCAAGGAGTATAAAGACGATTCGAAGCAGAACACATAAATGCATGGAATAGCCAATATTGGCGCGGACTACTTTAAAGATTCCTGTGACTGGAAAAGAGAGCGTCAGCTCTGAAGCTTTGTAATCCACCTGTAATAGAGGCTGACCTCTGTAAATCAGTCAAGCTTGCAAACATGCCACCAATGTTCAGTTCTGCTTTTTATGTGATAAAAAACTCCCTATTAGTCAAAGTCTTCACAGCTGCAAAAATCATTTTGTATGAGGCAAGAGGACGCCATTATTTTAAATAATGGCATTGTGATGTGATAGATTGTGTGAAAGGTTGTAAATTCTTGGTCAGTCCTCTCTGCTGTGTCCTGCATATAACATAAGCAATCCTATAATCCAGGCTGATCAGGATAGTGTTTTTAAAACACATCAGTTAAATCAAATTGAAGCAAATTCAGCCAAGCCAAGATTTTTTCAACAATTTATTATAGAAAACACAATTAGCTGGAGGCATTTGGAGGAGTTTTGTAAAATCAAAGGCTGCACTGTAACTGAGAGTAAGTTTTCAAGCCGTCAACTCATTAATAGCAGAAAATAGATGTGCTGCTGCAAGGCACCAAATCAGAAGTGAAAATATGGAACTTGTTACTGTGACATTAAGAACTGAGTCTAAATGATAGAATATTTTTGTGCTGGCATCACCTGTGTTCTAACTTCATCCTTAGAGTTGAAACTCAGACTCCCTGTATACAAAATTTTTGGCCTTTGGGGCAGATTAAGCAGCTAATGGGTAGAGTTCTGCAGTTCAAGTCTCTTTTGGCAACAGCATTATCCTAATTTTTCAGGATCATTTTCCCAACTCTCATTCCTCACTCACTTTCACTATCCTCTTTTAAAATACTCACTGTCTCCATTGTGCTGGAGGTATCAAAAATAGCTATTACTAGAATAAGTGCATGTTAGCCAAAGTCAGGCCAGAAGAAAGAAAGTTCTGTTACAACTACTGCTCTTACCCATACCACCCTGAGAACCATGTACTCTGGCATCACAGCTGCTCTGTGGAAAGAGTTGAGAGTTCAGCCTACAATAGCTGCTGAAAGGAGTAAATAGCAGAGGCAGCAAAATGTTCTTTAACCAGCAGAGCAGGGCCTGACATTCTCTGCAGGAGAGAGTAGCTGCAGAGACACAGAGGAAAAGCAATTTTGCATTACATTCCTGTGGTTAGCAGGGACTGAAGCCACCATTTCCATAAGAGTGTAAAGGTGCCCCAAATACTCACAGTCCCTAAACTTTTGTCCTAACAAGAAGAAAACTGAACCATAATAGAGCCATTAGTATGCACACAGAAACATAGCAGAAATCCATCCTGCCCACTGCAGAATTCATATTAACGGATGTCATGAGTTTCTTTGGCATGTTGAAATCCATTTGAAGTGAATGCTGTCACAAATTCAAAATAGGCTTCAGCTGGATATTCAAAACACTCTTCATGGTAAAGAATCATTTTTCAACTTGTGCATATACAAGAGACCCTCCTGATGCATGTTGTCTGTAGACTCAAGGTGAAAACACGCCTTGTGTTCCATATGCAGAACAGTTTTCTGTTACAAGTTGATTCACATGTCTGAGTCCCTAACTCACTTCCTCAACAGTCGCAGCTCAGCCCCACATATACCCCAACAGGACAGAATGGGGTATTTCTCCTACCAAGGGACTTACTTGGTAGGATACTTGGTAAGGGATATTCACTTCTGCCATGTGTGCGAGGCAGAAGTATCACCAGTTTGTGCTTCTCCAGGATTCTGTCTCTAAAACAGTCCGGTTTCATGTTGCCTGATCTGTTCCCATTAAAGCAGTTTCCCGTTATCACCCAGGGCATTAGATTTATACATGGAATGAGTATGAAGCAGGTAAAGATAGAAAGATCTGAAAATACACAGATGACTATAGGTAGGAACAGTTTTGATGAGTAGATCGGTAAATCATTAAATTAATCCTATCACAATGCAGGGTAGAGAACTATATTAACCTTTAAAGGTCCCACTGAAACAAAGGATGCTAAACAATGCATTGGGGTGAGGAAAATGATGAATTAAGTAACTTACCAAACAATCAAACCAATAATTTATTTTTTCAAATATACAGTGATAGTGATGATTGTATTTTGTACTTAGGAAATGCCCCTCACCAAATCATCTGCACCTCTTTACAGAAGCACATCAAAGACAACTTTCAGAAAAGACAAATTACATTCAGAAGCCATATGAAGTAAGCTTTTGATGAAGATTAATCATGGAGCTCGTCTGAATTTCACTGCTCATACACTCAAGTTTCTGATAAAGCGTATTTTCATATTGACAAACATGTTACTTTTCACTAATACAGTGAGCACATAGAAGCTGCTCCAATCTCCAGGTGTGAAACATTCAATACACAGTTAAGAAACTTCTTAGTGCACATACACAAATTTTAGGGATCCCCATAAACAACAAAGTCAGAGCGATGAAGACTAAAAATTAGCCTGGAATTATTTTTGTGTTCTCACTGGTCTCAATTCCAGACCCCTTGAAGCTGCTAGAAATATCACTGCTGGTACAGAAACATGAGAAGACATCAAGCTGCTCTTGAAATATTACCACTCATTTCCTGATGTGAACTCCCTGACTTCGTGGACATGAATGGAATTCAGCTGTGCGTGCTTAAGCAACTTTTTGAAATCTGAGATATGCTTGAAAAGCATATACATGTAAATGTATATACTAGCAGGTACCTCAATTAGTATGGAAAAAACTTGCACTTTTTGGCAAAACTTCTACCTGATGAGGTTTTTCTGACTCTTTCCTCAAATATTAAAATGGTCTCATAAAACAGATCTGTATATTCAAGATATGGCGCTTTTGAGAAATTGTTTGAGTGTTCTCCCTGGGTGTAAAATAGAATGGAACAGTAACATTCCTCTCAGGTCAAATTTCATCCCCTGAAAGTATGTCACACCAACAGTGTCACTGTTGGACAGACAGCTGTAACACAGGCAAACCACCAAAAAAAGGAAAAAGTCCAGAAATCCAAACAATCAGGTGGACACTGTTATGCCTGAAGTACAAACCTGACATGCAGAGAATTCAGGCACTATTCTCTTGCTAGAAGAGTAAGCTTAATTTTCAAAACTCCTTCCAGCAAAACTTTACTGATGTAAAAATATAATTGTTCATGACCAGTGAACTTTCCAACTTGAAGGCAAGAAGTAATTGATAAGATACCTAACGTATTTTTGCCCAACAAAGTCAGAATGCAACTCTTCCATTAGCCCATAGCTTGTTTTTGCACCTAGCACCCTCTGACCAGGACACCTTGACCAGGCATTGAACAGCCAGATGTTGTGGTATTTGACAGGTTGCTCACCAATTCAGATATTGCTAAACAGAATACAAGCACACTCCTTTATGCTAATGATCTGCATTTATAATTGCAGACTCTATAAGAAGAGCCTTCATTGACTGAGGTAGCTTTCTTAACAAGTGAGTGCTGAAAGCCTTCTGACCTGAATTGCAGTTTTGGAGAACCCCAGAGGTTATCCTGGATTCAGACAAGCCCCCAAGGGAACTGGGCATTTGCTAAGAGCACTCCTGGATACTCCATGTGTGATCTTCCAAAAATACCACATAGCATCAAACTGATTTAAAATTTCTATTGGGACCTACTGCTCCCTTGTCTGAGATATTTGTAACAAAACAACAACAACAACAAAACCCTAGCTGAAAAAGTCCTGCAGGGATGACTAAGTTGCATCGGTTCTCCCAGAGGTATAATGTATACAAATCAAATCAAAATATAAATCATTCCACCCTGTTGTGGGGTTTATGCACAGTTTCTTTTAATAAAATATGCAAATATTTTGCAGTAAATTGATTTCCCAGTTTCAGTTCTCTTATCTCCATATTTATTATTCATGATTCTTCTACTCCCCCACTTGAGTAGATGGAAAAAAAAAAAAAAAAGTGGGAAAAAGCTGTATGGAGTTCACTTGCTTTTAGGAACTAGCTTTATTATTGTTATTATTAGCACAATTTTATACTCCTAGGAGTGAAAGATAAATGTAGATATTACTTCTAATCTCAGCCAAAGCTAAGAGGTAATACAATGACACCCTCTTTAATGCAAATCACTGCAATAAATGACTACATAGCCCAAGTGCTCTACTGCATTACAAATTGTAATGAAAGTTTGAATTGCTGAGCAAAATGACTGTTGTTTAACCTGTGACCAAGCTGGATGGTATCTGTTCTGTTATTAAAGGTGTACACACCATCACAACATTCACAAATATTTCAGCTGTCTAAAATTGTTGCTAACTGGTGTTTTGGCTTAAAAAATATATAATAAAATAATAATAATTTTTAAAAAAGGATCCTTTTTACCTACAAGCAAAGCAAGCAACTACAGCTGCCAGTTTGCCAATCAGTTTCATATAGCATTAACCAGTGTATGCAATTACTATTTCCCATCTCAACATGGTTTAGCAAGTTCTGCAGAGAATCAAGGTTGATCCAAGCAGTGTACTGTTCTGGTGCTGCTGGAACAGAAGAAAGATGAGGCCACTGCTGGATTCCAGGTGCAGCTCCTCACGTGCCAGCAGGACCAAGACAAATGATGGAGAAGAGAAAGAGATTTGAAAGGAAGCAAACCAAAGATTTCATTTTTATATGGGGAAGACCCTACTACCTCACAGGTAGCTTAAATATGACTTATGACAAGCATATGCTTCAAGTAAGCTCTGTTTTTGCCAGCTTTACACAAATTGAGCTACTTTCAATTTAATTAGGCATAATAATTTCTTCCCATTAAGAGCCTCAGTGGATTATAGTCTCACTTTTAAAAATGTCTCTGTGATTTAGCAGCCCAAATCTGCCTTGTGAAGGATTTAAAAGTTTTATTCTTTCACCAACAAAAAGCTAGGCCTGCAAATATTCCAACAGAAGCTACAGCTGAGTAGCAGCCTCAAGAGGCAGAGGAAAAGGAATATTTTTTACAGATATTTTAGGTCTGTTGGACTGGTTCAAGGAATAAACTACATTTTCTTCTGATATTGCGGTGTCTTATAGGACTTCAAGTGACTGTAACTATGAATTTTGATCGCTGCAGAAACAACATTTTCATCTAAAAATTCCTCAGAAGCAAAATTCCCAACAAGACCCTAAGGTGGGCTGTTTGTGGAGAGGGCTCTGCAAGGTTTGGCCCAAAGCGCTGAAGATCAAATTCTCTCTCAAGTCAAAGAAATCGTGTCAGCACAGAATCTGGCCTTAGGTATCAGCGGTGAAAAGAGACTGCATTGAAACAGCATTGGCATTGCAAATCAGATAGGGAAAGAAGGAAAACTTCACAAGAAGGCCTCACATTTCTTTCTAATCATTCCACTTCTTTTCCGTCAAGAAACTGATGGTGTTTGTTTCTTCACTCCAGCATCAGCCTTCAGCTGGCATTTGTCTCCCACTGTAAATGGAATGGCATCACTAACCTAATGTGGCCATGTGGATAGTCACACCCCTGCCTCCAGAAAGGACACACAGGTTTATTTAACAGTAGAGCCTGACAACAAGTTATTTACCCTAGGCAAGACTTTTGTTTAATAGGCAAATAAGATGTTTTTTCATCAGTTATTTCGGTGCATTACAAGAAAAGAATCATATAATCATTAAGGTTGGAAAGATCAATAAGATCATCTAGTCCAACCATTGACCTATGCCTGACTGCTCTAGATCATATCCCTCAGTGCCACATCTACCCTTTTCTTGAACACTTCCAGGGACAGTGACTCCACCACCACCCCGAGCAGCCTGTGCCAATACCTCACCACTCCTTATAAGTTGTTTTTCTTAATACTCAATCAAAGCCTCCCCAGGGACAACTTGACGCCATTCCCTCTCATCCTGTTGCTGTTACCTGGGAAAAAGAGGCCAATTCCAAACGATGAATGTCCATCCTCTTTCTCTCCAAAACCTTACTGAAAGGGCTCTTCAGGTTTTTCTCCCGCTCTAACGCTGGTCCTACAGCAAAAGATGGGCAGTGGGGCACGGATATCTCAGCTCACTGCACTCAGCCAGCTACGGTCAGTTACTGCTCACTGCAGCCTGGCGACAGCCAACACAGAACTTTTTATTATTATTATTTTATTAAGATGTAAATTGAATTTAAAAAACTCTACCAAAAAAAAAGTCTGCTTAAAAAAAGTTTGTTCGTGTTGCTGAGTATTATCTGTAAGTCCTCCAGCTAGGCTAAAAGCCTATCCCACTGCTCCTTGGGATTTCTAGTGAATTAATAATGTCACTGATGAATATTCAAAAGTAGGCAGCTATTGTGCCTCCAAGCACATAATTAATTATTCATTACACATTTTTATTCACTGAATTAAAAAACACAGGGTGCTCTGGGAAATGAAGTGCACTTCACTGCAGGGGCATGAAATTCTACACTGCCCCTTTAAGGATTATTACTCTGTATTTATAGTTGCCAGGGCAACATAAATGCCGGGCAATTAGATCATGGGTTGTCCCTGAAGACTGATGGGATAATAAGCAGTAGTCAAGTATTAAGTTGACCCAGTAAATGTCCCACATGAATAAACCTGGGCTAGGACCACAGCTGGCATCTTTCAAATAAAACTTTTACATTAATATAGTTTAAAAGGTGCATTTATCCGGGAATTGTGCATGGGTCCACAGTGGGAAGGCTGCGGGAAGGGCTAATACCACTTCCCAATGGTGGTGGTGGGCTTTGTTCCTGGGGCTGGGCTTTGTGCAAAGTTCAGAGCGTGTTGGACCTCTGAAAGGCTGAGGAAAGCGGGGGGAGCCCCATGTTACCTTCTGAGAGCGCTCCGTGGAAGGGAAGGGAATTTTCCCCCTAATTATGTTGCAAAGCCCCATAGCAGGGAAGAAAAGCAGTTTTGTTCGGGGCTTAAAAAAAAAAATAATAATAATAACAACAAAACAGATGACAAAATTTGCAAAAAAGGATAACTATTTAACTAGTTATGCTTTTGCCTTAAAATCAGTCTCACAGAAAACAGTGCCAAGAGAACCCCTGTAAATTATTACCTGCAAAGGAGTCCTGTTACCAAGTGTATTTTTTTGCGTACAGAAAATAGCAATCTAAAAACATTCAATGAAAAGGACCAGGGAGATTCCCCTTAACTACCTTTTTTTTTTTTTTTTTTCCCCACTTTTGCTGCAAATATCAACTACAAATTGTGTTTAGCTATTGGACTTTCCTTTAAACACTGCATTAATTTCCTTTTCACAGGATTTAGGGCATTTTTCTTTCTCTCAAAACTATTTTCAAGTTAAAAGACTGTGCAGGCAATCTCCCCCCAACATCATTTAATGTCTTTCCCCATTAATACTTGTTATTTTATCATTTCTTAACTAAATGCTTCCCACTGTCCGCACTGGTGACACAAGGTGATGGTTTTATTGTGCTTTTAGATCACTAATTTTTAGGAGGAAAATGGGAAATCTCAGCTTATCTCTGCCTGCAGATACATGGCTATCATAGAGCATGAAATAGTCCTCAGTGAGAGATACATTGATGCTTTCTATACTTTTGTAATACAAGCAAAAAAATACAATTCCTAGGAAGTATTATACATCCCCCAGTGTAAGAGAAAAGACCCATCTTATCAGTGCATGTGTTTGCACATAGATTTATCCAAACAGAGATATACATCACATTGCCCTAGATGGCTGAATGCATTTCCTCATTCATTAAAATGATGTTTACATCTAATGAAATGACTGGCTTTGTAGTGGAAACATTTGGAGGAAGAAAGCGAGTGCTCAGACACATTTTTTCTGTCATGGCATTATTTGCCAGGATGTCCATGGCTTTCAACAGACTGCACTTTTAATTATGTGGGGCATAATTGTGAGAGTCAAACAGCTTATCAGACTGAACCCCGTGGCCTGTTTCTGGGTATTGCCTGCATCACATAGGATAGCACAGCATCTTTGCATGCACGGAGTAGGACTGTCCTATAGTCCTATAGGCTAACACCTGAGCTGAGCTGCTGAAGGACATGCACCCTGTCAGGGCTCTCCTCCACCATGTAACGATCCATGAGGGTAGCAGACCCCAGGATATCACCTCTGCTGCTTTTATTTCTTCCTGCCGAGTCCTGTGTGTATTTTCCAATGACAAGTCAAGAGGTACGTGGGGATATTTCTAGGTACAAAATATATTCATTTTCATACTTATAAATATGGATGTGGCTATGTTTTATATATATGTATACAGACAATAAAATTGAAAATGTCTAGAGCAAATTAATTCGGTTGCATTTGTGGATTTGAAATATCAGCAAAATATCATTTCTAGCAATTATTTTTAGCTACAGGTAAATGACAGAGGACTGGCTGCTTCAGCAGCTTATATCTGTTTATGAATTACAGGAATGCAAAGAATTGACAAAAACAATTCAAAAAAACTTTTGTGGCATAGTGAATCCCAGGACAATCTCCTGCAGAACTGGCCATTATTTCTTCACTCAGACTCCATTCACTCCGATAGACAAATGACAAAAATCAGCCACAATAGATGCAGGAATGTGCAGGATTCTGGTCTGCTCTGTTCTTGCAGGAAGATGAGCTAACAGGGAATTCTCCACCTTGCCTAATAGTTATACAAATTAGGAAATGCCCCAATCTACCACACCAAGCAAGAAAAATAGCCTGATCAAATAGAGATGTTGGTTTTGCTGGAAGGAATGCACTATCTAAAGCTCAAAGTAGGTCATGTGCAGATAACCAATCACTGTGCAAATAGTAACATTGAAGAGATGGAATGTACAAGACCATGGCTGCAGCCTGAGAAATTGTATTCAGTGATTTTCCAATGGATGCATCCCAGCCTCATGATACAGCAGCTCTCATTCCAAAGAATGTTCCAAGAAGTTCGGCCAGAAGCAATACTTCACCAGTATTTCTAGCTCTCCTTGAAGAAAGGACAAGTTTGGCCATTATCCTATACTTCTGCAGTGCAAAGATGGGCACTGAATTCTCTTGGTAGCTTTCAGCTCAAGGCACATAAGTCTACCTGGGAGGACTTCAGGTAAATTGAGAGTATCAGAATACTGATATGCAGAGGTGCAAACACAAAATGGTCACCCAGCAAGGTCCATCATGCAATTTCCCAGAAACTTTTTTCTAGATTTTAAACTGGGAGGAAGTCTTACACATCCTTGACATGATTTTTATTGCAGTACAATTTTTGGTGGTTTCTCTTTTGTGTGTTTTTTTTTTTTTTTCCCCTTGCTTTAACCATTAATGAATACTGAAAGTAAATATTTGTAGGAACAGGAAGGTCTCCAGACCTATAGAGAAGCTGAAGTGGCTGCCTTTAGCAGGTAATTTCTGAAGCCCATACAAAAGTTTTATCTTTGCTGGGAAAGCTGTTGAAAGAAAATATGAGAGTTTTAGCTTTCATTAGAAATGTGGGACTGGTCCCCACAATAGGAAGTTCTGCTATCAGGCTCAGGAACACAGTCACAAAGCCACTTGGACAAGCACATGTTATTAAAAACTGCTTTAAAATTCCTCTTACAATTGGACTGCATTCATAGCTCTGCAGAAAAGCTAAAAGGTGGAAGTTGGTGGGAGGGTAAAATGTACAGACTCATCAGAAGGAAACTTTCTGCTGCACAATTGGAGGTCATGATGTCAAATATCCATGGTTCACCTCACTTTGACATGTAATGGCAATACTACCCACATTATCTCCTGCATATAGGGTCTGGACGAGAAATTACTTAAATATATATCAAAGAAATTATTAATGTGATAAACACATTAAGAAAGCAAGGATCATCCTGTGTTTTAAGTCCCTTGCATGCCTGGTGTCTTGTCATTAAGTGTCAAAGCCATCGGTATGACACAAAATCTCCTGTGAAGTGCTGGGCACTCTTGAAGATGTCCACGATGGGCACTCTTTGAAGACGTCCAGAGCAAAAAGGACAGGAACAACACAATCAAATAAACACGTCATTCAAATTTCTACACTCACATATTTTCCTAGCAGAGGGAAATTATACACAGACACACACACACACACATATATATACACTAATGTATACATGTGTACTGAAAGTCCAAACCCCACACACTAAGTGGAAGAATCCGTGTAGCAAGGCATCAGGTCTTTAATCAATAGCATTGACTGGCTTTTTAGCCACCAAACCATAAAGAAATTCCTTCAAGGAGCTCTAGAACTTAAGCAGAGAGGTTAACATGGGCTAATGTGTGTTCGGATTTGTTCACTGAAGGCATTCTTGATTTACAAAGGAGGAGCTATTATTGGGAAGATCACACCCCACAGTCATTGTTCTTTGAGTTAAAGTCTCAGAGAGGAGGGAAGAGGTTTTTAAGAGAGACACAATAGCCTTTTATAGCAGTAACAGTGCAGCAGCAAGGCTGAGAAGGAGGAAAGAAGATGAAGAAAGGGTGAAATTAGAATAAAACTGTGCTCTTTTTAAATAGCGTTACAAAAATTATGAGAAAGGAATATCTATATCACAGGCAAATCAGGTCACTCAGCTTAGTTCTTACTGTTGATCATAAGCACAAAATAATTTATTGAAGGAGTCTGTCTTTAATCTTATGATTAAATAAATACACTGAGGTACATACGAATATGTTCATGCATCTCTATACATATATTGGGAGAACAACAGAAGACACTTTAATTGTCTGTTTCTAGCAAAGGGAGAGAGGAAAAGAATGGGAAAAGGAACTTGCCTCACGTGCAACTTCCAATCCTTAATTGTAGTACACAGATTAATAGGGAGACGGACAGACAGGTGGGCAGGAGGACACAGATAAAAGGGCACGAATGTTCAAAGGAAACATAATTACCTTCTATTCCCTTGCTCTATGGAAAATAGTTCAGAGTTTCAATACTGACAGAAGCTAAAAATTGAACCATAGAAAAATGTTCTTCACTAGAGGCTGCAAAAGAGCCTCAGCAACAGACAGAGAAAAGTTGTTCTGAATTCCTTCAGGCAGGTTGGAAGGCAGCTCTGACTTGAATAACACAAGGCCTTTGAGGCATACAGATGCCCTCCTTTCTGAAAAGTTTTTTCTTGGAAAGCAAACTTCCTCCTCCTAACTCATGCTTGGCAGAGAGAACTGAAGTCCAAGCTTGCTGTGCAAATTATTTCATTCCAGTACTGGTGGACACAGCTCAATAAAAGTTAATAGCCTCTTTCCTGCTTATAGCTTTTTATAACTAGCACAGATAATTATCCAATCTGTCCCTTTCCATAGAGTCTTCCTCATTCCCTCTTTCAATTAATCTTAGTCTCTCTTTCCCACCCATCCTAGCTATTTTTCTCTTCGAACTCCACTTGGAAAAGTAGCATTTATTTCTTTCCCAATTCTGCGTCCTTGTGATAGAAAAGATTCAAGCTAACCTGGAAGTGAACAGATTACAGACTTCCATCACTACAGAGTAATATGTGGTATGATAATAATAATAGCCCCTATGGAGCAGGAAATAGCTCTTTCTCCATGTTTAAACAATACCCAGCAAGATGAAATCTTGGCCAAACCTTTGGACATATGCATACTTAGAAGTAAAACTAAGATAATTTTGAAAACTTCCTTGATTGGGTTGGAGGATCCAAGGCTGGAAGGATGCACACTGCTGGCAGGGCCCTACTGGCCCTGTATATGTTCACTCTGCTCCTCCTTTGCTCAGCTCTGAGTTTATCCTGCTGGTTTTCTATGAACAGTGACAACTTCTTTAAGTCAGTGTTAGCTGGTCTTCTCTATCATCCTCTTCAGCCATGTCCATATTTTCTTTAGAGCAATAATTAAAACAACATATTCACCAGCTGGGTTATTTTTTTTCCCCTAGATTTAATCTGTTCAGGCTCTGATTTACATATTAAAAGCACTAATTAGCCCCTCAGAGTGTCTGAGCACGGATAGTGCAATAACTGGTCATGTAGTCACTAGAGACCACTCCCCAGTGCTTTTGGTAAGATCTCATCTATGCAGCCTCAGTCTCTGGATGGCAGGAATGGCCATGTGTACAGGGTTGTCTGCTTTGTTTCTTAGCATTGAGGGACTGTAGTGCTGGATTGCTTCATTCTTGCATTTTTTCTTCTCTTTGAAGTGTCGTGTTTGATCTGTCTGCTTGTCTGTCAGGTTTTCCCCCTCCCCCATTCCCCACAGGGTCACGTGGGGGAGCCTGCAAGAGGAAGGGCTGCCTTTGGCCAATGCTGCCGCAGAAAATTCCAATCCAATCAAAGGTACCATGGCCTTTTCTCATAGCTTTGATGCAGCATTCAAATAAACAAGAACTGTGCACTCAAAATAAATAAATAAATAAAATCCAATAACCCTCTGAGCCATTCTTCTGGCTAAGGATATTCGAAGGAATTGTTTAATTTTCTTTGCATGTTTAGAAGTCACCTACAAAATGGCTTGTCAGTTCAGAAACAATGCTGAGTAGCCCCAGGTTAGAAGCCAAAGTCTGAATCCTGATTGAGCTTCTTTCCAGAACTGCCAGAAGCTGCAAAGCTCCTGGACTAAAAAGAAAAGCTCTCTAAACCCAGCTAACTTCATGGAAACATGGAAAGCAAGACACATACTCCTTCCCAGCGGTCACTAGGAGATGAAGTTCTCTCCATTGCTCCATTCGTGCATCTTAAATAATCTTGCAAGAATATTCTAACTCCATCATAGGATAGGCAGATAGCTTTCTGTGTGGGAGCTCATTTTGGATGTCAGTTTGAATAATCAACAATACTAGGAAAAAGATTAGTGAGCAATGTTCTAATTACTCTGTTTGCTATCTGCCCAAGAAAAACTAGATTTAATGTGATTAGCCCCTAAAACACTTAGGTCCATGACTGTACTCGTGAGCTCTGTCGTAATGTAAGTGTTCAACAACATCATTATTACAAGCCATGGAAACACAGTATGTAGTTCATAAAACAAGTCTGAGCAGAAGAGAGGAGGAAAAATGAGAATTTTGTGAAGTTATTGTCCTGAGTGAAACTTAGTGTTGTGATTCAAATAATAATTTTTGGTGCAATTATTTTTTATTGCCTGGAGGAGCCCTAAAGCCTATGAGAAGTTGCAATACCATAGAGAAAAAAGGCAGATGGCATATACTTAAGCACTAGAGGGTTTGGCCAAAAACCAAGGGGAAATTGTCTTGGCTCTGACACCATCTTTGCTAGCTATTTTCTTCATAACAACATTACACTTTTCCAAGAGTCCGGTTTCAGAATAGTTTTTTTTTTAAAAAGCTTAAACTCTAGAGCAACAAGGAGACAAAGAAGACAGCTCAGGAGACTCTAAAATTATTGCTTCTGTAGCAAAATGGTTGATTTCTATTCAAATTAAAAAGAGGTAATCATGTGGGATGTAAGTCTTTTGACACAACTCTACATATGACCCTCTGCACCCAACAGAAGCCATTATCACCGACATATTTAAAAGCTTTATGCAAAGCGAATAAGTCTACAAAATCCATTTGATTTAAACTAAAGGCTCCCTAAGGCTATCAGAATGGTCCCTCTGCCTACCGAGGGAACCGCTTGACTAATGCTGGCTCTTGTGAGATGCCTCTCCAACCTTTAAATGGGTTGGAAATGCTCAGCAGACATACTATTCTGATTAGCAGCTTTACGATTATAGCAGAGGCTTGACTCTGCAACTGTCCTCATCCAGGGTACATCTTAATGACTTCAGAAAGTCACATCCCACAAAGAGGAAGAGAATGACTGCGTTTAAGAACCCTTCCTTCAAGAAGGGGACAAATTTTGCCTTGAATACATGAGAGCTGATAAAGGTTTTCCAAGAAAAAAAAATATATATATTTGTAGAGCAAAATCTCAGAGACCTCCTCACCTAATTAAACACTTCTCACTGAAGTTTCCTCTTGGAATATGTATCTCAGTATGTGTTTTTCAACTCCTGTGATAATCTAACAGGTAATTTTTCCCAAAACTTTCTAATAAATCAAGCCATATGTTTTGCTTGATACAAGTTCAACAGATTTAAAAGATCTGGCATATTGTAACCAGTATTTACCACTAACCAGAGAATAGCAAAAACGTGGAGTTTTGTATGTACATTCAGAGTGATCTGCTAGAGAAGAGGTTGGAGGGCATCATCACCATATAGCCAATGTTATAAGCCGGCATAAAAACTCCAGGAAATGAAATTTTTCTTCCCTGCCATATCAGCCTTAGAAGCAAACTGTCTCATGCTTCCTCCTTCTCCTCTTTCTTGTGTCCTGTATCATTTTCAGTTTTCAAAAAAGATACCTCCTCCATTCCAACCCCACTCAAATTACTTCTCCACTTCAGTACTGCTCTTTAAATTTCTCTGCTGCCACTACCGAAGTCTTCTATTCTTCCATCTGACTTCCCAAATAAATCATATCTGATCTTTCTCTTGTCTGTATTTAAAGTCTCTGAAATCTCAGTGCCATTTCCAGTGTCAAGTTACCTTAGACATTCTTAAAATTTAGTGAGTATTAATGCCCATTGTTTTTTCATGATCTTCATAAAAAACAGTATTTGGGAGATGACGAACAACAGAGAAATATGTTCTTTTGCTCACTGTAAACATGTAGAGGCAAGCTCTCCTTGCATGCTGCGGCAGCAAGTCTTTCTTTTTGGCACAGTGTTATCTGTAAGCATGTTAGGAGAGTGTAACTTTGGGAGGGGAGTGGATGAGGACTCTATAAAAACTTCTGTGGTGACTAATACAGAAGTAGCATTCTTCAAGTTTCACTTTATGGCCACTTCATCACTTTCCTGAGAGTGGCAAAGCAAAACTCAGTTGCCACTGGTAAAACCACACAAATTCATGAAGGCTTGAAATTCCAGAGTCAGGTCCAAGAGGAACCTTTTTCTTTTTCAACATGATAACACAAGATCCCATACGAATTTGAAGACCTTGGAGCACACTGCCAATCCTGGTTGGACCGCCATACCACACCCATGATATAGCCTGGATTAGGCACCTTCTGACTTCCTTCTATTTGGGCTGATGAAAGATGGACTGTATGGGCAACATTTTCCTAGCAATTATACCATCATAGCAGCTGTGAAACTGTGGGTCACCCCCACTGGTGCAGATTTTTCACATGAGCAGCATGCAGGCTCTTGTTCATCACTGGAGAAAATGCAGAGCTAATGATGGTGACTATGCTGAAAAGCAGTTTTGTAGCTGGGAATCTGCTCTATCAAACAATGTTATTATACTCTTTGTATCTGTTGTACTTTCCATGGAAATAATTAGGAGGCGTTACTTTTGGAGCCATCCATGTAATTAGTTTTAAATAAAACTCAGGCTCAACCACTGCCACTGCTAATTGCTAGTTAAGACAAAGCCTTTTGCAAATGATCAGTGCATGTATCCTTTCCCTCTGTGCTCTGTAGTCTCATTTGAAGGCCCTCAGTCTGGACTGTGCCCATCAGTGAGTAGCACTTACCAAGCAGGCCAAAGTCCACAGTGCCACATTTTGGTAGCAGAAAGATGTTGCTGAAAATAATTGGGTCTGGCAGCACTCGATTGGTTTCCAAAACCAGTCCATAAGTTCCAAAGCTCACATAGTGTTTGGTTGATCTGTAAAGCAGCCACATGCCTAGATACTGTGCCCAATTAATCTGGAATGAGTTTGATTTAACAATGTATATTCGCAAAAAAGCTGCTTCCCTTAGAGGAAAAAGAAAAAAAAACATATCTTAAAGTCTTTTGTTTCATCCCAGTTACACCTTTTTACCTTTCTCTCATTAGCTGTGTGTCTGCCAGTGCCCACAGGTATTCCTGAGGGATGTGGCAGGAGACAACAGTACAACTGGCTTCCTGACAAGGGAGAGGTGGCCTGCCAACTGCTACCCATTGACTGGAGCGTGTGCTTGGCTCTGGGAGGCAAACACTACTGCAATATGCTCTCCCTTGAGAAATCCATCCTCAGAAATCATGACTAGTGCTGAAACGTTCCCAGATCTCACTGCATTTTTGAAGTACGAAAGTTGAGCATCAGGGGAACCAGTTAAAGAATCTGCATTTGAACTGCTGGAAACAGTAACACTGTTCTTCCTCCTAGCACCATTTCTGCAGGGTTTTTTTTCAGTTGTTTTTCTCTCATCACTCCCATCACCAGTAAAAGCACACACGAGGCAAATCCAGGCTCCGGATTCCTTCTGTCTTTTGCCCTGATTTAAGACATTCTCTCCTCAGAGGAATGAAGATTCTCCATTCAAACAAATCTGCAGCCATGCAGCAATGCAACAGTTTGCTGTCATGTTGCTGGTGTCTTCCTTCCTTTAGTTTCATAGTCATCTGTAAACTAGTTCTTTTAACATTACACATTCACACAGATTCACAATGTGCAAAAAGGCACATCCTTTCTACTAGGAAAACAGAATGTATACTGTGAGAGCTGTCTGATGTAACACCAGCCTAACACCACTGAAAGCAGAGAAATCAAGCTACTCACTAATTTCAAGCATGTCCCTGAGAGCAGAGTATGGTTACAGGCATCCCTAATATCTTCCAACATAGGAAAAGAGAATTTCCCTACATAAATGGGGTTGTTGACCACCTGCACACCAATTTTGAAAGCATTTTGCATGTCAAATATACAATCTTTTAGCGACAGAGATGCTCAGGTTTCTCCAAAGCCCTCTAGTAGACTGTGACTTCAAGAATAAAATGGGAGAAACTCATCCTAAGTTCAGTTCAGTTTTTCCCCAGTCTAATTCACCTTGTGCAGTTAGCTATAAGTATTGGTCAGAAATGCAGAAATATCACATTACTTACGTCTAAACAAGTTAAATGACTTAATGAGCTCTGCCTCGTGGGATACCAGCAACTTTAACCCCCCCATGCAAAATATTTTTTCCTGCTAGTTTGGGAGGAAGGAAGCTGGATTTAAATACAGTTCCCTAAGTTCAATCAGCATCAGCTTTTGAGCAGTGACTAACTCTTCCCATTTTACCCCAGAAGACTTTTAGATTGTCTACTTCCAAATCCTACAAACACTGAACAGCCCCACAGTTTCCTTCCAGCAGATGAAGTCTGGAGCAGGAAGTTTGCTTTCATCTTTTGGCTTACACCACAGCCAAAACAGACAGTATGGAGCGCACACCACCTCCAGGCACCAGTCTCTGAAATGTGAGACTGGAGCAGAAAAGGATTGGCTTCTGCATGATTTCCAGACTGAATTTTCCTTATGGGGAAGGAGGACAACAGTGCTGGCACAGAGTTATCCTCTTGGAGCATTTTACCCTTTCTCAAAGCCCTCCCCAAACCACGCATGAACCAGCCCTCCAGGACAGCTCACATTTCTGACCAGATTGTGCACAAGGTTCCAGCAGCCGCCTGGAAAGTCACTCCAGCAATTAAGTGTTGGTGGATTTTTTTTTTTTTAATACGAAGGATATGGCCCACTGTGCGGGGTATTGCAGCCACCCTCCCTGTCAGGCCGTTTCACAGTAGTATTGTGGCGCCATGGAGAGGAGCTAATTGGATTTGTTGTCACCTCCCGAAGCTGCCAGGAGCTCACGTCTGCTCTGGTTACAGATGAAGACATCACGGTGACAGGCTTAGAGATGGCTCAGCTGGCATCCTAGGGCCACTAATAGAGCCATGTTGATTTAATGTCCGAGTGGAGAGGTGCAGACAAGCTGTTCAAGTTTTCTATTCCAAACAAAGCAGAGATCTGTTATCAGTTGTCTGTGGATCAGTAAATAAACTTCCATGTGGCTCTCACAGCACCTAACCATTGCTACAGAAGAATGACAAAGTATTTTAACATTGAGATGGTACTTTTAAATGAGAGCACTGTCTCTATGGTTTATATTGCCCTCAGGGAAATCAGTTAATTCCTTCATACATAAATTTTACTTAACTATGTAATTATGGATGAATCCTATTAGTCTTTAAATTGCTCACTAGTTAAAAGGTGTGTGTGTGTGTGTGTTTCCTACATCCTCTTTTTTTTTTTTTTTTTTTTTAGTGAAAAGTACAGATCATCTGCACTTATGAAGATTAAAAGCCTATTTGGGGATTTTTGTTTGTTTGTTTTCTGTATTTCTTTTAACTTTAAAGTATAGAAATTAAGACTGGAGCATGATTCTGTGCCTCTTTTGCATTGTACTCTTTACTCAGAGCACAAAACTGGGCTTAGGTGGGCTTTTCTGCATTCCCAGTGTGTCACCATCAGCACTCACAGCCTGGCCCCTTGCTTGCATTCACGTGTTATCACCCACCTCTGCCTCATGCTCCACATTAAGTGACTACTCATGCCAGCATGATGAGTGTAAGAATAATAGCTCAGACAGGACAGAGTTCTTTGATACATGTTTTCACAGCTCTGAGTCACTTTTTTAAGGTCTCAGCATCCAAAGCCACATTAGATTTACTTTCAGCAGCACTTAGGTCCCTCTAGCACACTTCAGGCTTGAGTTCTTCAGAGCACCAGAAGTCCTGCTGTTACCAAAGGCACATTTGCAGCCAGAGTTTCAAAGCAGCTTAGCATCATCCTAGTGCAAAACTGATGATTCAATAGAAATGGAGCATTCTGCATAGATTGAACAAGCCTAGATCTACAGACATTCATGAAATGGGCATAAGGTTGTTGACATCTCTGGTACTTCTACTGGTCCTATTCTTTAGGAAATCTTTAGGAAAATTTGGTCACATCCTCAATCTCTCATAGGCAAGAGCATAGCCAGGAGTGCTACCAAGCACTCCAAGCACTGAGGCCCTGCCTATTACCATCAGCACCTCCTGCCAAGGAAAGGCCACATCAATGACTCAGCAGTTCTTCTGCTACCTTTGGATCAGAGGATAATTCAGGCTGTCAGAAACCTCAGGAGAGCTCTAGCCCAGGCAAGGTCAGCAATGAGTCCAAACCAGCTCAGGGCTTTCTTCAGCTGGATCTTGGATAAAGCAGAACCTGCAAAGCCAGCCTGTTGCACTGCTTCACCATCTTCATGATCAAAAAGCTTTTCCTTCTGAAGGTCATCTTCGTGCCTTTTTGCTCATCATCCATTTTACCTGCACTCTATCTTGAATCCTGCAGCCTGTATTCAAGTTTCTTGAATACATTTCTGGCAAGTTCTTGACTCTGTCAGTTTCATGAGATGGCTGTGTTCTGTTTGTCCATCTCTAGCTCTGAGGCCAGCCTGGTGGGAGCACAGCATTGTCCCTGAATGACTCAGGTAGGAGAACTGCTTGTGCATGGCTTGGGTGCAGTAGCTGGGGGAGGGGGCTATCTCCTTTCTTTTTCTGGCTCACCCTGCCTACTTGGTGGCCTGGGCAGCTCCATGGAGAAAGGGAAGAGGGAGGAAGGATGGCATCAAAGGAAGAAAGATGCTCAGACAACAAAATGGCTTTCCTGCAGTTAGTCAGTTATGTCCACAACTAACCAAGGTCACAAGGGGCCTGGACAGATTGAGGGTAGAAATGTAGGGTTGAAGGTAGACATGTCTCAGTCCTTCATCAGCCCAGCAGTAAAGTCAGAAATTCAAGTATTGATGTGCCATACTTCTGTCCAAATCACTGAAATCCACCTCTTCTCCACAGAGCTAATTCTGTACTTATTGTCCTCATCTGAAGAGTGGATCAGGTTTCTGTACTCTACACAGTTCTATTTAAGGAAAAAAAACCAAGAAAAAAAAAAGCCTCATAAAAAATATCCAGAAAAATGAGATGCAGTGAATATGCCCTCTTCTCTCCTTCTGGGGGCTTTCTGGGCCTCTCTGCTATGTCCATGAAGGCAGGCCTCATTGAGAATCAGAAGTGTCAGGGCTTCATCACTGATGGCTCTTAACAGCACTCATGTCCAGACACACATTTCCATCCAGAGGAAAGCCAAAGTGTTTGTCAGTTAATGAGGTTTCATGTTAATCTTGACCGATTTGGTTCCACTGCACAGCAGCACCACATGTAGTTAGTTACTACACCACCAAGTGGGACCCCCTAGTCCCTGTCCCAGCGCTGGTAGCCCAAAGATCTTGGGCCTCCTCACTCTTGTAAAGTGAGGGTGGGGGCACAGACAGCTGGGAGATTACTTCTCTGATAGACACAAGGATATCATGGAGGAAGAAGCTGATCTGGTTCTAAAAATTTACAGCTTGCCCTAAAAACACAGTGGTACCCTGTCTGTTGTACTCCGAGATGCGGGTAGAGGCTCTGTGCTCCACCCCACACTGTATTAAACAAAATCTTTGATGAGCTGCTTGAGACATCAAGACGGGAGCCATTTTGAGAATGGCCCAGGGGCACAAGCAGCCATGGATTTTGGTGGCTTCCAACACTTTTCTCAGGAATGTAGATCAGGATTTTCTGTGGTACAAACCAGATGGACACTAGAAGTTGGAAGGTGAGGTGAGACAAGCTTATACCAAATTCTTCTGACCCAGCAGTGGAACTGCTGCCTGAAAAGCTATGAAGAGTCATCCTCTACTACAAACTGAGCTCTCACACCCCCAGTCTGCCTTTTTCAGATGCATTATAGGCAACTTTTTCTTGGTAGGCAATAGGTTTTCATCCTTAACAAGATTTTCTGGTGGAGCAGAAACTGTACTTGGAGAAAGGGTCAAAAAAGAAAAATTTCCAGTGCATTTTTTTCTAATGGGAAACTTCCTCTCTGGTTACCATCGTCTATAATCTCCTCTGAAGGTTACAGTCTGGACAACCTGGACAGATTTTCCTTCTCTCTATGCTCCATTTCTAGCTCTTTCTGTAATCTTCCCAAAACTGTTAGGGCAAACGATTCCAAATGATTCCAGATTTATCTACGTTCCCTCATATTAAATGAGCTAATTTGTGTGCTGTGGAGTCACTGAGTGGACTAAATAAAGCCACCCAGCTGGAAATACAGTGCAGTACTCCAGATTTTTTCAGGCTATTTCTTCTGAAAAAGAATTCAGAAGGATTTGGACTGAGATTTGGATTAACAGAATTAAGATAATTCTGACTCCCAAGGACTGGCTAGGATGCCCACCTTCTCTTCAAGTATAAATTATTAGATTGTTAGGAGGAAAACAAGAATACTATGAATCTAAATGTAGTACGAAGGGGGAAGGGACAGCAGATAAGACCAGTTAAATTGTTATTTTATCTTCTAACTCCTGTTCTCTACAACTCTAGACTGAACTGAGAAAACCTTTAGCAGTATAAACTCTAAGATTGTTTTTGACTCCACAATAGTCAATAAGCAGCAGACTTACCATGTCCATCCAATCCCTCACTATAGAGCACAATTTTCTCTCCCCTTGCATGGGCAGGGATACATCCTGCTAGATCAGACCACAGTGAGCTGAGGCCTGATCCCAGAAATAGGCAAGTATATTTTATATTTTTCCTCCTGAATGTTTACTCTACAGCCAGAAGCAACAATGAAACTGCTTCTCATAAATAAAAATGAGTTTCACTTTCTCCACCCCCAAATGCTTTTTCCTCAGATTTAGCAATTAATCCAGCGTTCCCTTGGATAAGTTCCCAGTCGGTCCACTAGACACTGGCTTATCCCTATCAGCTGCCTCTCCAGACAAGGTGCAGCTATATGCTGACGTAAATGTAATAACCTAAAGTTTGCTACAGTGATCACTGTGTGCACAAAGCAGGCTAGTGCAGCTGATTAAAATGCATTGCTCAGCATAAGTGATCATTTCCTAAAGTCTTGAATTACAACAACTTGTAATATGAGAAACGTGGAAAGGAATCCAAGCAAGGTCTAAAAAAGCAGTGGCAGAACATGGTATTATCTGCCCCAATACATTGCCCAGCTATTGGTGGATGAGAGTTTTTTTCTGTTTTTCTATTGGTGATTTTTTTTTCCCCCAACTGTTCAGATAACTGACTTTTAATTTTAAATGCATATAATACACCTATCTGAGAAATGAAGTCACTAATGCCAATGAAGATCTGCAACATTCAGACAAGGAAAATTAGCATGATATGTTAACATAGCGTAGATGGAACACCATATGCAATGAGGACAAAGTTACTGGTATGCTGAACTTAATTAACTAACCTGTTGGTTAGTAGGAGAACACAGCAAAAAGCTCTGTTCTTATGAGTACTCCCATCAGATGTCTGTGCTAAAGACAACGTCTGGGCATCACAGAGAAGCCAGCCACAGAATCTTTCTTGTGATGGGTGGGAATTAGCAGCTCCTGAATGGGAAGGATGCTCTTGCTAAACACCAAGGACTGCACAGTTCTCCAGCATGCTCCTGCCTTCTGCAGAGATGTGACTGGGTCACAGCCTGAGGGAGTGTCATGGCACCAGCCAATTTGAGCTCAGATTCTCTGTTGACAGTAGTAATCTTTAGATCATCGAGAAACTAGGCTCACATTCTTCATCTTTGACAGCATTAAATCTGAGAGGAGCTATCAGCTCTTCAGAACCAGCAACCCCAAAGAGTCACCTATGCTATTCTTATTACAGACCACTTTCCAGCTAAGTTCATTCACAACATTTCATAGTCAAGATCTTTATGCCAGCAGTTGTGTTCTCACCTCCCAGCCAGAGGCTCCTAGGTACAATCTCTTTAGACATCACCTCACACCCAGCTCTGATGCAGCAGTGTTAGAGAAGCATTGCGCTCACCTGCACAAGGACAACTTGAAGCACATTAAACCTCTCAATGTCAGAAATATTAGCCATTTCACTCTGGAAAACGACAGCTATCTCCAACATCTGCTGCTCTGCAGGCACTTCAGCAGTGTTGGGTAGAAGGACACAGCGAGGCTCTCTGTAGATAGGAGACACTCATCCACAAGCAGCTCCAGCTGCTTTAAATTTCCTTCATTTCTCACTTCTAACTTAATGGATGAAGAGGAAGCTGAAAAAAAGCAGGGTTAAGCCTCACTTTCTCTCCCTACTGACCAGGCGTTCACAGCGGCAACAGTGCTTGAAGCCCAAGGTTGATATCAAGGTTTGTTAAGAAAGCCCAAAGGAACTGCTTAAATCAGTGCTGAAATCCCCAGCCAGTCTGTGAGGCTGACCTTGATGTGCAGGGTTTAAGCTAAAATCCTTTCACTCAGTACACAGCCTTCATCTCCACTTCAATGCAACTATGACAGTGTGATATCAGTAATATCTGTACTATGATTCTCTTCATAGTTATTCTGGTTATATGGTTATATGTGTATGGATATGCATGTATACATGTAATAGCTCCATCTTATCCCAGTGTATTTTTGAAATGCAAAATGCCATGGCTACGTGAGGCACAAAAAGATCAGAATTCACACACACACAATAAGAATTAATATGCAGTTAACATTTGTATCTGTAACTACAGCCATTTAGTAGTAGCAACCCACTTAGATATCCCCAGCATCACACAATTTTATAAGATCTAACACCAGCCACATCAGTAAAGACTCCCAGCAATCTCATTTATATCAACTTTTCTTTTAGTATCTCTCTCAATCCTCCCTTGCATCCTCAAATTACCTTGCATCATGCTATTTGGATGCTTTTGGTTGCCCTCTGCAATGCTGTAATGTCTAGAGCAATCTCTAAAAGCCTTTGTTTGCACAACTTAAAAAGTCTTTTGCAAAAGGCGTTCTTGTGCTTTCCGTCTTCAGTGGGCTTCCCTCAGCTCAAGGAAGTAGGCTTGCTTTCAGTAGTACGTATATTCCTGGCAAAGCTCTGTTTTCTGTGCTTTGCTGAACTCCTGAACACAGATGTCCCATTTGTGTTTCATTAGTACATCAGGCTCTCTGAGGCTTTCGACCTCTGCACTAAGCAATAATTACCTGGCGCAGCCCCATTCCCTCGCCAGCTGGCCTGGGAGCTGCTCTGCTCAGACCAGGGCTCTCTCTGCTGTCAGCCCTTTCCAGTCAACTGGACAGCTCAATCAGCAGAAAATATCAAATATGGTTGGTGCTTGAGCTCAGCCAGCGTTATTTCTGCTTGATCTGCCAATGCCTCTCTAAAGAAAGATTATGCTTCCCAGAGTCTAGACAGAAGAGTTAAGATATCTTGCAGGGTTAGTTGAATTTTGCAGGCTGTTTGGACTGATCGTGTCCCTCCTTGACTCCAAGAAATGTTGTAGACACTTTGCTCTCTCAGACCCAATGACTACTTAATTATTTGTACAAAGTGGAACAGCTCCGATGAGAATGAGAGTGAGTGACTGAGGCTGACAGCAGTCCCAGGCTGAAGGTGAATGCCTGGGATGTAAGCAGGCAGTTTGCCCCTGATTGTTCCATATTTATCTCTCCTCCCACACATGCATACAGGGTGGTGGGAACAAATTTGCTTTTACAGATTTCAAGAAAGGTGCAGATTTGTCTCAGTGCAGAAATTAAAACCTTGGAGCTTCTCCCAGGCAAGCATTGCTTACTGCACCAGAAACCACGTACTGCAGCGCAGGGAAGCCTTATACCCAAGCCAGAGCACCTCCAGCCTCTCTGCCACAGTTACAACAGTGCGGTGGCACTTGCTTTAGGAATTCTCCCACTTAATATAATAGAAAACACTGTTAACAATCAATTTATTTTTTTTAAAGTCATCTTGCTTCTCAAACAGGATGATGCAGATGAGCTAGAGACAGGAGCAGATGAAATGATGGACTGATATCCCAGGTAAATCTACATTCATTCCCAATATATCTTTTCAGCATGTGTTAGTATCATATTATCATTAAGGTTGGAAAACACATCTAAGATCATATAGTCCAACTCCAACCCATCCCCACTATGACCTCTAACTCATATCCCTCGGTGCCACATCTACATTCTTTCTGAAATCTCCAGGGATGGTGACTCCACCTCCCTGGGCAATCTTTGTCTCACCACTCTTTTGGAGAATATGTATTTTCTGTTATCCAACCTGAACCTCCCCTGATTTGGAGAATATGAGATGAGTGGCATCCAAAGACAGAAGATGAGACATAGGTGAAATGGAAAAAAGTAAGCAAACACAAAATGCTGGCTGACAATTGATCTGCAAAGAGGACAATCAAGAACATCTCACATTCACCTAAAGGAATAATGGTGCATCCTAACATCCACAACAGCAGCACTGCAAAAAAGATTTGCGGGAAGCTGAAGAGTAAAGGGGAATTCTTGTGTGTTTCACTCAGCAGCTTCACTGCAGTCTGTAGGAGCAAAGGGAGATTCTATTGGCTTAAAGATAAGCCTGTTAGTTGCTAAAAGAAGGCAAAAGCCACAGCACAGGATGATAATCCAACAAGAGAGACATAATGGAGACAGTTTGGTTTCTTGAACTCCTACGGCCCTTCTGCAGAGTGTACTGTTTTGAAGAAGTAATGCAACAGACTCTGAAGGAGATTTTACTTGAAATAAAGGAATAGAAACTTTCATTTTGCTCAAAGTCCTGTAGGGTATTAAAAAAAGAGTCCTCCAGTATTAAAAAAAAAATGGGGACATTCTGAAACAAAAGATATATCCTTTCTTTTCAGGAATACATGATCACTACATGTCTATTCTCAAAAGAGGAAAGAGAAATAAACCAGAGGAACAAGAAGGTAGCGTGAGTAATGGATAATTTGATCTAGTGGGCATAATTGCAAAATGGTAGGGTGAGATTTATAATTGAAATACTGATATTGATGAGTTCAATCTGTACAGAATAAGAACAACAATAATATTTAGCAATGATGCAGCACTTTTTGTCTTTAGAGCTCATTAACTAATTAATCTTCACAACACCCCAGAGAGGCAGGTAAGTATTATTATTATTAGCCCTTCAGAAAGATAATCCAGGATAGAAGCAGGGAAAGGTGGAATTCAGAGCCAGAAGAGACTTTGTAATACGGAGGAAGGGGGAAAAATAACTCCATTGTTCAGGCACAGCAAGGGGTAATTCTATTACCAGAGGAAGACAGCCTAGCACAAAAAATGTTCATATAGGAGACCCGTCCTTTCTTCCATACCAGAGTAAAAGGGAGAAAAAAAGAGACAGAAACTCAAACAGCGGAGTAAAAAATTTAAAGAAAAATAAAGCTAGTCAAAAAGCAGCAGAATGAGTTAATGCAAGCCAGGAACGGCAAAAGGCAACAAGATGGAACTCAGCGCCAGAGCAATGCTCTTTCATACTAGTAAAGTGAACTACTGGGCTGGCTTTGAATAGAAAAAATATTAAAAAAAACCACCGTGTTTGTAGATGGTGAAGAATTAGCAAAGGTCTTGTTGATAAAGCTAGCGATAAAACACAGGAACTTGGCTGTGCTGAATGGAAGTCTGGCAGCAGGCTCAGATCACAGAAATCCCACATACTGAAATGAGATAATTCTTGACATTTAATTCTCTTATTCTCTCCTCTTAAGTGTGAGAGAAAACAGAAATATTGAAGGGAGAAAATAGGAAGCAGGCATAACAGTCATCTTCTAAAGAAGGTGGGAGCTAATGTGGGCAAGGTTGGGAGGAAGAGCCATGGATCAAACTATTTAAGAGTTGCCTTGCTTTCTTATGTCTTGCACTAAGACACTTTCTGCCTCACTTTTTGCCTCAGATTTTGGAAGTTAAGAAAAATAGTCAGGTTAGTCTGAAGAGGTTAACCATGTTCTCTGCACATCCCTGTGGGTAAGCTGGGACTAGATCCAGGCTAAATATGAAATGTAACTAATGCAAAATACTTTAAGTGCAACTACAGTGCTCTGTATGCCCACAAATTCCGTTATTGTTCTTTAAATGCAGAGATTCTCAGACATACAAATCAGTATTTAAGATCAGCATCACCATTAAGAATAACAAACTGGCAGGGATGTGAGACTGAAAGATGACTTTAAGGATAAGAGGAAATCTGAAGAGATGACTTATTTCTACAAAGCTTACCAGTGTTTAGTCTGGAAATCAAAACAAACTATGTTATTGCTAATGTTTTGCTACCAAAAGAGGAAACAAGGCTGGCCATGCAGAGGGAGGCAGTGGGACAGTGAATCCTCAGAGGAGAGGGAGGAGAGACCTGGGAGGATGCAGATTCTCCTCTACATAGATATCAGAACTAGATTTTTCCACATTTTTATTTTTATACACATTTCCAATTTTAAACTCAGCTAAATTCTTACCATTTCTTTTGGAGAATGTTATTTAGAAACAACAACAACGACGTGTTTTGCTTTCTTTTTTCTCTGCATATATAACCAACTTACAAATATTCTTTCTCACTACTCTTCCTCCTACATGCAGGACTGGTCTAAATAACTTGGGAGAAAGCCAGGCTTTCTCTGGGACACATCCCAGAGAAAAAGGCCCGTTTCGGAGCAAAGGCACACACAATCTCTAGAAGCCTACTGACAAAGGAAAGCCCAGTAATTTTTTCCTTTAGATCTTAGAATTTAGCTCGTGCACTCTTTTAGCTCTCGCAGATTTTTTCAAGGAAAAAGGAAGAAAGAGAGTGTTTCATTATTAAATGTCAGATGAGGAGTTTTTCTTCCTGCATCCCTGTAGATGAGAACCAAAACTAGGGCTATAATTAGAGGTTCACATAAAAGCTGAAGCTTTTTTACATCCTAAATGCAAAGCACCAAAACATACAGAGTGTTTCCTTTCAGTCCCTCACGGTTATATCGGAGACACTACAAACTTCTGTATGTGTCTTGTGCAGCAATACCACAGCTTCCCCTGGATTGGGTCATAGTTCTGATCTTGTTTCTCTAGAGAAAAAGAAATATTTAAAAGAACTTTTAGTACTGTTCCTCGAGATGGGGCAGTAGAGCTCAGAACATCCGTCATGAGGATCCTCGCTGCTAGGGCTGATCTCAGGAGTGTGCATCTCTTTGGTTGGGTGCTGTACTTTGGCACCCAAATGGCATCTTGAAAAGGTTAATGAGAGCCATGCTATAGTTGCACATGCAGAATGGGTAATTTCCACAAAGCACATTACCAAAGGGGAGAAAAAAGGCAAAATACACTATCCTATGTCCATCAGGTACAAACCTCAGTAGGACATGATTTGTTTATTCCTGCACTAAAAAGAGGAAAGAAATTATTCAGCCTTTTTACAGAACATACATGCTTCTTATTACGAGAAAGACTTTTGATTTAATAAACTGTTTCCCATCTGCTGAAGAAATCACTTTTTCTCCTGAAGGGGGTAGGGGTGGATAGGCATTTTCAGTGCTTTTTATTGAGTAAGTCACATCTTCCTAAGCCAGATCTTCCTACCTGATGTTTGGGAAAGAAAGGAAAGAAAAAAAGGGAAAGGGAAAGGGAAGGAGGGAAAGGGAAAGGGAAAGGGAAGGAGGGAAAGGGAAGGAGGGAAAGGGAAGGAGGGA
>JAPSGF010000001.1:43637083-43877379 GCA_035772895.1 Perdix hodgsoniae | reverse complement strand
CCCCCCCCCCCCCCCCCCCCCCCCCCCAAAAAAAAAAAAGAAAGAAAGAAAGAAAGAAAGAAAGAAAGAAATGGTATTCTGTTTGGATTAGCAATCTGAGCGATACTTTTAGAGGCCTGACTCTCCAGTTAAAAAAATGTATGAAAATCTGTACTTTAGTTTTTCGTGTTTCTCACAACATGCTGTTTATTCAACTTCCTTCCATATGCTAGAAGACAAGCTCCTTTCCTTTTCCCTTTCAAAAGTGGAAAACACAACTTAGAGGTAAATCTGTTACTTTCCTGTAAGATACTTTTTTTTCTTTTATCATCAATTCTTTCAACCCACTTCCAAAACAGATTCTAACTAAAATCTGTATTCATGCACAGCATGAATCTGGATCTTCTTTATGGCTCTCGGGGCTACTTCTTCAGTCAGGTAAGCATCTAGAACCTTGCATATAGACATGTTCAAGTGAACAAAAAGATTTCTTTATAACTTTTGTCAATATTCTGCTGATTGCTAGTTGAGTAGCAGATGTGCTATGCTTAATGGTGCATAGACAAGAAGCATTCCCTAATCCCTAAATGAACTTCTTATCTCTAAATATACACAGGATAAGCTATCTAAACTCAATTTAGCAACTATGCTATTAAATCTACCAGAACCAAACAGCAAACAAATATTGCTAAAGCCAAGCACCTGTTAGCAAAAGAAATCAAGAGGCAAACAAAGAATCCCAGCAAAGCAAAACAGCGTTCACTCTAGATCAAACTAAATCAGATATAGTTCTACTTGGGTTAAAATCTATTATCACTGCAACCTAAATCCCACCTCCCTTCCACAGGTGCTTGTGCTTTTTAAATCCTCTGTTGCATCAGTGCCACAGGCTGTCACTTACAATTTGCTGCAGAAAAGTGAGTCGTCACCAGATCAGACTTTTTAACTGCATGCAGAAGCAGATGGATCCATTATGGGACTTCAGAGAAGCACAAAAAAGAAGGTAGTGTCATCTGCTGGTTAGATTATGAAATTGGGAAGGATAGCAGAGGTTCCTTCTGCACAATTCTCTTTGTGACCCTGATGCATACGTAGTCTCACACCGCTGAATATTTCACATGGGAGCTGAGAGAGTTCTCATTCAGAAGCAGGCTCTGAGGGCTGGTCTGGGCCATCAGCTCCCCAGCAACAATCCCACACACCTGTGTTCTGTGTAGAGGATAAAGCAGGGTCCAGGCAGGGAGGGATGGATGATTTCATCTCTTGGCTGACCTTAGCTCAGGTCCTTGAGAGAAACCTTCAGGTCACAGCCACCCCCCAGTATCCTTAGAGCCACCTGTAGCTGACTGTAACCCCTACCCACAGAGGGAGCTGAGCAGCAGACACCCAGCCTCTACACAAGACCTCTTCCAGTTCCCTGGGCCAAACAAACAAACAAGAACTCTTTAATATTTCCACACAAATATCTTCTTCAAGTGGTTTACTACCTGCATAGTGGGATCAAGGAGGGGCAAGCTAGGCCCAGGCCCAGACACAAAGAAGATCCCCAATGTTACAGGCCTGGTGGCTGCCATTGCAGAAGTAGAGAACTCTGCCATTGACCTGAGGGTTCTTTTCTGCTGCACCAATACCCACATTCTATCTTCTTTCTCAAATCCACCTTAATTTAGACCTGTGCTATTGAAAAAGAGCACTGAAAAGCATTTAGCTTTGCAGACATTGGTCTAAGGTGTACCAAATTTCCAAATAAAATTACTGACAACCTTCTCCATCAGAGGAGGAGAGAGATGTTTGTTACATGTTAGGAAGACATTTTTCACTCAGCGGGTGGTGAGGTGTAGCACAGACTGCCCAGAGAAGCTGTGGGTGCCCCATCCCTGGAGACACTGAAGGCCAAGTTAGATGCAGCTCTGAGCAGCCTGATCTGGTGAAGGGCAGCTTAGAGGTCCCCTCCAACCCATGTCACTCTATGATCCATCTGCACATAGAAAAGAATCCCAGCTCAAAGCAAGAGCAAGTCTCCAGGCTGGGATCAGAAAAGAAGATTGAAACCTGCTGCAGAGGTACATTTTTAAGACGTGTTTTGCAGCATCTGCCTGTGCTTTCCTCAGCTTGTGCTTGTGGTATTGTCTTATTACCTTAGGAAAAGTGTCATAAAATCAACGCAATAAAAAAAAAAAAAGGTAAAATATAATTTTAAAAGAAAAGGCCATGCATATGCAAAGTTGATTCAAATGCTTTCAGATTGCACCATAGAAAAGCTGTGGCCTAGTTTTTGAAATACATATTTCACTTTATTTTGCACACAGCTGGGTTTATATTGGCACTCACACTAATATGCAAAATGCAGTATCTTGTATTCATGAATGACTCTTTATAAAATGCCAGGAGGGCACCTGCTTTCCTTTCTTTAAGTCTATACCATGACAAAGAAGAAGCCTGTATTAATGGCCAGCTTCCAGCTCTGACCACAGCCTTGAGGGATTTATGCCAGCTGTACACAGGTTTGGAAGTAAACAACATGCCCCGGTCAAAAGGAGTTTCTTACACTCCACAGAAAGAGACTGCTAATGAGATGCAACATGCTGAAGGAGGGAGTATGCATCCCGTCCATGCTAGCTGTGAATGGAGCTCTTACAAAGAAGGATACATATACTCAAGCGCATCACACACATCTTGGTCCTATCCCCAGAATTAGACCTAATCCAGTGTATTACATACAGTCCACATAGTACTGCTGCAGATGTAACTAGCAGAAATTCTACCCATTCCAAGTGTTTCAATTTTGGGCTTAGTGCAGCTCTCAAAGTGCTAGGCCTAGTAATTAACAGTACCCTGGCAAGTTTTAAGTGGTTGGATTTCTTTAGAAGCTGCACCCTCTCTCTGTGGTCTAGGTAGGAGACTGTCTGTTTAAGCCATTTTTTTTTTTAATCTTAAGAAGTTGCGTTGTCTACCATCCAAGACTGATGGAACTTAGCACAAGATGCAAAACTCATCTCTTATATGGGATTTTCCCCTCAGAAATACAATAACATAAAAAGACATGTAGTGCTGACTAAACACATACTTCTAATAATAAAAATTCTAAATGAGATACACATTTCACAAACATTTGTGTAGATACTTACAACATCAAATAGGAATTTTTAAAATTAGATTGACATGTAGACTCAGTTTTACATGGTTTAAAAAAAAATGAATTAGAAATTCAGCAATTAATGGAAGTTGATGAAAAATGTGTTAGTCTTTCTGCATTCAACTTAACTGTGTTCTGAAAGATTGTTCTAGTATATGCTTTCTGGTTCTGATTCAGATTAACTATTTTTCACAGCTGAACAAGGGCACCACAACCTCACTATGTACTTCTGAAGTAAGCGAGGTATAGTAAGGTCAAGTCAGACTGCATTTAATCAGGACCCTCCTACTTTCTAGGTATTTCTAGCTACAAACTAGGATTTCTACCTACAGTTGTGATGGTTTCCTATCATTACTGTGCTGAGTTTCACATTCCATCTAATCATCAGGCTGCTTTCAAAGTTCTATTGGGAAGATTATTATAGTTGGAAATCCCTTCTCCAGAGTGGTCGTATACAATTTGGAAAAATTTCCAGAGGCAGTCAGCAGCATATACATCAGGTTTGAGTTAACATTCTTATATACTGGAATTCTTCAATCAGTGGGCACTAGGAAGCATCTTCTGTCGTCTGTTCTATGAGAAAGACCTCAAAATTTACTGTCTGCCAAGCATATAACAATTGCCTAAATAAATAAGCTTTCTACTCCACAGCTTTCCTAATGCTACAGCATTGAGGTCACAGCTCTTCACTAAAGAATCAGGAATAACGCTAGAATCAACAGTAAACTATTCCTTTATTGATGGGATACCCATCAATAGACTCTGTTCTCATTTGATTCCCAATCTGTTGATGAGCAGCCTTGGCTTACAGAAGCAACCTAGATACCACAACACAACTTTGCTTTTCAAGCCCTGTCCTACCTCAGACAGGACCCAAATGAGCTGAAGATGGGTTTGCTCGGTACCATATAATAACCCCTCCCACCCCTAGCCTAGCACACTTTTTGTATTCACTGTTTTTAATCACAACCTGCCTCTCAGAAACTAGTTTTAAGCATGCTGATGTGGGAAAGGAAAATGCTGAACACGCTGATCCTGTCCAACAGAAATACAGCTAAACCAGAAGATATGAGGCAAAGACTTAGGTACTTTGAGGAGCCTTTGAGAGAGGCCTGGACAAGAGATGTGGATCACACATTGTGGATAATCATAGCATTACTGGCAAGAATTCAGCATGGCAGACATTACGATAACACTGTCCCACTTAGGTTTTGCCTTTGCTTCCTCAGTACACCACATGAGAAGTAGGTAGAACTATCTTAAAATAACAGGATTATTTAGAAAGCTGTTGAGAAGACTTGATGGGAATGGGATCATCATAGGACACATACTATTCCCTAGTACAAGTATAGACACTTCTGTATTAAATAAATCAATCTAGTAGTGGTTTTCATGATAGTTACCAAGGGCTATACTTCCTCCAGGTTTTATTACACTGTGTTGCACAGGCTAGCCCTTAAAAGGTGGTGAATTTGAGATTCTGCTCTGTGATTAGATTATTTTCTATCAATCAAGGTAGCACTTCAGTGCAATGCTATATGCATGGGAGGAACAATGCACTGTCTTCTGCTACTTTTAAGACTAACATACTTCTCTTTCATCTAAAGTTCAGATATACCACACAAAAATAATTATTAATTTTTTTTACATCAACAGGAAACAAGAAGTAGAAGGTTCTTTTTTTCATTTAATATGCAAACTGAGCTTTAAAAGTATTTCTTTATTAAAAATTAAAACCCTTCAACCTTACTGTGGTGAAGAACCTAAACACAAGTCATGCAACAGCCTTACTCATGCAAATAGTGTCTTCCTCAGTTTTCTGGGGTGTTTCTGACAATGTTCTATATGAAAACTATTGGAGCTTGGACAACTAGAAAAAGCTGGAAGTTGCGAAGAAAAAGAAAACCAATCTTCCAACAGCATCACTGCATTCCCTCTCTTTCTTTACTGGCTGGATAGACCACATATCCGCATTGTTAGTTTGCAGTGCCAGAAGCTGAGAAGTAATACACTCTAAATTTATTTTCAGATATGCTATACTTGAAATGTCTCTCTCTCTCTCACACACACACACACACACACACACACACAAAAAAAAAAGAAGAAAAAAAGTTTAAAAAAAAAAAATAGGTTTACAGCTTTTAGGACATACATTTTGAAAAGACAAAATTGTATGTAGCACGTCTTTAATAGAAACAGTACCAAATTGCCCATTGTTATTGTTTTCCTCTATTGGAAGACTGTTCTAACAGCACATATAGGTAACTTCATCTTTCAGATGATCCTTAGAATTAATTTACAGCAGGATGCAAAGATAATGCAAAGACAATACATCTGATACAAAACCAAGATGGGAAAGCTAGCATTCAAGAGATGCGTGATTCATGCTTAACATAAAATCCAGTGGAATTATTGTAGAACATCAGAATTCCAAAACATTCTCGAAGTCTCAAATGTTAACAACCAGTATTCATGAAATGTCTGATAATCACTAATCTCATTTTGAACACAAGGTTGAAACAAAGAGTTCAATACAGCCCAGTCAAGGTTGCGTAACTACATACAATTCAAGATTAGAATTCAGACATGACTTTGCTGTGAGCGAGTCTTTCCAACAAACTGCTCCATATCATAGCACCAACCAGTGGGGTTGGGTGGTTTTTTTTTTTATGTCATACATTTTTTTCTTATATGTTCATATTATAGCAACTTTGAAACGACTGTCTCTTTAACTCTGAGCAGTAAATGACTCTGACTATTTTGTAAAAACAGGAAGCATCATATAACACCAAAATAAGCTGTTACAGCTGAAGGCCTTGCGTCTTGACTCTCACAATTGTTTGAAATTTTTTGTTTTCATTAAGACTAGTGACACTGGATTCAGTTTTACACTGAAGCTGCAAGTAACAAATGACACGTTTAAGGTAATATAGAAATTTATTATATTAGAACATCAAATAGTAACAAAAGGTAAGTTATCCCTATTATAAATAAAACTAAATGCCCATAATGGATTTTCATATTATCTCTAAAAAATTAACGGATAGAAAGGAAAAACAACTATTTTTGGTGATTGTAACAAATGCCAAGTAAATCAAATGTAAAAGTATTCTTAATGTTTAAAAAAAAAAAAAAGTCCTAATAGTACTAGATCAAGCTTGCTGGTTTGACTTTATCCGCAAAGACAGAACATCTGGTGCACTTCTGGCTACACAAGTCTTATTCAGAACAATACTGCAGAGACTAAAAACCAATTCCTACACCTTTAGAACAAACAAATGCAAGTTAAGTTACATCACTGCATTAAAAAAAAAAAAAAAAAGACAGAGCAGAGATTCCCCAGAATTAAAACACATTTTCATACAACAAACTCAAAATTTGTGATTTAAAAAGAGAGAAATAAAAGCTTGTCAAGACGCAAAATTTCAAACTTGAAGAAATTCATTGTGTATATATCAACAACTGAAAATGTATTAACTACATCAATTCAACATTTGGTTATTCACCAAATTACTCGGAAGTTTTACCATGTACAACTCAAAAGCTCACAGAAAAGGAAACCTTTGTTGTTGTATTTTTTATTTATTTTTTTTAATTAAGAATGACAAGCTATATAAAGCATTAACTTGTGGATTCATTGGTGAACTACTACATATTTCAACTCGGTTTAAAAACAAATTAGTTAACAGACTGTCCTAAGAGAATAGCCCTGGTAAAATTCAGTGATAACATTTGTACAATTTGTCTACAGAAAATGATCTACCAGCACTTAAAATGTGGTCAGATGGAAAAGATTAGTCCTCCTCCTGTACATACATTCAAAAGCACAACATGAAAGTGGGCTACTGAAACTGCTTCTAAGTAATTGCTTTTCTTTAGTGCTGTAAGAATCTTTTTTACTACTTACAGAGAGAAAAAAGTACCCCTAGATGAGATAGTGCTTTCAGTGGTCAGAGGGATCATTAGCATATATAAAATCTGCACACTGTTCTGGATGAAGATAAGAAACAGTAGGAATAATCACTAATAACTCTAATATCCTGCATGAGCAGATGGCCCAGAGTATCGAATGTTTTATCGGTCTTTCTGTTTCTTACGTGGTGATGGATAAAAATTATACATGATAAACTGTCGCTGAGACAATGAATGCTTCCATCCATCATTCCGATCCTCTCTTATTCCAATCATGTGATTGAGTTGAATCAAGTCTATGACATCTTGGCAGGGACATTCCTACAGAAGCTAATATCTAGACTGTATACATGAATAATGCATTTATTCCCCATTAAAAAAAAAAAAAAGTTCATTTTAAGAACAAAGCACCTCCATTTCACTTCACTGACCCAGTCCACTGTGAAGTATTTCAAAAGCACTACCAGATCATTCAGAAAAATTTCAAAATGTATCTTCACTATACTTTATATCACTGTTTAGAACAGTATTTGTTCTCAAGACAATATATATATATGTATTTTTTTTTTAAGTGTGATTATTCTAAATAAAGAAAATCTTACTTTAAGAGTGCATGCTAAAACTCTAATAGAAATTCTTCATAGAAGCTGCAGACTCCTCTCTCCTCATGCACTGAACAGTCTTGGCACAGCGTCCAGGCATGGCCAGCTCTCTGCTGGGGGCAACGTTCTTGGCTGCGAAGGCAGAGCATGCCCTCTGTCACTCATGGCGAGTAGTCCTGTCCAACTGTCTCTTTTCGACAACTTTATCATCAATCTCTTTATTAACAGCTCCACTGCAGACTGAGAACACAAACAAGGACAATGCGCATGCCAGATTTCTGGAAGGCACACAGCACCAGACACTATGCAGGGCAAGGTTTCAGTAAATCCAAACCAGAAGCTGCAACTCAAAATTCTCACATACTGTTTTGAGAAGCATCATGGATTTAATTCAGAAAAGAAGAACTGAACAAATTGAAGTTTCTCTGCTGGGAAAGGTAGGGAGGGTGGAAAAGACAAAAAGTTGTTTTCCAAACATCAACACCCCTCCAATCCAGTTTTAACACTATATGAAATCTACTATTAATTAAGTGTACACAACCAAATATTCTGTTCAACTTTAGTAACTGTATCTGCCTTAGGTTAGTATATTATCATTAAGTGAAGCAAACATCATAGAAATAATCTCAGATTAATCAAAAAACTTTGAAGTGCTGACTTTTAAGCATGCAAAACATTTACTTAAGTAGCCTTAATGAAGAAATTTACTTTTCAAAAGATGAATATAAAATGCATTCATAAAATAGATGTGCTAAATTGCAAGAAAACAGAAAAAAAGACATTTGCACTTGCAAGCTGTCCGGTATCTGTGTGGGCCATACTTATTGGGCAGTTTAAATGCATTGGCTATTTTCTCAAGTTAAATAAATAAATGCAGCTTTACTTAGCCAGCAGGTTGAAGTTTTTATAACCATACATCAAAAGTAAATTTCCTCTTTATCTTCTCCTATTACTTATCTGGATTCAAGTTCTTATTTAAAGATGGAAATTTACTGCAAAACCAAACATGATAGTATCTGCATATACCAGGTATGGTTTTTGTGTTTGTTTTTGAACTATTAGGAAGCTATTACATTTAACTTACATAATTCAATACCTTGCAAGCTTATAAGGTAAAGATTTCATAATGCATGTCATATTCTTAGTGTATTTGAACATTCCACCAGAAAACAAGAGTCAGAGAATTAAAGTCATTAGATTAAATAAATAAATAAAGATATGCCAAAAATGAATTAACCAGATCACAGTTACTGTGTAGAAGGAGGAGGGGAAAGGGAAGAGGAATCAACCACCAAAACAGGAAAAAACACTGCATCCCAAACCTAAAGATAGCATCCCAGAATTTAGTCAGAGCACTACAAATTAGCTATGCCCAAACTTTAATAGAAAACTAAGAAAGCTTAAAGGTCCAAAAAACAAAACAACTGCAACAACAAAAAGCAGATGGGACATTCAGCAGTGGTTCACTGTATTATCTTTTTCATAATAAAATGTGCCCTCTGCAGTTTGATATCAAAGTTCACATTCCTCTGGTGATGACAGCAGCAGATGTTTGATGTTTGTAGATATTTCAAATTATTAGTTTGAACTTTGTTGGCGTATCAAACTGCATCTGCTTCTATCAACAAACCCAAGATGTTTTATTTCTATTAAACAGATCCTTAACTCTACTAACTTGATTAAAGTACATTAAAAAATGGTTTTTACTGATGTACTTGCAATATGAGCATTTGTATCTTTAAAAAGTGAACCTATCAAGTACAAAGCTAATGTATTGTGTACAGATAAATATGAGTGTACTATCGAGACGTACTTCTACAAGTTATAAAAATTTGGTATTATTCAGCAACAATGTCAAAGAGATTAATCTACTTGTCTAGTGTATTTATAAATTCATATAAGATATGCCAGAATCACTTTAACATGTGGAATGCCTTCTGTAACAACATAAGCAATAAGAACATTTTGTATACTGTCAATGGTTTCTCTAGCATTCTTTCCAGCACTTAAGAGTAGATTCTGGCTTCAATAATATCTAGCATACTCTTGCTATACAGTCTTTTTTTCATTATTCTACGAGTTGAAGTACTCGCTTTTTACTGTTTGTTAAAATTCATTCTCTTATTATGATACACATACTATCATTTGATATTCTCTACTGCTCACACACAACTACACACAACTACCAGTCTCTGTCAACATACTGCAGCTAAAAACACACCAAAACATGATTTGCATACTACAGTAAGGAAGCACAATTTTAGCTAAAACCTATCAATTCAGAAGTCTGATTCAAATCAGCATGTCTAAAGTGATCTGTTAGAAACACGGCTTACAAACGTTAATTATTCTGGCTATAACAGCAATTTTCAATGTCATCTTTGCAGATCCTCATGAATTCATGAACTTCCGGAACTCAGAACAAACCTTTTGAAGCCTGCTGTTGGTAGGATGAGAAACACTGAACAGAAATCTGTACATCTACTTGCACATTTTTATTGTTTGGAAAGAACAGAAAGGAATTAAAGCCACAAATAACATCAGTTGTGATGAAGGGGAGAAGGGACGGGCAAGATATAAAGATGATGAATCTTTTCTAAACAAGACAAGCAATTGCATGCTGTGAAAAATATATACAACACAAAGGTCCATTGTTTTAGGCACAGTAATTATAAAATGAAGACCATAATCATCAGTGGTTTTAGCAGTTAAAGAAATTTTAGTCAAAGGGAGGCTACTTAAAGTTACTCACATCAAGCATTTGGAGGATTGGGCTCATGCTGATACAAAGATCAATCAAGCTGCAGTTATCTGTAATTTTGACTTTTATTTCAGGGCAAGCTTATACTGTTTGACAAGAAACAGTGCCATCTGCTGACAAAAGAAGTAATAGCAGGAAAAGCAAGTATAATACAGCAAGACTATTAATGACTTTCTTAATAAAATTAGTTTGAACTTCTAAAGAAAGTAGTGAATCCCCACATTATTTACACACATTTCTTCTAGTATTGTCTAATAACTTAAAGTTGAGATAGAATCCTAATCAGAAGATGAGGAAGAGATGTTCTTTAATCATTTTGGCAAACCACATCATCCTCAAGCCCTCTGCACAATCCACAGCCTCTCCCTTTCACAGACTAGAACTCAATATTCTGTTAACTGTTACTTTCTACATACAACATGCTTACCTACAGAATGTTGATTTATGCTGTATTTCTTTTCAACCTTGTTGAAATATATATTAGCAGAAAGATCAGGAGAAAAGTATGAATTCAGAGTAAAAACACTTCTGTACATTCAGAAAAATGAGGCAACTATGGGATTGTGCTGTTTTTTATTGTGTTTTCAATGGAGAAATACATCATCTGTTTACAAAATAGCTCTTGAAAAATACAAGGAGTACAGATACTATAAAACAAAGCAAACTCCAGTCATGAGACACTACGTACATCATGCGAAAGCAACAGTCTGATCTCCAGGTTATGAAAACTAGAATTAAAAAGTCACTATACAGAAAAGTTCCAAGTTCCCAGCTTGGCAAAACTTGGGTGCAGTTACATGAAACGTTTAATAAAATGAAAAAGATTTTTTGATGTGTAAACAAAATGACAAGACTAAAATTGTGCCTGGCAATTTTGATCTAAACTCCATAGCTACACAAAATACACAGACACCTTGTACACTTCAACTGTTAATATAACCTTCTTTGGGAGGTGGACAACAGCAGGCTGCACAGGGCAAGGAAAAGTGAAGATTTGTATACTAGACTTCTTAGACAAATGGCAAAAAAAAACAAACAAAAAACCTTCAGTTACTGCACAGCCTAAGTAAAAGATAAGCTACACTCTGACTTTGGAGAATTAATTTAAAAGGATAAGGGGAAGAGTGTAAGTAATTTAATTTTAACATGAAAGATGCACATGTAAAGAGGATGGAGCACAATGGGGGAAGAGAGTTCATAAAACATGCTAATCAAAGTATGGGAATATGATTTGATATCCCACATATCAAATAAGTAACAGTAACATGAAGTTTGTTATCTACATTTGTTATTACCGCTGATATCCCTCATATTCCTCAATACTGCTCTTCTTTGCCATGAGAGATTCAGTTCTTTCAAAAGAAATAGTTGTTACTTATCTTTTTTTATAGGACTACAGAACAAAAAATAGGAGTAAGAGAGTTTAGTAGATGTCAAGTGCTTGCTAGAAATAATATTTTTAAAAATTCAATGTTGTTCAGTATGTAAAACTATTTTTGATGAGCCATCTAAAAACAAAAAGTTTAAAATTCTTGGGGAAAAATATTTTTTCCTTTATTTAAAATTTGAACCTTTCAGATACATACAGAACTTTTATGGAGTGTACAAAAATCATCTCATATTTAGTAATTCAAAGGCCATCAAGACAGGTGTTATATTTCACAGGCACACAGATATACTTAAACACTTCAGTGATGGGACAAACTTTTGAATTTGTGCCTACAGGCCACAAGGTATTATGATTATGTAAGGGGAAACAAAAAACAAAAAAACAATATTATGGTCTGGCTTGTTTTTATTTTGTATAACTATTGTCCTATACGGTGCATACAAGCTGCAATAAAAACCCCAACACTAAAAGCAAAAGCTTTTCCCAAGAAATACAATAAAGAGCTCAAAAAGGAAATAAGATTGATTAGTTCAAAGGAAAGTTTATTCGCTGTTTGACTGCTGATCTGTATGCACCTTAAAACAATCCTATAAATAAAAGTAGACAACATCTTAAGTCCCACCAATACCAAAAACTTCCCAATTACTTTCTCAACATATGTCTCATTACCCCAGGATTGGACATTCCACTTGAAAGGCTTACTGCTGCTTGATGGCAGTTGAACTAGATATAGTATACACTTTGTCTTCAATGTATAGCATATCATAGATCATCATCCCATTTGCAGATTACTACTGAAGAGATTCATCAATAAAATGAAAATGCATCAGCTGAAGATCTAAGATTAGTCATACTCCAATAAAAAAAAAAGTACATAAAAGTGCATTTAAGGGATTCTTATGCCAGTTTTATCTCAATTTTGAAACAATGCATCAAACAAATTCAATCAGTATGTCAAATATGGATACAAATAGTGTTCATGTTTTTAAAGGCAGTAATCCTTTGAAATACTTAATGCAACTGTTGCTAACACATTAATAGTACTCCTGGCTTCACATACTAACCTGGACTTCCAATCAAGTGGTGATTTTAGCCCAGAAAGGGAAGTGCACAAAATATACCTAAATCCATTTCCGATCATGTTCTAGTCTTGCACTCTCTGTTCTCCTTTTTTTTTTTTTTTCTTTTTTTTTTTTTTTTTTTCCCCTCTAGCATTAGAAGACAACAGGTTGAGTTGGCAGATATTGTTTATGGACCCCTGAGGTTGTTTTTACCGGTTCAATCTCAATTTTATTGAATTCTTGATAACAGGAATAGGATTTGCAGGGAGAGCAGGGATATCGGAAAGATCTGTACTGGGTGTTTTCTGAAAAGAAAAGAAGAAGTTTGGTTGTATTTTAACTGTGAATTACAGAATATTGTAGAAACTGGCACCAGTGTTCAACAACTGATCAAATCTTGAAGAGTTCAAAATATACCAAGATAAAGATAATTACAAACTATAAAGACAGAAGAAGATATTCCTTCTGCCTACATAGGCATTTTTAACAACAAAAAAAGTGCAGCTATCTCTTTCAAAGCATGCATTTCCTTTTTCCACAACTGCAAGAAATTAGGAGGTGCTGCAGAGAAAGTTAGGCCTACTAAGAGTCTATACCATAATAAAGATATAATATCCACTTAATAAAGTTGACATCTACTATTAGATGAAGATGTTTAATATTTCAAGATTGAATATGAATATACTATAACTCAGTAACACTCTTACGAATTGAAGATGACATGGCTGTCCCTATACAATTTGTATCTTTTTACATTTATACTTCAGACTGTTTAAGAATACATATTTATTAAATTTCCAGAATGAATTCAAATAGATCAACATGGAAATAGTATGATAAAACACTGCTATATGACTGGGAAAAGAATTCCGCACTGAAAATACTCTGAACATTTTTGTTTCCCTCAAAATAATTAAATCTTGTTTGTGTAAGTTATTTCAAAAACCAAGAAATCACTCAATATTCAACACAATAAATTAATTTCTTACATGCTTAAGAAGCCTCTATTTTTAAGCTGCTACCCCTTTGCCTTCTACTTCTGCATATTATTTGACATCACAATAATCCAGTTATTATTTATTACTTCACACAATTTAACAGAAAATGTTTTCTTATGTTATAGGCAGTCAAAATTAGTATAAAGTACATTTCACACGTGGGAAAAACTGCATTAAAATGACTACTCTCAACAGTTGCTTCATTAAAATGAATCAGCAGAGTACACTGACTGACATGATAGCAAAACACAATGCAACGAAGATTCACAGCTAAATAGCTTTGATATCCCTCCTTCCCCACCCACCTGTACCCAGTAGCCCACTGCCTGGTTCATGCTGACCTGCACTGCTTTCATGTCCTGCAACATAAGCAATGTTCTAGAAGCCAATGAAAATATTGAAAAAGTGACAGAAGAAGCCCAACATAATTTCGTAGTTTCCAGATTACCTTTGCTACAGTAACAACTACTGAATTTGTAAAAACTAGAACAATTTATATAATGATCTCATAATAAATGAAATAAATTTGGCATACTATGTGATCTTTAAAGAAACTAATTTCTTTGAAGTAGTTTGAAATGCCCACATAACATCTACAATTTCTGCTAATTTTGGTACCTTTATCAAATATTGCTCATGTGGTCTGCTCATATAGTTCAAAAAGCCTGTTAACAAATACTACTATTGCAATACATCCCCATTTTAATCAATATATATGTACTATACATCATCTAAAGAGTAGAAAGAGCAAAACACAATTTGCAATTGTGAGCCTTTAATCAGTAGAGCAGTAATTAAGGCTTAAAAATGCCAGTTAAGATGTTCTCCAGAAGTGATTATAATATTAGGAAAGAAAGCTTCAGAGACTATCACAGAATGCTACTTACACTCCTTCACCAGCGGTGAAGTGAGATATTTGGCTAATATACTATCAGATCAGAACTTCTCTCTCCCCCCTCATACCAAATACCAGAATCTGAAGCCAAATTTCTCACATTTTCAAACTCTACCAGGACATCTTCGAGCAGCAGCTATTTAAAGCATTTTTTTCCTTGTTAGAAAGGATTATTCTGTGATGTGCAAAGCACAAAGGAATAAACTGAGCCCCTTACTTTGAAGGCACAATTCTGAAGAGCGAATCCAGCTTCGGTCAGTTTGTATGGCAAGCCATACATGTTTAGCTACAATGCATATTCAATAAGATCAATGACCATCTAAAACACAAAAATTGTGACAGTAACAACAAGCAACTTTATTTTCATTTTGATATTTTCAGCACAGACCAACACACAGAAACAGAAATCCATTGCTTTCAAAGCCAGTACCTGAGGAGCTTGCAAAGTTGTCTGAAGATGTTCCATTTGGGAATTAACATTCACTTCCGTCTCCAATAGCTCCTAAAAATAAACAGATAAGGAATCACATCTAAGGCCTTACTGAAGTCCAGATAGATAATATCAGTGCCTCTTCCTTTGTCCACTAACAGAGTTACACCATCACATAAATCAGCAAGACTGGTTCTAGCAGGGCCCTTATCGACCTCAGCTATCTAGCACCATCCCTATATACTCCTCCCAGGTTACTTGTCCATGCTTCCATTGCAGGTGAATTTTCTTCTTGCTCTCCAGTTTGACCGGCACACTAAAGAATGTTTTGCCCACTAAGAATTTGACAGCAATACAAGCCACCTCACTTCACCAACATTTGTTGACTGGTACACCACCCATACCTTTAAAGCAGAATCTTATAGAAAAAAGTTGTGTGTCATTCAGTTTATTAAAGAAAAAGGGTAGTATCAAAGACGATTACCTGACAGATTAACACACTTCTTGCAAATTTGACTGCTTTTCCACTATTATGAATTGAGTAAATTCCTTCAATGCTTTATAGAACTAAGCTGAAGTCACTGAACTCAGTTCGTAAACAGCTGAAGATCAGGACTAAACTCCTACATAATCACAATACAGAAACTGTTTTAAGAACTGAACATTAATTTCATTGCTCAGTAATTTATTTATTTATTTATTTATTTTTAGCAGTCCCCCTACACTTATCAATACAGACCAAGTTATCCTCAATCTCTACACATAACCTCATCTTCCTGCCCTAGTAGTTTTCAGAAATAGAAGGACTGAAGATACTTTAAGAGTTGTTTGTGGAAAAGGAAGCCAGAAGAAAGGTTAATTACTTAAGCCCACTTTTACAAAGGTTGCAAATAAATACTGTTTTTAAATTCACATTTACATAGATTTGTTACTGAACAAACCATTTTGCCAGAATAGTATTCCTGCTACTTTACTAAATTAAATCAGTTTTTTTCTACGACCAGATGAACATCAGTGGGGTATTCAGTGGGACTGAATGACTAAAACAGGACAGTGGGCCATTCTCCTTTTAATGAAAGCCTGTTATTTAAAATTGTACCAAACAATAAGACACACTCTACTAAGAGGTATGCATTTCAAAGGAGAAAAAAAACCAAGTCCATGTTAGTTAAGAAGTCTATTTCCTCATGTCCTACCATACATATTATGGACACAAGATTTAGAGAAGACTACAACAGAGCCTAACAGGATTACCTACAACTTTTCTAATTATCTGTATCCAAAGGATCTAACTTCAACATTAGGATTAAATGCTTACAACCATTTTTGCCTTCTCCTGTCTCAAGTTCAAAGCAGCTTCAAGGTGACTAAATAAGATTTTTCATTGAAGGGTGTGGAAGTTAAATGCAAGTATTCAAGCATACTAGTTATTTTAATTTCTTGGCATATTTTCCACTGTATTCCAAGAGTACCAAGACATGCCCTATAAAAACAGTGTAAGTGGTTATCATAAAGCTAAGGACAGACTATCACCCTTTCCACTAACAGTAAGCAAAAATATTGCCTGGCAATTTACAAGACACTGTAGGAGTATGCCTGGACCCTTGGAAGTCTGCAGAGGCTTCTCTACAACTCCATAAAATATCCATCAGAAAAGAATTTATATAACACCATTCATTTCCCCACAATCTAAAACTTGACAAGTTAGCACAAGCTTATTTTGAGCTATGCATAACACAGTAGGAATGACCAGCAAAAAAAAAAAAATCACTATGTGTCAATGGACTTGGGAAGAAGGCAGCCTAGTATCAGCTAACATGCTGCAATTTGTTAACATACCCTTTGAAGAAGAACATATGAATTTCATGTCTTTAATGGAGAGTCTATACTGTATCTACAAGTACTACCAGTCATTTCTAGGGTAAAAAAAACACAGTGATTTTCCAAAGTAAGAGCTGCAATTAATGTAGCCAAAATTATATAGACCAATGATAGATACCTTTGTTTCCATTCTTTCATGCTCATTCACATCTATACAGCTAGTAGCTTCACTTATTTCATCCTGCTGAAATGTACACAAAACAAGAAAACTATTACCAATAATGAAAACATTAGTTAAAAAACACAAGAAAATACACGGAGAAAGAATTAACTGCAACGCATAACATATTGTACTCAAAAATTGCTTTTAAGAATTTAGAATCTAAGTATTTGTGCTGATGCACTTATATGTGTCACATGATGAGTATCAGCATAATACAGAACAGTAACACCTTAGTAAGCTGAATATATAAAGAAGATGCAATCAGAATAAGAAATACACAAAACTAACAAAGTATCTGAAATCTGGAACATGAAAATCAGTACTCGGAAGCAGAAATTAATATTCAAAGTTTTGGATTGTAGAACTGGAGAATGCTACAATCTCAAAATCTCAAATACCTCTTCAATTTTCATTTTCTTGGGAGAATCTTCTTTATGGGGAGAAGATGTCCTTTTCACTGCTGTGACAGGGCTAGGCGTTTTTGTTGCAACATTTCCTGAAATTCTGGGTGATGGATTTAATAGATGTGTTGAGGAAGCAATTCTAGAGATGGTAGGCTTTGGTGGTGAAGAAATGGCTGGTTGTGTGGCAGTTTGAGGAATGCTTTCATTTGAAGAACCTACAGGTAAATAATTTTAAAAGCTTCAGCAAGATTAGTTCAGACAAACATTTCACTTCCCAGTTATTAGTCAAGCAATCATTAATCAAATAGGCTTCAAGAAAGTGGAAAAGTTAGTAGTGGTAAAAGCATTCCACTTGGAACAGCAAGCGTTTAGTTTCAAGCTCTTTCTAAAGGAAGAACTCACATACCAGACACAAGGTAGTGATAGCAGTGATACTCTGCTAGGCCTAATTAGTCCTGCTGAACAGCAGATTATATTAGCACAGAGCTTCACCTGACTAGTATACCAGACATTCTCTACATCCTTTTGAAAAACATTCCACTTAACAAAGCTATACCTCAGCAGTTGCCTATCTCCAACCAATAAGCATACGTAGGATGTTTTCCCTCTATCCTATGATGAGAAAAAAATTACACACCTACTCATATTAATGCACTTGTAACTTTAACTTGTAATGATGTAAGAAATTAAAATCATAAGACTCCACCATGCTAAACTTCTGAGACTGATGAGCTTTCACCTTGAAAGGATAACCAGTTGCAATCCCTTTTGCATCTGCCTTGATTCATGTATACAGCTGAACTACCAGCAAGCCAGCGACTCCTTTCCTAAGTGAACATTTTCACCAGATGCCTTTGTTACTTCACTAAAACATCAATTCTTTACAGAAGTATGTTTACATTTTCTTGTAGAAAATATAGAAGATAAAGCAGCACACACAGTTGGATATGCTTAAAAAGCCATCACTAGGGAGCATATGTTGTGCTGAGGCTTTTTCACTCCTGGAATCCATTTCATGAAGCAGGAGAAGGAACATGGGAGCAGTTTACATGCAGTAAAGAACCACCCCTTGAATTTAACTATGAAATGGATTAAAAAGAAATAAAAAAAATTATCTCCCAGATTTGGACATTTTTCCTCATTAAACCAGTCAATCTACAAACATCATCTACACCGGAAAACTTTATTGCTAGTGCGAGTGGCAAACAAAATAATAAACAAACACTGCTGCACAAAATACCCTGCCATGATTTCCCAAGTCTGAAAATATTAGTTTATCTGTTTATCAAGCAGAATATGTTACAGCACATATTTAATGAAGACCTCAACAGAAGAAATACTGCTTTACAAAAATCAATAGAAGCAATGTACTATGTCATTTTCCTTACCCCCTGAGCTTTCACTGGAATTTGTTTGTGGCACAGTGACTTCAGAAGCCTGTATGTTGGTCACAGATGCTGCTGTTACAGCTGGCGCAGGACTGCTTCTGCTAGAAGAAAAAAAATGAAAAAATGCTTAATATGAATAAAGCATGCTAATCTACTTTTCATCATCATACTGTATATGTGGCCGCTACAGCTGAAACAACCTACATTACAGAGCACATCACACAGTTTTATGCCATAGCATGAAGACAGAATTTAGCATTAGTCATCTATGAAACGTGAGCAAATACAGCTTTTTAGACTGGCAAGAAATTGCATTAAAAAAAAAAAAAAGGGCAAAAGTTCAGGCAAGTCTGATCAGATGAGATACAGCAATTATTTCCCCATGGGACAGAACAACGATGATATACAAGGACTGGAACAGAAAGCCTGTTTTCAATCTACATGCACCACTGCAACTTTAAGTTCTGTCCAGATCTTTACAGCAAAACCTGGGATTTCATGTGACAAAATTTTCTTCCCTCTCTTTTCCATGATCTACAGAAACAGTGTGTATTTAAAAAATAAGACAGGTTAAGTTATACTTCAATACTGATATGCTAGATACCATACTTGCCGAAAAACTCCATATTCTCACACTTCAACTCCCTGTTCACAACCTCTCACAGCCCTATTACTATTATGACTAAATTTTTATTTCACCTTTTCTACACTCTTGTATCCAATCTTATAACTCCTCATCCTAAGTCCAATGTTGTGCTACTCTCCATCCCACAAACGTAGCTCTGCTCTAGCATTCAAACTGGAACCACAGAAGTCTTCAAGTTCCAGTCTGAAATATTTACACCCTGATATAACAGTACTATCTTGTGAATGCAAACTTGCCATACTTCAACGCAATTGAGGAACAGAAAATAGCCTCAGGACTGAAAGTTTTCATTACCCCTGAGAACTTCCAGAACTGTTCAATGGACTCGTCTTCATAGCACTAGTAGGCGAAGGCACAGACGTGCTGTTATCACTGTCCATAGACAAGTCTAGGCTGCTGTCATTCAGAGCTGTCAGTCTGACTCCTTCTGTTGAATGCTACCACCCACAACACAAAAGAAAGTTATTAGTCTTAGTAAAGGGCTTAAATAAACAAACAAAATACTGAGATTTAAAAGACATGGAATTTTAGTCATGCAAACTATCAGCCATTACATGTGTGAAAAAAAGAAATGAGGGGTAATCTAATGGTGATAAGCTTCCACTGAGCTAAGCACATACATGTGCCTTAAATATAGTTATTTTAAGAAAAAAAATCTGAAAAGAGGATTGATGTAAAACACAAAATACAAATGGACAATTTTCCAATCTTTATTCATGTAAATAAACCTCTATCATGTCACTGTAAGTATTTCTGTTTCCCATACTTGAAAATCAAGTACAGATTCAATGATGTCTAAAAACAGAAGATGAACTGTTACTGTAATTAGTTACTGTCATTTTGGTTTTATTTCAAGTTTCTTTATTCTTCAGAGCTTATAGATACTGCTTTTACATTAGCTTCAAAATTAATACTGACATACACCAAAATTTACATTTTTAGGATACAAAAACTTAAGAGAACAACTGGAAAGATCTCTGCTGAATATCAGTGGAGGACAAAAACCCTACTATGACATACTACTACTACTTAAAAAGATTCATTACTTAACATTTGCATTGTTCCCTCAAATGAACTGAAATCAAACAGTCAAAAAAAGTCTGTAATAAAAAATGTTCTATAGTTTTAAAAAGTTCTTAATATAAAACATCTACAGTAAAAACAGTTACCTTTTTCTTTTTCTGAAGTACATGATTAGGTAGCAGTTGGTGAAGTTGCTTACGTTTCACATGCCTTGCAGCAATCTTCATGTCCATCTCAAACATCTTGCTGTTTATTGCTTGCCTATAAACTACACAATTAGAATAACATAAGTTATTGTATCAAAGTATATTGCAAAGTCCACTTATTTGCCCAGGAAGAAATGATTTGTATTACAGAATATCTGTCACCCTCAAGAGAAAAAAAATGAACTGTCTACTCCACCAACACTGACAGCACGAACATCACAAAATTTGCTAATTTTACTGTTGAAACTGTATAAAAATTCAGGTTACTCTGAACTTATACCTAGTAGAAATTACCCTAAGGGAAGGGACATTAAAACCTCACACTAAGAAACTTTTAAAGAGGACTGCATATGCTTTTAACTGGTTATTTCCATCAATTGCAGAAAGCACCAGGAAGTATCTGCGTTTACTTTAAGAAAATGTCTTGGAAAGTGCATTCTACATTGTGTGCATCTTAGAATCCAGATAACATATGTCACAAACAAAGCAATGCTCAACTACCAGTTTATGCTTTCTAATTAGAAAGAGCTGGATGCACGTATCAACAATTAAGCATTAACAGAAATAACAAGAAGTTGCTTTAAGTATTTATAAGGTACAGACAAGGAACCTTTCCTTTAGTTCAACAGAAGGAAAGATGAACAAAAAAGAACAAAGTATTCACAAGTTATAAAGTTAACTCTAGATTCGAAAACAAACCTTCGAAAATATAACCTAGATAAACAACTGTAGGGAACTGTGTTTGTGCAAGTCAGTCAGCAAGCCAGTTAGCGCACACAGAAGTAAAAAGATCCACAAAAGCACGTTTTTAAGTTCTGTAGCATGCTGGAAAGCATCTGTTTTCTCACATTTATGAGTAGCATTTAAATTTCTGCTCTTCCAAAGGCAAAAAGAAAGAAAATAATAAAAAGCGGGCAAGGTTTGTAGCATTCACCATTTTTTTTTTTTTGCTCTGAGATTCATTCATACTTTGTTGAAGCCTAAAGACAATGATTTTCACAGTGAGTACAGCTCACTAACAGCTCATCACTTTTGGATACTGTTTTGATAAACAGACCAGCTATTACACCCTTCCTGAAGCCTCAGAAAGTAAAATCATGTCTAGAGTTTCATCTTTACCCACTTACAATCAAAAGAGTTATTCCAACTCATTTAGGAAAATAATAATCCCCTTGACTGACAAAGGCTCATCTAAATATAACCACATATACATACACACAGACAACAGCAGATATACATAATAAAAAAGAACTTTCAATCCTAAACATAATCACACTCTTCCATGTTATCAAATAGTTCCTTATGAATTTCTTACATTCTAGAAGTTCTTCACGAATGAAGGAATAAGCGTTAAGAAAAACGTCTCTCACATTTATGGCTAGACATAAAACCAAAATTAAATAGCATGAACTGGAATGGAATAAGAGGCCTTGTTCAAGAGTCTATTAGATATCAGTTATAACCCACTGATAAAATCTCTTTCACAAAGTATGAAAAAACAAGCCATACACATTGTAAAAATGAAGTCAGGTGAGACTGATTACATATTATAATCATGTCTGCTTAACAAAGATCCAAATATAATGTAGTATTTTAATGAGATCCAAAAGATTTGTTTTCATCACTTTAATCAATAATAATCAATGCAGATATTAATCAGGAGCTTCTAGAAGCATTACAAATCTCTATAACTGTTTTTCAGGAAATAACACTAACTCCTTACCTGAATCCTTCTATTTCTAGGTACAGTTCTACTATCAAAAGAATAGATTATGAAAAAAATAGACAAGTAACATAACGTAACAAGTTTCATATCTGAACATCTATAACACAAAACTCACCTGTATCAGTAAAAGACTGGATGTCATAAGTAAGATCCACACTTAAATTTTCAGAATTTTCAGTTTTCTTGAACACCAACCCGATCACCCACATTGTACGGTATTCTTCCCTGCAAAATTTTATATAACCATTTTTTTATTTTTTACAATATCCACCAACATGGATAACAAGTTACTTGCTGACATTGCTGTGTCATTTCCAATACGAAGAAGTCACAAAACAGATCATCTCCAGCAAATTTAAACCGAGATTATCAGGAAATAACATCATCTAACTAACTGTGCTTCTGCAAAGTCTCTGATTTATGTAAGAGTTATCAGTAGCCATTGCAACCATACAGGAAACAGGAGACAGCAGTTTTTCAGCACGTGACCTCAAAGTCAAAATATTAACATATTCCCTGACTAAACAATTTCAATTTTGGCATATATACTTGTTTTCAACTCTCAAATTTCTTAGCTTTCTGTCAGCCAAGTGCAGTTTTCAGGTAAGAAACTCTTCACTTTGACAGTTTACTCTCAGTTATTGTACATTGAAAATGAACTATCACATCCTATTATATATATCAGAACACCTCAAGGCACCTGATGTTTTAATTCCACATATTTTCCTTGTAAGACTGTTTCAGAACAATTCCACCTTCCAATCAATTACTGAACAAATTTAGAAAGGCAGGTGAAGAATCACACTTCACTGACATTAGAGAGTCTTCACTAATAGCTTAGCCACATTAAGTCTTCTGAAATAAAAGCTAATCAGTGCATGATCATCTATACAGTTCTATCTGTATTTTCCTACTAAAATGGTGCTGAAGTTTTAGTGCCCTCTTTTATTTATTTTTCACTTGGAACAAATATAATTTCTGTATTTAACTTTTTAAGGTTAACAGCACACTGTCATTTCAAGCAGCTGATGTCTGGGAAAAGACTGTACGAAAAGTAAACATTTTTTACATGCTCCCTACTTCTCCATTCTTGTAGTTCACATAAAATTATAATTCCTTCTAAAGTAATTACAACACTATCTAGACAGAAGCTGAAGTCTTAAAAAGAGAATTTTTAGCCCTCAGCTCGAATCACTGTTCTGAGAGGTAGAGAACAGGAGTGACAGAAGGTGAAAGAAGTAAAAAACCCCAGACAGTACTAGACAGCATTAAGTGCTTGGTATTCCCTTCAATGTTTTCAAATCTTCAATCATTCTAACATCAGCTTTTATCAAGTTTAAATGATATGCTTCTCGACTGCTAAATCTTATCTCATCTACTTAAGTTACTCAAAATTCAATTCTACCATGTTTTATTTTCTACTCAATTCTTAGTGCTGCCTTGTAGTTAAAACTGTCATGCCAATTAATACCAGGATAGTCAATCAACAGCAGTGAAATAACAGTAGATAACAAGGAGTTACCATTATTTGCAATCATGCAATTACTACAATTATTAGCGAAGATTGTTTTCTGGCTTAGATACATTCTTACACAGAACAAAGAGCATCTGATTTGAAAAACTTCTGAAAACAGCTGAAAATTGTATGCCTTTAGGGATCATCATAAAAAAAAAGTAACTTAAGATTCTAAAAAAATCTTAGTTTATTATCATATTTTTGCTTACTTGTCAGGATTCTCCTTGGGTGCTGGGAATGACTGTGGATTCACATGAGCCAGTGTAATGAACTCGTTTTTCTCCAGGTTTCCAACTAGAATACGGATTTTTGATTCCACCAAACCCACCCTGCATAAATGTCATTAGTAAGTTCTCATTAACATGAAATAGAAGTATCAAATATCAGGCAGAAGCTGTTAGCATTTTGCTTACACAAGTTTTTGAGACTACAAATGAACTAATGCACTACACATGAACATTCAAATCAATAAGCCGAATAAGTGTATTACAAAAACTTACACAAAGCGAGCTCTGAAATGAAGAATGCCTTGAAGCTTTATGATCTGCTTTTATAAGCAGATTTAAATAGCAAACAATTAAACATAAGTAATATGCAAGCACAAAATAACTCCCAGGTATTTCTGCCATATTCTTTTAACATCCAATGTAGAATTTTAAAAAATGCAGAAGTTTCCAAACTTGACACTCTTAGATCTTTAATAGAAAAAGAATGTAGAAGTGGGGGAGAGGCATTTCTTGTTTGATAAAAATATTTCTAGAGACTGAACACAGACCTACTAACAACTGCTTCTTAAAGCACATAAAGCTTAAGAAAATAAGATTTGCAAGTGAACCTGGTAGTATTGAAAAGAAACATAATTAAGGCAATACTCCTCCTGTCCTAGTCCTTCAATTTATTGTTTTCCAGAAACGTATCATCACCTTTGTTAAGTTTTGGAACAAAAAAATTACATTTTGAATGTTTCACATTGCTTCAATAAAAATACACTGTTCAATCTCTTTGAATTCAAGGTTGACAGGTTTTCATCTGCCTTTTTTTTTTTTTTTTTTTTGTAATAATAGTAAGCATTGTACTTACCATTCTAGTCGTTGTTTTTCTGTCGGTGCACTTGCTAGAAGCACAATATAATGCCTTTGGAGATAAAGACAATATGCTATTCTATTTATTCTTCTAAAACTAGACATTCAAAGTTTAATACTAACATTAGTAAGGTCTACATTGCAAACTACAGACTATTAGCTTAGTTTTATTACAGAATACTTTAAATGGACAGAGGGTTGTGTTCCCCAAGCACATGACTAAGAGATTTCTCAAAGCATTTCAAGTTTTAGGAATACTTGCAACAACACCTGAATGCCAATAACCTTAATAAAAAGCTAGGAACAGAGCACCAATTGAAAAACAGCACAGAAGCTTCCAAACATAATGGGGATTCTGCTACTAGTGAGTCCTAGCAAGTAAAAAGAAATTGTTCAACCATCTCTACATACACTAGTTGCCCTTTAACATTAAATCTGAGTATTTAGATGAGATGTTACCATTTACTCATTCTAAGTCCGAAGTAACACTGAATTATGGTTTACAAAAGTTTCATATCTGCGAATATGTTGAATGGTTGAATATGGTGAATGTTATACTCCTTTCAAATTCAGTCAGCAAATGTCACTCAACTACACAGATTCAAAATGAGACTAAAAAGACTGCTTCCCCTTTTAAGTAGCATGTTTTATCAACTTATTTTTACATTTTGGTGGTATTAACCTCTTCATACAGAAAGCACTAAGGAGTTTTGCATACTGTTTTACTCAAGACATCCTCCTTTCATCTCCTTCTTAGAATATCACAACTCTTATCAATTTTATTCCTAAAATCTCAATTACTGCTTTGGGAAAAAAAAAAAGTGAGGGAGAAGCTTAACAGATTTTTCCAAAACATTAAATCTAAGTACAACACTGCCACCTGAACTGGATGTTGAGTCATGATGAAGGAACCCTAAAAAGTAGGCATTAAAAAAAAATATTCAAACACCACAGAAGAGAATAAGGGTCTATTTCTCAAATTCCATGTAAGTCATTCATTTCTAATACATATTTCTTCTAAGGAGCACTAGTCATACTACTATCATACATAAGATTCCTACATTGTTACCCATCACATACGCTAATCGATTTTATTTAATGTAAAAGACAACTTAATCTTTCTGATGTTTTCCATCATGTACAACTGAATCAGAGATGAAGCTGCAAGTATTTGAGGAAACTCATTTTTCCACGTGATTAGTACAAAAACAGACTTTTTAAAAAAATTCAGGGAAAAAAAAAAGGAAACATGGATTTCACACCTGTGAACCTCAACAAAGCTGATAAACATGGGAAAAAAAAAAAGCTTTCTTTACTAGAATAACACTGACAATTAGATATTTTTGCTAGGTATAATATTTAATTCAAAAATAAGAAAACATGAAAATTGTCCCCTCTACTTCAGAAAATACATGCATTATTTGTGCTGAGATTGAATTAATGACTGTAATTAATGACCGTCTATAGCCATTTTCAATAACACTTAGCTTTAGAACACTGAAAATATACTTTACTTTAGGGTTAAGGTCTCGCTCCTATATTTTAGAAAGTCACTAATAGTCATCGGTTCTTCATTTCTCATTTCATAAAAAAAGAATATAAAAGAATATAATTATATGTATGTGTGTGTGCGTGTGTATATATATATACACACGCACGCACACACACTATATATATATAATTACTACCTCCTGATGGTGTTCACCTAAAGTGCACATAATAATAGTTGGAAGTACTTCTGAAAATAAATTTGTGCTTATTCTTTCCCACTGTCTCTCTAAGTTTTCCTATGAGCAACTGAACAAAGACATTATGAAACTGACTTGTATACACACATAAAAGTGAAGTAGCTTTAAGAGACAAAAGGCTTCCTGAAAAAACTCAAGAGCACATGAACTTGTTCATTCATCTTTATCTCTACTAAGCTTTCCAGGATTCACACTTACAATATACCCACTGCTTTAAAGTCCTATCAGCACTATAAACCTTTTCAAAATTATGCTCATGTTTATCTATCTAGCAGGATACATCTTGGTAATAAAGGAAAAACATAAGAGCTTTTCAAATTTATTTCTCTTATCACCACACTGCCCCCTTGGTTTTAAGTTCTAATTATTACATTCTCGTGAAACAGTACAGTCTCGTGAAAAGTGATATTATGTCCACCTGAAATCATCCCTGTCATTTCCCTGCAAATTATTATAGCCAGCAAGTGTAATTCATCACTGTTTTCCCACCATCTCAGAATTTAGAACCACACTAAGTGGAGAAAGCATGATACAACCCCCTCACTCCAAGTAATTGTTGATGTTAAAAAAAAAATAAAAAAAAATCAAAATAAATAACACAGATTTCCCTATTTTCCCAATCTCTAATCTACTCTTGGCCATGCAGGTATGCAGTAGCCTCCAGATTTCTTTAGTCACACATCCTTAAAGTTTTAAACAAGCCTAATAAAGAAAAAGTGATTATGATCAAAATTAATGTTCAGCAATTTATTTCTACTGGAGAGTGACAGAGACTACTAAAGCTATCCTTTAAGGGAAGAAATGCTTTTAAAAGCATTTAAGAGCTTGTCTTACAGAAAGAATCAGATTTATCCTTATCCAGAAGAACACTAAACATAGCTTTGAGCTTCAGCAGGAACCAATGAATAACACACACAATTTAAATAGGAAAAGAGGATGAAGGAGGGCAGAAAAATATATACCTAGCTTTCAGATGGAGATTTGACCAATGAAAGAATATTTATTACACGCTTATGACTGCATATAATTATTTATTTCCTAACATTTACTAACCAAAGTTTTAAATAAACTTACTATGATGTAAGAGAGGGTATCTTGGGAAATTTAAACATGCTCTGTAATGCCATACATGATTAAAAAGAGAAAAAAAGCAAAGATTTTTGCAAAACATATAAAATCTGGATCTTCAGTGCTGGCAAAAGCAATTTTTGTGGCACTGATAAAATTCTACAGCTGATACACAAAAGAAAAAAAACTGATGAAATTGGGACTATTTCAAGTAACATTTAATGTTTCTTTCAAAAATAGGAAAAATATTACAATAAATATATAAGAAGGAGCACAAACTAATTCATTTGCCACCCATTTTAAACTTCAAAAAATAATCACTTTGCAGTGCCCCTTTGAGCATTTTCAAATTTTACCCGTAAGTTACAACATAAAAGCCATCCAATGTTTTAAAGCTTTTATCATGCAAAAGGTATGGAAACAAAACACAGACACATTATGAAGGTCATCAGTCTCTTTTAATGGGGGAACTGTGTATTTCAATCTTGTTTAGATTAGTAGTACATAACCAACCAACCACCCAGCACAGAAACAGCTGTAAAATATATAAATTTCAATTCAAGAAAAATGGGTCTCCAATTTCAATTGAGGGCAAAGAAGATGTAGTCCATATTTAATAATTCATATTTATTATAAAAATACAACTTTCATCAATATACATTTAACAAGCTTCTGCCCCACAAGGATATTACTAGAAACCCTAAAAACGTTATGTGAACTTCAATTTTCCTCTTATTGTAGAAACATTACAAAATTAGCAAAGCTAGATGTGAAAATGTATTAATAAAGAGCCAAAAGCCTTAAGCTTTAATGAAAAAAAGTCCAGTAGTAGCTAGTACATCTGGTAGTTAGTCGACACAAATGCAAAAATGCTTTATTATCAAAATGAACTGTTGTCTGCAATGACAAAAGAAAACACACAGTATCAAGTATGTATTCATCTTGAACATTGACCTCCATAATTAGTTATTTTAACATCTTGATTCTCCTGAGAGGCAAGACCCATTTTTAGAATGCTTACTGAAACCAATAGATAATTTTTACATCAGTCAAACCAGCTGATTTATTTTCAATTTCATTGGCAACATACCAATTCTATAGTTAAATAGTGAAATTCTAAACACTGGGTCACAAACTAACAGGCTTCTGAATTACACCCCAAAGACACAAAGGGTATCTGACTATATTGCTCATTTTCTAAGAAAAAGGGTAATAATGCATTTTCTCCTATATAGAAATATCCTAACAAAACACTTACTGGATGTCAAATATATTTAAGATCCTGCACTACAGAGCATCATTAAGTATTTTAACTGATAAAACTTAAATATTCTGCCATGCCATAAAATACATACTTGTACTTTTGAAAGAAGTTTGGAGCTTCAAAAAGTTTGGACCACTCTGCCTTACTCAGCAAAATTTCATCTGTGATAGCAAGACCTAAATTATAGAAAAACATTTAAGCTTTTTTTTTTTTTTTTTTTTTTTTTATAAATACAATCTTATATCCACAGAAAAACAGCTTATTAACTTAGCAGATGTTATTTTAGGTAATTTTCCCCCTTCAAATTCAAAAGGAATCTACCTATTCAGATCTTAAGTAATTATTTACACAGATAATTTTTCAAAAAACCCACTCAAAATTAATTCTGATTAATGATTACATCTTTGTTTTCTTTGTAGTGTACACAGCAAAATTTAAATTTTCATGTTCACCAGAGTTCAATCCATATTCACTCCAAAGAGAGATGTCTTTCACTGCTTCAATCATCTATACAAGCTTTTTTTCAATCACCTGTGCAAGGGTTTTTGTTTGTTTGTTTGTTTATGATGACAGGGGCAAAAAAAAAAAAAAGAAAATGAACTACTGCCCAATGAGAACTACCAGTGGTTGCCCCTCTATGCCAAGCCTACTTCTTGCTTTGATTACATTATATGCAATTAGCTAACATAATTACTGAAGTAGATTACTAGAATAAACTAGTGAATTCAGAGAAAGCCTTATATACATTGCCTTATATTAAGGTCAGCAATCCCACCTGATGGCACTTACTAATCTATGTGGCAGGACACAAGCCATAAACCTAAACATCAAAGATGTGATTTTCAGAGCACTAGGCTCTAATTAATCACAGTTTCTAACAGTTAAGAAGAATTCTTGATTGAACCACAGAATTCCGTGCTGAATTTAGAACTTCAAGCCATCCAGGTGTAAAAGACTAGCATCATCTCTCTCAAAATAGATTCTCACATTACAAAGTTACTTAATATCCCCCCACCCCAAAGAATACCCGAAATTGAACTATTTTAAATCTTTCTGAATACATTTATATAGAGAGCATAAGATAAATACTTACCTTGTTTAAATTCCTCAACCATGACCATCCGTGTGGAAACGGACACATTGTAGGTAGAGTTCTGCTGTGGGTATGCTGGTGTAATTATAGGCATAAGATGGTACCTATCACTGGGGTTTACCTATACATAACAACAGCCAATCAGTTTATCTTCAAGCATACAGATAAGTTAACAAATTTGGATTTCTCCCTTTGCTAAAATTGAGTCAAGTTCTAAGAGATCTCAGTCTGTCGACCAAGTAAATTTACAAATAGTTCAGAAAAAGTTTAGAATACAAGGATAATGACAAAGGACACTACTCTGAACCAGTGATGTGGGAGGACCATAACCTGTCAGCACGTAAGATGCAGAAATCCAGAAATACCAACTGAAAAGAACCGTTTCATTCCCTTTAATAGAAACTAGCTTGTTATTACATCAAAACAAGGATACTTCATCACCACATGAGCATCTTCATAAGAATGACTGTTTTCAGACATTGTGAAAAATATTTATACTTTATTTCTTGGATTATGGAAAATAAAGAGCCAGCCTAAAAACTGAGGCTCTAGGTATCCTGAGAGAAGCAACGCTTGCATTAATATATCTTTTATTGAACAGTACACAGGGAAACAAAAAAGGAGGGACAACACACACACACACACACACGCGCACACAAAAGACATTTAAAATGGCATTAGGGTAGCAACCTTGTAGGTAGTAAAGATAAAGCCCTGTCATAACTTGTCCCACTATGTCTAGCTGCACAGACAATTCTGTAGTATCACATACTGATCTCAAACACACTGCTCCAGTAGTAACAGTTGATAACAGTAAATATTCTTTGTCTCACACTGCTTAAATGTGGACCAAAAAAAAAAAAAAAGATTTAAAATACTAACAAAACTGAACCTCTGGTGTTTACACTATTGCCCCAAAATGATGAATTGAACATTAAGTAATTTAAGACTGGTAAAACAACACTAAATACATCCACACTATTCTATACTGAAATCTTTGAATATGACTTATGTGTCTGTGGCAAGCTGTTTCTTTGACTACCTGACGGATATCCACGTCCAAATTCTTTAATATCGGTGCTACAAAGGTTGTAAACATTATAACCAAAAACTTAAGACGTCAAGATACGATCTTCTTTGGTTCAAGATGAAGAGACGTTTACATATACAATTACGTATAACAGAACCCACCCAACCATGATTGTTGTATTGAAGTGAATTCACTATAATTGCAAAAATTAACAGACCTTAAGTCTGACAGAAAAGTTTTAAGATAACTAATTTTTCTAAAATGCGCTGTTGGAAGGCATATCTAGTTATACTGGATACTTAAGAACACCTGTTACAAAAGTTGTAGCAAAAAATACATTGTTCAGCAAGTGTCCTTCAAGCGGTAATTTTACAAAATTAAGTTCTGCTGCATATTCAGGAGAATCACAGATTACTATGAAGAAGACATACCCAGATATTAATTTTATTAAATCTACAACGAAGTTCACCTACTATTCTTTAAGCAACTGAATTTATTGTACAGTGTGACTTATAGGGGAAAAAATAATACACTAACCCTTGGGTCCCATACAGGCAAATTAAGATTGCATTCTTCTGGCTGTTTCAATAGCACTGGATTTGGCCATTCCCTGTTCAAAAAGATTGTAGTACTGAATAAGACTATTGGATACAACCACGTATGTTCAACAAACAACACTTCTCAATGTGACTCTTCTTAACTCTTCCCAAGCATTATTTTCTCAAGACAAAGCTGGACTAAATGTAGTTCTTCACATAACTTCTAGTGTTGAACTACATCATAGCTTTAATTGGCTTCTCCAGAACATCAGAACAATTAATTTCTACTGTTTTGGAACTTTTAAACAAGTAGTTTAGATAACTGAAATAAACTACTATCAATTCTCCACAGTGAAAACTGATACTGAATTCATCTTCATGCTAGCCCTTCCGGAAACAAAATACAAAAGTAGCTAGCATGATAATTGCTCCATAGCATCGTTAAAAAGAATACATACTTAAAAGGAAAGAATTTTCCAATCCAAATTGCAAAAATAACTGTACTAAAAGAAACACTAAAACACAGAAATACCACTTATGCTCTAGTTGTCTCTACCATCACAAACATGGCTAATCTTCCTTATAAAGAGCAGAGAGCAGGTAATTGGTATTTATAAATTAATGCTCCTATGGAATGCATATATAAAATGTACAGCAGTGTAAGGCACAAATAGAGCCTAGAAACAATTTTCTGCATCAGACTCAATATGCTCTATCCTCAAAGGCTATAAAACCTATGAATTCACAACAGAAAACTACAGAACTAAGGAAAAGCCGCTATGCTTGAAATAAAGGTACATTTTGCTGCAATGACTCTAAACATAAGTCTATGTCTCATGAACAATACAGTCTCCAGAGATGTTCCTTCAGAAGAACCAGTGTTCGTAACCTGCAAAGTATATTTCTATCCAGTTCATTTTAAATATAATTGGAACTTTCCCATTGTTCCCCTAAGTTATACAAACCAGCTTTCTAAAGTAATATCTCAGTAATATGAAACCAAACACCTACATCTCCACATTCACAAAATTTAAAAAATAAAAATCAACAACAAAAAAAAACTTGCTTGAACTGTATTTAAGTTATATGCCTATACCAGTTCCTGATAAACCTTCTTTCACCATCATCTCAGTATCTGAATGTCAAAAGACTTCAGATTTCTGATGCCTGTTCTTATTTAGCCTTATATAAGGATGAAGGGTAATGTTAATTTATAACAAATACTTAAGAAAAAAAAAACTAATAAAAAACTAAATATTTTTGTTTCCGTTACTTTAAGAAAAAGACCTGTTGGATGACATTTATTGAAAAACCCAAGCTAACTACTTTCTCGCAGCAAGAACAATGCTCATCTCTATTAACTTAATCTGGTAGCAGCTGAAAAAGATACCATAAAAACAGGACTAAAATTTAGTGTCTACAAAACAATTTTATTTTAGTGTAAACTAAATTTAAAAAAAACATACCATTTAGAAAACACCAAGAAAAATTTATGTACAAGAGTTGATGCTATTGCATTTGGATAAAGCTGGCAAGTTCTTGCTACTAGCATAGCCCAGGAAACACCGCCAAGGAAACCTAGTATATTGGAATAGATGTTGTGGCCTGTAAATTGAGAAGGAAAGAGACAAAAAAGAGAGAGTTATCAGCAACCTTAAGAGTTAATGAAAACTTCACAAGTTTTGGAATAAAACTGCTTACGTTTTGCCCACAGTTTGATAGCTCTCAGTGTTAACCTGAAGTTGTCAATGTTTGGTACTAGATGCAGAATTTCATCGGTTACTCGGCAACCTGCCAATATAAAAAAAACAGTTACATTTGCTGCCTCAAGATTTTTTTTTCTCTCTTCTTCTCTCACACCTTAAACTTTGTCAAACTTTAGATCAGCATGCTAGAAGTTTATTTGGTACTTTGCAACTGTTGTTTCAAATCTGAAAACTTTATTATTTTGTCACTTGTTTTCATCTTGTTTTTACAGCAGCACAGAAAGCCTGGAAGCCTTAAGACAAAGCTTGCAGGAATTTATGACAAGAGCAAGCTGAAGAGAACAGCATTTCGACATATTCATTATATCATTACTAGGTATCTTCAGGGTTAAAGAATAACATTGTATGCATTTATATTACTTGCTGTATTAACTATAATAATAGTAGTACAAGTTGCAGAGAGCTGGTTGCAAAAAAAAAAAAAAAAAAAAAAATTATATATTCTCCTAAGGAATAGGAGGAAAATGTGAAAAGACAAACATGAATTCTAGAAACCGCACAAGGACGGATTTCACAAAACAATGGCAACTGGGATAATCCTAGCACCCCGCTGCCAAAAATGTACAATTTTCACTTGATAATATCACATGTTTAGACTGTATAGAAACCAGTGATACACATGCTCCTCTCTCTCACGTGCCAAGTTGCATATTGGCTGAAGTCTCGATCCTCCCCTTCATAAATAGGTATTTTTTAAGCTCTAGTATTATAGAAATGTAAGAGTTATTCAAGCTGGTAAACTACTACAGATCCCAAATCAAGCTGGGAGTATTTTGAGATCCCCAACTGATATCCTTGAAGTAATTCTGTATAAGCTTATGCATACAAAAACATATAGAATTTTTAAAACATGCAGACATCTTTATTTATATAGAAATAGGTAGTGCTGTACATTAAAAGTCTTGCAGTCGTATTAGTTTCTACAAGGCATCATTTATTCAATTGGAAGGAAAAGCTTCATAAAAATCTGGCCGACAAAATAACTCTGATATGGAGTTCCTGCATTTTTAGCTAAGTCTGCAACTCATCTAATACATCAAACAATCCCAGATACTTATTAAAAGAATTGACAAAGTCTGTATAAAATTTGCATATACATACCATTAAGACTTCTTATGCATCTAATGTCTAAATTTTTAAGTAGGCTATCATCTCGGAGGTCTAAATCCTCAGGAATAGTTTGCAGTGCTAATCTTGCAAACAAAATATCAATCTTAAAACAAAGAAAAAAAATAGAAAAACATTAGACATCTCCTTTTCTCTTTTGTAATCCATTTTCACAAAGTTGACTAGCACTAAGTACGGCACTCTTTCTAGTATAACTAACCTACTTAAACAACACACCCTTCACAATCATTAAATGAACCATTTTTAGGTGTTTTCTCTATTTTATGATTCCTTTTCCAAGAAGGTAAAATATATATTAAGATCAGTGCATAAAAAATATGCCCATTGTTATTACAAAAATCCTCCAGAGATAAATACCACTTCTAGGTCCAGAATACTGGCACAGTAGAATTTTGTGAATTATGAAAAGGTAAGCCAGAATGAACTGAAATAGTTGACATTGTCACCAAACTGCAGAAAAAGGAGAAGTTTCTATTTGAGTTGGAAATACTATGTCAGTTGCTCCAAAAGTAATGCCACCTATTTATTTCCACAGAAACTACAAAAGATATGAAGAGCACAATAATATTATTTGCCAGAAAAGGCTTTTAAAAGACACTTTTCAACACAGTCACTATACAACTACACATCTTCATCAATGAAGAACAAGAGCCTGCATGCCACACCTGAAAAATCTGCACGGTCATCCAGAATGCAGCTTCACATTCTTTCCCCCCATGGAAGAATTCAATCTCACACCTTTACTTCTAAAGCACTACCACATCAGAAGCCATTTTGTCAGACTGCTCCTCTACTGCCATCTGTCACATGGCAACAAAATGTAACTGAATATTCTCCAGAGAGTTCCACCTCTATTGCCAGACCACCAACATATGTGTCTGATGCCCATGAGCCAAGATAATAAAATAGAAGGCATTAATTTCTGAGCAACTATCACTCTATACTTCTCATTGAAAGTAAATTCAAAATGAATTACTATGACCATTAGAAGGCCTAGCAGCTCAAAAGTTCTTCAATAATAAAGATATTCCAAATCAGGAAACAAACTGCCTATCCTGTATCACTTTGTGGCCAGAAAAAAAACAAATCATTTTTCTACAAGAAGCAAAAATCAAGAATATTCCTTCTTATTTTAAGCAATATATACTACCAGTATAAAACACAACCAACAGACAATTTTGAAATCTAACTGACAAGATCACTACATAACTGAGGCCCACTGACTAACTGATCACTGAGGCTCAGATCTAAATGTTTTCTTCACAGAAGAGAAAGTAACTCCTGGCAACTTCTACCAATGTACTTGACACAAACAAAACCACCAGAAACAACACTTGCACATAAGACAATTTCTTATCATGAGTTTGTTCAAGACAAGAAAACTATTTAATATACTGTCAGAAATACGGGTTAAGTCTCCATTCATAAATCTAAGCCACCATATCCCGTCATTCACAGATGAGTGAAGCAAAGCTAAATACTATTGCACTTATAGTAGATAGTCCTTTTAGTTCCCCTGTTTTCACTTTTCAATATTAGAGAGAGAGAGAGGAGTAAACACTGGTTAGAACGAGTGAAAAGAATACAAACAACCAACAATACCTATGACAAGTTTCAATATTTAGTATGAAGATTTGAGCTAAGTAAACATAAAATGTTATCCAGAAGAATGTTCCTAGTGTCCAACTGTACAGACAGTAATAAACTGTCTGAAATAAATGAAAAATCATATTCTAGCTTACCATATAGTATCACATACCTCTGCACATCTCTCTAATTTGGAATAAGTACATCTCTCCAGCTAAGTATCAACTTACATAAATGTCAGTGAAAATACAAAAAAGTAAAGCTGGAAATGTGAGATGCTTCATCATCTTCTTGAGACTCAGAAACTGCCAGTACCCTGAGGATGGTTATAATTGTAAGGAAGAGATCAAATGACACTTGGGAGAAAATGAGCTCTCGAGTCTTGCACACAATGCTACACCTAACTATGGTTACTCTTCAAACTGTGTAACATGTCAGATAATTAGCAGTAGTATTTTTTCCCTGCTGTGAACTACCCTTCTTACACCCACCAGTTAGAGTTTTATTCAGGTAGAACTCTGAGAAACTGTGTATATGAACGTGTATATTTCTATCATGTATTTTTGTCTTGTCATCAAGAAATTGACAGGTTGTCTGGAAGGTGGTCTGAAAAAGATTTACAGTATCTCCTTCTGAGAATACAGAAACGTTTTCTTCAGCATGTCCCAAAACAGTAAAAATTAGGTTAAGCAAATTTATCACTCCACAAGAACCAATCTGTGAGGCTACAGACAAAATGGACAGAATCAATAATTCTGGTCATCTTAACAAAAGCATGAAGAGATAGGGGTGAAGGGGCTAGCTCTCTCCCTTCAGCAACACATTTTTAAGATTTTCATTTAGTATAAGCTATTAAAGCACATTTGAATTTGAGATTTGAGCAGTTAATAACTAATAGTAAAAAACCTACTAAAGTAATTCATAAACTAAATTATTTTCAATGTTAATTCTTTAATAATGCTAATACTGATACCCTATAGGTCAGTAACTAATCAATACAAGTGGATAAAACAAAAAAAGAATAAGGAGATCTTCACACAACTTCTTAAGCAGGTTAAGAAAGGCTAGTTTTAAAAGTTTCACAACCAAGGACAGTTGTCAATTATGTGAATATGAATTTAGTACAGTCACTTTAACAGAATTTGTATTTTATCAATATTATTTAAGGAAATGCTGAAATCTTTGTTTTAACCAAGTCCTACCAAAATAAAATGTAAAATCATTACCTCTATTCCATCAAAACATAGTTTAATAACTGGGACAAAAGCTTCTTCAACAGCCTAAGGGAAAAAAAAAAGTTGTATTTTACTTTCAGTATAGTGAAAAACAAGTAATGCCAGTAGATCTGAACAATCGTAAGGAAATACCACAAACACAGATGCTTTCCTCTGCTTCCAGTTTTATTTGTTAGCTACATGTTTTTCCACCAATGAGGAATTAAACAACTGATCTACTATGCACTACAGATGCCTTGATTTAACTTACAACCAAAATTCACACCAGCCAGCTCAGATGATGTTACCTCTAGGTCCAACTTTTTTTTTTCCCCTCACTACACTGTAGGTCACAATTAAGCTTCTTTTTCTCCCCTTTTCCTCTAAATATTCTAAGACAACCTATGGAGATTTTTATTTTAACAAGCATCTTATTTTCTATTGTTTCTGCAATCAATATTATATGAGAAATGACAAAAAGACAATTTTGTTCACATAAAAAAAAAAATAATCAAGTATCTTTTCTAAATGGGGTCATTAATGAGATACTCAAACAAATAGCATCTTTGACAAAAATAAGAAATATCGTATCTACTCTGCAATCTGCTAGGAATACCACCTTCCTGAACTGAACTTGAGACTACATGCAAGTATGCAGAATGCTTGTAAAAGCTTGAATCACAACTGAAGAAATTTATAGTAAATTTTGAAATTAAGAGTTCAAACAACAAAGCATTAAAACAGTAGTTTCAGTGCACATAGCATTACCACCAGACGTTTGCACTACCCTGATGGGATGCACAGAGCAAGAGAACACTGCAGAGACAGACAAGTTTATTTTAGGACAGAGTCGAACTAAACCAAAGAACGTTTAACATTTACCAACAATTATCTTCATCTAAGGAGAGAGAACTAAAGCTGAGAAATTCTATTCTAACCTCACACTATGAAAAATAAAAACTCCCAGTAGCTGACCTAGGAAGGCTAGTCATTCAGGTAAAATAGAGAACAAAATTCTTTTTTTTTTTTTTTTTGCTACTGTCTTTTTTTTTTCCTAGGAGGGAAATCATCATCTTTACACAGTGGCAATCTTGCAAACCATCTAAAAATGCAACCTCGATTTTCAGAATCACAATTGACAGATAACATAAATTATCTAGTAAATATCAATCGCTGTAATTCTTTACATATGCACAACATTAAAAAGTATACTGTTGTGCTACTGTTTTTAAAACTTTCATCAAAAACAAATTAGCCTGAAAGAGATCAGGATGGAATACTTTTACATTTGCCTCTGCCACAGAAACCGAGCAAAAATTTTACAACACAGGAATTTCTTCTATCATCCAGATTTTGAAACTATTGTATCCAGTAAATGAAACAAACAAACAAAAAAAATTGCAAGAATCTCTAAATATTTCACATATGTTGACACAGTTTGCAACAATTTATAACGAAAAATCCACTGTAAGCCTTGACAGTAAATTTGCAATTACTTATTTAAGGAATCATCTTGCACTTTTCAACATTATCACTTCAGCCAGCTCTATTAAGTAAATCACATACCCTCAAATCTTTTACTTCTTCTTGCTGTTTCAGTTTTTCATAAAATGATGTGAAAAAATCACTTCTTTCAACATGTCTTGGTGCAACACACAGGGCATCAATATCAGCACCTGTAAGTGTTCATAGATGCAAGTAGGTTACTCACACTTCACACACATGAAATGCCAACAGCAGTCAGATTTTTCTTCTAGAATAAAACAAAATTTAGTTTTTCTTTCTACAGCTGCTCCCAGCGTTGACTGGGAATGACTTTTAAAAAGTTCATACCATGAAACACACAATACATACATCCTTTTATTTTGCAGTAATTTTCAAAACGAACAAGCCATGAGAAGCCAAGTATGCAACCTTCCTGGGTTTTTTTTGTTGTTTTTTTTTTAAACAATTTCCAATGTGTTCCCTCCCACCCCCCGCTTTTTCCAACCCACAGGAACATGGATAGATCCATGTTTTAACTTCAACAGACTAGAAGTGGCTGACAAAAATCTAACACTTAAGCACTTAAGCACAACATTTAGAGATATATCACTATCTCAGACATAAAACAGTTTTTATAATAAATGCACGTTTTACCTTTTGTATGGACCCCTAATCTATAGGATCCAAATGTAAAAATTTTTCCTCCAACATTTTCTATTACCGACTGTGGAAGATTCTAAACAGAGCAAATAAAATTGGTTATTTTTACTTTAGCAAATTATAATGGCACATGTATTATAAAAGGAAAAATATCCATAAAATTCATGTTATTACAGATTAACATATTTTTGAATAGCAGTTCACTACTTATATAGATGTTATTTCGAATTAAAAGAAAAGTATATTTTGCATTTGTGAAACTTACTTGTAACGTCACAACTACACTAAACATTACTGCTTCAGTCGTGGTAATCACTTCAGCAGTTCTATACCTTAGGAGCTTTAATTTATTACAGATGCTCAACTCACCTTTCTTAATATTCAAGTACTTTAAGCTGACTTCAAAATTATGATATTTTAATTTAAAGCATCAGAAAAATATCATTTACAACATCAATGTTTATTACTTTCATTCAGAGACATCAAGATTACATTCTTTAAGGTAAGTTTGTGTTTGCAAGAAACGTTATTTTGCAATAAAACCGTTCAGTTACATTTATTATCATAAAGATACTAAAGTTCCTAGGTTTGTATGCTTAAAGTACTTTTAAAGCCACAGCCTCACAGTGGCTAAAGACAGTTACCTCAGAACAGGATGTATTATGTTACAATTCACTGGTAGTCACACAGCAAAAGACATGAAGAAATTGAAGATAAACTATTAAATAATGCACGTTGGATGAACTTCAAGTAGTTTCAGATCTTAAACCAGTCAAGATCCAGTCTCTATTTTGTTTCCAAAAGACAACTTGTACATAATGTGCTTTGTTCTTTCATAACGTCCTTTCTTCTTCTTTTTCTTTTTAAATAACCTTATACTTGTCTAAATGCCCATTTCATAAGAGAAGCAGAGAGAATACAACTCTAAACATGCTCAAAATAAAAGCAGCTAAAAAAAAAAGCAAACAAGTAGAGTTCTCTTCTCCTATGATGCATCATTTTAAAATTGGTTATATTGAAAATATCTTGATACAGCAGTCTTAGACTGAATTATTTCAAGTAAAATATATCCATACCTTGCTTTCACTGATTTCCCGTATCCATTCCTTTACCAGGTTGTTTAGTTTTCCCAAAATTAAAATCCTATTGATAAGACAGCAGAATCACAGGCCACGAACATAAGAGTACAGTAATACTTTTAAGACCATGATTATCGTTATAAAATGAATCGACTAGATAACATTGTAGATCAAATTATAGATCTCATCTCTAAAATACAGTGAAACAAAGTCACTCTTAAAATAGTCACACCACTAATTTAAGTTTTGAAGCAATGCAAGCATGCAAGGTCTACACACATTTTAGATAAATGGATTCTACTCACTTTCAAAAAATAAGAACTGATTAAACCATGTGAATCTTAAAGAACAGTGAGAAAAAAAAAATTCTAACAAGCTTATTAACAAGGAAAAAAAAAAGATGAGCAACCAGAACAAAACAGTTATGGGAAAAAAATGCAAGCCAATCTCCTATATATAAAGGCTATATTAATCTCTATGTTCTAACACATTCTTCTTGAGGGTACAAAATAAATTCAGTATTTCAGGAAGCTTTTAAAAAGGCATCTAAAAGAATGCAAACATGCTTGGGGTTCGGTTGTTAACCATGTGAATGTTGAGATAAGAGAAAACTGGTGCAATTGTGTTTACTCACCTGCGTTGCAGTTCTTCTTCCTCTTCAAATACACCGTAGGGTTTAAGGGTTTCAATCAATTTCTGGGTAAGCATGCAGTCAATCTCCTTGGGGGCAGCTAAACTGATAGGTGAGGTAATGCCATAATGCTTCTGCAGTTGCTGTGTTTGTGATCCCTGGGTTGTAACAGGACTAATAAAGACAATTGGATAATGTTACTGACAGAAACAACATATATATTTCATTCTTATCTGAGTAGCAAACACAACACACGCCAAGGAAAAAAAAATTAAGCCAGCTGGTAGTCACATCCCAGACCAGCTTGTATTAATTCTGAGTTATTACAGTTAGTGGTACAATTACATTTCTCTTGCACTGTTGCAAATTTCTACAAGGCACCATCTTCTGTATCAGCTGACTTTACACAAAACACTCACCTAAGAAAGCTTTAGCACATTCTGAGCTCAACAGCATCACCTAATTACCTTTAAGATGACTTCTTTTCTGGCTAGCAATACAAGATGGTTTAGAGGAACAACAGCTCAATTTTTGTTGATAAATGTACTACAATTCTGTGACTCAAGGCTATATGTATGTTTTAGGTTGAAAGGAACCTTTCAGGATCTTTTCAAACTAAACAAATAGTTATCAGTCAAATTACAAGCACAAGGACAGTACTCAAGTCAATTCCCCATATTTCAATTTTTTGAAAGGACAGACAAGCAAGCAAGCGAGTTTCATGAGAAACACAGAGTTGAAGGTATCATAATATTATCATTATTAATATTAATAAATTAATAAAAATTAATAATTAATAAATATTATTATTAAATCAGCAACTGCCTTCTTAGAGTGGCATCTGGAGTATGTGAACAGCCAGGCAGTTTTTGATGATCATTATGTATTTCTGACACTCATGTTCAATAATAGCCTTATTTTTGGAGCACTAATTCTGAGTATTTCAAAACTAAATGTGCTCCTATGAAACACAGAAGTGTTTAGACTCCATGACTGCTGCATGCTATACTCATATGGTTAAAGCTTATTTGAATTAACAAAAACAGATTAAAACCCTTAAACTTGCTCCAGATCATAGAAATGATATATTCCTAACACATACAATAGCCAAATTTTAACTGTTAAGAACTTAGTGCCCTTGCTGCTTATATACTTCAGAGATGTAAAAACTACCCTATTTAAATCTGTATTAAAGTAGGTTTAAATGTTACTTATAGCATTAAAAAGCATTTATATGGACATATTGACTAGTTTCCTCTAAGTTATGTATATTATTATTTTTATATCTGAAAGTGACAAATCACAAAGTATACCAATAAGAACGTTTCCAGTAAAATATGAAACAAACTTGTTAACCAGCTCTTACAAGACTAGCATTATAATCCCTCATCAAAACACATCTCAAGAAAAGTAGACATTAAATAAATAGCTACTTCAAAAAGCTTTTCCAACATCTAAATCATTATCTGAACATTAAAGCAATATTTCTATAAAGATGTTTAATATTCAGTGTTAGCTCCTGCTACACAACCTTACTCCTTCTATACTATAATGCAATGTTTGCATTTAACATCAGATGTACATAATATATTACTAGTTTTGGCTCAGATTAGACATTAATACCTCTTTTTCATGAATTCAGCTATTCATTCTACAAGGGAAAAGGCTCTATTATCAATTTGGTCTCCTTCAGCTTTCATAAAATCTAAAAAGCAATTTGTCTCTGTAAGATATTCAGACTGACCACATCTATGAAAGCCTCATTCTTGGCAAATATAACACTCCCCTGTGTATCACTGTATTGTCACTCCTTCGTGTTCACACACATCACTGCATTACATAAAATACACTTCATTATATAAAATAAAACAAAATAAAATAAAATTTTCACCTAACTACTGCGTTACTAAGAAAAGCTACTGCACAACTTTATTTTCACTTTCATAATCTGGTCATCGTCTGCTCAGGACTTAATTCCTCATCTTTATGAAGACTGAATATTAGTAAAAGCATATCAACTTAAGCTGACCAAAACTAACAAAAACAAGTATAACTTTCTACAACTTAAACTGATTTAATACAAGTGATTTTGAGCCCTATAATTTGTTCTGCTGCATGCTAAGCTTTTCCGCTTAGCAAGTCCTCGCATAATTGTCCTGGTACAACTGCCTATTAGAAAGAGGAAAAAAAGAAGCAAAGCCGGAAGAAAAAAAATACCAAAAATAGTACATAAAAATCAACCCTGAGTAATCTCTGAGAATATTATTTAACACATCTGCCCCTAACTAAAGTTTTAATTGCCAAGCAAATTATTTGGTAGCATCTGAAACATTCATATACACCTTTCGACTTTTTGTGAATGAAACCACTGATGTTCAGACAAATTATATAAAGCAGTAATTAAAGTTAAGGAGAAAGTAAGTTACTAAACAATCTCTTGTTTTAAAGAGAATCTTCATAGAGATGTCAACAGAAACAGTACTTTAAGACACTTGAAAGAATCATGCAGTAACCCAAGTTGGAAACGACTCATAAAGATAATCAAGTCCAACTCCTGGCTCCACACAGGACCACCCAAAAATTAGACCATATGTCTGAGAGCATTGTCCAGACTCTTCATGAACTCCAGCAAGCTCAGTGCCGTGGTCACTACCCTGGGGAGGCTGTTCCAGTGCCTGACCACTTGGTCACAAAATATAAGCTCTCAATACATAAACATCCCTCGCAAGTTATCCACATTTTTAGTTATACCACAAAGCAGCTAGGTAAATTTGAACTGCAATTTCTCTTTTCCTTTGCCAACTTTTTTTTTTCCTAATTAACATTCTTTTGAAATGTTAGTTTATTTTTACAGGTTTTTAAACTAGTAAGTTAAAACAATGATTTAGTTTCACTTGCATATTTTTCCCCCATAAACTTGCTAAGCTTCAGTCATCCATAACTACATGCAATTCAACAGCTACTACACAGAAAAGTCTGACTAAACCCAGATTGGCAGAAACTGTTTCCATATTAAAAAAGACTTAGCTTACTCTGACACAGAAACAATAAAGGAGACTCCTGAAATCATGTCAGTAATGCTGACCAAGTTCTCTATTGACATGTACTTAAGGCTATTCCACAAGCTTCTTCACATACATGTAATAACTGCATAAGATATAGCAGAGATATAAGAGCAGAGTGTAACAGGTGTGCCATTAAATGGAAGTTGGAGCGAAATGGAGACTCTGTGGCCAAGTTCTGCAATCCACAGGAGTTCCCTAGGCAACCTTAGGTGCCTGCAACACAGGACAACCTGATGTACTGACTCTAAGAACAATGAACGCCAGGATGGGGACTTGACGTCAAACTGCTTACCTGCCACCCTGGCCAAAAGTCTGTCATCTTTTTGACAAAATGCCATCCTTTGGTGAACTTTGCTCATTATAATACCAAAACACACCTCCATCCCAAAAGCTACCATCTCAATGGCACAACCACTTAGCATGCACTCTGAATTTTTTTGTTCCATACCTTTAAAAGCTAGCCATGAGAATTTTATACCAATCAGAATTAACGTAATGACTCAAGCTCCATTTGTAGAGTAAGAAGTAGAACAAAATGGATTTTGTTCTCACGTTGATGGACAACTCACGGAGTCCATCAACAGGCTGAGCCTGTCTTCCTCCTCTATGCGGACACCTACTGGAAAAGGTTCACGCAGCCCACTATGCTAACAGATAAACAGTAATCTCTGCAGAGCTTGTTTTATAACCTAGCACACTTGAGACCAGGCTGTATTACTTTTAGTTCTTCGCACGCACTTTGCATTATTCTTGGTTAACCTCATGTACTCTGCAGATAGTGAATTATCACCAGCAATCTAAAAGACTCTGTAACCTGCTGCTAATAAACTGCACCATTCACTAAGCTAGTCATGTGACTTCTGCTTGGGCATGGCCAAAATTCTTTCAGAGATCAAGCAATGTGAGTTTTGATTGATTGAACACCTCTAGTCTAATAAGGGAGATGTGATTTAGATCACCAAACAGCGCTACACAAATCAGGCAGCACACTATTAGTGAATTCGTAATCATGATAGTTCATACATCAAACTGGACTTACGGTGCCAAATCAAGCATTACTCAGAAGACTGACCTCAGTACAACAGCATATCAAAAGGTATCAGCAAAGCACAGAAAAAACGATATTGGGCACTGAAAGTTTGTGTAAAACTCATTTTGGAATGCAAAAAAAAAAATCAATCAAGTTCTACATAACTCGCGTTCATCTATTTAAGCGACAGCAAATCTTTGAAATCATAATATAACAATTAGAAGTATGTGTTTCTTCCTCTACCTCTGATGAAAAAACGAATTTCAAATAAAGCATTTGTTCACAGATTTATAATGGAACATAAATTATAACTGAAAAACAGAATTTAACTGCATGCTTATTTTTAATGTTGTATTCACCTTACATTTTAGCCAGAAAATACTTAACAATCCTAGACCTGCAGCAAATTTACACAGAAGGAAAGGCCAGGCAAGTATCAACACTAACCTTCTAGATGAGAGGATTAGGGAAGTGAAGTCCCTAGGACTGGGAGTGGGAAGGCTAGTCAAGTCAGCTTGTCATTGAAGTTAAGCATTAACAAAAAAACAAGAAATATTAAACTAAAACAGAGCGTCCCAACCCAACCACTGAATCTTAACAAAGGGGGTAGATTTGGTAGGCCCTGGCAGAGTCCAGCAGACAACTCAAACCATGCTTATTTACTTATTCATTTTAATGAGACTAAACTTTTAAGATCATGAAGATACAATATTGTTTGAGGCCGATGTTTATTTCCCATCAACAATACACACAGACACAGACACACACACACACACAGATCTGGCTCTTGCACCACTATGAACATAGAATACTTGCCAATAACACAATACAAAAAGTTGCAGAAAAATAAACGTAGACTTAAATTTAAAGAGACCATGGCTCTCGCTTTATTTTGTCCTGAACATTTAAGCAGCACAGGCTCTTCAAGCAGTTTACACCATCAGCAAACTCGACCACAGCTACGGTGGTTTAATTTCAAAGCATGCAATAACTCATACTCAAACATTAATCTCAAACTCTCAGAAAAAAACACCTGTAATGCAGTTTTCCCCCTACCAGCCCCCTCACACGCACAAAGTTCCAGTCTATACTAAGTTTACAGAAACGCAGCTAAGATACTTTTTCTCCTTCAGAAAACAAAACAGGTCATATCTTACAGTTATCAATAAATACTGAATCAAGAAGAATTAATCCAGGTAATACTGTTTCAGCCATAGCTGAAACCATTTTATAACAGTGCAGAAAAAATAAGTTATCGCATTATTATCGTGTCCAGACACATACAGCCAACACTGATGAAACAAGAAAAAATGGGCTGTCCTAAAACAGGACTACCAGCCCACAGAAAGTTATCTTTAAATGTTTAACTTCAGGAATTCTGGCACAGTCTTGCCTCTAGATACAAATATCCACCTTAAGCGCTCTCAGTAACTATCCTCTCTATCTGCCCCCACTGACTACATCAGTAAAATTCAGTCTGTCTTAAACATTGATAAGCCACCTATGTTAGGTTCCTGAAGCAATGCTGGTCATCACAACATCTGATCAACCAATTTGGGCTAAATTCACAAAGCTCAAGTTCCAGTATGTTAGATTTCAGAGAATGTCTTAAGAAGTTTTGTTTATTTTGAAGACTTCTCCATTAAGGATTGACCACGTCAATTTCAGATTAAAGTTTTTGTTTAATGCTAATGTATTAACCACTACACACAACATCTCAAGAATATAGGAAAAGACTCAACAAAGTCTGCACAAACCCATCACTGGGAAACACGCCATTTCACCTTAAGACAATCCAGCTGCCCTTTCTGAGCAAAAGGTATTAAAATTCAGCAAAAAATGAAGTGTGTAAATTGCCAATATGGTACATTCAAGGCACCTAAAGCAGATGCAATGACAAACAACAGAAGTATGGAAGAAGCTATGACAATTGTCCCCTCTGGCTCATCTGTCTGGGACAGTCTTTGTACAGAACAGCAAAAACAGCACGTCCAGACACACACCCATCCTTGACATTCTTATTAACAGTTTCTGACGTTCTTCTGGTTTAAACTGCTGAAACTTTTACTGGACTGCGCATGCAGCAACTGAAGGGGAAAAAAAGGAAAAAAAAAAAAAAGAAAAAAAAGCCACCCAAGATCTATTGCTATTCTTGAGACGAAATACTCAAGGTAGAATGAGAAATTCTATAAGGCTGAATATCAGGAATCAACAAAGACAGGAATCAGATGAAATGTTTCAATATTAAGAGATTAACTTGCCTCCAAGGTGAAATTCACCCAGCCCAAAATAACTGCATTCCCAAATACTGTGTTGTATCTCTATCTTCACAGCTATCAAACTTCGTTTCCTGGAGTCACAGCAGAAAACTGAAAACTACCGCAAAAGCACCCATTTGCCTTATGGTTCCTACTGTACAACATCCAACAAATTCATCTTCAGCTGAGTTTCTTAGATGAGTTTCCCTTGACTATCAAAGCTTTAAGGCAGATTTCTTCTGGAGTATGCCTGGTGCTTTCTGGAATTAGTAAGCATTTAATTCCTTCCAAAATTCAGTCCATAAAAACCTGAACTCTGTTCAGAAGCACAACAGTTACCTAGTCCCACTCATGAAGTAATACTTGTTATAAACTTGACTTTCTACTCTTAAAAAAACAAACCACTACCCGTGCCCCAAAACTCAAAGATCAGTTAACAGAACCAACAACTTTCATAGCAGTTCTGACACTTCAGTGTTCAGAACGCTGATTCTGTGTGCTTTTTCCACTTATGGTTAAAGAAAAAAAAAATTTTTTTTCTTTTAACAAAGATTTTTACAAAAGCTTCAGCAGATGCATAAGTTCAGCAGAAAAGCTTTAGATGCAATAATATCAGTAGTTTAACAAGAGACAGATTCATACTACTATTTCTGTTTGGAGAGACTGAAAGACCCAGGTTACATGAAGAGGTTACAGGTTACATCATCAATTTACAGAAACACAGCAACCACTTCAATGATTCCAAAACTTTTCTCCATAAAACCTCACCCTTTCTGAAAAGCTCAGTGAGTTTCATTTCTCCCTGCCATCCTATGTTCTAGATAATGCTCGACTAATGCAACCCTAATGCAACGACTATTGTTTATCTAACAGTTTGCTAAAACGTATCTTTATAACACGAGAAATATTCACTTTTTACTTTTGTTTCCATCAAAGCCCTTAAAAAACAAACAAAAACCCCTACAAAATTAGTTGCATAAAGGAAATCTTTTATTTTACACAAGGAATTAACGAGAATCATGATAAGCACACATAAGTCCCCAGGATAAATTTAACGTTTTTATTAACCAAGAAAAGGTTTTTTCAAAAATACCAGCTATTGGCATCAATAGAACTCGAGTCTTCTCTCCTACAACTGAAGCACCTTGTACGCTGCACACTTGCTGAGAACTTCAAACTAAAGCTCTTGACATAAAGACTTATGAAAGCTGCTGGTTATGTGAGAGACTGGCTCCAACTTGGCTTGTCAATAGTAGACAGCATCCTCAAATGTAAAGTTTAAAGGAGGGTCTCAAAAGATCAGAAAGTGATCTGCAACTCTAACTATACAATGTTACTTAATAATGTGTAGTTAAGGTATCAAACTTTGACTTTAAGAAAAATTAGTAAAGAATTCAGTGCTTTTCAAAGTGGAAATCATTAGTGTTACAGTTCATTCATTAGAAGTAGCACAAAACTTTGAATGTTGTTATGAAACAGTCACAGCAAAATAAACTACAAACAAAAGCAAATAAAGTATCTGACTTTCCTGTTTTCCTTAAGAAACAAAGGAAACAAACAAACCAACAAACAAAAAAAACAATGAATTAAAAATAAGCCAAAATGGCACACTTCAAACTTTCTGGCAACTTTTCATTCCCATAATGAACATGTGCACTTGTCTATGAACACACTGCATTCTCATTACACATAGCTCAGAAAATCCTTGGGATGACCATTTTCCCTACTACCTTCACCCACCGTGGCGATCCTGCCACAAATTTTTGTTTCAAATTATCTGCACCGTGATGAATACAGCAGTGTTTTAGATTCAATAAAACAAGTACAATGCGCAAACTGGGCTATTCTGTACGTGAACTCTACGCACAAACAACAACAGTGACTGCAGTAACTCCAAATTACTTGCAATTCAACATCTCACCCTCTCTCTGGTGTAAACATACCTTATTCCTACAAGTCACCTGACTCCCTCCCCATCACTGACTTATTCAGGATAAATAATCTCTTAACATTCGCACTATGGAACAAAAGAGTTTTCTCATCTCAACCACGCGCCGTCAAAACGGCAGCAAAAGAAAAAAGGGGGAATAAAAAAAAAAAGAAAAAAGAAAAAAAAGAGGAAGGGGCGGAATAAACGGAAGCGGAGAGGAAACAAGGCCAGAACCGCGTCTCCCTCCGGCCCTGCAGGCCCTCGGCGGGGTGCCGGCGCGGCGGGCCCCATGCACGAGGCTGCGTGCAGGAGAGCCCCGGCCCCGCGTGGCGGCGGGAGGGGCGGCAGGGGGCGCTGTGAGCCGCAGCGCCGCGCCGGAGTCACCGCGGGCCGGGGGAGTTCCGCAAGGACAGGGGCCGGGCTGGGACCGCGTGAGAACAGCCGCCCGGGTCCCCTCCGCCCGCGCGACGACGGAAAATCGTTCGCCCGGGGGCCGCGGGAGAGACTTCCCCGGCAGCCCTGAAGGAAAGGGAAGCTTCGCGTTTGGCGGCGGAATAGAAACACGCGCAACCCTGCCGCCCGGACCGGCGTCCCGCGAGGGCCCCGCGCACGTCCCCTCAGCCTCCGGCCGCTAAAAGACCAGCGATAAAGTGAAGGCCGCGCCAGCGTCTCCCCCAGTGCGGGGAGAAGGCAGGAGCGGGCCGGGCCCGCTGCCCCTCATACTGCGGCACCGGAAGGGCACGCGGCCGGCGGGCACCGGCTGCGAGGAAGGGCGAAAGGCGGAGAGCGCCGGGCGCGGGCCCGTAAGTTGCTCGCGAGGGTTCCAACTTACAACGGCATCGTCTCTCCGGCTCCTCCTCCTCCTCCTCCGCCGCCGCCACCACCACCGTCGCCGCCGCGTCTTCCCCTTCTCCCTCCTCCTCTTGTTCTTCGTCCTCCCCCACCGCTGCCGCCTCCGGACCGGTCACTCGCCCCGCCGGGAAGCGGGAGCCGTGACCATGGTAGGGGCCGGGGCGGGGGCGAGGGCTCGGAGGGAGGAGAAAGCCCTTCGTTGGGCCCGGCCGCCGCCGCTTCACTTTCCTCTTCCCCTCCGGCCTTCTAACATGGCGCCCGGGCGCTACCACAGCAACGTTCTAGAACGGGGGGGGCCCTACGCAGCGGCGCGGCCACCCCCGCACGGCGCGCACGCTGGCCGGTCCGCGCACGCCCAGTTGTCCGCGGGGCCGGGAGGCACCCTGGGAGCTGTAGTCGTGGCGGGAAGTGCGCCGGGGTTTGAAAACAAAGCGCTAACGGCCGTGAGGCAGCGCGTGCGCGCGGCGGCTCGTAAAGGCGCCGACGGGGCAGCGCGGGGCGAGCGCACCGAAGGGGCGAAGCTCCGGCGGAAGGTTGGCGCCGGCCGGCCGGCCTGGCAGCCCCTAACTGCGGTGGAAAATAATGCGGCGCGGCTGTGGGCGGGCTTGAGAGGGGGCCGCCGCCTGCGGAAGTCCTCCACCTCGTTTCGTTGAATAAAAGAGGGAATTCTGTTCAGGCGGGGGCTTGGCTTTCGTCCCTACTCCCCTACATCAGACGTATTTTCTTTTTTAAATCCCACACAGAGCAGAGACAGCGCTTGCTAATACTAAGTTACGAAAGCCCTCTTCACGGTAGGCTACACCTATCTCAAACACTAAGCAGCATAGACTGGCCCAAGGTGGAAGTGATCCACAAGGATCAAGTCCCAAACTTCAAACAGAAAAGTTACACTTTACAGAAGCTGCTCAGAAATTTATTCTTAGGACAGTGCATGTACTATATGTATAGCAAGTACAGCGCATTTTTGTGTGTGTCAGTGTCTTGTTTCTACCCTTGCTTTAAAAAAAATACAGTCTCAAACTACATATTTTTCTAAAATAAGCAGTTATTTCATCTTTAGTTGCTTCAGGTGGTAAGCTGGACTGGAAACATCTAGGAACTTAAACATACACACAAAAAAAAGTGTAAAGAAGAGAACGTTTTCCTCAGGCTCCCTGCTTAATTCCTTTATGGATCATGCAGGAATATGGTGTTTAAATACAATATGTAACTGAAAAAAATCCAGGAGAAATAAAAATAAGGTTCACAGGTGGAAGATGATGCATGAAATACAGACATTTGTTATTAATCAATGTGTAGTAATTAAGTAGAAGGACTACTAAAAACAGCAATGCCACATACTAGAACAGTGTAAAAAAATAGAAGAAAAATAAGTGGACATTTTAAAAATAGTTTGAACAAAACTAAGCCTAAGAATTTTTACTGTAAATAACACTGGGAACATTTGCCCTTTCTATTTAGCAGTTTCTACAGCTGTTAGGATTTAATGCTATTTCATTTGACATCAGGATTGTTCTTGAAGAGATATTCTGCCTGCAAAGATAAGATTTTCAAAGTCATTTTCAAGTCTCCAGGTTAAATTGTACAAGATGACAACAATATACTGGAAAAAAAATGCAGAAAGTATTAAATATGTTTAAATGTTATCTCTGTTGGATACCTATAAGAAGCTTCTTACAAATACACCTACCTCATTTTGCCTCATTTTGGTAGCACTGACTCCATCTGTATGACAGTATTTACTACTCCACAAAAAATTCTAGGAGTACCTTAGGGTCTGATTTCTGAACTCAAAAGTAGTATAAATAGTACAGTTCTTACAAAGTTATGCAGTAAGTAGGAATGATCTCTTACTCCTACAGCTAATGTTCACTCTAAGTTTTTCATGAGTTGATAGTTTCTCTTCATTAAAAGTTGCAATTGCCTGTCAATGACTTCCTAGGGAATAGGGCAAGAACAGCCATACAGTGACAGATCTATATATCTGAATCCTTGTTGGAATACAGCACTGACCCTACTTTCAGCAGAAAGCTGAACTAAGTAACTTCTTGAGGTCCCTTGCAACTGGAATTGCTTTGTGGCAGTCTTACTAGATTCACTCATTAATTTATTTGTGTATTGTAAAGATATTATTGAAGACTGTTGCTGTATCTAGAAAGGTGTAAGCAGAGTAGAGAGGGATGCCTCTCTTTCTACATGTCTTAGCCTTACAGCAGAATTGGCAGGGTACCATAAGAAAAGCAGAAGAGCCCAACACCATAGCAAAACTGAGTAACTTCTCCAGTTACTCTGTAGCAAAATGGGATTGATTCAGTGCCAAATGTTCCCATATAGTTATAGGGTACATTAATTTTCACAATAATCACTGCTCACCTGTATTGCAGATAATTAATGGTTAACATGAAAGTAGGTTGAAAATAGTTTAAGCGCTTATATTAACAGTATTTGATCTATTAATATTTTCACTGTTTTTCTTTTCTAATATACAATAATAATAATAAAGTAATAACCTTACCAGAAAATCAACTGGATCATCTGGTCTGATCTTACAGCATTCATTTAACCCTTGCATAAGCGTTGGCATGACATGCCTCATTAAATAGTTTCGGAGTGGAACGGACTGGGCTTCCAATAATTCTTGTTCTTGTTTTTTAACTTCCTCAAGATGTTTATTCTACAAATAATTTGCAAAGCAACAAAGAATAACATTAATACTAAGTTCCTAAATAGTAACATAAGTAATGATGGCCACCTAGACAATTTTTTTTTTTTAAATGTAGTGTTAAAAGCCATGGGTAGAACCCTAAAACTCAGTTACCAGGAAAAATATTGACTTCTAGATTTAGAGAACATGGCATACCAAGGACAGCAAAGAGAGCATGACAAAAACATCCCCAGCAAAATCGTTTTATTTCTCTCATCTTAACGCTTAAAAGGATATCTATTCTAAAGTTTTCAGGTTCTCCTATTTCAATAAGATTTTGGGAAACAGGCTAGAAAATACTGAGTAGTTTTAGCCAAAAGTTTACTGAAGAACATGTTTATTTTCCACTCTTCTCATTTTATTCGCTAGTAGCCTTATAGATATAGATACTAGTAGTCATATATAGATACAGCAAGAAGAGACTTTGAAGACTGCTTTTACATATCTAAAGCACAGCATAAAAGCAACCACTCATATAAAACTGATAAATTTGAAAAATAAGTTTTCCTGTTTAAATGAGTCCAGAAATGCTACAGAATAAACTCTGCAAGTCATTTTCCTCAAATTGCAGCTAAAGTACAATCTCAAGGGCAGATGAGTAATAGCACAAACTTCCTGAGCACCTGCCTATTTAAAAGAATGAAGTATAGATATTATTTTAATACCTACTTTGGCTCTGCATAATGCAGTTCACTTTCTTGAAAGTTAGAATGTTTAAGGTATGTTAACTACCTTTACTAATCTCTTAGGCAATTTTATGGAGAGTACAGAACGGTATTTATTCTTGAACGAAGCTGAGAATAAGTACAGAATAAAACTTACAAGACAACATCAGAGCAATATTAAATGCACCTATAAAGGTGAGCAATTTCAGGCTATAGTTTTCCCACAAATATGTACAGGCATTCTTATGTAAGGAAATTATTTTTCTGTAGAATGAGAGTTTCCTTTTAAATAACTATAACTGGAGACTGTAGTAGAACAGTATTCTGGTGGAAATGGAATGGAAAGGAAAAAGAACAAACCACCATGGATTCAGCTGTGAATAATAAATTTCTTATAATGTGCATTTCACATTATTTGCCTAAAGTATCTTTTAGGAGTGGCAAAGTAAAAAGTATGTGCATATCCTGTGAAGCTGAAGCATCCTTCAGCCTGCCTCAGGCAGTCCTTTTCAAGAATGCCTGGAATCCTGGAATACCAAATTGATCAATGCTAGCCAGATCTAGAGTAAGGTATAAGGAATCAGAGAATTTACGCCACCCTTTCCATGTATTCTTACACAACACTGCTGGAAGCCCCATTAGTTCTACTTTCTAAAACACACAAATAATGTCTTCCCCAAAAATATGTATCGACTTACCCACTCTTCCCAATTTGCTATCCTTTCAGCCCTTTCCTCAGCTTCTCTACGCTCCCTGTCAGCTGCTTCTTTAGCTTCTCTGGCAAGACATTCCTCAGCTGCTTTACGTTCCAAACTCTCCTTTTCTTCATCTGTCAAGCCATAATTTCGTGGTTCCCCAATTTCTTTGATGATCTCTTTTACTATAAATCTGTTCTCAGAATCTTCATATTTGGCTACATCTTAAAACAATACAAGAGAAAACCTTTCAATGCTATTCTCAATTATCAAGCCAGTAAAAACTGCAATACTTAAGTGTTAATGTTGTTTGAATTTTCAATTATTATATGTTGCTTTGTGTTGCTTATTAATGGTTGTTTTATTTTTTTTTCCCTAAAGCAAAATGAGATTTTCTACATATGATTTTCTTTATTAATTTAGGCTAAAATAGTGTATCTTTCTCAGATTATGATATTAGGGAGAAAAGTATTAGAATTATTTTTACAACTATTCTATTTAACACTTGCAGGCTTTTTAAGTTTTGAAATTCACAAATGAAGTTATTCTAGTATCAGATATGTTCCTTTGGCCAATCTTAAATATAATTTTATCTACAGGTACAAAACCATCAGCTTCTGAACCTGTATCTCCACGTAGATTACATAATGGGTTGCTAGTGTTTGGCAACAAACTCCAGTATTTTCACTCTTGCTTCTCATTTCTTTCATTGGTTCAGACAGAAGATACTAGATCATTGCTAATACAATTATTCTAAGCATGCATGTCTGTCATTTGAATCTGAATCCGTACTCTGATTAATCAAGGTAGAAATCTAACATGGTTCTACATAATGAAATTTCTTTTAGACTTCTTCATTCTCAGTGTATTGAGAATTACATTCCTGAAGTATTCCAAACCGATTTTTTTTTTAATGCCATCAGTACATAAATTCCACAATTTTAGCTGCAGCTGGATATAAAAATAACAGCACAAGACAACTTTTTAGTCATTTAAAATACTGCTAAGAACATTCTTGGCATTGAATTTGAGGACTTAAAGAATACAGCCTTTTCTCAAACGACCAAGAAAGACTGCAACACAAATATTACAGCAATCACAATTCAATACATACCTACTAAAGATATATTTTAAATAAAAAAAGTAAAAAACCTTGATTCTAAGTGAGAGGAAAGATCACCAAAAGTCCTCATAAATTAAGGTCAAAGGAAATTGTTATAACTTGAATATCCCTTTTTGTAGATCATCTAATATGCACATGCCATCATCTCCATTTTGCAGACAAAAATAATAATGCACAAAGATAACTGATTTGCAGACTTTGTGAAGTGAGTGACTGTAGTAAAGTATGATTTCCAGAATCTTGAAGCCTACTTCCTTTGTACCAATCATATTTCAGGCTCAGAATAAATAAATAAATAAAAATCTTATAATGTAATTCATAAGGCCATATGTTAAAATCTTCTAAAATTATAGTGGAAGAAACATTTGACTGATGTGATTCAGTATTTAATGAATCAACACATTTAAACAATTTTCCACTACAGCCAGTAAATGCAGACAACTTCCTTCAGAATCTTACTGACCTAAGTCAGTTATCTATTTAAATCCAATTATATTAATTCAGCACTTCTGATAAACCAACTGCAACATCAGCCACGATGGAAAGGTATTCACAGAGTTGAAGATTTCTCACAGAAGTTATCTTTGCAGTCGGTCTTTTATATAAAACTGTATGCTTACATACTTCAGTAGACAGCAATATACTACTATGCCAGCCCAGAAAGATGGCAAGAGCAGAGGTCCATAAATTATGTAAAATTAACTAATTCGTCAACTGGACTGACAAACTGAACAATTAAAACAAAACCAAATCTACAAAACATATTGCCTATAGATTCTAATGAGATCAATCCCTATGAACATGCAGATATTTTTACAGGTATTTAATTAAATACTTGTTGTATTCTGATACGTTAATGAAAATATTATTTATATATGTAATATACTTTTTCACATTTAAATTTTGTGACAATAGGATTTTTTATTCATACTTCAGCTAAGAATTTTATTATTTCATACCAATAAACTGAGGATGTATTTCAAGTTCATCAAAATAGTTGAGAACAGTTTCATCTTCTGCATTTATCTCCCTGAAGTTATTCAAAGATTGCAGAAACCGGTCCTGGGTATAATGAGTTCCAGCAACAACACTTTCTGGCAGATTTATTATTCTGTTTTTAAGAAATTCATCCGATGCAGTCAAAGATATAACAAATTCTGTGAAGAAGAACACATTATCCTTGACTTTTCCTCTTTCATATATATCTTTTTTCAATAATACATTTAAGGTTACAAATGAATACACATAGATACATAATGAAATATTAACAAACAGTTGATGGCATTTTCACAAAAAGAAAACAAGAAAAAAAAACACACAAAGCAAGTCAAATCCCTCATTTTGATTAACTGCTCACTTTCGAATATTACAGCAACTGTGTTTCATGAATTAGACATTTTGTATACCTTAAATGTAACATGAACAGTTGGAGTAATAGTTCGGATTCCTTGTTGGTGGCAGCAATATTTGAAAGCTTTTTTATTTATTTGTTTGTTTTTAAGTCAAACTTACCAGGTATGATTATTTCATCATACTTAGGTATTTTGCTTGTAATTTCTTCTTCTTCCACTAAAACAAAAGCGGTATATAATTGAGATTATCATTTGAAATAACAATGCTTTTGTATTTACAAATAACTCCTCCTATACAAATACTTTTTAAAATAATTCCCAACAATAATGATAATTTGAATAATGTAAACTGTACACTGGTTTACAGAGAGTTGTTAAGGAATCCATGCTTTCAGCCACCACAGATTTATCATGGGATACTAATAGCTGTTTAGCTACTCAGCAAAGCATTCTTTTGCATACGCAATTACAAAATATGTCCATACTACTTTTTTGTCCCTGGCCTCTCCTGCTGCTTTATATTTTCCTCCACCAAAGAGACACAGCTTGGAACAGCATATAGAAATGGCTTGGAACAGTGTGGTTAAAATGGTTTATGATGTCTGCTCTTCTCTACCAGTTGGCTCAACAGCTTGATGAGTATCAGCTGAACAAGGTGGTTTATAACCAACTACATTAAGATGAACTAGACTAGCTTTTGTTTTTCTTAAAATCCTATCCTTTAATTTATGGAGTTGATTCTTGCTTTTCATACATAGACAGTGCTGGCTAACAATTTTAAATGTATATCACAGAATTCGACCTAAGTTGTATCCACTGAAACTCATCTAATACACCCACTCTAACTCACAGAACATGAATTGGCTGAACCCCCTCACTAAGTAGCTCTTGTATATTGTGAAGAAAATCTGTCTTAAAGCTTTCTTGCGTAGAGTAGTTCAACATGGAAAGTATTCTTATTTCTGTATTTATTTAGTATGTTGCCAGCCAAGATCATTTCAGAAACATCTTGCTTAATGTTTGACAATCCATTACAATCCTTCTTAAATTTTTAAAGTATCACATGAAAGCAACTGTGTTCTGCTCTGCAGTCAAAACAGTGTTGATATACTTAAACTAATAAGATACTGAGAAAAATAAAAGTTACGACAGCATTAGCAGCAATAATAATAAAAAAAAAGCAGCAGTACTTACAGTTAAAAAGATCTCTTGCCTGGTCATAGGTCTTTGGAAACCCATCCAAAACATACCCTTGATTTCTACAAGGCATAGATTTGAGCTTATCTTTAAAGAGTTTAATAACGTACTGATCATCTAGACGACCTAAAAGAAAAAGAAGGTTATTAAGTACCATGAGAAAAAGAACATCTGAAATTATTCTATTAACAGTTCTATTCCTTTATAAGAGACAATTTTTAGACTACAAAAAAATATGTATTTTAAATCTCTACATGCTGTTAAAGGTTTATAGAATATACAGCTATATATGGATAGCTTTTGTATTTAGAGAAAATAAAGCTATGTATGTAGCTATAAAAAAAATTACAATCAAATGTTACAACCATACATACATTGGAGCCTTAAGGATACGAAACATGAAATCAGATTTTTTAGAATAATTCAGTCAGATTTTTGTATAAAAAGTAAAGAAACAGAGAAGAACGTGTGACAAATCAAATGTTTTATTTTTACAATTAACAATAAGAATTTAAGCAAGACAAAATAATGTAAAACAGGTTTTGCAAGTTCTATTTACAGATAAATAGACTGAGATATAAAGTAACTTCTCAACTTAAACTACATTATTGAGAAAATATACTGTAGTAAAAAAGTTTGTTTTTACCTAATTTTTATTCTCTTACAACCATTGCCTCCAGTTTCCTATGTTGTTCTGCTTCAACTATTAGTAATCTTAAATATTATAAACTAATGTTATCTTGAAAATGTTACATCTTAAAAGGCATTTTCATTTTTAACAACAAAATAGGGCATGAAGACTAAATACTGCCAGTATTCTTCTTACTAGAATACTTCACAAATTTGACATTGACGTACTTCACCGTTTACTTTGTATTATTTAAATTATGCACTCAAAAAAAAAAAAACACAGGATGAAAAAAAAACCATCTGGGTAAGGATCTGAAGATACTGAATATAGAGTGATTACATGTATATGCATATATATATATATAAATGCTATTGAATGAAAAATAATTATATAAAATCTATAATGAAGTAGAAAGATAATTCCACTTTAGTACTTATTATTTCCTACCTGCATTCTGCTCCATGCTTTCTTTAATTCCAGCTAACAACTCACGTGCTGCTTCTACATTTTCACCCTCCTCTTCATCATCTTCTTCCTCTTTTCTCACACTGTCAGAGTCCACTTCTTTAGGAGCCACAATTTTCTCCTGAAGGTGAGATAAGAAACATGAATTGGCTCAGAAATTCTATGGCCAAGTTTTCTTACATGCATGGATGTAATAAATAAAAATAAAAATTAAAAACAAAGAAAAAACAAACAAGCATACTCCTGAACAGTGAGTAATCTGCACTCTTTTAAAAGGATTTTTAAGTCTAAGAGTTCAGTGCATCCCCAAAGATCATAAGCATGTCAAAAATATTTCTATTCTAAAGTTTTAAATTGTTTTGGTAATGTATTTTTCAGATCAGAGAAGACAAGAAAGTGAATAACGCCAACAGTCATCAGTTTATTGTCATTTCTCAAAACGTTTCGTTGGAATATGAGTATTGCCTTTGCTCATTCTTAAATAGCTAAATTATGGAGTTTATGTTAATTTTAAATGATGCCAAGCATCTTAAAATCACATACCAGTTTTGCTATTGATTCAGAAATCACATCTTTAATCTTAATATGATGTAGCTTGTAGTGTTTGCAGATCTCTTCAGCGATGGTAGATTTGCCAACCCCTGGAGGACCATGAATGTAAATTTTGAGAGGCTGGGGGGAAAAAAAAAAAAAAAAAAAAAAAGATGTAACATCATTCAAGTAAAATAGATTTTTTCTTTATTTAAAATGAGCAATTTCTCCCTATAGCTAATAGGAAATAGCTAATAATTAAAACTAAAATTATGTTTTAGATTAATTTACAATATGTATCTTCTTCATGCATATCATCTATACCATCCACTGCCTTTGAGTAACAGATAATAGTACAATGCCAGCAACTGAGAAAAAGGCACATTTCTATTTAATAGACTCGCAGACCAACTTATAGTGGCACTACTAGAAGTTAAACAGTCAAAAGAGACAAAACGCAACAGATAGAATGCAATACATCTTTCCCTTGGATAGAATGCAGTGAATTCTAGAATTAAGTGGCAGATATTCTATTAGATAAACAACTATCTGGGAAATAGACTTGTTGTCATCACCATAGTTATTCTGACCTCAAAAAATTCAGATCCGTCACAATCCAACAACAATTTGTTGTTGTAGCCTGTCTTATCCATGGTTGAATAATTACAATTAAGAGTCCAGATTAATAAGAAATATAACTCAAAATCATACAACTTTAATTTTGCATCCCAATTCAGAAGATCTGGTGGTTTACAGTATTTAAACCTTTGAATAACTACTTCCTGATACTTGAATACAGAAGCTCAAAGTATTTAGCTAGCATAGGAAACAGAAAAATTGTTCATTATATTATACAGTGTAGCAGGGCAAAAGGAAAGCTACATGGCTGTTAATATCTTGACTCACTAAATATAACGAAGGACACAAAATGGTCATCTAATTATTGACTCTAAGATAAAAAAAAACAGTTACTGCTTTCTTGAAGCCAATATATCTAAAATGATTTATATTGCAAACTAGTTTTGAAGAAGCAGTTTTCTATCAGAAAGTTTATTTTCATCTACAAGCTTTAAGCTTTAGATGTAATAGGAAATATTAGACAATCATTTTAATTAGCATTCAATTCAATTTTCAATTATATTTACTTATTTTATGTCACTATTAGTCTTTTATATATTCTTACTGAAAAAAATGAAAGCTTATATTTGTATAACCATTTCTATTTGAAAAAAAAAAAAAATAGCATATACCAAACCATTACCAGAAGTCCTCGACTCTGCTTGTATTCTTCAACAACCTGTTCAATGTTCTCCACCAGTCCTGCTTGAGCAACCCACTTTATGTTGAAAGTCTCTTTCAAAAACATAGCTTCCATTCGCAGGTTCACAAGCAACATATCTATGTGTGTTTGCTGAAGGAGCAAAACAATGTTTATTTAACACATGTAAGCTCTGCATGTTAAAGAACACTGTTGACTTCAACTAGAAACTAGAATGGAGGAGAGAGAACAGAAAGAATTTAAGCACAGGGAAAGTAGGTTTGTTTGTAAACATTTTAAGGTGTATATATATTTTCCATACATATTTAAGTAACGTCAAAACACACACCACTGAGCAATTGTTCAATATGAACAGTTTATTCCAAATAAGCAGATGAAGACATCTTAATTTACGTATACTATGTTCATCGCGTTCTTAGTACTTCATTTTATTTACTAATTTATTATTATTTTCTCTAGGCTTTGTCAGCTTGCTCTAGTATGCTCAGTACACCATCAACATCATCGCTTCACTGCTTTTCTAAATCAAGCTATAATCCCTCAAAAAACATGTTTGTTGGAAAATTAGATTTTAAATTGCCTATTTTTTATGCTTATTTCTAGCCATATTTTAGAGTTATATTTTTTGACTGAAATAATATATATATATTCCATGATATGATACACCCAAATTTACGTTCTTCCATTATGTAGAAAAAGGAGAAAAAAAAAAAGAAAGAAAGAAAGAAAACAAAACTAACTGTTAACTCTTTACTCAAGAATGCATTTTCTTGTGGAATCTTCTCAACTTTTCCTGGTCCAACATTTTTACTGATACACTGTAAAGAAAAAAAAAATAGTAATACATATATTCAGTCAGATTCTTAGGAAAAACCAACAAAAAAGCAGAATTTCTAGAGATAAAAAGCATCCTTTTTATTTTACGTCACACTATATCTGAAAAATCAGTATACTGATATGATTCACTGATCCAAGAACATCCTACTGACTTTAACTTTTGTGTTAGTATTACACATCTGTTTCACTATATATCATCTCTTCTTCAGTGCTCACAACAAACAAACCCAGAAACACACAAGTGTTCTGAAGCTCTTAAATCTATGTAACTTCTTATTGTTTAAGATCAATTATGAGACCTATTTTATTTCTCAGCATTTTCACTTCAGATTCTTTAAGTGTTTAATTCTATTAACAGTTGTGAAATGTTTTCAGATCAATGGAACACCACCATTAACTCTCCATGCTACTATCTCCAGTTCATCATTAAATAGATGCTAGGTCCTCCTATAGCCTAAAACAGATGTAAAAATAGATTTCAAATAAACACTAGATTCCATAAAATCATGAAAACTGCTATTAAGTTTACACTTGTTCTAGTATTCTGCCTCAAAGAGTTTTAATTAACGGATGCTTAGATGAAAGTAAGAATTGGAAAAACATGTGATATCCTTTCCAAGTATCTCTTCAGCAATTTTCAGTTCAGAAACTTCCTAAATTGGAAATATTTACCATACATTTAAGTAACTCTCAAGGTATTTCTCACTTAAGTACCTTTCCAGTCTTCCTCTGAGCTGACACAGTTCCCTAATAAAATAGCCCTTTACAGCACTTTCTACAGTACTAGCAACTTCTTACCGTCACAAAAACTATCAATTTACAACTACCCTCAGTTTAATAGTCTGTAAACAATCCCAACAGCCACGAAAGGACCCTCCTAACTTTCATCAGAGAACCTATATCAATTCATTCTGCAGTATTTCCTGTAGCTACTTCAGCTTTATAAAGATCCCCTAACAAGTCATACACAGATGTCTTGAAGCATTAAGTTGCTTCACAGCTTAAACTGGTAATTGAGCACATGGTGAAAGGGTGTGTCTTGCCTAGGGAGCATAGGCAAACTGTTTGCACCTGTGCTCCTCTATGCTACCAGAAGGGGTGGACCCAGAGTGGAGCCACACTGGACTCATATATGGGTTAGCCACTGAAGGTAGAGCATCTTCTGGATTTAGGCTGCTTCCTCAGAAGGATTATTACAGGATCAGAGAGTCCCTTCACCGGTTGAGTGAATTTAGCTCTTCTTTCTGAGTCTCATTATTGACCTACCTGCAAATACTCTGCCTGGTGTCACTAAGAATCTGTCAGAAGTAATTTTGCTTCTTTGTGAGCAAAACAACTATCAGAGTTAATTCTGCAGCATCTACCCCAAGCAATACATTTTGCTTAAAAGAATAGAACCCTTAGAGGACTTCAAAATTATTTTTATTTTTTTAGTTACACAAGATAACTGGGGGAAGCTTAGAGACTTAAACTGAATAAAAAATATCTAGTTTTAATAATCTTGTAGGTACCTGAAAAAAAAAAAAATCCTTACCTTTACTAATTCTTGAAAAGTGTGCATAGAATCATCTACTGCAAGTATGTAGTGAAACCTTGGCCTGTGGTCTGCTATGTTTTGTAATACCCTGGAATGTAGGAAGTACAGTTAAGGCTAGTAGTTTGAGAAGCATATTGGCTTTTACCTGTGAGATGTGTTTCAGAAACAGGCCTAATACAAAGTTATTTTCATGTATATTTTCATCGATAAAGAAGCACAGATAGGTATGTATATATATATATATTTTTTTTTTGTAAGGAAGATCAAAAGATAAAAAGGAACACCTGTACAAAATAGTAATTTAAGTTGTAGAGTCCATGATCCATTTTCAGTTCTGTGCCAGTTAACTGATACTATGCTTTGTGTACAGTACAGCAGGTAATTCCTTAACTGCATAGCATCTGTGCTACAGATATGTTAGGTTTCCAGAAGGCACATCTAGGATTGAAGAAACTGAACTCTGTGTACTCCAAAAAGGGGAGACAAATAGCATTCTTAAGTCTACTCTATACTAACTTAAAAGTCTTGGTACTCTTCTAATAGGTTTGGAATTGTTACCTAATTTGTTATCAATGACTGTGCAAGTTAAACATTATTTACTTACCCCGCTAAATCACAAACATGAATGGTTGGAATATAATTGTTTCCATTTCCAAAAACAGGTATTGCATTAGTCTCACTAAGCCAACCTATCTGAAAATAAAAGTGGATAATGAAGTTAGAAGGAAAAGGCATGTTTGTGTACTGGCAAACTTACGTATCCAAGATTTAAAAATTCAATTTATTGAACCATTTCTGGAACCACAGTAAACAACTTTGAGAAATAGTAGCAGCCTACCTAAAAAAAATAAGAACAATGTAATGTTGAAAAGACTTTTTTTCTCATTGCATTGATGAGATGGATATGTTCTGATTGCAGTGCAAATGGAGATACTGTTAAAAAGTTATGGAGAAACTAAAAAACATATGCAACCAAAAGAGTGGAAATCGCTTCAATTATAGCTAAAACTTGTATCAAAGGAATCAACTAATAAATTCCCTTCACAAGAACGTTAAGCCCATGATATCAAAATATTACGTGTATATTTAAGCCCAATGCGATTTGCCCTTAAATATTAAACAAACCTTCAAACATACTTAGATATCTACCTTAAAAAAGTAGTGTAAGACTCCTTCCCCAGCTCCATACTGAATTCCTGAAGCAACAACATAAGTTGAAAATGCTTGTTTGTTCTGTGAAATAAAATTAAGAGTTTTTATAACAGTATGGTATTGCTAATGGAATACTAGCTAGTACTGAAACTTGAGAACTTGTATATCAAACATAGGAAGTATTTAAATTATCTCTCTTAAAATTTGGAGCTAGATCAATCATTGCATAACTGCTAGTTTTGTTAGTCTTATTGGTATATTTCCTTAAAAAGAAACAAACAAACAAAAAGCTCAGAATTGGTGTATCTGCATTTGAGCTGAAATTCTAAAGAATTCTTAGGAATTAAGAAATTGGAAGTTAGGTGTATCAGTGAAGTGATCAGAGTAAAATACACTTCAATTTTCTTTTTCCAAGATAAACTAACTAAAATCTGTGGAAGCTTTCTTTCCAAATTGTATTGTTTGTATCTGATTGCCTACAGAACTGGAAAATGAGAGTCCAATACTTTTATAATCGTTTTGCTTTAATTGTGATATGAAATCTTAAACAAAATCAGTAGACTATAAAGTGTTTTCCTAACCATACATCATGGTCAACCCTTGCATTTTTTTGCTGACCACTATACCAACTCGGTCATAAATTTGCCTGTTCGGGTTGACTGTTTATGTAAAACGATACTGCTTTGATCACTAGTGAGAATGGTTACATACACAAAAGAAACAATATTTAAATCACCTTAAGGAGAGAAATTTCTAGCAAGTCTTTTAATGAAGGACCACTTAGATATATTTAAGTTGAAACAAGATTGTTAAATAATTCTGGTTTTCTAAAGATCTCAAACTTGCACTTACCAACAGAGAGAATAAACATCTAGATTTTTGCATGTGAAAAAAACAACAAAAAAACCATTTTGCTACACTTTTCATATTATACAATGAAGTCTGTTAGCCAGTATTTGATTGTATAATCAAAGCATCATCTACAGGGATGCCAGGTATATATCACTATATTGTATTTGTGTAACGCATTTGTATCTTTCTGCTACAAAATGAATCTTTGTCATAAAAACTATTTCAACTCAACTGAATATAGCAACTTTTTATTAATCACATGTAATATTACAATCAGAAGATATTATAGATAACACAAGTTCTCCTCCACTAACTTTTCTTGAGTAGATAGAAACTATTTATAACCTAAGAACAGCAGCTCCCAGGCTTGCACATGTGCTCTAAGAGAAGGTATACTAATTTCTGTCTCTGAGCAGGAAAAATCTGACACTTGTGAAAGCACAGGAAGAGCCATTTCTCATCTACCCTAAAGAGGAGGTAGGTAGTAGGACATTTTATCATTTACTTCACAGTAGGTTTTGTGCCACTTACGGAACACAAACCACAGTTCATCACCCAGAGAAATACCAGTAAAACAGATCCAATTCCTTACAAAAAATCAAAAATAAAAAATCTAGAGAGTGTCACGAGTCACACGTGTGAATTTACTACTTGAGATAAGTTGGATATACGTCATAAATAAAATGAAGCAATGATTTGGTAAGCTCCACTTACAGCATGTTTAGTCATCGTTAAGGATGCTCAAGTTACCATGTAATTTTCATTAAAGCCACTAGATGTCACATTTCAGCTATTATAATCAGTCCTAGGCTTGGCTGTTCTGTTTGATGGTTAGTTTCATTCCAATAAAAATTTTTAATTGGGAATAGCTTTAAATTGATGGATTCAGAATCTGGGCTGCCATTGAAAACAGAGCTGGGAGATGAGCTATCTGTGGTAGCAGGTGTTTTTTTGCGGATTCTGAACTCATCAGTACCTCTGAGTCAGCAGCTTCTCTCAGAAAAAGCTGCATGCCCTAATTTTTTGCTACAAAGATAAAGGTAAAAATCTTTTTTACCCTTGAGATTTCCCCATGCAAGCTCCAGTTTTAATTCTCTGTTATACAACCAACATAATAACTTTTTTTTTTTTTTAATGAGATAAGCATGACTTAGTAGATACTGAAAAATAAAATTGGAATCTATATTAAGAATTATGTAACTTAAATATAACTATTATATATTAATTCTAAAACATGGTCTTCTCTACGCTTAACATTTTATTAATAAGGGATAATGTTCACATTTATCGAAGATATAATGCATTACGAATTTAATCGAATAGTTGGTAACTTTCATTATTAAGATAATACACTAGGATGACTTAAGTATGTTTATGTTTTTCAGTTTTTGTAAAAAATCTTATTAAAAAAAAAAAAAAAACAGAAAAGGTCTTAACATACATTTTTTCCAAGTTTGAGAACAAGTTTTTCAGCATTTATGTGATCCATAAAGTTAGGATGAGGTTTTCTTCTACGATAATCTTCCTCAGTAAAAGGAATCTCAGAATCCTCCTAGGAAGAAAAAAAGTGCAACTGTTATACATGTCATACAACTGAATATTTTTTAAAGGCCTATATGTTTTTAAAAAATTTGTTAAAATATTTTTTAAAATCTCTTTTTCTTTCATTTGAAATTCTTAGAACTTCTAAAGCTGATACTTGAGAGAGTACATCCAAGTAATCCTAATGTCTGCCCATCATAGTACCTCATTGCCTACACTTGTCTGTTTGGTAGAATAGATTTAACAAGTCGAGCACCCACTTACCAGTGGGGGTTGAAGTAAAAGGTCCACAAAGAAAAAGTATACTAGCAGATGAAATTAGCGTTATTGAAGTACACATTGCAGTACTTTAAATGAAATAAACAAATAAATCAAATGGAAATATTTATTCATTTCTTTTCCATTAAATGGAAATGGCAAGAAAGGAGTGTTCTCTCATATTACTTACTGGGTCGGGGGGTTTGCTTTTTGCCCAGCTCATTACTGTTGAAATCAGGATGAACGTTTTTGGTGTAGCAAAATGCTCTGTTTCCATACGTAGGGCTGTTAAAGGAAAGCAGAGGGTTCAATCTATTTAACTATATTACACAAATTTTATATTTTCTTTTGGGCCTATATATATACATTTACGCTATAATGCTGTGTGTTCAGTGGTTTGAAGTGAATACCCCTTATTTTTCTTGGTGTAAAATAGATACGAATCAAATAAAAAGAAAACAAATATGCATAACCACATGGTCAGTAATTAACATAATCTATACAGAGCTGCATCTCACAGAAAAAGAAACAAAGAAACAATGTATACTAGAAAATGCTTCATCTTTATTGAGTGCTGAGATACTGAAATGTGTGCTTGTAGTAACTGAAACAGCTTGTCTATAAAATTCAAGGAAGTTTCTTTAATTTAGAGCAAAATTATTAAACAGTAAACAGGAAAGAACAGTTTAGTTTAACTGAACTTAATATGAAGAACAATATTGCACTGTCACCATAAAATGATTCCAGTCACCATTAGAATTTGGTTATGACCATCAGGAGAAAGCTGTAGAAAAACTGTTAATGATATTTTTAATAACAGATTTAAGTGAAAATATACGTAAGATCATAGAATCACAGAATGGTTTAGGTTGGAAGAAATCCCAAGGATCATCCAGTTCCAACCCCCCTGCCACGGGTGTCCAGATCTGGTACTAGGCCGGGTTGCTCAGGGCCCCATCCAACCTGGTCTTGAACACCTCCAGGGACAGAGTATCTACAGTCTCTCTGGGCAGTCTGTTCCAGCACCTCACCACTCTCTCTGTGAAAAACTTCTCCCTGATATCCAATTTAAACCTCCGCTCACTGATTTTAAAACCATTTCCCGTTGTTCTATCCCCATCTACCTAAGTAAAAAGTTGATTCCTCTCCTATTTTATAATTCCCCTTTATATGCAATGAGGTGTCCTTGCAGCCTTCTGTTCTCCGGGCTGAACAAGCCTAGCTCCCTCAGCCTGTCTTTGTAGGTAAGGTGCTCCAGACCTCTGATGACCTTCGTGGTCCTCCTCTGGACCCTCTCCAACAACTAAGATAATTATATAAAACATAGAAACATTGAAGGTGGGTAAAAATTTGCTCCTGTGAGCAAATACAAATAGATAAGATGACTGCAAATATTTTTTATGCAAATAGCTGTCTACGCCACTATGTCACTTCTAAAGTTGGACCATCCTATGATCAAGGTGCAATGGGCTGTGGAATGCATTTGAATTAATCAAACAATTCATGGATCATTTCCCCATCAAGGAACCCAGTTTTATATTATAGTGAACTATAAATCCCAGCTTAATTTGTTAGACATCTACAGTAAACTTCAGTAGCTGTATAGCAAACAGTTTTCTGTTCAGCTGGTAGCTGTACTAACCAGAAGCAGCCCATGTTGCTTCCTCGATTTGGTTTGCATCCTCAGTGATATTATATAAAATAATGTCACATTCAAGCAAATAGCTTAAGAGCTCTTTCTGGGAGGAGACCTAGGGGAAAAGAATGGTTAAAAATTGTTGATTAAAAAAAAAAAAGAAGAAAAAAACAATATTCAAAATTCCTTTTCAAATTTAACTTACTAGTAGAATATAGTTTTCTTGCACATACATTTTGGAAAAGGATAATTAAATAACTTACAAGACTCATGTCAAACTATTTGTCAGTGAAAAGTAAAGCAACGGAATGCAAATTAATTGCTGAAACTTCTGATTTACAATGAACATTTATATAGTTCAAAAGGACATACAATTTTAAGTGATTTTAGAATTTGTATTTTCAGTACACTTGTTAATATCACAAAAATATCTGTGACTTTTATAGTTATTTTATACAAGAATAAGGTGGCAAAATAGAAACACAGAAAATTCAGTTTCCTTACAAAACAACATCCCATCTCTTTGCTAATGTAGATTGCCTGCGTCACTCAACAAGTCCAACATTCTGTATGACAACAGTACTTGTGATTACATAGCTACCCACATTTATTTTTTATTAAAAGGCTCATCTGTATAGAATTTCAGATCAAAATGTTCACATTTTTGAAGAGATTCAGGATAATCAACTTGATGGTTACAAACAGTTTTGGTTTCAGAAAATAATAATCAAGCCTCCTGCGGTTAACAGAACTTTGGATATATATGCAAAAAGTATGTATTTGGAACAGTTAGCTGCTACTGACAGCTGTTATGTCAGTGAAGTGTTAAGGAGTGCTTTGTTCACAGTACTACTACGTTTAGAAGGTGATAGAAGATATGAGACAACAGTGAGTTTTAAGGGAAAAAGAAAACAGATCTGTGGGTGAGCAGGACAGACAACACGTCCAGAACTGTTGTTTTATTTTAAAAAGAATCTTTTTTAAGACTGGGTTCCTTTGTTTTAACATTTGTTATATCCGAACAAGCAAGGAAAAGATGACAGGGTGCAGAGGAATAAATACGTGTAAAACTTCCTGCAACAACAGGGCACTTGATTAATGAGGATCATTTCCGTGCCTTGCAATATTTATAATGCTGTCTAACTGCAACCTGAAATGAGGTTATGACTTACTGCATACGTTTCCTCTGCAAAGCATGGTTTAGTACTCTCTGGCTTAGAGAGAGTCCCCACTATTTGGTACAGTCCCTCCTTTGGCCTCCTGGAAACTTCAGCCTCCGACTGATTCTCATTTTCCTCTTCCTCTCCTTCCACGCTTTCCAGCGACGCTCCGACAACACAGCTGGATAAATACTGCAACATACAAGACGCACGTTTGTTTCCCCTCCCGGACCGGGTCCCCGGTCTGCACTGCCCGCCGCGGTCCCGTTCCCGAACCTCGCCGATGCTGCGGCCGCAGTAGGAATCGAGGTGGTTGAGGAAGATCCGTCGGCTCCGCGCAGCGCCTGCCGCCATGGCCGCAACTGCGGCGGCGACGCGTCCCGTTGCTAAGGGCGGGGAGCGCGGGCGGGGCTGCGCGGCCTCGGCCTTGCCAGCGCCTCCCGCCCCGGGGCCCTACGGGGACGTTATTCCCGACGTCCTGACAGCGGTCAGGGCGAGATTTAGTACTGCTGAGTACATGTAACTACTGTTATATGACACGTGTTCCAAGAGCAAGGAGGCTCTGAGGTCTGTCACTGGTAACTCATACTGAGCAGTGCTAGGTTTTGACCACAGAATCACTACATTGGAGCGGTTAGAAGGGACCTCTGGAGATTGAGTCCAACCCCCTCCTCTGTGGTGATGATTCTTGTAGTAACACATCATGTTAAACATTCCAGAAAAGTGCAGTTCACAAATTGGCAGCTGCATTAGGCCAAGCAGTGTTCATTTGGCTTCAGAAAATACAAACAAATCGGTCTGAGAGCAACTGAAATGATTTACCATCAGCGCTCCAAAGCAGCCATGCCCGGGCACCATGTAGGTGCCAGTTCTGAATGTAAGGAATGGAGAGCATTTCCTCCATGAGCCCACAACCAAACACGGTGGAATGACGTCACTCTCCAATCTTTAATACTCCACTACCTTCTAAGAAACAGCAGAGAATTCTTCCAGAAACATCTACAAACTGCATGTTATGCAAGTTCTCATCTCAGCTTTATAATAAGCACTTGTAATGTCAAAGCATTTTAAAGTTGTCTAAGGAAAAAAAAAAAAGCAAAAAACTGGCAGCGCAACATTAATTTTGGCATTTTTTTTTCACTTGTCATTCTCTTGCTTCCTTTCCAAGATCCTCTTTACATTTATCTACTCTAACTTGCCAGAACAGTTTCAGTAGATATAAGTTTACAGCCAAAGTTACTTTTGAAATACATGTTAATAATCTGGTATTTAAGATGTGTTTATGGAAGTAATCATTTTGGTTGTTCACTCCCCTCTCTTCCCTCCCTGTAAAAATCACTAACACACTGGTGCATTTATTTAATGCTTTAGTCGTTTAAATTGAACAAGGAAATTAACTGCAAGGGAAAATATTCAAATATAAATTTGGTAAAGTACATTCTCCTCACAGAGGACTAACCACATGCCACAGACCTGTGTGCAAAACAGAGCCTATGAACAAATTTTAGAGTATAGGTCCCTACCCAGGATCAAAAGATAAACATTGGGATTATCAACTTAACAAAATAATTAAACAAACATCAAATTAAGCTGTAGAAAATGGAAAAAAAATGACTGTGCTTATCTCACCAGTCCAGTTATAACATCATTACCCCAAAACTATTCTAAAAAATCCAATGTTTGCCTTCTCCAATTAATCTTGCTACTCCTCAACAGGTCAATACAGCTCTACTGAAGTCAATACAGTTTGTGAGTTCACAAGGACTGATACGTTCCGAAGCATGGAATAATAAAGGTACAGATATACTTAGCACAACAGCATGACAGAATAAATAAAGACACACAAATATTGAATAATACAAGAATACAAGAAGTATCATGGTCACATAATGCTAGTTCAGGTGTTCTAGTATTTCTAAGTAACAGTATTTTTTTTAAAAAAGTCTACCACTCAATACATACTTGAAAAGTTAAAGCAATATGTTATAAAGAGATTTGTACCAGTTTTTAAGTAGAAAATACAAGTTATGTCTTCCAGCTTGTGTTAGTCCTAATAAATTTCATACCTTTGGTTTCAAACCAATACAATGCAATCAGTATTAAAATGCATACTTGTATTCATTAGGAGAGGATACTGTAAAATTGAGGAAGAAAAATTGAAAAACAGGAGTACCAAATTACTGTGTTGTAGAAAGTAAAGGCTGAAGCAAAAATAGTCTGGGTATATATATCCTGCACATTATGTAAACACATTCAGAATAGTAAACAAGCTAAAATGTCTTCCAAACCTCCCCAAAAGTAACAATATAGCATACATACATCATCCTTAAGGAATGTAGCCTGTTACATCCTAACTTACTTCTGTGCTTAGTTCATTTGCAATTCAGACAATACATTCATATAGTAATGGTAGATCATTTACTCTTTGGAGTTTGTTGCTCATTGTAGACAAGGATGGATCAAATAATAATTAAGTTTCCTTTTAGCTCAGATACCGTCATTATATAAGCAACACTCAGCTGCTCAAGAGCTTTCTTGTTATCAACACACAACTTTCAGATTTATGCACAGCAAATTGGCGTGAAAGTCTATTTCTCGGTTTGAAACAGAAGTTAACTGCTTGTTTTGTTCTATTAATTTCAATTAACAGACAGTAATTATGTGGTTAACTTCCATGTTAAAAATCAGATATGGCAATAACCAGTAAGCCAAAAAATGATTATTACTTGCCTATATAACATTCATTCTCTACATTTTTTCAAGAGCTTTCAATAGTAACACTTTGAAAAGAGACCAAATATTTTTGAACATTTTGAAAGAAGTTATAAGCTCACCTACAACAAAAAGAAAACACTGATTAGTTTTTTACGGTCGATCCAAGTGGATAGCACTGTGATATGCATAAATCTTCTGCAGCAACGTTATAGAACAGTTCTAGTACATATTAGATATCAATGCAAGAAATGAATCTTCAGATGTTTGCAGCTGCATTTGTAACAAAGATCTCAGTGCCTCATTCAAAGAATTCCTTCTAGTCTTAAATCTTCCTCCCTTCAGGGTACATCATGATTGACTATCCCTCTTCAAAGCTTCCAGTCTTTGTAGTAATGCATTTCCAAACACCTCCCGATATGCAGGGCTGAGTGTGTCCAATAAGGAGTAGACAGTTTCATGGTACGGGTTTTGCAAACTGTCATCAGTCTGATCAAAATCATAAGCTACTACCTGCAACAAAGAAATCACTGGTTATTTTTTTGTGATTAGGATCATGTTGCAATGAGAAATGGTTATCACAAAGTTTAGCTTTGCCAGTTGTACAGTAGTATAAAAAAAACATGCTGATTTAAATTTCGGTCTATGCTTTCTACTGGAGGTCTTACTGGTAACACAGTATTTAAACTGTTTCAAATGCTTTTTTCTCAAACTTATAATAGTAGTAAAATCCATCACTGTCACCTCTGAAAGAAGTCTTACTTCTACACATTTGCACAAATAACATGAATAATGCAGAATGGATTTGCACATCCACTATGTTACTAATTTTTCTAGGCACCTGAGAAGACTGATGCGCTTATAATAAATTTGTCCATTAACTGCTTCAGCCCTCGTTTTGCAAGTGTCTCAAATAAATGCCTATTTTCCAACCAACTTCCCTTCTTCCTTTGTATTAACAGAAGTGCCACTTTGAAGGGGAACACATAGAACTGGCTTTCATAAAAGTACAAGAAGATATGTATACAGTCTTGGTATCACTGAAGTTGCTTTCAGGTACCTTCCGAACAGAAACATCATTCCAAATGAAGACAGTTAAGAAATTATAAACAAGGTAGTTTACCCTTAGTCCCGAGTCAGTGAGCTCCACACAGTATCTTCCCCTTTCCCTGGTTTCCACGTTGATATATGCCACATCCTCTGCACATGGAAGGGTTTTTGAAACAAACATATTGCTGACAGCAAACAGAACATCATTCACTACAGCTTCGGCTTCCAGTCTCATATCTTTTACATCTGCTTCTTCGAAGTCTCTGTAATCAGAATCCTCTTCAGACTCTGCATTATTGGTCAACTCCATAGGACTGCAGTCAGTTTCCATTCTGCATATGGAAGCATTTGTTTTAGATTCATCATCCCGCTACAGCCAACACTGAACATTTACACCACAAAGCTAGAGCTACAACTGAAGTAAATGTGTTTGCCATTGGAAAATAAAATAAAATAAAATAAAATATGAAAGTGAATGGGTCCTGCAGCAATCCAGAAAAGTCAAAACAAAACTCCTGAAAAGCTTCGGGTTACATCAGCACAAGGAAGCACTACTGAAGGAGTTGCTGGCTCCTATGCAAGCAGCTCACGCTGTGTTGTATAAGTCTCTGATATGATTCAGCAGTAACTAATTCAGCACTTTGCTGACCCCGAATGCACCGGGAAAAACAAATTAGGTATGAAAAAGCCATAACCAACGGCAGTTGAAAATAATAACCCATCATCCGTGAATTTAAGAAAGACTTACGAGGGCCTGTGAACTAAACGTGTTACCAGCGAGTACGAAGGCAGAACAAGAACAGCAGTTGCCTGTTCAGCCTCGCTAAAGAACGACTCCCTCACTCGGTTTCTCACGTACAACCATCAGCACAGCCCAGAAACGTCAGACGAGGGCAGGCTTCGCGGCCAGCTCCCAGCAGCGGGAGAGCCGGTCGTAGAGCTGCCGAGCTTCCGCTCCTCGGAGAGCTGCTGCGATTCACCGGCGCTCACAACACGCACAGATCGCGGCAGCGCAGCGGCACCGGCAGCCTTCCTCGCACCTCACCCCGAGGCAGCCCACCTACCAGCCCCGGCGCCCAGCCCCACACCGCTGCGGCGCCAGCCGCCCCGCCGTCCCGTCGAAGCGCGGCCGCCCTGCTCGCCCAGCACCGCTTCCTGCCAGCCGCCGCCGCCGCCCCCCTCCGCGCCTCCCGCGACCGCTTCCGCCCCCGCCTCCTCCGCTCGGAGACGCCACTTCCGCCCTGCGTCACGGTGCCGGTGACGGCGTTCGGCGCGGCGGGGGAGGTGCGCGGAGGAAGGCGGCGAGCGGTTCGCGTCGCTCTCGACCCGGCCGTGCCAGCGGCGGGAGCTGGCGCGGCGAACGACCCCGGCCGCTTCCCACTCCGTTCCCGCCGCCATAGCTCTCGTGCCGTGCGGCGCCGCCGTCCCCTCCGCGCTCGCGGGGCGCCGGGAAGATGGCGGCGGCGGCGGCGGTGCTGGCGGCCGAGTGAGGATGGAGCAACCCGCGGGCGCCTGAGGGAGGGCGGTGCCGCCCCACCGGCAGCGCGAGAGGCGCTGGGGGAGCCCGGCCGCGGGTAACCCGCGCTGAGGGGTGGGCCTGGGCCCGGCGCACCCCGTCTCCGAGTGGCCGCCCCGGCCCCATCCCCGTCCCGGTCCCGGCCCCGCGGCTCCCAGCGCGCAGCCACCATGCCGTGGCCGTTCTCGGAGTCCATCAAGAAGAGGGCCTGCAGGTATCTGCTGCAGAGGTACCTGGGCCACTTCCTGCAGGAGAAGCTCAGCCTGGAGCAGCTCAGCCTGGATCTCTACCAGGGCACCGGCTCCCTGACGCAGGTCCCTCTGGACAAGTGGGTAAGAGACGCCTCTGTGCCCGAGGGACCCGCCGACGGCTGCCCTCGTCTGCACCCGCCCGGCGCTCTGTCCCCGTGACCCGGTTTTGTTGTTGTCATTGATGATAGGAAAGGGAGGAAAAGCGTTGGCAGTGTAACTGAAGGAAGGTGAGGGCTGGTGGCAGGGAGGAGGAGGAGGAGCTAATGCTATCCAGGCTACCAGCAGTTGCTCCTTTGACTGCCGAGGATCTGGTGTATTGGCTACTAGCAGAGGTGACATAAACACAGCGATCCCTGCTCTGACTGCCATTTGTCTTCAGCTTGCAGGCAGCTTAGCTCTTACTGACAGTGTTGCGCTGAACTCGGGGCTGTTTTTAGACCTCTGCAGAGCCTGGTCTTGAAATGCTGGAGGTCTGTGTTGGCAGGAAATGTGTAGCTGCTTTCAGCTGCGCGTGCTCAGCAGGTGGGCTGCCATGCTTAGAGCCAGCCGAAGCTTTATTCCGTCCTGGTGTGTATATTTATAAACGCATATGTGTACACATACACCTGTACATACACACGTGTACTTCCAGCCTGCTGTAGTAATACCAAGTTCTGTGTCCCTCTTTGTAGTATTTCGTAAAGTTTCTGGGGTTAATTACCAATGTTACTTGGTTGTACCTGTGAGTCCAGTGACTGTTGTGAAAAGCCTTAAGCACCTGTGTGCGTCACTCATTGACTTTCAAGGCAGCGTATATGATTAAGTGCACAGGCTTACTGCTTTACGCACTGCTTTCAGAACTTGTTTTTAGTATACTGCATTAATTTGAAATGCTTGTAAATGCCTGAGGTTTTTGCGTAGTTTTTTAACAGTTTTTGTATGAAGTATGTTTGAAAGGGGCAGAAGACAGATTTTTGCTGAAATGCTCAGCATGACCGGCACTTTAGTGTAGGTTTTGTTGTCGTTGTTTGGTGTTTTTTTTTTTTCTGTTTGTTGCTTTCCTGTTTTGTGTGAGGCTTTAATTGAAAAGTTATGCCCTCTAGTGGGTGTCACAGCAGTATTCATTATTTAAAATATAAATACTTTGAAACCCTGGCAGTTACAGACAGTACTAAATGAATAGTTAATTGTGCATACAGAGTGATTAAATGCATATATGCTGATGTTCAGGTTATCTTTCCCATTTGTAGATTAGTATTTGTCTTTCTGACTTGTAAACAATGAATGACACGTTTAAGGTTTGCACGTGACTCTCATGTATGACAGATTGCAAAACAGATGTTGTGGAAGCTCTGTCTCCCTCTAGTCATCATAAACTGGTTCTTGATGAATCATCGGAATGAGTGTGGCTTGCTTGTTGTCTTATCCATTTTTGTGGATACTTTTACTCATCTTAATATACGTCTTTTAGCCAATATTCTACATGTGTTTATAGCTTATAGACGTGGTAGGAATGTTTGAGTGAGGGGTAATTTAGGTTGGACGTCAGGGGGAAATCCTTTACAGAGAGAGTGGTGAGGTGCTGGAACAGGCTGCCCAGAGAGGTTGTGGATGCCCTGTCCTTGGAGGTGTTCAAGGCCAGACTGGATGGGGCCCTGGGCAGCCTGGTTTAGCATTAAATGGGGAGGTTGTTGGCCCTGCATGTGGCAGGGGGTTGGAGATTGATGAACCTTGAGGTCCCTTCCAACCCTGGCCATTCTGTGGGGCTGTTGCTGTAACTTCTTTGTTTCCTGGGCTGTTAAGAAAAGTTGGAATATAACCCTTGTTATTTGTGGTTGAATTTTAATATACACTGAATAATACTTTAGTTGGTGATATGACTGTAGTTCCAGCTCTGTGTGTTCAGTCCCATATGGGAGCAAGTTCTGATGACTGTGCTTCACTTCTAAAATTTCTCTTAGAATGATCTAATTCCTTCCTTATGGGAGCAATTGATATAAAAGTGCTTTATATATGTGTGTGTGTATATATTTATATATGTATATGCACACACACACATATGTATTTTCCCCTTTAAAATAGTAAATTTCTGTTTAATAAGGAACATACTTTAATATTTTTGTTGCAATGTAGCAAAAAGCTTTCAGAGTTCAGATTTATTCAAAATTGGTTTCAGTAGTTCACTTTCTTCTATAGCAAATTTGTCTATAAAGATCTGAGTAATTTAAATTAATTGATGGTTATTTCAAATAAAGTTTTCATGCTAAATATATTTTTTTAAATCTTCAGTTATTACCTTATTTATAATTAATAGCTTTAATTCAAAATAAGATGTTAATGTCACTGAATCTTTACTAGTAGTTTGATTTTTAACTTCCTAACAGAACTGTTTCAAGGCCTGTTTTTTAGAAGTGGATGTCTTTTTCTACTTCTTGAGTAGACTTTGGAACAGAAACTGGAAAAGTAAACAAATTCTAAAAGCAAAGTTACTAAGAATGTAAATAGAGCAGCAAATTGATGTGACAAGTAGAACTGAAGACTTAATAATGAAAGATCTTGTTTTCTAAAGTTTTTCAGTTCATTTTTATTTTTAAATGATCCTATGGATCATTTTAAAAATGGAAAACATCTTTTAAATCCATATCTCTGTGTTATTTACATGCAAATTTACACTTTTTGAGATAAAAATCAGTGTTTTTTTTTTTTTTTCAAGACAGGATGGTCAAAACCATGTTTTTATCTGTCGAATACTATGTCTAAATAATATTGCAACCACATTTTTTGTAGGATCTTGCGTGGGAAGTTACGCTTACCAAATTTGGTTTTTGATTAAAATTTTGTTTATTAGCCTTGATGGTGCTTATTTAATTAAAATGGAAACTGTTGAACTTCTGAATCAGAGCACAAACGAGGAGTATATACTTTTGTGTATATGTGTATTGACAGGAATATACTGCGTTTTACAGTTGGCTCTTTGGACTCCGTGGTTGCAGTGAAAGCTCTGTAATGCAAAACAGATTCTTTTCTGAGGATTTGCGACAGCATCAAAGTCCCAAATTACATCTTCAGAGCTGCTTCCTTTTTTGTAATCAGTTTCATTTATCGGTAATGCTCTTGGTGTTACTCAGGACAGTGTGATTGTAGGTTTGTTTATAATGTCTCTGTAACAGATCTGATTAATGGTAATGGAGAGGTTTCTGTATAATATTTGTCTGTTAACCAAGTTTTGATTGTCAGAATTTTAAACTAGTGCTGAACATAACTTTGAATGAGTTAAAATATGATGTAGAAATGGCAAGAGTAGAATGCAGCAAGGAATGATTATTTGTGTACAGTGTCCAATTATCACAGAGAAAACTAAAACAAGCAATGCATTGGAATTAAGGTCTTATGAAATAGTCTTGTCACAGAAGCCAGATACCTGTGGTGGTTTTACTCTTAGCCTGTTTTTCACTATCTGAAAGTATTGCCAGAAAATGAATAGATTGTACCAAAGTTATAACAGAATTTATTGATGTATTGTAAAAGCACAGGCTATACAGCTACTCAGAGGTAAAACTGTGTTATGCTGAAAGCTAAGAACTAAGTGGAAAACAAATTGCAATGGAATCAAAATACTTGAAAATAAGCACTTTATTGTCTCTCTGAGTAGAATTCCTTTTCTGATAGCTTGATTTATTTGTTAATATATTTAGTGTATGTTTTATATGCACGCATGTATAATACATACGCATTATATTTTGTTGTTAATATGCTGGTGTGCTGATATCCTTTTTTTTTTTTAATTTTATTTAACTTCTAGTGTCTGAATGAGATCCTGGAATCTGCAGATGCACCTTTGGAAGTCACAGATGGTTTTATCCAGTCAATTTCTTTATCTGTTCCGTGGGGGTCATTGCTACAGGACAACTGTGCATTAGAATTAAAAGGATTAGAGATGGTCTTCAGGCCAAGACCAAGGCTTGGTAGGCTTGTTATTTATTTGTTCATTCCCTTCTTTTGCAAGATATTTCAAGTAACTTACTTATTCATGCTCCACATCTCATTCTTGTTTAACTGGAATTAAATTTTGTGCAGTCTTATGTTCTGATGTGAAATTACTGCTTTGAAAGAATGGTAATATTAGAAGAAAGCTTTATTTATTCACTTGCACTTGTTTAGTTATATTTGATGCAGAGTACATTGTAGCAGTAGAAAAAATATGTCATGCAAGTTTTACCCTGAATTCTAAGCTGGAATGTTTTGTTTGTTTACCATGTTTGCATTTGTGCTCAGCACTAGCTGATAGGAGTTTCAGCTAAATTAATTTGATTGCTAAAACATGTTGTTCAGCTTAGTACATGCTTTGCTTTTGGATTGCTGTTTTATTATTTTGTGGTTATTAGTTCAGGTCTGTGTTGGATGTTTAAAGCATTTTTAAGTTATTACGTTACGATAACGTTTTGAACTTTACTTAGTCCTTCCTCAACTAGAGTATGTTTCAAATATAATAGGAAACTGTAAAATAATTTATAAAGAGAATAATTTCTTTTTATTTCATTTTGCTGATTATGCCTGTGAAGTCATACCAATACAGTAATATTGAAGTGAAGTTATTCACTTAAACCAATGTTGAGTATTCATTACTCTTAACTCTGGCTTTATCTCATTTACCTTGAATTTTCATACCAATACAATCTAAATGGATTTTGAAGTAGTATATCCCATAAAGACAGGTCATAATGTCTTGCTGAGCTGGTGAAACTTTTGCTGTTGTTGTTGTGCATAATTTATTTTGCTTTGTTTTCACTGTTTCAAAATTTTTACAGCCGAATTTTATTAATATTTCTCTTACTCTGCAGCATCTGGCTCTGAACCTATGTATTGGTCAAGTTTTATGACCAGTAGTATGCAACTTGCAAAAGAGTGTCTTAGCCAAAAATTGACAGATGAACAAGGAGAAGGGTCCCAGCCTTTTGAAGGACTTGAAAAATTTGCAGAAACTATTGAAACAGGTATGAATTCATTATTGAAGTCTGAATGAATGTCACAGATTATCAATTTATATCATGACTCGATTTTATAAAATGACACTTTGTTCTCTATAACTTGTCTTGTATGTCTTCACTTGTTTACTGTAGAACTTAAATAGGAAAGCAGGAGGGGAAATAGAAACCAAAAGATATACTTACAAAAATGTGTGCTTCCCTTCAGTGGACAGAGTGAGCCCTTCTTCAGGGCCAAATTGGCTTTTGTTTATACCAAAGCCCATCCAGGTAAATCTCTGCTTCATTGAATGGTTGATGAGGTCCCTTGTTTTTAGCGGTGATGCTTTTGAAGAAAAAACAATAGTTTTTCAACCATTTTTTACAGAAAACTGACCTGTTATGACATACTTATCAATCTAATCATGCTATGCTGCTAAACTGTGTGTTTTTAAATGGAAGAAAATAAGGACTGATGGCCACATCATGCAGTGGAGAGCCTAGTGCTAGAATGTCTGAGCTAAGGGAGATCTTTAAAATTGGTTCTAGAAATAGAAGTAGCGAGGTAAAACAACACGTGGCAGTGTTTAAGTGTTTAGACAAGGTGTATAATGGAGCAGGTGATTTAAGGATCATGCATGCTGAGAGGTGTAGAACAACTTGGTTTGAATTTCCACTTGCTCAGGTATTCATTCAATTGAAGGTTGGTTGCACGAGGTAAATGTGTGTAACAGTAGTTTACATCGCCACTTGAATTTTGCAATTTATTTTCATTGAGAACTTCCCCAATTTAAAGTGTTCATTCGGTTTATAAAAGTAATTATTGAGTAAAGTGACTTTGCTGTTTTAACTTTCTCATTTAAGTACTACGAAGAGTGAAAGTTACCTTCTTAGATACTGTTCTGCGAATCGAACACGTGCCAGAAAATTCTAAAAGTGGAACTGCACTTGAAATTCGAATCGAAAGGTAAAAATTTTAATAGAAATCTGTTGATTCATTTTGTTTGTTTAAAGGACGTTTTCTTGACACTTTCTGTACCCATGTGCACAGTTTTTATATGCAGTTAAGCAACCATGTTAAGAGTACCTCTTTTATGAAGTCAGTAAACAGTGTCTCCACTGAACTTCTGTTTAACATGTTTAAGCTAAAATGTTTTATCGTCAGATCAGAAGAGATCTAGATTTCTTTTCTAAAGACAAGATAGCGACCACTTCTGCAGTTTATGAATACCATTTCTCAGAAGTGCAAATGTCAGTAGGTAGTACTAGCAAATGAGGCGACTTCTCACTTGAAAGAAATAAGTAGCATGTTGTTTTGATGTTTGATACGTTTTATTTATGGAATAGACAGATGTGTTTTTCCACTGCAAGATATTTCAAGTAAATTACTTATTCATGCTCCACATCTCATTCTTGTTTGTTTAACTGGAATTAAATTTTGTGCAGTCTTACGTTCTGCACGTGGAGACTTTCCAAGAGTTTGATGTTTATGCTACATCTCAGTATTATAATGTAAGAAATGTAACTGCACAGAAAATTTATGGAATTGGAATACATTTTCTCTATTTCTAACTTCCAGATTATTTCTTTCAGGTAGTGTTTATAGACAACATAAACATGTTATGTTTACGAAAACATAACGCTGAAACAAGCGTTATGTACATCCCAATGGAAACATTTGTGTGTTTTTGCACAGACTCTGTATCACAAGATTAGACATAGTACTAGGGTAATACACTAGGATGTATTACACTGAAAGCATGCTGCATTTGTCATGTAGAAAATTCAAGATTTCCACCCATTCCCAGAGAGTGGTGGTTTCTCCTTTCAGGACAGTCAACGGCATTGTAAATAGTCTGAAGAGAGAGAGAGTATATACAAACTTAGAGGCTATATGGCACAATAAAGGTAAAAATTTGCATGCTCCTACCATCTTTATTTCCTTGCTTTTGTCTCCCAGAACTATGTACTGTGATGAAACTGCTGATGAGTGCTCTGGAATTAATGTACATCAGCCCACAGCTTTTGCTCACAAGTTACTTCAGCTCTCAGGTGTCTCTTTCTTCTGGGACGAGTTTCCCGCATCAACAAAGTCCTCCCCAGTCTGTTCAGCTACACAGCTGGTAAAATTAAATGCAATATGTAAAATGTCACGTGATAAAGGATAAAATGTAATGTTATGCTTATATATTAGATTCATTCTAGAGGATATAGAAATTAAACTTCTACTTGAATCTGCTTAGCGGCTTTCATAATCGATTTGTTAGTTTTGGCAAGGGGGAAGAAAATAGAAACTTTAGCACTGAATAAAATTTAAGATGGTGTTGTACTGGAATCTGGATGCTAGTTCTAATATGTGGAAATACTCTCTAAGTTAATATTCTGTGGAAACTTGCTCCAATTTTTGTGAAGGCCTGATATTTCAGATTTTACTTGTTTCTTAACAGTTATTAATAAGTATGTTTTAATAATACAGTCAAATTTATATTTGTTTATAACTATTATTTGTGTGATAAGCTTATGCATGTTTACGTCTTTTTGATAAGAAATGACATACGTTCTAATTCCTCTCTGTGTAATATTTCAAGGCAACTGAACCAAAGCTTTCACCCAGCTGGAACCCAAAAATCAATTATGAGCCTCATCCACAATTAACAAGAAACTTGCCAGAAATTACTCCTTCTGACCCTGTACAGATCAGTAAGCTGATTGGTAGAATGGAATTGAGCCTAACATTAAAGCAAAATGAAGTACTTCCTGGAGCTAAGGTTAGTCACACTTTCCTGATGTTTAAATTAATAGTCACATAATACTTTATTTTTTCTACTGCTTAACAAAAGAAAAAAAAGGCAAAGTAACAATACTTTTAGTTTTTGTTTTAGGTTCTTTCATTCAGAATCAGTACACATCTCTAATAAGACAGCTTTACAGTGGCCAGCTGATGTGTTCTCAAGATTTGTAATAAAAGGCAGGAAAAATGTACAGGTGTTTCCTGTTAACAAGTACATGACTGTTAAGGGATTTTTCTACTTATATGAACAAGTACATAAGTCCAGTTTGGGTTTGTGGGTCTATTATTTATTTATTTATTAAGTGGAGAGGTGGATTATCTACTTCGGTATTCTGCTATTTCAGTTCAAAGTGATTTCAAATATTTCAAGATACAAGAAATGCACTGGCATCTCTTCAAGAAGAATTCCTGTGTTGTGGGGACAGATTAAATTTATGTATTGCGGTAACTCTTGAGAAAATCCGTTTTTTTTTCTTGTAGCACTATGACTGACTTTGCCTATATACGCGTGGAATGTTTAAATGACTGATTAAAAACACTGAAGTTTTAAAAGGATATAATTACAACACTGCTTACTGAGGCTACAGCACTGTAGCATTATAAAGCTCTTGTGAACATTTCCACCTTTGAATTTTTACATTAAAATCTATAGCAATCAAATAATAATGCCAAATTTACGTGCCACCATTTAAAATAATGTTTTATTTGACTTAGAAAGATAGAAGAAACAAAGCAATTGAAAATAGAAGTGTATTTAAAAAAAAAAAAAAGGCGTGAGTATATAAGTAAACTTGTATAAATATTTGCCCCTTGTCTCTGATATTAAAGCAATGTTTTAACAATTGTAGGATTGCAAGGAGATACTGCTTTACCATTTTATCTTCCATGAGCTGCAGGGGGCACCCCAGCTTCAGTGCTTGGAGCACCTTCTCCACTCCTTCTTTGGCCTTGGGTTTTGCACAATTTTTTCTCAGAACTTTCTTTTATTTCTCAGATTGCGTAGCATTTTGCCTTTTCTTAAGTATGTTTTCACAAAAGTAAAAACCTTTGCTGATGGACTCAGCTGTGTCCCATGGAGAGTCTGATACAGGATCCAGCCCTGTGCAGCACCTGGCCTCTTCTCATAGAAGACACCCCTGCAGCATACCCTGCTACCAGCTCTTTATCACTGACACACAATAAAATGAGAAATAATCATGAGTGGACCAATGTCTAGGAGTGTAGGGATCTAGAACTGACAGATCTGTGCAAATTGTTAAGATAGATTTACCTTGAGTAGATCTTCTGAGGTAAGTGGCTTGCCTTGTTGAACACTGTATCAAAGCAATGAGACATTTAAAAACACCCCCACTCTTTTGCAAGCAAGTATTTAAATCTGTTAACCTCTACAATAAAGAGTAATTCTGAGGAGAACTTTCACAGCTTTTAAAATCTACTTCAAAAGATGTTGATTTCAGTATTTTGTAATTTGTACGTAATACTAACTTCATACTGTTGGTTGCTTTTAGAAATGTTGAGCAACTGAAACTACTGGCATTCTTGAATTTCCCTATTGCGTGATCTATATTTAAGCAAATAAATTGTGGGTGGTAAATCTGTGTTCATCTTGCCAAGCTACAGATTGGCAGCAATACATAATTAAAAGTTCTGGGTGTTTAGAAGATAAATTTTACTGAAATGGCTGTATTCTGTACAGCATGAAAATCTACTATCAAAATCCATCGAGACTTTAGAAGGAAAACTCAGTTCGTGATTTTGTGTTTTTGCTTTCTTTAGTTGGATGTGGATGGACAGATAGACTCTATACATCTATTTTTGTCACCCAGGCAAGTCCATCTTCTATTGGACATGGTAGCAGCTATTGCTGGACCAGGCAAGTGAACATCCTGTACATATTAAATGTTGGTTTATGTGGACAGAAATGAAGATTTACAAGATAAACACGTTTCTTTACTGGAAAAAAGTGCTGGTGGTCATAGATTGTTTTTTTCTGTTTGGTTTTAGCAAAAAGCTCTGTAACTGCTCTGTATAGTACTGTGGTACAGTTTGTATTCTGTTGCAGATTGTTGGTTATGAAAATGTAGACAATAAAATAAACTGGGGGAGTTAGAATAGAGCAGTCGGGGAAATGATAGTTGGAAATGGTCAGAAAGCCAGAACAGGTTTGGTTCTTATAGCTTCTATCTGACCAGATAAGCTTAACAATCCAGTTTGTTCCCTGTACTGTGCTTTGGAAACAGGCACCGAAAACATTTAATAAATGATGTTTGAGGAAAAAATTGTCTGTATTTGCTAAGTAATCAACAAGCAGCATTTAGATCATTGCAAGATCTTGCATAACAAGACAAGAATGTTTATATTTGTTGTTGCTTTTTGTTTTCCCTGTGTGTTCCTGATGTAACAATACTTACCATTTGGATGGACAGTTAGTTGTCTTTTTGATAAGATTTATCATACCCTTGGTGCATGCTTAATAGCCTTCTGATGATGCTAATATTTTTCTTTTACTGGACTTGTTAATTGGTTTCAGCTAACTGAAAAAGCATTCTCATTTGTATTATCTTAAAACCTGATATTTTAGTGATTCCTTAGTAGTAAAATCTGCATATATGACCATAAAATACTCCAGAGTTGCAAGTAATGCTAGAGAGTAAATTTGGTTATATACATATGTGAGTGTGTGTGTGTGTGTATATGTTATATATATGCACACATACCCCAGCAGCAACAGCTAGTTAATTTTCAGATTTGGTTCTGAATTTTTTTTATATATATATTGTTAAGAAAATAACAGTGCATTTTGAATTTTTTTTTACTTCTTAAATTCAGAAAGCCTAAGCAGGATAGAGTTGTCTAATAAAGATAGGAAGAACCGGCCAATGCAGCAGGAAGATGAGTATCGAATTCAGATGGAATTGAAACGTTATTTAAGAAAAGAGTCTTTATCTGCAGGAGCCTCATCTGAACAAAGCTTCTATGAGACAGAGACTGCCAGAACACCTTCTAGTCGTGGCAAGTATTAAAATGATACAGCATAGCAGAAAGCCCATCATTAGATTATATAGAGAGATTATATAAAAGATTATATAAAATAGCTGTTGAGCTTTTATTCTTGGTAAATTAAGTATCAAAGTAACTTTGATGTAGAATTATTCTAAGCCATTAGTTACACTGTTGAGTAAAAATGAATATCAGGCTCAGTGAGGTTAGGCTAGGCTTCATCTAAAAGAGTTGAGTAATCTGTATGCACATTTTGTATGTGCAACATGGTAAATGCGTGGGAACTGTAACATCTTCTCAAGACATTGAGGAAATGAAATACAGAATGAAAAACGGTTCAATTGTTCTTGTATTCACATTTTTATTTGCATTATTACTTTTACTGTTTTTTATTTGAGATTTAATATATTAAGTTGTCAAGAGAGTGTATGAGCTTAAAGAAATAATGTCAACTTGAACATGAAATCAAATGTTCTGTTTTCTAATATTTTTAAACTTGGAACTCCTGTAAATAATATATTTGTTTGACTGTTCTGTCTAGCTGTTGGATTTCTAACTTAGAAATGCATTTCTTTTAAAAATAATCCTTTTTCATTAGAAAATAATTCTTTAATATGTGTGATTCTCGTTAGAGGAAGAAGTTTTCTTCTCAATGGCTGAAATGGACATGTCTCACAGCCTTTCCTCTCTTCCACCTCTTGGAGACCCTCCAACTATGGATCTAGACTTGTCTTTAACTAGTACATATACAAACACACCAGCAGGATCTCCACTGAGCACAACAGTGGTATGTATAGTATTAGCTATATTTAAAATCATCTTGAAATCAACCTTTTTTTTTTCCTGTTTTATTTCTTTGAGTTGTATAAATATTCTTTACAATATCAAGAGCTATAGCAAAACTAGGGTAATTGAATGTGTTAACTAGTATGTTTGTCTCCAAGAACAGGCCAGACATTGTTCAAGAACTTCATTAAGGCAGTGAAGGTGTTTAGATCTGACACGTTTTCCTTGAAGGCTATAGAGACTGTATTGGAAAGATTCTCACCTGTTTGGCTACTGAGACAGGAAATGGAATGTATTTGTTTTCAATTGCTTTGAAACTTATGTGGAAAACTTATGAAAGATTCTTTTGTTTTTGTAACTGAATATTGGGTTTTCTTCTATTATGGACTATAGTTCTCTCTGTTCCAGAATAAGCATTTGTGGGACCCAAATATTAGTAACTTAACAATATACCAACATTGCCACCATCTTTTCCAATGGACTGAAGCTGATGTTAAGCTCTGTACACATTCCCTGTTCATAATCTGCTGATTTGTGTGGATGAGCTGATCAAAACACTCTTCATAGTGTGACTGTGCGTGGCTATCCAAAACATGGCCTGTCATTCACATTGCTACCAACTACTGCATAAACACAGCACCCACCTTCTTGCTGTGCTCACATCCACTCTTTGGTCTCCATAAATGTTCAGCAGGCATTGATGAATGTCAGTGGGTGCAATTTTTTCTTTGTGGAGGAATTCAGTTTCACACCTTTGCTTCTTGTCAGATGCCTTTTCGTCAGATTACCCCTCTCCTGCCATCTGTTGCTCGACAACGATGGAATATTGATGGGAAGGTTCAGCCTCTGTTGCTTTACTTCAAACATTCACCTCTGACATCATGGGCTAATGTAATGACATAAGAGGCATTACTTTTGGAACAGCCACCTTTTTATGCACATATATACAAACACATCTATTAGGCAACCTTAAGATCATACATGTTTTTGTTTTAGCTTCAACCCACCTGGGGTGATTTTCTTGATCGTAACAAACAAGAACTACAGCCTCCAAGAAGTTCTTCACTTGCAGCCAATGTGGTTCACCAGGCTTCCTTAAGGAGGACATGTAAGTAAAAATGTTGTTTTGCATTCTGCTCCCTAGATGATACTAGAAATAAGCTTTGAGCAACTTGGTAAAAAAAAAAATAATAATAATAATAAAAATAATAATAATAAAAAAATAAGATGATGTTATGAATTTGTTGTTTACACTTAATCTTAATTTTTACTACACCTAATACACTTTAATACACTTAATCTTATATTTCAGCTATTCCATCCAGATCTGTTTCTGTGGATGAATCCAGACCTGAGCTTCTTTTTAGACTCACAGTGGGAACTTTCTCCGTTTCTGTACTTCATATTGACCCTTTACCTCCACCTGAAAGTTCACTGAACCATAACCCTTTGACTCCGATGGCTCGAGATTTCTTTGCCCGAATAGAAAAGATTGAGCCAGTTAAGTTTGCAACTGAAGATTTTCTGTCCTTCCGAGAAGTATTTTCAGAAGCTTGTTCTCATGATCACCTTAGGTATAGCTTTGCTTATTTATAAACCAGTTAAATACTATTAAATAAGCTTGAATAAACAATAAAGTTCATATCCAGTGGGCTTGCTACTTAACAGAATGTTAGACTGTTCATTTCAAAATAGCCTTATGTTTTGACACCTTTTGTCTAAGACTACTGATATTTTTATTTAAAAAAATAAATAAGAGAATTGAGCCTAGGTCCTCTCTATTACAGATTGATTAAACTAGGTATTGTTTCTTGTCCAGAAAGCCATGAAATTGGGATCGTTATGTAAATGATTTCTTTAGAAATAGTTATATTTTTAGGACCATCTTTATTGCAAAAGAATTCTGTTTTGAGAAACTTAGTTTTTTACTTACTGCAAAATACAAATTCAATACAGTTAAGAAGATCCTACTTCAGAAACAATTGTTTTTTGTCCTGAGATTTTAATTGTCCCGGTGCAGTCTAAGATACAGAACATTTAAGAGAGAAAATATGTTTTCTTACTTTATGGCTCTAATCTAAACTGTCTTAGGCATCAGACTTCGTCTAAATAAGGATGTTAGATGTCCAGCTTTTCTTGAATTACATGTGAAGTTAGATGTCTGAAGTGGTTGTCATGAATTTCTGTAAATTAATTGTTGAACATGTGATGTGAAATTTTTTCATTATGTTGCTGAAGTGATAACTAGAAAAATCATTTTAAGTTACAAATTTTAACTTTTTTAATGGTGTTTAAAAGGTTTGCAGTGATACTTTTCTCCCATGCTGAAAGCTTGACTTTTCTTAGTTTTATTGTTTCATGTTAATTTCTGTAATTCATAATTCTTATAATTCAGATTTATAGGTACTGGCATCAGAGTGTCCTATGAACAAAGACAAAGGTCTGCTTCTCGAAGTTTTAGTACGGATTTATCCATTGGGAATATGGAGTTTCTAGAATGCCTTTTCTCTACTGACTCTCATTCCATTCAGCCTCACTATACAGAGGTAAAAAAAAAAAGAAAAAAAAAAAAAGTAGTAATAAAAATAAAAAAATGGGCATCTCCCCAGAAAATATAAATTGTGTAATTGAAAATACTAGATTTTAAAATAGTTACAGTTTTTATATAAGAAGTTGATATATGCTGTGGTTTTAAGATATGTCTTATACTTGTTTTAAGATCAAACGTTGAACCAGACTGCTGTCATACCGATAAAAAGTGCTATTAGTTAGCCAGACTTCACTAGTTTGCTTCTCTTTCAAATATGCTTAACTCAGTTTGGGAATTAGAGTAAGCATTTTGCTTAACTCGTGGAGTTAGGGAATGGGCAAGCTCCTTTAGGTGGTGATTATTGTTCCAGCTATTTTAATGACGAGAAGCATTTAATAAAGTGAGCAAAGGGATTGAGTAAGTGATTGGGCCAAGACTCTATTCATTGACTTGAATCCAGGATTACATGCTATCTTTTCTAGTAAAAATATCATAAATGCCTTCACCTATGGCAGCTCTACTTCTTATCCATTAATTATTTTAACTATTATTTTAAAGCTGCTGACATTTCGTTCTGAAGAAGAAAATGATTCTCATGCTCTGCCATGCCTTCAGCTTCACTATAAGCATTCAGACAACAGAGGACCTCAGGTAAGGAGTGATATTAAAACACCACGTTTCTGCATAATAACCTTTGTCTAGTTCTGTTCATTTTTACAAGAAGGTACCTTGTACAACTGAGAGTATTTAACATATAATTATTTGCTTCATTGTACTGTTTTTAAAGATTTTAGTACTTTTTCTCTTTTTTTTCAGGGTAGTCAAGGCAGACTTAGTTCTATTCCACAGAAAGCAGAGTTACAAATAAAGTTAAGTCCAGTGTTTTGTGAGCTGGATATTAGTATTGTGGACAGATTAAATTCCTTGCTTCAACCACAGAAGCTAACTACAGTGGAGATGATGGCATCTCACATGTATACTTCATACAACAAACACATAAATCTGGTAAGTTAAAAATGGAATTTATTAAGAAACATGCAAGAAACATTTATTAAGAATCTTTGCAACAGGAAGACAGGTCAGTTTGGGATTTTTTTTGTTGGTTTATAAGTTCTGATAAAGAACAGAAGCTGTCTGATTTGGATACTCATTTTAGATTCGGTGATTGCATGTGTGATAACAGACCTAAAGACTATGATAGCTTCTTCATAAACTGTAAGTGCACAGCTTCTTGAGACAAACAGAGCCGGAGAAAAAGGGGAAATTCTGAATGATTTCTAATTTCGAATCTGTCCTGTTGTGCCCTTTAGCAGCAGTAACTGTTGCTTACAGTTTTACATATGTATTGAAATCTTATGTTGTCAGTCAGCCCAGTTTACTGTACTGTGCTATATCCACTTTTGATGCAGGTAATAGAAGTGATGGGCAACAGATGCATTGTCTTGTAGTGATTGAGAGCAAACAGAAGCTGCAGCTTGTTAATCTTGGTTCAAGGTGTCAGTAGAATTAATACTAGTATATTTAGCATAAGAATATTTAACTTGAAGGCTCTTTTTCAAATTACATAATAGAGGATTAATGCAACTGATTTTTCACATGAAAAAATACTGTCAAAGAATTTTATTGCTCTACTGATTACAGAACAATTAGTTTTCAGAACTTAATTAAGAGAGTCCAGATATCAGTGAATGAAATTTTGCTACTTGTACAGAAAATGTATAAGATATTAACAATTTTTATCGATAAGTCATGTTCTGAAAATTTGAGTTTTTTCATTGATGGTCAACAGGAAGCCATCCACAGGAAGGTCTTGAATGGCACATGTTAATGACAGGAGCTGGAACCCAGGCCGTACTGAAAGGGGCAGCCTTTCAGAGTAGTTCTTGGCTTCTCAACAGTAGCATTTTATTTATTAAATCTCTGAATAATGGTTTCGTCAAGGTCACTTGGTTTGTTCAGCCTAAAGAGGAGAAGACTGAGGGGCAGGTGCTGATCTCTAGTGACAGCAGCAGGACTCAAGAAAATGGCGTGGAGCTGTGTCAGGGGAGTCAGATTGAGATTCTTCACCAGAGGGTAGTGAGCATGGAACAGGCTCCTCAGGACAGCAGTCACAGCACTGAGCTGCTGTGAGTTGAAGAAATGTTTGGATAGCGCAGAACATAGGATTTGAATTTTGTGTGATTGTGTGTGGAGACAGGAGTTAGACTCAGTGGGTCTCTTCCAACTTGTGATATTCTATTCCTCTATAGTATCTCCTAACTGCTGCTGAGTATAGTTTGGTACTCTAATTTGAAGGAGAAAACTAGCTGTTTATCAAAGATTGCTACCTCTGTTGTAAGAACTTGACTTAAAATTAAGAAGGTTTTTAACTGTATCAGTAATAGAAGAATAACTTAAAAAGTAATAATGATTAGTCCTTTATCTGTTTTGTGTGATATATAAAACTGAGGGGTTTTTTTTGTTTTTAAGATTATTACAGGAAAAACTTTCTCCGTAGTTATTTTTAGCATTATTTTCTCTAATACAGATATTTTTATTTTTAACTTTTTCTGTTTATTTGTTTTAGCACAAAGCGTTCACTGAAGTTTTTTTGGACGATTCGCATACTCCTGCAAATTGTAGAGTTTCAGTTCAAGTCACTGCCCCTGCATTAAATTTGTCTGTTCGTTTCCCAATACCTGACCTGCGTTCAGATCAGGAAAGAGGACCATGGTTTAAGAAGTCACTTCAGAAAGAGATTCTTCATCTTGAATTTACAGATATAGAATTTAAAACGGAGTTTATAGGAGGCTCAACTCCAGAACAAGTTAAATTAGAACTTACTTTTAAAGAGCTTACTGGTAAGTGTGTTCACGTTGTTTAAATATTCTTTTTTTATTATTATTTTTACGAGAAATTACACAGTTGACACAAAGGTCTTCCATTAAGGATTAGTAATTACTTCTCTCCTCTTGATGGACTACATTTCCATCTCCATTTTGGAGCAGATATCTCTCCTGCAGTGTAATGTTCTGTGCTAGATATTAGCATAAGTCAATTAATACGAAGAGGAGATGAGGATAACATACATGGGTGCAGTGCTTGAGAACTGAGCTAATATTTCTGTTATTTTCTGTCATGTAATCTTATGTCTTTTTTCAGTTTAGTATTTTCCGGGGATCTCTCATCAGGCTAAATTTTGTACTATGGGAGCAAAATGAGAAATCTCAGTTCTAGTTTAAAAATATAGTGAATTATGGTGTCCTAAATAATTGCCAATGAGAAAATGGTAATACTCTTATAAGTGAAGTATCTTACAAAGTAAAGTAAGAAGATAGAAACCAAACTGCTTTCAAATTGTAAAAGTTGACATCTATTTTTTTTGTGGAAAGGAAGAAAAAATGCACAAAGCTGTCTTGTGTGCAGCTTGGATGGGTTCACCTATTGGACTCCAAGCTGAGAAGCAGGTGACCTCAAGTTAGCCGCTGTCATTATTTTCATGAATTTTTTTACTGTCTTTCTCTGTTCGGATTACTACCTGCATCCTGTAGTTAGCAGTTGTAATTCCTGAGTCAACTTCTTTTCTACTATATTTTTCTGTTTAGGTTCATTTGAAGAAGATAAAACACATGCACCAGTAAAATTTTTTCAAGTGTCTGGAGGTGTTGATGGAGATATAACATCATCAGACAACTTTGATTGGCCTCGGTAAAAGAATGTTTTATTCTTCAGTGTAGATAGTATTTCTGAAGTACTGCTGTTGTTGAAATTTTAACGCTGACTACTTGTGTGGCGAATGCTTTAAAATTAATTGTGAAGAAAGAGCATGAAAAGAACCCAAGAACTTAGGAAAATTCTGTGTTTATCATCAAGATGGTTCTAATGGATAATGTTTTCTGGATAGGTTTGAGTAAATTTCAGTTCAAGGTGATCTTGAAGGAGACTTGAAACTTTGTCCAATCTAATTTGTCACTTTCTGTTTTCTCTTTTACACTGAAAACTGAATACAGAACAGAAAAATAAAACCATAGATTTTTGTCTCAAAATATTAATAAACTGGTACAAAGCTGTAACAACAGTAAGAATATTTATGTTTTGAGTGTTATTGTAACTTGTAAGGCAACACAATTCTTCAGTTACTGAACAGAATCACCTAATGCTGCTTAAAAAGGTGATCTTAGAATTTGCTATGTATACTTTTTGCCTCAATTTTCAGTGGCTCTTTGACAGTATTTCTGCATGGAAATTTTTTTCAGTTTTTTTTTAATAATGATAGAAATATTCTGTAACAGTTTGTACACATAATGTACAGAGGGCATACAGAGCATTAGTTTGTTTCTAGCTGCTGGTGTGAGGATGACAGAACCATTTTGAAAAAGCGTTTTCTTTGGTCAGCTAATGGTTGCTTGATAGAGTTAAAAATAACAGACACTAAACTTTTGGCCTGGTGATTCTTTCTATATTCCTTTGTGCCTTTAAGTTTGTTGTTTTTTCCTCAGTGTGTCACTCTCTCTAACAAAATGTTCCTGCTGATAAAAGAGCCTTGATCGTTGACTTACTAAGTCCACTTGTGCTTACTGGTTTGATAGTAGTGGTTTAACGTGTCTGTGCAGTAATATAAAAATTCTTGGCATGTCTAATGTCTTGTTCTGCATAACATCTCCAACATCAGGATTGTACTGAAAATAAACCCTCTGGCTGTGCACTCCATTCTGGAAAGGATAGCAGCTGAGGAGGAGGAAGGAGATGGTAACTTTCAAGAGGAAGAAGAAGGAGGGCCTCATTCTTTGAAAGATGTCTGTGATATTAGAAGACCAGAGCCTTCTCCTTTTTCTTCTCGTAGAGTCATGTTTGAAAATGAAGAGGTACTTTGAAATTTTATTGTTGCTTTGTGCTAATAGTAGATAAAATTAATGTATTCTCACACTTACTTGTTCTCATTTACATGCATCTTCTGACCCTCAGTTGTTTGTTTTTATTTTCACCTTGGGGTTTGTTTTGTTTTTTTTCAGATGGTGATGCCAGGAGATGTAGTTGAAATGACCGAGTTTCAGGATAAAACAATTAACAATTCTCATTATGTACTGGAGCTCATGTTACCAAACATTCACTTGACACTACCAAACAAAGGCTTTTATGAAAAACTTTACAACAGGCAAGTATGATAATTGTTTTATTTAGTTATCATTGCCTATACTTCTAGTTCTATATTAATTGTTGATGAAAGCATTTAAATGAGTAACTATAGCTGGAATTCATTTGAGTGGTTACTAAGAATATCAAGTACTTTGAAAAATACGTTTCACTTGCGAGTTAGCTTCAGGTACACTATCATATGTCTGGTGCTACAGGAGTCAGTTGCTGAAAAAGTGTGTGGCAGATTTTGTGAATAAGGGATAAAGTTAAATAGACTTTTGCTTTCAATGGAAAACTTATTCAGATTTTTGTTCACAGTGCTTAGTTCTGCCCAAATATTTCTGGATTCTCCTTTAAAAATAATACTTCAAAAACTGTTGAATACATTTTTCCCTTTTAATTCAGTGGCTTTTCTCTTAAAAATTAAAAATTCATAAGACAAGGGCAAAACTCTAACAGTACATTTACATTTACAGAGGGAAAGTGAACTTGACTTAAATCCTGATTCCCATCACTGTTTCTGCTAGGTGTTCCTAATCTGTGCCGGGGGGGTGGGGGTAAAAAGCAACTCAACTAGATTATATCAATTAAAACATAACTATTATGCTACATGTCACCTACATGAAGAAAGATAATTATGTATTCTATCCTGTATTGGCCATTATTTCTCTTCTAAGGTTGCAGTGCTTACACTTTCATTGAATGCTCAGGTTATTGAATGTACAAGTTGTGTTCCACTAATAGACACAGACTCATGTAAAATCAAAGTAAATAATATTTTTTGCAACTTCATTTTGAAATTAATGTGATCAAATAGTATTTTTCCTCCCCAACATATTTATCCAACATACAATTACTAGAGATATTTGTGTCACTATTAATGTGGCTATAATATGCCATATGCATACTATAATTATGGAGGAAAAATATTATTTATGGCTTTTATTTTTGGAAATATTATTCTTTCTTGTTTTCCTGAACTTTCTCTTTGTTTATGAAATCCGATATATTAAATCTGTGAAGGAGATAGTGCTTCATTCATCTTATTTGGAATTTAGCATTTTAGATAATGATAGTAATGTATTTCTTTCTAGAATCAGCAATGATTTGCTATTGTGGGAACCAACAGCTCCATCTCCTGTAGAAACATTTGAAAACCTGTCCTATGGTGTTGGACTATCTGTGGCCAGTCAGCTCATCAATACTTTCAGTAAAGACAGCTTCAGTCAATTCAAATCTGCAGTTAATTATGGTAATGCACTTAATAGATCCTCTTGAACTATTGTGATACGAAGGCTGAAGTGGTTGAAGTGATTATGATGATACTGGAAAGAACCTGCAAATTTGTAAGAAAAAGTTTTTAAACTGAGTGGAAAAAATGTGGATTGCTTTTCAATCAAGTAAAAATAAGTGAAATTAAATTGCACCATGTGGATAAACAAATGAGTTATGGGCATAATGTGTTAACTAGAAAGTTAGTCATTTGCTATTTTATCTTGTAGATGATGAGAGTGGATCTGAAGAGGAAACACTACAATATTATTCTACTGTTGATCCAAATTATCGTTCTCGCAGAAGGAAAAAGCTTGACTCTCAGAATAAACATTCACAGAGCTTTCTATCTGTTCTGCTAAATGTCACGCATGGATTAGTTTCGATATTCACAGATGTAAAGGTAAGATGCTGAAGCTGGAAAATTGCACAAAATCAAACATAGAAAGTTTTTTGGTTTTGGCCAGTGGACCCTGTCATGCAAAATGTCCCTTCTTCTTGAAGGAACAAGTGTATATAGCAGTAACTCTGTAATCTTCCTACGTTCTACATACTATAATGTAACTAGATTGTGAAGTGACATAATGTCTTAGCAATTTTTTAAAACTTATTTCAACATGAGAATAATAAAATGCAAGCAGAAAGATGATGCTAGTAGCATGCGTTGGGTTAGTCTGAGCTACCTAACTCAGCATATCATTTCTGCTCTTTCTTCAGCAGGAGGATGGAAAAACACTAGAAGGAAAATATGGAGAATTCTGGTTGGAATTCAACAATGGTTCACTTTTCAGTGTGACTAAATATGAAGGTTTTGAAGATAGACACTATGTTTGTCTCCATTCTGGCAGCCTCAATTTGTATCATCAAGGTAGGGTTGGGATGGAGGTGGCAGTGGGAGCTAAATTTTAAGGAGATATTCTTGCATTTCTTCAGGAGAAGGAAATGCTGCTATTCCCACCCTTCCTTCCTCCTGCTTTTTCCCCTCCAGTAGTGTATCACTTGATTGTAAACCATGGATAATGCTCCTAAGGTACTGCAGTGATGTAGCAGTTTAATTCAGGTTTTTCCTGCCAACTGCTAGTCTCTAAAGATTTTGTGGTCCTTGTATACGTGTTAGCTGTGCAATTGGTTATTTGTTATGAATGTAGGCACTTGGGCATGGTACTAGATATTTAGTTTAAAAAGATTCTGGACACAAAAGAAACAACAAAAAAGAAACAAAAAAATATCTCACAAAACTACAGTTAGATTAAAGATTTTAGCTATAACCATGTTTTTAAATATTGCATCAACTGTAACCTTCCTTTTGCAATTTGTGGTTCTAAGTGTGTATGCCTGACTTTATTTGGTGATAATGGAAAGATTTTAAAGACATTAAGAATAAAAAGGATTTTCCTTAAGGCTTCATTAGTAGTAGCTTTGAACCACAGTGTAACTCATTACACATTTCTGCAGGTATGGTGGATGGGGCCGTCCCTTCATCTGAAATACGACTACCCAGCACAATACGTCCCCATTGGTTAGAACCTACTATTTGTTTTTCGGAAGAAGATGGTCTTAGTAGGACATCTTCAGATGGTGTGGCAGAGAACTGCCCAAATATGCTGACTGTTGCGGTCAAAATCCAGTCAGATAAAATAGAGAGCAATACAAAGGTTTGTATTTTTAAGTTTGTGCTTTTATTTATCTCAGTGTATATGGGAGCATTTAGATTACAGATGAAGAAACCATGACTTGTGAGCCACTTTTCCTTCAATTTTGTTAAAATCAGATTTTCTTGGGTATGTATTTTATTTATTAGTACAACGTAGTAATTCTTCCAGTGCTTTAATTCGCTGATCACATTATATACTTACTGTCCAGCTGACCTTTTTGTGTTTTAACTTGGTTGAGTTAATCTGGTATCAAACTAGGCAAAATAAATACGAAGACTTAAAAGTTACTCTGAACAGCTTACTGACAATGTTGTCTATGGCATAGCCTTTGCTTGCCTGTTTGAGACAGCTCTCTGGTAAATGAGTTGGCTTCAACAATAGCATTCATTAGCATAGCTAAAAGATGACCTGTTTGCCAGCCTAATGGTGACAAACAGTTGGTAGAGTTATCAAGGGAGGGAAGGAATCTGCAAAGCAGCAGAATGTCACTGTGGTTCAGTTGACTCAGGTTTAAACACACTGTAATATAGGACCGTATGGGTTAGTACTCCTTCTAATTCCTGGTGAAGCTCAGAATGAATAGCCTTCCTACTGCGTTAGAAAATTGATAATAATTGTCAGACTATTCCATTGCAACAAATACCAGATTATATTAAACAAGGTTTCTGTTTTAGGAAACAGATTTTTTTGTTTTGTTTTGTTTAATCCTGATCCAGTCATTCCATTTTTAGAGAATTCTGCTTAGACAATTTATAGTCAATTTTGGGAGAAAAGGGTGAACGCTTTATTATGTAGATCTCAATCATTTGCATGTATTTCATGTAAACTAATTTGTGCAGCTTTCTTGTACAGGAATTTCTAGTTGCTGTTGGGCTAAGAGGAGCCACCCTTCAACACAGAGTGTTGCCTTCAGGTCTAAGCTGGTATGAACAGGTCAGATTTCTAGAGTTTTCTCAACTGCATTTTCAACTCCAGTCTCATTATTTTATGACAATTGCTTTAAATTTGTAACTAAACCTTAGATTTTTTTTATATTAGCTTTTGTCCTACTTTTTTTACCCTGTTGAAAGATTATTTCAGATTAAAAATCAGTAATCCATTAATTTCTTGCCCTTTTCATTATGGAAGTACATTAATAATACTTGACTTAAATAAACAATGAGGAAAAAAAAAAAAGCTCCCCAAAGAAACCCAACAAAACCCACACTAAACCATCATAGACAAATAGATGCTTTAGATTCTGTGGATCAGTCTCTTCCATACCTTTAAGTTTACATGTTTGTTGCATTTTTTGCCCATTTTACATTCAGTGCTCTTCTGTGTTTGCATACTGGGTAAGCACTTTCAAATGTTTGAGCTTAATTTGCTACCTGTTCCTTCCAGTAATAAAATAATAAATAAAATGTTTTATTTTCATGCCTGTTATAGATCTTCTCTTTTGTAATGCATTATTATTTGTTAAATTAGCAAATGCTGAAGAATTATAATGATGTATTTATGATTTTTAGATTTTATATTTTTTGAATATTTCTGATGAGCCTGTTTTGGGATATAATCCTCCAGCTACAGTTACAACTTTTCATGTGCATCTGTGGAGTTGTGCTCTCGATTACAGGTAAATGAAATGCATGTCTATGTCATTTGGTGGCACTGCAGCAGTATATTTTTTCATTTTTAAACATTCTAGTTTGCATATTGTTAATAACATTTATGTTTGTTTTGAAAAAGTTCTAAATAGAAATATGGCAAACTCTAAGCAATCTGAAGTAAGATAAGCCCTTCTCTAAGACAGGGAAGATTTAGCAGCTACTAAATGTATAAATATATAAAGTAAACGTTTATCAGTGAAAAATAAAAATTGTTATTACATAATACACATTTTATATAAGAAGCAACAATTTTTAAATGAAAAAAAAATATTTTTTCATTTCTTGCTAGGCCCGTGTATTTGCCAGTCAGATCTCTACTTACTGTTGAAACTTTCAGCATTTCCAGCAGCGTTGCAGTTGATAAATCCTATTCTACTCTCAGGTATAATTTAAGTGCTTGTGAAACATGGGTTCTTCTGTGAAACTTGTAATGCCTGTTTACTATTTGATCTATGAAGCATTCACGTTGTGTAAATGATCATACTGGTGAAATGTATCCTTGAAATATACTCTGTGTAATCATTCTTTTTTGTTAGGCTAAACACATTTCTCTTTTTGTTGGATTGCTTTCATTAACAACCAGCAATTCTGCAATTTTTAATAAGTTGGAAAGCTGGAAAAACAAAGTTGTATTTTCTTAATTACCAACACTGCGTGATACATCAAGATTTATTATGTGTACACGTTGTATTAACTAAAAAATACTTAGGGATTATTGACCATATTTAGTATGTTGACAACAATGAAATTTTTTATGCTAAATATTGTTTCTTTTCCATACCTGCTGAATTTTGTAGCATTTCTTTGTTGTGTTTATTTCATCTAGTATTTTTTTGTTTCTTTTGGTTTACTGATGTTCTAGGGTAATTTTAGATGAAGCTGCTTTGCATCTGTCTGACAAGTGCAACACTGTTATGGTAAACCTCCATAGAGGTAAGGGTTTAATCAGTTCTTGAATTTCTCTTCATGGAATCACAAGGTTGGAAAGAACCTAGAAGATCATCTAGTCCAACCGTCCTCCTATCACCATTACTACCACTAAGCTACTAAACAATATCTTATAGCGCATGTTAGAGCCTTATAGGAATATTAAGTATATATTAAGATTATTGAAGGTCTGAGAAGATGAGTAGTGGCTAGTTAGATGTGAAATGAGTAGTTCAGTAGTGAAGGAAATACGATTTGTTTTAGTTTTGATTTGTAGTTGCAGAAGCATGTCAGAGAAGCTCTTTTCATGAGTTACGCGTTTTCGGTAGTTGAACTTAAAAGTTGTTGTATGGCATGGAATTCTAGGAGTCTTATCAGAAAAATATCAGTTATTCCACTCTCTTTTATACAGTAACAACTGTTAGAATTGAGAAACATGAAGCAATATTAAAAAAAATTGGAGATGCGATGAAGCCCTGTGCCCACAAATGAGTGTATTTAGCTTAGTTGAGAAATCTCTAGTGAAGGACAGAATAAAGGCATGCATATGGTGTTTAAACAAAGAAGTGGGGAAATAAGCTATTCTTGGTGCTGAAAGATGGGTATAGTATTAAAATGTCCTCTCTACTACTTCAACAATAAGCACCTAGGATGCCTAGTCAGCCAGTTTCTGTGTGCCTCTGGCTCTACCTTATGTGGATAAGATAAGGATAACTTTCTGATAGATTGCACTGCATCCAAATAGTGTTTCTAGAGTTTATGTACTGGAAAAAGTTTTAATACTTTAACAACTAAAAATAAAAAAGGAAGGTACTTGTTCTTTTCATTTTTTTCTTTTTAAATTTTTTATGCATTGTCTTTCAGATTACGTTCGTGTTATGGATATGGGCCTGCTGGAACTAACTATTACAACAGTAAAATCTGATTCAGATGGGGAAAGAGTAAGTATTTAGTCACAAATAAAATCTAAATTAATCAAAACTGATTTGTGATTTATAAATTACTTGATTATATTTAGAATCAAGTAGGCTTCTTTTTAAGTTTGTGTGTACTTTTTTTAGTTTTGTTTGACTAGTTAATGAATTTTAAATTATCTGTGTATAGAAACTATTTTTATGTAACTTTAGATTGATTTTAAGAGTACTCTTAAGTGTGTCTTCTTGTTATCTAGACTAAACCACGTTTTGAGCTGCACTGTTCCAGTGATGTAATCCATATTCGCACCTGCTCTGATTCATGTGCTGCACTAATGAATCTTATACAATATATTGCGAGTTATGGTGATTTACATCCTCCAAGTAAAACAGAGATTAAATGCGGAGCTAACAAGCCAAAAATGAAGGTATAAAATAACATTGATGTAACTAGCTGTACGTTTTCTGGTAATCTGTTTTAGTTTTGATGTCTACATTCTTTCTCCAAAGAAACATCTCTTCTTCCAAGGAACATGAGAAATGTTGCAAAAAATTAGCTTGTATCTGACTCAAAAATGTTTGAGAGTAAAATGTTAACTTTAGTTTAATTTTTTTGTCATGATCGCTACTAGATGGTTGTAAATATTTTCTGCTGTTTACTTAATGTACCAAATTCATATATAACAAAGAAAAAGAAATCCTAGGGCATATATGAGGTGTCCAAGTGCTGTAATGATGTAAGTATCTTAAATCATAGTCTTTTGTTCTGTTTTATGAATCATGTAGATCTTAGTGGCATTTCAATTGATAATTTATGAAATTGTCTGACTTTATCAAAAGTTTAACTGCTGTGTTTCAGGACATGCTAGCAAAATCTTATTTTAGCACCATGCTGCATTATTTTTAAAAATGACTATTTATGGTTTGTTGCCTGCAGGTGGAGACCTTTAGCCAGCCCTCTTCACATGGGCCACTAGCTGAATCAGAGCAACAGATTTTACGGGATTTGATGAGTGATGCTATGGAGGAAATTGAAACTCATCAGACTTCTGCTGTGAAGATAGAGCCTAATGGTAAGAATCTGTTGGGGCTATAAATAAATATGAAGTGCAACCTTTCTCTAGTTAGAGTTGGATCAAAAGTTTCGTGTATATTGAAATACTGCAGAAATAATTGCTGCTCACTTTTTATGTCTGAAGTCTTCTAACGATCAGGTATTAAATTCTCACTGTTAATAACAGTAATGTAAAAGTAATTCAAAATCATAATCATATACACATTGCTTAAGCACTGGCAGCAATGAGGAAGGCATCAGATTTTGTGTGTCTCTATCGAAGACCCCTGATTGTCAAAGTAAGTTAGCATGGGTGTAAGGTACATGCATTCTGTGGTGTGGAGAAATCAAAAACCACTGTATGCAGAGATAGATCAGGAGGATGGTACACTTCCACAAAGTCAGAAACAAAACTTGGAGCCATGAGGAAATCTTTTAATTAGCAGACATAACAAGGTAATTGATTTTTAGTACAGAATTATGGCTTCTGCATCCTGATTGCAGCTAAATCCAGGTTTAATTTGGCTAAGGATTTTGTACTACAAATGTTGATAATATATATTTCCACAGTTGAAGGTAAGCTATTGGTGTCATACCAAAAATTATACTGTCATCTTGTTACTGTCATCTTGTTACTAGAATGAGATGATGTCTTATATCTATATGATATTTTTAAGAATACGTTATCTTTAAAATCATCTCTACTAGTAACTAGTTATGAATATGTCGTAATTGTTTTTATTGTATAGTATACTGATTTTTTGAAAATGTCTCCAACTTCTATCAGCTTCTCTTGATACTGCAATTTAAGTAAGAAGTTTCACTTAAATACTGCATTATTTTGTTGGTGCTTTGTAAAGACTTTTCCAATGAAGCATGTTTTATCTCTGCTTCCAGGAGTTTTGGATGACAGATCTCATACTCAGGAACCATCTTGCTCAGATCTCTTCCTGTTTCCAGATGAGAGTGGAAATGTCTCACAAGATCCGAGTCCCACTTATGCTTCATTCATGCATCATCTGATAAATGAAACCGTGGGAGATGTTCCTGCTGAAAGTGATGATTTCTGCATTCTCTTCGCACCAAAAGCTGCTGTTTCCGTAAGAAGTTTTGACAATTATTAAAAAAAAGAAAAAAAAATCCTATGTGCCATACGTAAACAGTGTTAAGAGGTTTTGTAAGTGCACAAAAATAATAATTATTGTGAAAGACATGAATGTGTTATCATTGGAAATACATGCAGCTATTTTTAGATCAAGTTTTTCTGTATCTCAGGAAAATGTTCTTCTGTGAGCTGAATATTATGTCAAAAGCTTATATACGTTTTATTCATGATTAATTATTGCCACTGGGCTTACAATAAAAGCGTAGTTTACAAAGAAGTTGTAAGAAAAATAAAATACTTAAAAGATGTGCAAAGTTATTATCTAATAACATTTTATTCATTTTTCTCATGGACCAAGCTTTCAATAGTCTTGTGAGCATAAGATCCTTACCAGACACAGAAAAGCTTGTGTGCCATGTCACTCTATCTGTCCACTGCATTAAAAGATTTGGGACACTATACTCAAACTGTCTGAAAACAGTTTGTGTTCACATTCTTCATATAATCTCTGGTTGTATTTTGCTTAATAAACAGAGCTAGTTTCAGACTTCTGATCAGCAGTATTTGCCCAGTTATCTTTGAGGTTGTGTTTCCAGTTGTGCCTTATATAGTAGACCTGTGTTCATCGTATACACATGGAGTACGTGGTGTTCTTACCCTCAGAATGTTTTGTTTTATTTTCAGTTTGGAATTTATTATTCTTAACTTATGCTCAGTTTGTAATTTATTCTTATGTGCTTTTTGTTTTTTGTTACTTTATACATATCATTCCTAAACCAAACCTGTTGTATAACCTTCAGAAAACAGTATGGAACAGTCTCTTTTCATAGGAAGAAAATAAACAACTTAGAAAGGAATGTGTGTTTTATCTTTATGTTGTTTATTTTTATGTACATTTTTAGGAGAAAGAAGAAGAACCAGTAATAAAAAAACTGGTTGATGATGCAATTTTGATAAAGGAAAATCATTTCAGTCAACCTCTGAAAAAAACAGATGCAAGCAAAGCTCCCCTTCATTTTCCTGTTCCTCTGGTACGCTACATTGTGAAGGAAATCTCTCTTATTTGGCATCTTTATGGTGGAAGGGATTTTGGATCTGCACCACCAACATCTCCAGCTAAAAGTTTTGTGTAAGTATTTGACATAGTTCGGAATATTAGTACATTTTAAAATACTTTATTTCCCTTTGATTTGAGATTGCATAGTAAGATTAACCTTAAATCGGCCTCTCTTACTCCTTTGCTCCTTCCACACAAGAAATATGCTTACTCAGTCTATCTCAGTATATGTTTCCAATGTCTTAAGCTGAGCAAACAGGATTTTTGTTGTGGCATTTGATTTATTAATTTCTTTTGAGAGTGGAGTAATGGTTTTGGTTTTATGTGCTATATGAAAAATAAAATTTCCTAAGCAGATAGAGCTTAAGGGGTGTGAGAGATTACTGCTGTAGTAGTTGGGATCTAATTTGAAGGAAGTCTTGTAAGCTAAAGATGAATTAATGTTATCATGGATGGAATTTATGAAAATTAATCTGCTGGGAAACATACAGCTAAGCATTCCATGTCAGTGTGTGTTACTTAGTAACAGAATGGAATTTTTTGGTTAACGTTAACTTCCAGTCTCTGTTCACAGTGAGGTGGCTTTAAGTTAGTTGAGAAAAGTGTTCCTTTTTTCTTTTTTTCCCCCACAGAAGTCCCCATAGTTCTCCTTCTCATACACCAACAAGACATGGAAGGAGTACAGCTTGTGGGGGAAGAGGAAGAAACCCAGACTTCCTCATGGAAATACAATTAAGCAAGGTGAATGACAAAAATCTTCTGCCATGGCTGTGAAAATATGTTACATGCTGCACTGGTTTAATAGCAGCTTTCCATTTGAATTGAGTAGGCTTTCTTCCAGTAGCATCTGTCTACATCTAAGCAATTACATTGAAAGTGGTAGATTTAGAATTGGTTAACAAGAAATGTATTTGCTGTTCTGACAGAATATTGCTTATTTGGTGACTGAACACGTTTCTGAAGATGGAAGATACTTAATATAATACGCTTAAAATTTGTTTTCACTGTTGTACAACTGCTCTATTTTTCTGTCCTTGGTTTTCTTCTGAATTGGTATACCTATTATGAAATTAAGTACTTAGTGAAATAGTTGAAATGTAGATCCATTGGGACATCTATTGATTACTGGGTATTAAATAACATCCAGTTATATCATAGTATTATTACTGTGTTTTCCACAGCATTATTTATGACCCTTCAGGAATAATTATATTGCTGTAGTTTTTAAGCCTGTAGTTAGAAACTAGGTGCGTGATTCAGATGCTGTGAAGAGCACTGTCAAAGAGTTAACCAAATCTCATGTTAAATGAATCAATAGCAGAAACTTTAATTAAGCTTTTCTCAAGTACTTCTATGAAGGTGAAAAGTTCTACATAAATGTGAATGCCGTTTAAAATCAGTGAGTGCTTCTGTGACTTAAAATTCATTATGTGGCCATTTGTCAGAATTACTTGATTCTGAATTTATCTTGTTCTAGACAGAACATCGCATTGCAGTAGAAAAGAGGAAAACAGGAAGCTCAGTATTCCATGCGTGGAAGTGTGTCCCTTAGTTTGCAGGTGTTTAAAGAGTAAATATTTGATATTAGTACTCAGATGTAGGGTTCTGTTTTTTTTTGTTGTTTTGTTTTGTTTTATTGTTTGTAATTTTTAACTTTGTATGAGGCTGTGTAAGAACTCATAGAGTCATAGAATAGCCTGAGTTAAAAAGGACCACAATGATCATCTAGTTTCAACCCCCCTGCTATGTGCAGGATTGTCTACCACTAGACTATGCAGTGTGGCTTTGAATGCCTCCACATCCGCAACCTAAAATGAAGAAACTACTATCAAAACCAAGAAGCTTCTTAGTAGTTTTCCAGTTCATCTCAAGATTTATTACATGTATCTTCAGTACCGGGCATTTTATTCAGGATTTCTTAATCTCAGTACATGGCCAGTAGAACACTGTTCAACTTGCTTTGTGTGGCCTGTCCCATTGCAGAAAAGGAGAGGACTTAAGTCATGATTTGTAGGTAACCACAGGTCTTTGATTGAGAATCACTTCAAGAGGTGAGGAAGCAGAAATTCAGAACTGCATAGAATTTAGGAAGGGTAAATCATTATAATTTGTCAGGACTAACGTGGACAGTGGGTGATTAAACAGGAAACTGAGACTGGAAGAAGTTACTTGAGAAGCCTGTTTGAAAGGGAAGAAAATAAGCGTAGAATTGCTAGTTTGCATGATATGCACTTCTATACACTGAAAGAAAGAGGAAGTAAAGAAATGGGTGGAGTCCATACTAAAATGAAAAGCAAAACTTGTTCTTCATTTTATACTGCTTACTATTTGACCTGGCTTGAATCTGCATCCTAAAATACAAATATTTTACACAAATGTGAAAAGAAAGATTTATATTAGGTATACAAAAATTTAAAATAGTGAACTGAATTTTTAGGATTTCTTAAGGATGAGTTTGTGTGTGGCTATTTTTGTTTATTTGTTTTTAGGAATATTCTTTTTAAAATTTTTTTATCACTGAAATGGATTGTGCTGTATTCTTTCATGTTTTAAAAGGTGAAATTCCAGCATGAAGTATACCCCCAAAGTGTTGCAGAAGGCGAATCTGGTCTGTTGGAACAACCAGTGTCACGGCAGATTTTTATTGTTCAAGACTTGGAGATCAGAGATCGCTTAGCTACATCACAGATGAATAAATTTCTCTATCTATACTGTAGTAAGGAGATGCCCAGAAAAGCGCACTCAAATATGGTACTGTTATGGAATGTTTAAATTCATTTATAACTATAGAAGCTGAACTGTCTTTGTGGAAGTTATATGCAGGTATTGATCTTTCAAAAAGAGGAACATGAGTGAGGTCACGGAACAATTGAGGTCATTTAAATGATTGCTGTTATTTTTCTTGACTCCTCGTGAATACTAAAACTCCCTAAAAAGTCATTGTAAATAATAGTATGTCAGATTAATTTTCCATTTTTCTTTAGAGGGTGCATGTGCAAGACTACATTAGTAGCTTTCAGATTTTTATTCTGAAAGAGCATGTACTTAGCATATTCTTAGACTTCACTACACGTACAGAGTTGTAGTTTTGATATGTTTAGCCTTATTGTTTTTATAATTTGTAAATATTTTTCAAATTTTCTTACTACTAACAGTGTTAAAAAATGAAATTGAAGTAATTGCTCAACACTAGATTTATAAGTGGCGCATTAAGTTAGTATAGAGGTTTAAAGGTAAATGTTTGTCCTATTTAGTGTTCTGAGATTTAATAATTGTGCAGGTTGCTACTTTTTATTTACTTTGTTTATTCCTCAGTTAACAGTTAAAGCATTACATGTCCGACCAGAGTCTTGCAGATCCCCACAGGAATGTTGTTTACGTGTTTCATTAATGCCACTTCGCCTCAATATTGACCAGGTTGGTTGTGCTCATGCAAAAGTATTGATTCTTTTTTTTCTTTTTCTTTTTTATTTTTTTAAACTTGTGACACTTACACCTGGTTTTATGAGGTTGCTACCTCACGTTTGGTAACTTTTAATTATAGCCTTTCACGTCTGGGTCTCAGTTTCTGTTTATGTCCATGTTGGAACTTGTCAAGTGCTATAGCTAGTACAGTGACTAGCCTTTTTCTTTCTTTCTTTCTTTCTTTTTAATTTAGAAACTAACTATGTAGCTGGCTGTTTTCTCAAGACTACCAGTTTATCTTCTGCAGTTTCTGATGATTTTTACATGTTTTGAAGCGGGGATATCTAAAAAGCATAATGCTTATGTAATCTTGCTTTGTTTGCTAGTGAAGTAGTTTTGGTGGTTTTACTGGAAGAATGTTAATCATTAAACAGGGTACTTGACACTTGAGGACTGCTGATATACTGTGAATCCTTTAGTCTCATTATCAACGGTAGTGGTGTGAGGAACAGAACTAGGAGAGATTGTTCTATATTTATTGGCAAGCCTTTGTACAGAATATTTTTCATATACTACAGAAACATATTTCTTTTCTGTACCACTGGGGAAGATATGCATCTCTGTGCATACAAATTTCAACTGTAGGCATTACTTTTTTGTAGAGGAATTTCTTGCTTAATTGAATATCTATGAAGAGACGTTTTTCCAAGGACACAGTTAGGAATTCCCCACCTACCTTTGCTCAAGTTCAAGTTAGAGAGCAGATTTTTCTTTTCCTCGTAGAAAAAATTCTAGTCTGTGTCATAGAATCATTAAGATTGGAGAAACCTGTAAGATAGTCTAGTCCCACTGTCAACTGTATAGTTTGTAGTAGCTTTGTATAGGAAAATGTGTTTTTTGCCATCCAGTGATGAAGTATTTTCTATCTTAATAGCTTTAATGCTTATCTTTCATAACATAACCAAATTCACCTTTATGACTTCTGTAAAATAAAAGACAGCTTTCCTGGAAGTAGAGAGTTGGATGCAATCAAAACAACAACAAAAATAAAAGCAAAAAACAAAAAACAAAACCCAACCAGAAAAGAAAAGAAGGCCCAGATGTCGGTTATTACAGGATGAACAAGACAAGTGTGATGCATCTTTCAAAAAAGCAAACAGTGTAATAATATGATGACATTAACAAGACATAAAGCAACAGTAGAGGTATAAATGCCTTTTACTGAGACAGTGGTGAGAGCTGATTGAGAATGATGGGTCTGTCATTAGTAGAAATGAATATAAAGTAAATTTGAATATACTTTTAATGGAAATCAGAGTCAAGTGTATAGCCGTTAAAACACTTGGGTTCTGGAACAGGCTTCAGAATGAGAGAGGTTTGTTTCATGTTTATAGAGAAAATAAGACCTGTGATCGTAGGATTGTGGTGGTGGTGGTTGTTTAAGATAATTTAGGTTTTCTTTATTGTTTTTAAGTCCATTTGTATTTTTTTGTTGACACCAGGATGCCTTGTTTTTCCTGAAGGACTTTTTCACTAGCCTCTCTGCAGAAGTAGAACTCTTAGTTACTCCAGATCCTGAAGGTAAACTTCAAAATATCTAACATAAATGTATTCTTTCTGTTTTAATGTATATACGTATCTATAAATAGACACACAAGTCTCATGTGTAAAATAAGTTACGATATTGACGAAAAATCAATATTAGTGCTTAACTTTTTAGAAAAAAATAAACTTTGGGTATTTTTAGTTTTGTGTTTTGTAAACACCAACAAGGATTTTCAACATTTGGGAACTTTGCTTTATAAAATGTTTCATCAAAATTAGAGCATGTTTAATAAGAACTTCTGAAAAAATTGAGTAATGTATATATAACAATTTAGAGTTACTGTTAGATAAAATAAAAACATTATTTCATACTTATTGCTTAAATTAATATGTCTATCTAACAGTTTGGAGTTGTGTAACTCCTGGGGAAGAAACAGAGGTCAGTTTTATAACTAAGCAGTACAGAATGTATATGAACAGTTAAATCAACACTTCAACTAAGCATCTGATGCAAAAAAAGCCTTATATATTGAAATGAATATTTTCTCTATTAACTATATCTGTGAGTTTGTTCACAGCTATGATTTAGTTATTTCAATTGAGACATCGTATTGAAATGCCTTAGTAATGAAGTATCATCCTATGTTCTTATTCAGATGGATTATTTTTGATGATGCATAAACCTCAACTTAAGCTTCTTATAATGATTCCTAATAATTATGAGCTATTATCCGAGAGAATCTGTTATCCTGCTAGTAATGTTTGTAAGTACTAATGTAATGTAATTAGTAGTAATTACTAATTAACGTAATTACATTATGTTAATATTTACAGAGGTTAAGGTATAAATGAGTTAAGGTATAAAATAGAAGAAATATGAGTCTATTTACTATGCATAATCTTTTATCATTTTAGTTAAAAAGTCTCCTGGTGCTGAAGTTACTTGTAGTTTGCCCAGGTATGCCAGTAGCCTTAAGGACCCAAGTCCAGTCATTTCTTTCTCATCACACAAGCAAACAAGTGAAAATGGTAGCATTGATTCTATGGATGTCATTAATGGGGATGATCATCGTTTCTCACAAGAAGTGACATCTTACAGTGATCAGCCAGTGTTTTTCAGGTAAATTTTAGTTAAAAAATTTCAAGATACCACAGCTATTTTACTGATTGTTTTAAGGTGATAAACATGTATCTTAAACACAGTTGTGGTGGTGGTTTATTCACTAATAAAAGAAATGAAATGTATTTGTTTCCATAAGTGGAAAGTTAATAATAAATTTATTATGAACTTTAGCAAACTACTGTGTGCAGGACAAGAAAATGAATCAAAGCTGTGCCGTGTACAAAACCAGTAATATATTTTGCAGGTATATGAAAAGAGCAGTATTTGTACTCTGACAGTGTAAATTAGATCTAATATAAATAGAGATGAGAGTACTTGAAACAAAGAACATAAAATAAAAGAATCACAGGAGTAGAATGAGGTTGAAATACCACAAGAGAAACTCTGAATGTGTTCCTGACTGAGAATTGATTACAAAAATTGCAGCTTGTGCAGAAGCTTTTTCTTCATTATGTATTCAGACTGTAAGTGAATATGTTTGTTTTGGTAAGCAGGACTTAAAGGCTTCAAATTATGAGAGAATGGTTGTGGTTCTGTTTTTATCACGTATATCACCAAAAGAATTTTTAATTGTTTCATCATTTGCATTTTTTTGCATTTGTATTTTCCCTCTCTGCAAAATTCATGCTGTGAAAATTGAGGGAAGGTGTTCATATTTAGACTTAGTAGCACTTCTGCAGTAGTGTTAAAATTACAGTAAATATTGACTTTGTCAAGATGGTAATAAATCAAGAAAAGCTGAATTTGCAGTTTGTACACTTATTCCACAATTCTTCAGTGCTAAGCATGATGTCTAGAGGATTTGTAGTTTACAGTAAGAGGTGTGGCATCCTATTCTGGGAGAATGGGAAACCACGGGTTTCATTTTGAAAGGATTATCTTATTTCTTGTTGCTGTTCCTAACTCTGAAATTTCCTCTGTATATCTTAGAGAGTTTCGTTTTACATCAGAAGTTCCGATACGGCTTGATTACCATGGCAAACATGTATCAATGGATCAGGTTTGTGTATAATACTGTAGAACAAAAAAGTTCTGTTTTTCTCTCAAAAGATTTGGGCTACATATGTATATATTTTTTGTTCCCCACTCATTATTGATGCAATCCTGAGAATCATAGAGCTCTTTTTTTCTTGTAGTTTCAATAAAGCTTAAACTTGATTTAATTTCACTCTTAATATGAATACTGAGAAGTAGCTCTTCCGGGTATGATTAATGCAGTGAGACTTGAAAGTCATATTTATAAGCTCAATGACTGGCTAGAAGTCATCTGCAGAAATTGTGGCGGCCCTCAAAAAATACCAGAATTGCACAATGCATTGTTTTTCTCCTTAAAGCCAGAATATTTTTCTTTTGATTCCTTTGCAGTGTGTGGGTTTCATTTGTAATGTCAGAATGTGGTACAGATTTAAAATAAAATTGCTCAGATTTCTTTTGAAAATATTTATTAGTTAACAGATTGTTTTTATAAATTATCATATTGGATTTTATAGAGCAGATCTCAGAAAATCCTGTTTGCAAGGCTGGACTTCTGTTCTGTCATGGCACATCAGTAAGAGAACAAACAAAAGCAGCAACATTTCGAACAAGCAATACTTCCAAAGATACTGTGACTTGAAATAGCAGCTTTATGATACCTGAAAGATAGTAATGCCACAGCTGTGTTTCCATTATTTGTTCTACGTTAGTATTTATGAAAGTGCCCTCCTTTTCCTTAGAGTAGCTGATTAAACTAAATTTTAACTTTTAGCAAGTTTTCATAAACTTGCAAGTCAACTGGACATGGAATTCATAGTGCTATGACTAGTGGCATTTGGATTTTGGTGGGACAATCAATTTAGACAGAAATGCTTTCAGAAAGAGTTAAGATATTGAAATTATCTCTCACAGGTAGTGCTGATAGGTGAATTTCTATGTTAACAAAATGTTTCACTTACAGGGGACACTAGCTGGGATTCTTATTGGGCTTGCACAGTTGAACTGTTCAGAATTAAAGCTGAAGAGACTTTGTTATAGGCACGGGTAAGTTAATTACATTTTAGCTAACATGAGAATTGCAAATTGAATGTGTTTACAGTGAATAACTGAGTATAGAAAGCAAAAAGCAAATTCTCTGATAACATACATTTCTCAAATTCAGTATTTATAGTGAGTATTTAATTTTGAGTAGGCCTAAAACAAAAATTTCTGATCAGTTGCTTTTTGAATTATACAAAAACTATGATTGAGGGATACTTATAAATTAACCGTTAAAAGAACATCTATTTTCAGGGAACTTATTATATGTGCTACACTCTATAATTTTATTTGTGTTTGTTTCCTGTTGAACTGGATGTAGTATACACTTTTGAACTTTGCTTTTATGAGGCACATGAAATGGTTTTGTTAGCCAAAGGCTAACACAAGATGACATTTGAAATTGCCTTCCCTCTTGTTTGAATGGTATCTTTGCTTATTTCAATGAATAATGCATTTATCAGGAGTTTTGTTTGTTGTTTTTTTTTAATAATAATAATTTTATTTATTTCAGTTTATTAGGTGTTGATAAATTGTTTTCCTATGCCATCAGTGAATGGCTTAATGATATAAAGAAAAACCAGCTGCCAGGAATTTTGGGAGGAGTAGGACCTATGCATTCACTAGTGCAGTTAGGTAAGCTAATTTTAACTTCTGTTCAGGCACATAGTGACATGGTTTGTTTGTTTTTAATTCTTCTTCTCATCATTTTGTTTTTGTTTTGTTTTCCTAAAACAGCAACAACAAAACAGTGATAACTTCTCAGTGCATCCTGAGAACTTACTCTGATGTCTATGCTTAATTTCAGTTCAAGGTCTGAAAGACTTGGTGTGGTTACCAATCGAGCAGTACAGAAAGGACGGACGTATTGTAAGAGGCTTTCAAAGAGGAGCAGCATCTTTTGGTACTTCAACTGCAATGGCAGCCCTGGAGCTAACAAACAGAATGGTTCAGACAATACAGGTATAGTGTATTGCATGTAAAGTTAGGCATAAGCGAGAAGTGTTACTAATAAGTGCTTTATATTAAGCTAATATCTTAATGCTATTCTTAAGCTTGGGAGAACATGTAAGAATAAATAAGCGCAAATAGGAAAACAGATGAAATTAGGTGAGGGTTCTGGCACTTTGAATGATTTCATCAAATGCAACATCTAGAAATTGTACTAAACTGTTGCCCAGCACCCAGACTATTATGTATTTCTTAGAATACCTTCTATGTATTACATTGGAGAGACTACCCAGCAAAATACTTTGCAGCACTAAAAACATTTCTGATATTAAGAAAGGTCTTGCACGTGTTTTTGCCAGTAATAGATCCTGAAAACTTTTTGAGAACATTTTGTGTACTTATTCACTGAAGATGAAGAAAAAGTAATAGACAGTAACTCCATTCGTGGTTTAAAGTGGTAACAAATTTATGTTCCTTAATGTTAAATACCTAATGATAATATATTTTTACCACCTAGTTTTGCAAAGATTGTATATGTGCCCATGTGTGAACATTCCTAGCCAAAAACTGATATTTTTCATGAATGGAAATGTCTGATCGTGTGCATGCAAGAAAACATATTGTTCAAATGTTTCAGTTTATTTTCATTTTGAATGTTTTCTACAGGTTAGAAGATGCTTGTGAAGCAACAACGGTTGGGGGGAGTGGGGAGAGAGCTAAAAAGCATTCAGTATTTGTTGTTTCATTTTTGATCTTAATATATAGTTAAAACGATACCCATTTTAGAAGTTATTGTAGTACAGAACTTTAATCTGATATAAACGACTATTAGTAGTTGTTTTTTTTTTTTAGTATTACAATAATTTTATTTCAGTTATGTTTTCCTACAATAGATGCTGAAATAAGACTTTTTTATTTTACTTCTGTTCCTGATCATCAGGTGGCTGCAGAAACAGCATATGACATGGTATCACCAGGGCCAACTTTTATTGAAACGAAGAAGATTAAACGATTCCCTCGCCATCGTTTGGCACATCAGCCAGTAGATCTACGAGAAGGTGTTGCCAAAGCATACAGTGTTGTGAAAGAGGTGAGTGCAAATGTAACTGTCCTTAACAAAATTTATGAAATATCAGAAAAGACCAAGCAAATAAAATGTGAGATGCTAGTTAAAACCGACCAGCTGACAACATTTTGAACAAGACTATCTTCATCAGTAGTTTCAAACCAATAGAAACCTTACATGGAATAAATGAAAACTAATTAGGATGTTAGACAGAAAATCATGAGTAGATCTTCAGTTTTGAGATTTTACTATTGTTTAGAAGCATATAAGGCTATTCCTTTTTTTTTTTTTAACACTTACCATTAATTTTCAGGTTGATAGTGTAATGCTGCATGCAGACAAGTAAAAGCTCTGTCTCTTTACTTTGACAGCATATTAAAAGTTTGAATGCTGATGTTTCGTTGTTTTTGTTTGTTTGTTTTGTTGTTTTTTGTTGTTGAACTTCCTGTATTTTAGTTCTAGTTGTGCCTGATATCGTGCCTAGGAAATTAAGTCTCAGCTGGGGAGTTTTCAGTTAATTCTGTCATTTTTGAATAGCAAAGAGTAGCCGAGAACTTCTTCCTTTATTTACAAGAATGCCATCAGAAGTTGCATAAGTCATTTTCATCTGTAAGATTGTAATAGTGTTATTTTAAGCCTCATTAGAAGAGTTAAATCAGATTTGTCTAAATGTAGTTGTATCACAATTGTAATAAAAAAAAAAAAGAGCAGTTTAAGTTGTCCTTTAAATTAGGAGAATTTACTTTGTTGTCTTTGGCATAACTAATTTCTGTTAATTTTTCAAAGGGAATCACGGACACAGCACAAACCATCTATGAGACTGCTGCTCGTGAGCATGAAAACAGAGGGGTAACCGGAGCAGTAGGAGGAGTTCTCCGCCAAATTCCACCAACTGTGGTGAAACCTTTCATTGTTGCAACAGAAGCAACCTCAAATGTTCTAGGTGGAATGAGAAACCAGATCAGACCAGATGTGCGTCAAGAAGAGTCTCAGAAATGGCGCCTTGGGGAAGACTGAATTTATAAATGAGGCTCAGCAGCCAGCTAGCAAGACAAGAAATGCAGAAGATTTTCCCATTGGCAGCCTTAGATGAAGCTGAATTTGTTTTGCTCATCTCAGGAACAAGCAAGGTTTTTGCCTATTATTTGCAAAACATCCAACCAAAAATATTTACGAAGTGGAAAGCAAATTGATACTTGCTTATGCTGTGTGTTACCAATACATTTGGTAGATAGTGCCAAACATAACAAAGCATGCGCTGCCAACTCAAGAGACATGCTTGCTGTATTCCGTTTCCCATTTCTTTCTTGGTAGATAAAACATCAGAAGCAGCAGCCTATATGACGAAACTAACTATACTTCAGAGATTGTTTTTGAACACAGTCAAGAAACTGTCTTCAATAAAGGGCTCTGCAGATGCTCTTCATTGACTAAAAGATAACAGCTTTCATTTTGGATTTGCGATACGGAGGCATGTAATATGGAAGCAGATATGATAATACCATTTAGTGATCGTAAGCATTGCTTTTAGTGTGGCACTTAAGGAGCAATCTTGATAACCATTCAGAATTTAATTCAGTGTTGATACACCTGTGAACAGGATTTGTTTGTCAATATTAAATACCTACTTCTGTGGGTCTTTGAAGAAACTGAATGTTGCAGAAATGTTCTCTTGTGTTGCACTTTAAAGGATATGGCCTGTATATTGTGCTTTTTTATAGTGTGAATAAAATGTAATGTGCATTATCCTTTATGTGGTTAAAAGCTTAAATAAGTAATTGATAAAAAGCATCATTTGATGATGATTCTACAGAAAGTGTCTTAAATTTATTTAAACTGCTTGTTATATGTAAAAACACTCTTGTCTTCTGTTACACTGATTACAAAGCTAAAAATAAGTGTTCTTCAAAAAAACAGCAGTTACATATTGTAGCGAAAAGTTCTTTGTAAGAATGAGGAATTCTAAGTAAACCCAAATTATTTTACAACATCATGGTTAAAATTCTCTACAAAATTATCTGCTTTTATTTAAGGTTGCAAAGTTGCTGCTCTTAACAAGATTTCTTTTTATTTAAATCATGAATCATCAGTTATTTGGCAGTAAACATTTGGAGCCATTTAATTTGAACTGGGAATAGTTGGGGATTTGAAAAACAAAAATCAAAGTTGATTCTGACACTTTTTACAGTTAAATAGGGTAGCAGGGTCTCTGCAGAGCTTTATTAAGCCACTGATAGTGCACTGTTTCTGGGAAATTAAAAAGCTAGACACTAGCTGTGCAGGAATAAACATTTGTTCCTTGTACTTGCGAAGACTGGAGGATAAAAAGTAAAAACTACTTTGAATAGAAAATTACTTATTCTGAACTTCAGCAGCCTAATAGTTTGGGTGACCAATTGGAACATTAGTTTTTGCCAATCCTGTTGTCCTGCAGATTCGCCATGGACAAATCCCTGCTGAAAGGTGCTTTCTGTTTGACTTGAATCTCTAAGGGTGTTCAGAAGGTAGTCTCCTTCTCTCTCTCTCTCGCTCTCTCATTTCTTTTAATAATCTGCCATTAGCAGAAACTTTGCTGATATACTGTATTGCAGGACAAAAGTAGCATATGAAGGAAAACAGTATAATATTAAGATGAATAAGCATTAACTAGCTGTTCCTGGACACCAAAGAATTTGTGTGGAGGGTAAATGATTTGTAAGAGAGATCCCTTCTGCTGGAATAACTATTGCAGACTGCTTTTATTATTTTTAGTAAAAGGCATCCTTTGCAAGCAAGTTCTTATCTGGGTGGAAGGTGCTATTACAAAATTGGCTTTCATTCACTGGAATCTTCATAGTTGTGTTTTGAAGACCTGATAATTTCATTTAAGCAACGTGTTGTAAGCAGAAGGAAATCCTTCTGAGAGGACAAATACCTATGTATGTGCAATACCTCCATATATGAAATACTTTCTGATGTAAAAATACTTGCTGCAGTTCATATTTTTCCTCAGTAATGTTACTAAATGCTTCAGTAAGAGCTAAAAGTTGAGCATTTTGCACAAGAATGAGTTCCATGCTTGCTATTCCACGCCTCCTGAATGCCTTCTGAAGAAGTGGTAATGAATCGGTGCAAGTAAGTAGCAATTGATCATTTTCAATGACAGTTTCTATACTACATCCTTTCTTCTGGTCTAGTTCATCTAGTTAATGGAAGTACACTGTAACAGTGTAAATCTGCATGCTTTCTTCCTTTTTGACATTGCTTAAAAGAAGCATTGGCATTTCAATGTTCATCTTTCATTCTGTCATCATCTGATTGTACAGGAGTGCAGTTTGAACATATTTTTATATGAGGGCATGCTCTCAAGGTAAAACATTTTATAGAGTGTCTGTTGACAATACAGATTGTACAAATTATTAAACTTTAAACATTTCACTATTTAAACCCTTGCGTTTATTTCTTGTACTTTATTGAACCTTTTCTGGTAAACTTAAGATTTACTTTCCTTAATTTTATTTTTGTGACCAGTTTTTTAATTTTTGAATGTATATTCTGTATTGTTTTTTGTTTCAGTAACATCATGAAGCACTGGATATTTTAAAAAACAAAAACTGAAACACTCCTCAGACTGTGCATTGTGTTTTGGAGCGGCTTGTTTTAAATCAAGATATATGTTGCCTATCAGAGGTTCTGCTCTATATTTAAGACTTTTGAGGCATTTAATTCACCAAATACAGTTAGACTGAATGGATTTCCTGGAAATTGAGGCTATAAGATACAAGGGCTGCTCCAAAAGCAATGCCTCCTATTCTTTTGGCCCATGACACTGAGGCAGATGGTGGTGGTATGGCAGCAGAGGTTGAACCTTCCTGCCAGCATCCCACTACATTTTCTTGCTACGTGACAGATGGCAGCAGAGGGGCAGTCAGATACCAAATGGTATCTGACATCAAAGTGTGGATGAAGGAAAAGTGTGTCATTGAATGTGGAAAAAATTGCACCTATTGACATTCGTTGGCACTTGCTAAACTTTTATGGAGACCAACAGTAGATGTTAGCACAGAGACAGAGTGGTGCATTTCAGCAGTGGCAAAAGAAATGTGAAAGACAAACATGATTTTGACTGCCATGTACAGAATAATGTCTCATTTGCACAGGCTGTTGGATTATATCCAGGGAGAAGTGTATGGATCTGAACATCTGCTTCAGTGTATTGGAAACAGTGGCAGCAATGTTGGAATATCTCAAAGTTTATGTCAGATGCTCATAAATGCTGATTCAGGAACAGAAAGAATACTGTATGTGAGTTTGTCAGGATTCACTGAGCCAGTATGAGGCTGCAGGTGACAGTTTCCTGGATGGTGTCACCAGTGGTGATGAGATGTGGTATCACTACTACGAGACAAAGTCAAAATGGCAGTTGGGGGAGAGGTGACATGAAATCTCCATCAAAAAGTGATGCAAGATGCAGCCCACAGTGGGTGAAGTGATAGAAGGGACAGAAAATGGGTGATACTTCTGGATTTCTTGGAACCCAGGCAAACCATCAACTCTGACCGCTTCATCACAATGCTGACTAAGTTGAAGGCTCAAACTTTCAGAGTCAGGACAGAGGAAAAGACAACCTTTCTCTTGCAACACAATAATGCCATACCAGTTTGGAGCGTATTGCTAATCCTGGCTGGACTGTCCTACCGCATCCACTGTATGGTCCTGATTTGATGCTTTCTGACTTCTATCCAGCAATGAAAGATGGATGCATGGGCAATGATGCCATCACAGCAGCTTGGAAACAGTGGGTCACTTCCGCTGGTGCAGATTTTTACAAGTGCAGCACACAGGCTTCTTCTGTTCATCACTGGCAAAAATACATAGCTGATGTTGGTGACTACACTGAAAATCAGTGTTTTGTCTCTGAGAACTCCATCAAATAATGTTATTGTGCTATTTTTTTTTTTTTACCTGTTATTATTTCCATGGAAACAAATAGAAGACATAACTTTTGGAGTAGCCTGTGTACACTGCTGTAGTTTTGTTAGCATGGCTCTACAAAAATGTACTTGTTTTCTGCTGAAATGAATTTGTATAGATACTAACAAGCATTTCTCATTGTTTCAGTGTGTGAGCAGGCATAGACCATTTTCTCTAACAAATTCTGTAACATTGAACTAACACCGCTACTTCTATTACTTAGCCAGATGCTGAGACTCAGAAGTGTCTACTGGGATTTTTTTACACATCCAACCTAGGAATCTGTGGGTTCCTAGGAACTACCTGAAAGACAGCTGTCCTTTGAAGCAACAACAACAAAAAAGCACCTTTGCTCCATAAGAATCTTAACAGTGACTGTGAGCAACAACAACTTCCATGCAAAGGCAGCTTCTGTGTACTTACATGTATCAATTGACAGTTCCTAAATACCAGCTTTTTAGCAATGCAATATACTCTGCTTGTGTAGCGATAAACATTACTCACCAGTGAATTTATAGGTGCTTAATGGGTATACCTGTTTTTATGTTTTCATTAAGTGGTTTATCGTGGTCATACCTTGCTCAGTTTCATTTACAGTTATTCGAGTTGGCAAGAAAGGGTATTTTTTTAATAAACCAAAAAGCTCTTAAGTGACTATGGAAGAGATGCTTTTTCTGAACATTTTCCATACCTTTGCAAATGTGGTACTAATTTTACTTTAAATATTGGAACATAAGTATTTGTAAAGCAGTGAAATCCAAGGATTTGTTTAGAATGGTTAAATACTGCCAAATACCCTGCATTTCACAGTAGTACAAGCATTCTCAGAAAAGATGTGGCTGTTGAAGTCATGTTTGGATCTATACTGTGCGTAGCTCTCAGTCTCTGGATCTTATGTTTTAAGTTTCTGACAACTGCTTTAAGTTGCAGAATCTTGTGCTGAATCTTGTTTACAATTAAAAAAATTAAACACTGTATTAAGTACATTGAATACGTATCATGCCTTTATACTGAATTAATAGTAAATGAACTCAGACAGAAGCACAGATGGTTGTGTATGTTTTTTACATCTTTGCATTTATAGTGGTTTTGTGGTATTGGATATAGTTTGGAAGAGTAAAGGGTCTAATCTCATGAGCTGGAAACCACTGTTGAGGGAATTTACACTTTCAACTTGAATTATTTTGCTTAAAGTTCTTGTCCTCTCAATCTGTGTGATAAATATTTTTAGACTATGATTTATCTGGCGCTAAATATGTATATTTTCACTTATTAAAATATTGAAAGGCCTATTGAATGCAAATAGGTGGTCCTAGTAAATATGCTTAGTGAGGGGGGGAAAAAGAAAGTTAATGCCAAAGCTTTTTAACTTACCTGGCTACACAGCTGTGTAATTAATAATTCCTTCAGGCTCTTGGTATGATGCACTCTTCAAGTGCTTAGTTACAGCTACTGGAAAAGACTCTAGAAAGGTCGAGTACTCAAATCCTGGTGGCAGTGCAGTGTTCCTACTGTATTTTGTAATGTTTTTATAGCTTAAAAACTAAAACAATAAAAATAAAAGAAGCCTGGATGGCTATGTGGCCAAAGAGGAACTTACCTTTAAGAAGAAAATTGAATCCTTGTTACCGCAGGCCTCCTTTCTTCCGTTCCCCTCCCCTGCCTTTTAAGCAAGACTTCATATGAATTCCAATTCTATAATATTGACATAAAGCTCTCAATTTTTTCTTTATGGAATTTGTAGAAGAGAGGGATTTTATTGTTTGCAAGCAAGGTGGACTAGAATCTTACTCCACTTTTCTAAATGTTGCTCATGAAAGTGATCAAGGCTATTTTAACAAATGCTTTGCTGAGGAGAAATAGGGAAAAAGGTGAGATTAGTCATTACTTGTCATGAAAAGGTATGAAAACAGAGTTTCTCTTTTCACTTGTGCCCAATGCTTCCTTTCATACGTCAAAAGAGATGAAGTTACAAAAACTCATTTGCAGCCAATGCTCTCCAAGATCTTGGGCTCTCATCTGATACTTGTAAGAAAACAATTATGTAAAATCTTATACTAAGTGGTTCTCTGAATTTAAGGCTGCTGTAGTTTAAGTTTGTAACTGTAAAGCTTGTATCCACCTTGTCAGAACATAAGGCTTCATTTTGCTTGAATGAGCTCTGGGGAGATCACCCAGAATGGCACAAGATGGAAAATGCAACACAAGGAGAATATCAAAGAAGATCTATTTCTCTTCATGATAGCAAAGTAGTCTCCTAATGTCTCAGAGTTTGTCCCAGGAGCAGAAACTAAGACACTTCAGCTAGGTGTGAATTTATGGGAAGCCAGCAGTGTGCCACCAACCAGGAGCAATGTGAGCTAGACTCCTTGAACTGCGTTGCTAATTTGCTGAGTGATGATGAGCCAGACTGAAGTGTTATTTACTTTCCTCATAGTGATTTAAAAAAAAAAAACAAACAAAAAACAAAAAACAAAACAAAAACAACAAAAAAAAAACACAAAACTTTCAAATGTGCTATTAAGTGATGTTTTTTTTCCCAGTGTAGCAGAAATGCTGAGTCACAGCCTGAACCACTGATTGAGCACCTGGTGGGAAGGCAGGGCCAATCCAGGGGAGCACAGGTGCATGCAGTGCAGCTGAGTGACCAGAAGTGATGAAGCCAGGATCCACCCCTTCCCACACCTCATTTAAGGGATGGTAGTGGTGGCAAGGGTATCTTGCTGGAGATCCTTTTGTACCTGAGGCCTTCCGGTAAGCAGCTTCTTTACTTTGTTTCTGTGCCTGTGGCTATTGTATTTGAGCAAATTCTCACCTGTTGCAGTGTTGCAGCCCAGGACTTGCTTCCCTGCTGCTATTGCTGTGCTTTCCATCACGTTATGGGCTTCACATTGTTGATTCGCATCTCTAGTAAAAAGTGTTTTAAGCCATCTGGTATTATAATAGACTATTATAAACTGCATAAAGCTGTTTTTTTTGTTTGTTTTTTTCTTTTTTTTTTTGTGGTAGTTCTCATTTCAGAACTGTTTTCTTTTAGAGCAGAGTGGTTAGATGAACACAGAATTTACTGAGGGTCAGTAGTGAAATATTTATTGTCAAACAGGCAAGAAAACAGCTCAAACTTCTTAGATGCTTGTAGTTAGAATTTCTGAGATAGTTAAATGCAGTGTAATTCTGTTGCTTAACTTAGTTATGTATCTAATTTGTCTTGCTGTTGATTTCGTTCTTTACTATGAGTTTGAGTGCTGAATTTGACTTTTACAGGCCAGGTGTAGAAGGCTTCAGGAAAGAAGAAAGTGACTTTGGTTTTAGGGACGTGGACTGCCCTGTGTCCTTCATGACAGCACTCAATAGAAAGAGAGCTTGGTCCAGTATCACACACATGCACAAAAGTAAAATGTGCACCAGTAGTCAGCAGGTCACAGCTGTATCAATAAGAGAGCTTTAATTTCAACATTTGGCAGTTCCTTGATATTGAAAACTTGCAGGTGATTCTATCAACTCCACTGATCTCACAACACTTTTTTCCTCTTCTGTTTACTCATGTTGGAAATGCTTCTTACTATTCATACAACAAAGTCTGAGATATTTGTGGTTGTTCGTAAGCAAAAGGAGTTGTGAGCATGAAGCATTTTGACAGTACCGTGCTATTTATTCTAACAATTGCAGTTTGCATGCAAATGGCAGGTCAAGGGAATTGAAAGGGTATGGGAATGGTGGGCTGAAGTGGATGCTGGACAATGAAAGGAAAAATTGGCAACAGCAGGGTGTGCCATTAGGAGTGTTTGCAAGATGATGGCCTGTGTATTGCTAAGTTTATCTTTTGATATGAACAGTAATTCACAGATCTGGATCCATCACTGCTGATGGGAAGCCAAAGCACATGGACCTGGCAATGACAGATAAGTGCGAATATGTGACAGATGTTTGTACAAACACTTGGAGCTGTGGACAGAAGGCTAGTAGAAAATCAAAACAGCTGTACAGGAGGGTGGAAAAAGTAGTGCTCAGTTGTATAAACAGGTTACTCATACAGATCCCAAGTATTAGGAAATACAGTTCCTGGTACCATTTATCTCTTTAGTAATGTTTAAGAGATCTGAAATGTTTCCTGGAATTACTCAATAAAATGAAATGCTTTACAGTTTTTATGGCATGTCTCTGTGTACTTGGTGCCAAAAGTATCTTCAAGAGCACTAGAGGTATTTATTTTAAGCAGAAGACCTTCAGTGACGCTCTTGAGTTCCATTTTCTCATTGCTTATTAGAGCTATTTAGCAATTTCTTGTAGTGACAAATACTATTTTTGTTCTTTTCCATGTCACCTCTGCCTCTGAGTGCATTCTTTCCTGGAACAGTCAGCAGGCCAAATTCAGCAGATACAAGTGAGGGAGGGAGTAATTATACCAAGTTCACTGAAGTGACTCCTTCCACTTCATGTCTAAGTTTCATTCAAACCAGTCAAAAATACCATTTCAGGACATTGCTTTGTATTTTTACTGTTTTCTAAGAGCAGCACCTTAGTACCACATAGCAACTTTTTTTTTTTTTCTTCATAGACCAGTGTTGATGCCCCCCTGCCTAAATTCTTGACTAACACAATGCAGATTGACAATCCATGAAAGGGAAAAAAAAAAAAAAAAAAAAGGCCTCCAAGTTTGAGGAGGTCTGTTGATGTGGAATTATAAACTGGGTTCTGTCTCTTTGAAATCTCCCAGGGACAGTGCAGAAATAACAGGAGGCAATTACGAAGGAGTGCGTCCCACTGCATTAACCATTAATGCCTCTACATTTTTGCCTGGAGCCTCTCGTATCATTTAATGTGAAGATCCACACTGACACTGAGAGAGAAGGTTTTCAAATGTGATTTTCATCATAACCATCTTTCTTTGTTGTCCTCGGCCTGATTTTTTTTCTGATGCTGCTTCCTATTAAATGTGAAGCCCTAAGAACAGGTTTAAAGAGAGGTTTGGGAAGATACAGGAAAGGCCAGTAAGGACGATGAATAAAGATGAGCAGTATTTTTATTTCTGCCTCCCTGAGATTTGCTGATAAGTGCTCTTTTGTCTGAATTACTTGATCAATAGAGCAGCTAACTGAAGGGCATTTGCTTGAATTTAAACTTGCCATGCAAATGAAAGAAACAAAAAGCAGATTCCTGTGATTAATTCTGGAGACTTGGAATATGGCTTGCTTATTTTCCTATGCAATTTAGGAGGAGATATTCAAAGAGCCCTGCTGGTGTTGCTGAATATCAGTTCTTCATACCTGTTGCTTGCACGAAAGTCATTTATGCAGCAAAATTAATACTGGATAGGTAAAGGATAATAAACTCAGTTCATCTGTCCAAACAAAGGCTCCTGAGGTGAGGAGGAAAGCTGTGGATGTGTCCTTCCCTCCTGGGGTCTCAGGCCAGGGCCTCCAGTGAGAGGGACTCCAGAGGAATGCAATTCTGCCACTGTGTCGCAGTGGATCTGTAGCTGCAGCCAACCTGGTGATGGCCCTGCTGGGCAGTGCGTGCTGAGGTTTGGCCTCAAAAGCAGAAGCTGTGACTTTAGAACCACACATCTGTACAGTGCTTGCAGGGAGATGGCAGGACAGCCAGCAGATGCGCTTTCCTGTTTGTATCTTCTGTGTTCTCAGCAAGAATGGAAAACAAACAAAAAAAAGACTTCCCTATTTATAACAAGGGTAAAGTAAGAGTTTGAGGAGAACTGCAAGAGAAGACTCCTTCAAATTCTTTACTGCTGGAAAATTGAAGAGCCTACTTAGTGTAAGACACTGAACTGGGAGCGTTTGACAGACTATGACCAGTCTGCAGGGGAACTTCCACATGGCTGAACCTGTGTTTGTTTTGCTGAAAGCTGTTTCATTCTTCACATTGCTTTTCTATTTAAGATCAAGTGTTAGACTTCAAGCAGCAATAAATCACATTCAAGACGAGTTTCCAAATCTTGAATTTAATTGCAGTGTTTTTAGAAATGTCAGCTACCACTGTAATGCAAAACAAAACAAAAAATAATAATAGACCACAACTTGTGCTGTTGTCTTCTATAGATAAAACTTCATCCCAGGCAACAATTTTTGTGTAGGAAATACATGAAATACATGTACAGAAGACAGTGCAAAGGCTTTACCAGCCCAGAACAGAAGGTGCTGGACAATGGCTGTCAAGACCCGTATCTGATGCTGAATGCAATCTTGGGTACTGCCATGTTCACCTCCTGCAAGGTAAGTTTAAGTCACTGCAAGCGACAGTCACAGCAAGTTGTATATGAAAGACTGACAGATGTTGCCCTTTCTGCAGTGATTATGGAAAACATTTCCTGAAGATTAGCAATAATTTTCCTCAGATTTTATCATCTTCAAAGGGGAAGATTTTCAGCTCTTCATAATGAAATGCTGGAGTTGGCCATACCAGTAGGAAATACTGCAAATGAAGAAGTGTTGTTGGAAGAGAATAACCTATTATGTTATTAACTGCAGTCATTCACAGAGCCCATGGAATGTCACAGAGAATTAAGCAGTGCTGTTTTTCAAGTCACCTGCAGCTGGAGTGATGTATTTTTATATGACAAACACTACATTAACTACCAACAATACATTAGGTCCTCTTTCAGTAGAGAAAGCAATTAAAGATTTATTTAGAAAGGGTATGCACATCTACGTGGACTTTCAAAGAATAATAATTGCTTTGTGTTGCAGTGTTAAAAAAAAAAAAAACTTACATGTGTTGTTTATGGTAAAGCAGATCTATAAGAAAAAAAATAGAAGATACTTAGTCAAATACCTTGAATGGTGATAATGCCATGTCAAGTTAACTTTAGTGGACCTGTCTGTTAATGGGATGTATCGGTGTGATATGTTATAGTTGCATGACTACCTCTCAAATGGTGTAATGATGCTAAAAAGCATTTGTGCCCTTTAGAGAGGACAGGATGTGGTTTCCAGTAGTAAACTCAGTTTCTTGAAATGGACGCTCAGAGAGGATGGTGGTAATGGATTGTGGAAAGATGACTCTAATTTAGCAGCTGTCAATTGAGCCAGCCAGAGACCCCTAAATATGTAAATGCAAAACTCTAGACTCTGCAAGATCAGTTGCATCACCATCTTCTCACATTCTCTGGGAGGAATTTCAGAGAATTCCTATAAGCAGGCTGTTTATGAGCACGTGTAACTGTTATCTGTCTTGCTTATCAACTTGCTCCTCAGCCTCTGGAAGGAATGGTTTCTATTTTGCTCACATTTCCACTTGTGCTGAGATAATTGAAACTGTGCTGTGTTGGTGAGATGATGTGCTATAGAGCCTTTATCGCTTGTAATAGTAGTTTAAGTGATCCAATTGGCAGAGTTTACCAGTAATAGAAAGGACAGACAAGCAAAGCCTTGATAACATTAAAACATGTACAGAGTTTTGTCTTACCTGTAGTAGATTTTACTTAGTGCATTTTATCTGCCACAGCCATTCTACAGAGTTACAAAATAAAGCTTTTAGGTGTCTGCAAGGCTTGACAGTGAGTAATCCCGCATCACAATTAGATCCAGCAGAACAGTGAGACAAAGATGAGCTGAAGTTAGTCATACATGTATTTCAGCTATTTCTATAACAACAGAGAAGATGTGTAAGTGCTTGCTTGAAAAGACATTTCAAATCCTATACAAATAGCAGATTCACAGCAATGTGAGGAGTATAACGTGGACAGCTTAAAGAAAAAGTGATTCATCCTCTCAGATACAAGATTTTAAAGAAACTGTTAGATTATAACTGTCATTCGGCTTAATGTTTGACCGTATTTATAAAATCATTGTGTTTTTCTCTGGCTGCAAAGTGATGGAGATGAAAAACACTTGCAGTGAGTTCAGCAGGAACCAAACCTTTCTTCTGGAAAAGCAGTAATTCGGTTCTACCAGGAGAGGCTGCTCAGCAGCTGCTGAGGAAAGGAAAACCTTACTGGACTGCGGCTCGCGTGTTGGCCTGTGCGCCCTGATTTTAGACAGCCTGACTGAAAGGCTCCTGCCCCTCTGTGCCTGTATGTTTGTGTGCGTGCTCTGCCCACAGCCCAGGTGAGGCTCTGGAGCACCGTCAGCTATAAGGCAGTGTTTCAATGGTGGCAATGGGCCACCCGTCTTACAATGTCATATCTGTCTGTTTGTTTCTACTTTTTTTCCACTGCTTTATTAGTGGCCTAGTGCATGGATAGGAGTTGTTTAAATTCTTAGGCCAAGCGAAGCAATGCTGTCTCCCTTTTCAGCACTGGTGCAGCATGGTGGAGTGCTGTGTCCAGTCCTAGGCTCCCCAGTACAAGAAATGATGGATTTAATAGAATGAGTCCAGCACAGGTGTGCTAAAATGATTACTAGAATGGAGCATTTCTCATATGAGGGAAGAGTGATGAAGGTGGAACAAGGAGTAGGGACAGGCTGGGGGGTGCAATCAGTGCATACAAATACCAGATGGGAAGGGATGAAGGTGAGCTAGGCTCCTCTCAGTAGTGCCTAATGGCAGAACAGGAGGAAATGGATAAAAATTATAATCCTTGAAATTCCATCTGAATGTAAGAAAACACTTTTTATTTTAATTTTTATTGTTTTTGTATTTATGTATTTATTGCTGTGACAGTGGTCAGCTACTGGAACAGGCTGCCTAGAGTGGTTCTGGAGTCACTATCCTTGGAGATGCTCAAAGCCTCACAAGACATGATGCTGAGCAGTCTGCTGCAGCTGACTCTGCTTGAGCTGAGGTGTTTGGAACTGGGTGATCTCAACATTTCTCTCAAATAAATGATTCTCCATCTTTGAGCTCTACTCGAAAGTGCACGCTGTTTGGAAACAATCTCCATTCAGTTACAATATTTTCATAAAACAGGTTGTCTTGGAAAATTATTAACATCGCATTTAAGTGTGTTTTCTTCATCTTTATTGGTGAACGGAGGAAGTGCTTTTGAAATATTGAGACTAAACAGTTGGATGTATTTACTTCATATAAAATATACATTTAGCAATGGTCATGCAAAACAGTTTAGGATACCACAAAATTCTGTGCAAACATTCTTAGGAGCCTGTTCAGCTGTTGACAGACCTTTTTACCTCTTTCTTTTGGCACAGCATTTCTGAATAGAAAGGAAGGATGTGGATTGTTTCTTGTTAACATGTCATCTAGTATGTACCCCTATTAGTTCTCAGTCCCTTTGACTCTTCTCTCATGCACTCGCTTTTCCTGATTCTGTCTCATCTCTTCAGATCTCAGATTCACGTATGTTTTAAAAGATATTGTTCCACCATGGTTATTTTGCTCATTGTGTCTGTTGTAGTTTTCATGGAAATAAATAGGAGACACTACTTTCAAAGAGACCTTACATACATTGACTTCTGTATCTGTGGAAGGAAATAGTCGTGCTGAGGATCTTTGGATATCTGCAAATCTTAGGTGAGTGTGTGTTCTGGGCAGTATGTGAGAAACGTGCCATTCATAGCATTGAAAAGTATCAGGCTGGTAAGAAACTACCTGTGGTGCACCCTGCTTTGAATCACAGACTTCTATTTTGAATTGTAATTTCTGAGTTTTGGCAGAGTTCTGCTCTCTGTTCATGGGCAAAAAGTTTCTCAGGCAGCAGAAAGAAAGAGTTCAGTGCACAGTTATAGGAAGGCAGAGTTGGAGTGCAGACGTTTATGTCTGGTCTACTAGGTCAAGTCCTCCAGAACAATTAAAATAACCAAAATAGATTGAAACAGGAAAGGAGCTGTAATAGCCAGAGAAAAGAAACACTAATATCTTTTGTCTACTTTTAAAGAAAAATATAAGTAATGTGTTTCCCTAGTATGCTTCTACATATCACCAACAAATGACGTTTTACTTTAACCCCTACCTTTCAGGAAAACCTTGTCTTGCTCTTCAATCCTTCCTCAAATGAAGTGAGAGATGGGTTTGCAAGCAGCTTTCTTGACCTCTCTGACAAGGGCTGTTTAACTATGTGGGTAATGTTGGGAGCTGTGCGATGTTTCAGTGTTCTTCTCTAATACAGGTAATTAAGGAGAATGAAGTGCTTTAATGTTTGGAACATGTTGGGGAGTCTCAGTTTTATCTGGCCATTACAGAATCCTGCTTCTGGTCCCTTCATTTTGCTGCTGAACTACAACTTCCTTCCATTTTTCTTTCAAGTGCATTAACTCTAATGGCATCTTCCATGTGCAAAGTATTGGTGGGTTTACAGCTGAGATAGGCTGGTGATGATGTTCATTTGTTGATATGTAGTTGGCACCTGGCCTTCCCTGTGGCATTATCATGCATCATGCGAGTAGCATCTAATCTAAAATGGCAGAGTTGCTGCCATGACAACCTGTGTGCTTTGCCTTGTATACAAGTGTGCAAGGAACGGGGATTGGATGAGAAAGCTATGTCAACATTACTGCACACTTTAATTCAGTGAGTACTTGTACTGTACAGTGCTGATATTAGGGAGATCTGCGCTGTGGGAGAGGCACGTCACAGCTCTGACAGCCTTTCCAGTAAGAGCTTGCACGCAGTGGCTGTGCACACAGGGTGTCTCTAGCTTGTCAGTTCACATAGGTCAAAACTGATGCAAATCAATGCTTCTTACAGAGCTTGGTAGCAATGGTTCAGGCTCCAAGAGACCTGCTGTGATATATTTTGAAATTCTGTTAAATGTTATAAATGGCAGTTATGTAATGATAGTTACATAAAATACCGTAATAATGGTGGGGAGAAACTAAGAATTTAAGAAGCCCATATTGCTTAATTGGTCATTTTTGCTGGTAGATATTTTCCTCATCTGCTCAAAGAAGGCCATCCAATGGGGTGATCTGAATTCTAGATATTCATATGAAAATGTTGTGTCCAAATATGTAAGAAGCTCTGTAAACTTCATTCGTCTTTCTGAGAGATGTTTGGCAAGGAGCGCAGTGCGCTGCGTGCAACAGCAAGCAGAGTATGAGAGGCTCTCCTTGAGACTGAAGATTCATTTCAAAAGTCCCTCATCAACATTAATGTTGTAATAGCTCAGGGTAACAGCTGCTGGTGGAACCCCGCTGAGGGTGCTGTGAATTGCAGTGCAGCACTGCATGTACAACTGCCACTTTCTTTATTAGTCTGTTGGGAAGGTCTCCTCCGGGTTGGTTTGTGCTTCTATAAAAATAGACTTAAACTCTGAATTAATTTGCATATCTCTAGGCACAGGGGGGATAAAGAGGTCCCCTCAGTGCAGGCAAGCAGATGAAGGGTTGCCACATTCTAGCGGAAGGGTCCAACTGAACCACAGAGGTAGAACAGCTTCAAGGGGTGCTACATAGCCTGGATCTCAGTGGAGCAAAGCAGGCATCTTTTTTTGTGTGCGTGTATTTCTACCATCCCCTGAGATCTCAGGCAACAAATCTTTTTCTGTAATGTGATTTGAGGGAAGTGACCTCATTGCTTTTGTGCAAGACTGCACATCAAAGGGTCTGAAAGTTTCCTGGGTCACAAAGGACAGATGAAAGTAGGTGCCATGGGCAACTGGCCTTGAAAAATCAACAGCTGAAACAGTTGGCAATAAGATTCAAGGATTAATCATTTACTATACTGCAATATATACAATTTTCTGGATAATTTTAATCAATGAACATTTGAAAGCATTCTATAGGTATCTGGTGAGTTAAAAAGTGGCTGTATTTCTCAAATAAAATATCTGAGAAAACATTTGGTTAAACCCTAATGAAACAATTCAGTCTTGCTATAACTCAGTACCAGACAGCAATTGCACTGAATGACGTTAGAAGTTACTGCAAGCAAATTTCCTGAAAGAGAAATTTAGTGTACTTAATGTATGTGTGGAGGGAGGAAGAGTTGTTGTGCTAACAGTAATGTGATGTTCTTGAAGCCACGTGGGTTAGAAAATATTTGACTTAAATAGCACTGTAGCTTCTCCCTGATTTCTTTTAGAAAAATAAAATAATTCTTAAGAAAAATCATCATAGTTTCAGTTCCATGTGAATACATACATATACATGTATACAGAAACTATTTATAGAAAAATAATACAATTAACATGAAATCCAATGGCAAGAGGAAACAAATGCAACAAACTACTGTTGACTTCACCTTCACTCTTACTTCTTTGTGGAAAAAACCCTTTTGAATTTGGGACATTATTTTTGATTACAACCATCCCTTTCATGATGCATGTTGTTTGCCAAGTGTTGAACATTTTTTCTTCCCTTCACCTATGCTGCAATTAACAAATCTGCCCTAAATGCTTTATTTAGAAGATCATGTGTTGGTGGCTTTATTAACATGTTCAGAATCTTGATTTCTATTTTAGCTTTGTATGTACCTGTGGATGTAATTTTCTTTGTATGTCAAGAGGTTTTTTTTTTTAATGCCATAATTGACTAATTCACATACAGTAATACAGAAGTGAATTTGAGTAAGCTGCATACTAAAATGCATCTCTCAAAAATGCCTTTTGTACTAATGATACTTAGAATTTTACAAATAAGATAATTAGTCTGGGAAAACGGAAGCCATTTTATTACTTGACTCATTGCAGTACTCATTATTAAGGTATAACGTGCAACTAGGAAACACCTTGCAATAAAACACTAAGAAATCATTCCCTTGTCTGTTAATATTTTTAATGATCTTTTTCTAAGATCTGTTGGGGTTTTTCTTTGTTTGTTTTTCACTCACAGCTTCTGAAAACACACTCATTTCTCAGAATAGTTGCTATTTTATTTTTCTGTAATACAGTGTTATGGAATTAGCTTATCGTGAATTCTCAGTAAGTGCTATTAACCTCACTAAGTGGGATGAACAGTATCAGAGCTGTTCAGTCCTTCTCACACTATATAGAGATCAGAGAACTCGATGCATCATGCTGTCCTCTGTTTCTGAAAGATGTACAGAAGTGTCTCTTCATATAGTAATAGCCATGGGCAAACAAAGGCATATCCCAACTAGTTTGTGTGACACGAGCACACAAAAACCATTTTAAAATGTCTATGGAGTTGTTTGGTGAGGTGTTGAATCAGGCTCCCCAAGGAAGTTGTGGGGTCTCCAACCTGGAGGGTTTCAAAGAAAATACGGACGACACATTGAGTGACATGGTCTAGAGCAGCCACACTCGTGGATTGATGTTTGGTCTAGATTAGTTTAGTTGTCTTCCCCACTGACTGTAAGCCGCAGCTGCTCAGCTTATTCCCACCACAGCTGGCTGTTCCTAGAGCTCCAACTGCAGGGTAGGAAAGAGGTTTTGGATATGGACTGACGGGCACTGCTGAAGGGCATCATCTGCTCCTGCAGGCTGCCTCCCGCGGTGACCAAGGACAGCAGGCATATTTCCTGCAGCATGACTGGATGCAGTATTGTCCAATACACCAGAGAAGAATATACTGAAGTGGAAAAGGAAATGTTTCACTGAATTTAGAGTACAGGGTCATTATGCTAATATTAGCCTTGAAGGGTTAGAACTTGGAAAAAAAGATCAAAGAATCCTCTGCATGAAGGGAGCAGTGTTTCACATCGGTATCCTTAAATTCTGGAATGTTATCCCAAAATAACTCATCCAGACCCTTTGCACCTCATCAGAATAAACAGGATGGGCTGTGCAAAATGCCTGGAAATGAAGTGGTGCTCAGGGGAGCAAAGTTGGGCCGGAAGAGCAGTGGAGGTGCAGAATCATGTCTAATTTTATTCTAGTGAAACCAGGGCGTTGACTTACATTCTTGTTCTACAGTTTGCCCTTCAAATGTGACCAGTGGTACTTCTGTGCAGTTCCTCAGGAAATCGTGTGCAGTTTCGAGCACTCATTATTTTGATAACGTATGGTGTACTTGAAGGGTATTTGACTTTTTGCTGTGGTGTGAGAGTTGAGATCATTTTGGTTTCAAAATGACTTTTTTTGCTGTTATTTTGAACAGCCGTTTTAACTATAAAACTATATAAAATATACAAATGCTCCTTTCATTTGCCTAATATTTTACTAACGAATATAAACCTATATATGCTGTGTGTGCAGCACATGAGGATGACAGGAACTGCAGTACCACCACCTCTGGGGAGGCGGAGAGCTGTGTGGGGGGGGAAGCTTCCACCAAGAACTCCATGTTTGATGTAAGTGCTATATGCCCTTAGACAGCAGTTTGTGTTCTGGCTTCCATAGTCTATATGAAGTGCCTGATAACCTGTTATTTTCTGCATCTGAATACCTTATGCCTGTTTTATTTCTAGGCATTGTAATACACCTGTGAAATTTTTAAAACTCATTTTATTGATTGTGACTTCAAACTTGATAGTGGCAGCAGTGACATTGCTCTGTACAGTGTTTGGTCAAGGGTCACCTCTGGTGCAAATCCAGGCTGCATGTAAAGCTCACAGAAAGGCTACCATTAGATTACTATTATCAGCGTACTGCATCTGACCTCACTGTGAGGGCTTAGCTCTCTGTTCTACCTGCTGCTATTTCTTTCAGACTTACAGAATCATAGAACATCTGAGCTGGAAGGGACCCATAATGATCAAGTCCAGGATCTACACAGGGCCACCTAAAAATAAAACCAAATGTCTGAGCATTGTCCACAAGCTTTTTGAACTTCTGCAAGTTCTGTGCCATCACTAGTGCTGCAGTGAGCCTGTTCCATGCCTGACCACCCTCTGATGAAGATGATAAAGGGCTCCTTGGAGTTTTTCCTATAACAATGATCCTCATGGCAAAAGAGGTTTCTAAGCAGCATAAATGCAGCAGGTAAGGTGAACCATTTCCACCTGAAAGGTACTGGTTCCTGAAAAGCTTCAGGAAACCAGGGTGCTCAGACGTCCATTTTAAAATGGCTATCTTAGAAATAATTACAGAAACTACAGATTTCTCTGATGAAATTAAATATCTGTAGCCAAGGTGAAATTTGAAATTATTTACTGTGAAGGCTTTTTCTCAGAAATAAGGTTGTGATCAAAGATATTCACATTTCTAAGGCATAAGTGTGGAGTTGAGTGAGAGACACAGTGGCACTAATGCGGCTGTTGCAGAAAGCTGGCTGCGTATGGCTGGGATCTGCATGCGTGTTCTATGGTTTTGTGAAGTTGAGATGCTGATTGTGCAATTGGTAGTTAGACCACTAGCATCTTCCCTTGGGCCACTGGATAGGCTCGAGAACTGATACTAAGCCGTGGTGTGAACAAGGTCATGTGTACAAGGAGAGTGTATGTCTTTAATGCATCAGTGAGCACCTGAATGTTGCTCTTGATCTGCAGTGACAACTTAGCCAAGAATTGCCTTGAGCTTAAGGATGTGTAGAGCTTCAGTTCCAGTATGCACATCTAAAAGTCATTTGATAAAAGAAAAACTTTTTCTTTTCTGGAACTTGCTTCTGGTAGGTATTTTCCGATTAGCTTGAATTTATTTATCTCTTTTTTATTATCAAGACACAAAGAGTACCCCTAGGACTGGCTGTAGGTATTTTGCTATTGGTGATAAATGGCACACTACAAATGTTCCAATGTATCTTCTATTCAGTTTATCACATTAATTTTCTGCTATGGTTACTTCCTCCTGCTAATAAGGTGAGGATAGCCTCTTCCATGATAGATGGCTGCTGGTGGCTGTGTTACTACTTAAAAGCTATGAAGTGGCTGCCAAAAAAAGCAGGATATTCCTTTTCCTTCAAAACACTGGCCTGAAGAAAGTTTGCCTGGTTATTTATTTTATGGCATTATACAAAGCAGTTTTTCTGCACCTGCAGATGTCTGTATATTAGCCAAACCAGTGTTGCTTTGCAGCTCTTCTGAGGCGAAAGAGACAAAACTGTGCTAAATATTATAGCATCCTCTCACAAATAAATTGAGTTCTTCCAGTAGAGTAGGGTATTTGTAGGGCGTTAATTCCCATCAGACACATTGTCACCCATTGTCTGGCTGCCACTTGCCGCGTCAGACAGATTTTATGTTCTTTCTGCGTGTGAGTTACTGGCATCCATGCTGGGAAGCTGGCATGCAACCAGCAGATAAGAGCTGAGCAGTATTGTCAAGAGGCCTCACTCAGAGGCTCAGAGTTTCTTGTGAAGATGGACTGAAGTTTTCATAAACTAAGAACCTGATATTTACTTTAAAAAAAAAAAAAAGTTTTAAATGTTTTAAGGTTTTCTTGCTTTTCCTCTTAAAAAAAAAAATCCATTGCCTATTTATTGAATTTAATATTGAATCTTGGCTTTCTTTTGCATGTCACTTTTGTAAAATCTGATCTTAATGGGAATATTACTTTATCATAGTCTATCATGCAAAAGAGCACATCACAAATCTACATCACTTCTAAAGCACGCGCACACCAGCAGTTTTGTCATGTGAGAGAGATCTTTGTCAGAAGCTTAATAGCTAAAAAGCATCAGAGGAAAAAAAAATGCACGAAGATCTCTCACCTATTATGTTGCCTTCTTACTAATAGAAAAATGATTGTAATTTTAAAATCGTGTAATGATATAGAGACTCAGTCACTATCTCTGTTCAGGGCTAATCCTTCACCTGGTACAATTAAGTACATCTCATCAAATTTGATTTACTATGATGTACATTAGGTGAGGTTTCAGCCTCTACCCTCATAGAAAAATCCTCTTGCTTGGATGAGGAGTGTTTGAACAAACCAGCTAAAACACCAGAATGATTAGGATGGCCTATCATGCTCCTCAGGTGATCCACTTTTGCCTTCAAGCTTCAAATTCAAATAGAGAAAAATGAACTGTAGTTGTGTAGTTCAGCCTAGGTGTCTGTGTTTACAACTCTTCTCTACATGCCCTGAATTGATAGAGTGGGATTTTTTTTTTGTAATTTCCAATTCTTCTGCCCACCTAGTGGATTCAAAGCCCTGTCTTGTTTTGACTCTTCTTTGCCAGTGTCCAAGAGCTGTTTCTACTTTTTGTCAGGCATCTTACTGTGCTGCAAAGAAGGATGTTCTGTCCTACGTTGACACTGATTCTAATTCCTATTAGTTTAGAATTTCTTCTAATATTTTCAGTTCTGATTATTAGACCCATTTTTCTCTGTACAATCTCACTGTGACTATTCAATTTAATTATATGTTTCTTCAAAGATTTGTTTCTGTAAAATTCATGGCAAGATATGTGTTATCAATCCCTTAAGTGGTATTTAGTATACAAGACATGATAATGTTTTGAGGGTACTGTTTAATTTGTTTAGTTTGTTTTTTTTTTTTTTCCTCTCCTACAGAAGGCATAGTGACACAGAGCTAAATTAGAAGTGGCTAAGTGGCAGTGTTGGAAAGTCAAGGCTTAGTCACATAGGACTACTATAACTCATACCCTGAAAGAAGCCGCACTGAGATTCCAGGGACAGTCTTAGGTTAAACATTTCCTGGCTCTTGCTCTGTTGATTGATGCACAGAAAACCACCCTAAGACTGTAAGCAAGCAGCATCCTTGACTCCTGCTGTCTGCAGCCCAAAGTCATACACAGGGAAAGTGGATCCACTTTGACCAGTTCACTTGTGCAACACTGTCAGAGGCAAGCATGGTCTGAACACGTCCATGAGGATGAGATCATGAGATGGCTGGGACCTTCAGCATGACTGTATTGCAAACAGTTTTTTTTCCAACTAAATTCTCATAATTTTGACTTGATTTGGAATGGTTTTCAGAGTGCAACTGCTCTCTTCCCAAGAAAATGCCTCTTGACATAATAGAAGCCTTTGTGGATACAAATCTTTGAAAATGCTTCTGCCTTTATTTCTAGCAATCAATATCTTCTACCTTCAGTTTTAGAAATGGATCAGATGGTTTTGGTGTGAGTCTATGCTTACAGTTTAAGTTTTTAAAGATGAAATAATAACTTGTCAAAACATTTTGATACTGCAAATGCACGCCGAGACTATACTATTTCTTAATGTGGGTTTCAGTAAGTTCTAACTGCCACTTTATTACTCCAGTGCTAGCAGATCCATATTTAAAAGTAAGAATAATCAAGGTCTGAACAGATAATAGAAGGCAGGTTTTGCGCTAGAGGAATTATGATTAAAACATAACTCAGTGTAGGTGGATGAGGAGAAGTTAAAGATTGCAAGCTGTCAGAAGGCTGAGATCTTGCCTACAAAAGATGGATATTGTTTTAATGATAAATTCACGGCAGTATTTATTGAGAGTGTGAGGAGTAACGTGAAAGAAGATAAAAAAGGTGCTTATTTGAAGAGGATAATACACGGGCAATGGAGTGATTGACTGACCATAAGGTCTGATATTTCAGTAATGAATGGAAGGTGATATGTGGAGAATCCTGAGAATGCAAACAAGGAAGCTTTATTTGTTGATCACAAGTGAGAGTTGATAGACGGATCTGTGTCATTAAAAATCCCCCATGAGCTGGGACAGAACCAAATAGACTGATACAATACCTGCAATGCCTTTCTAAGATGGTCTCAGAGGGTTTCATTGTTGAGGTCCCACCTTATCTCCAAGGTGACTCATCACCAGGAGAAGGTTTTTTAATACTCATCCTCCCTTGCTACAGTTTAAGTCCATTGATTGTTGTCATGTATACCTCCAGCACAGAAACAACATGGCTCTCCTGGGTCATGTTAAACTTCCAATCTGGCAATTCTTTTCAACTCAACTGTCATTAGTCTCCCAGTCTGCAGCATATTTCTGTGTATTGGATTATTTCTGATTGAATATAGAATTTTGTATTTGCTGTGCAATAAACTGTGATCATATTTTGCTATATTAAATGTAGCTCACACATTTGGCAATAAGAGAAGCTGAATGAAAAATGTTTTTGTTACTGTCTTGTTGAAGAGTAAATCCATTTATTTGTGAGACCCTGTTAAATATCCGTTACATCACTGTTTAACATTCAGACACTTTCTAATGGTTGTGCACATGTAAAAGGAAGCAGCACTTTCACAAAAGTCCTTGGAATGGATTGGAAGCTTTCCATTGATTTAGAATTTCTTTCTGTTTTTTTTTGCTCATGCACTAAATGAAATGCTTCTTCAGTACTGCGTTGTTTGCTTTATTTTTGTTTAATACTTAACATGGACAAGAGTTAGAGATGATATTTTTCCTTTTAAGGTTTCCCATGCATGTTGGAAAAATGGCACTTCTGTTTATACACTTTTTTTTTGTTGTTATTTAAGCTTTAAAAAAAAAACTGAATCTGTGTTTGGGAGTTTATTTCAACTTAAGGCTTCAGAAGGAGATCTGTGAAATAAATGGTCTGCAATATTTTAAAATAGACTGACCATGCCACCCTGATGTCGTCTTATCTTGCAAGCTACGCATGGTCAAACTAGGATAGTACTTCATCTCCATCATAAGAGGGGCGGCAGGAGGGTGAGGGTGGGACTTGTCCCCCTCTGCTCTGCCTTTGTGAGGCCCCATGTGGAGTACTGTGTTTAGCCCTGGGGCCCCCAGTACAGGAAGGATGCGGAGCTGTTGGAGTGGGTCCAGATGAAGGCTACAAAGAGGATCAGATGGCTGGAACACCTCTGCTATGAAGAAAGCTTGTTTAGCTTGGAAGAGTAAGGGCTTTGGGGAGACCTCACTGTGGCTTTCCAGTACAGGGGGAGGGGAGCTTATAAGCAAGAAGAGGAGCAAATTTTACGTGGTGTGTTAGGGTAAGGGCAAATGGCTTTAAGATTAAAGAGGGGAGATTTAAGTTAGATGTTTGGAAGAAATTTAGATGGAGCCCTGGGCAGCCTGATCTAGTGGGTGGCAATCCTGCCCGCAGAGATTGGAACTGGATGGTCCCTTCCAACCCAAGCCATTCTGTGAGCTATGATTATATGGAATTAAGTTCAGATGACACTAAGCTGAGCGATGCAGTCGATACATTGGAAAGAAGGGAAGCCATCCAGAGGGACTGGAGAAATGGGCCCATGAAAACCTAATGAGGCTCAATAAAGCCAAGTGCAGGTTGCTGCACATGGGTTGGGACAATCTCAGGTATTAATACAAATGGGGAAAGGTCTCCTTGAGAGCCGCCCTGTGGAGAAGGACTAGTGGGTCCTGGCAGATGAGAAGCTGGATGTGAGTCAGCAGTGTGTGCTTGCAGCCCAGAAGGCCAGCTATGTTCTGGGCTGCATTAAAAAAGAGGTGGCCAGCAGGGAGAGGGAGGTGATTGTCCCCCTCTACTCGGCTCTTGTGGGGCCTCATCTGGAGTACTGCGTCCAGGTCTGAGGCCCCCAATACAGGAAGGATGTGGAGCTCTTGGAGTGGGTCCAGAGGAAGTCTGTTAAGATGATTAGAGGGCTGGAACACCTCTCCTATGAGGAAAGATTGATGGAACTGGGCTTGTCTATCTTGGAGAAGAGAAGGCTCATAGTGGCCTTCCAGTACTTGAAGAGAGCATATATGCGGGGGGGGGGGGGGGGGAACGGCTGTTTACTGAGACAAGGGAGGTTTAGGTTAGATTAGGAAGAAGTTTTTCACACAGAGGGTGGTGACACACTGGATCAGGTCGCCCAAGGAGGTTGTGGATGCCCCATCCCTGGAGGCATTCAATGCCAGGCTGGATGTGGCTCTGGACAGCCTGGTCTGCTGGTTGGTGACCCTGCACATAGCAGGGGTTTGAAACTAGATGATCATTGTGGTCCTTTTCAACCCAGGCCATTATATTATCCTGTGACTCACCAGATTTCACATACTATTGTTATTACTAATATCTAACTGAAATTTATTTCAAAAAAAGCCTGTCACAGAAGGAGAAAAATGACTGGAGTTATGAATAATTCTTCCTCCCTGATCGCCTAATCCACCCTTGGCTCTTAACTCATCATTGCAGGAAGACAAACTTCTAACTCACCAAAGAGCTTTTGACATTCAAACCCAAGAAGTTTGAAGAAATCATTAAAAATATGCACTAATCTTTTTGGAATGTTGAATGGGTAGATTTCTGTAATAAGAGATTAATTCCATATTCAAAGCAGAAACACCATTACAGCAAGTAATAGGTTAAACAGAACTTACACTAAACTAAGTAAAACATTAGACGTAGTACTTTTGTGCCCCTTTCTGCACTTGGTGTCCTTCTAGCTGAACTAACTTCCCTACTGAACTATCCCCTTTCTTTCTCTTCCAATGTCTGCACATGAAAATATTTTTACAGTTATGGGAACAGATATCTTAGTTGCATCAACTTGTTTTATTGTTGTGCCTGTGATGGAAAAGTTTCCTTCTTTGTCTGCTACTGGGTATGTTATTGTTATATCGTTATTATTATTACTGCTACAAATAGAGTTAAAATTATAGTAGTAGAAAGGATTTTTAATCACGGAAATATACATTTCCTCCTGTTCAGAGGGATAAGGAAAGAGACAGGAGATAAAACAATGCAAAAATGAAAAAGATGATGGTGAAGTGGGATATTGCAGTTATTGTTTTTGATTCATAAAAATATGAAAGTATGAGCTTAAGGATTTGCCTTAGATGGAAAATATTTCAAAATCATAGTATCAATGGTCATCACCGATTTCATATATGGAAAAGAAAAAGAATCCTTGCCTATTTGAAGAATGGTTGCATAACATTTTACTGAATCAAAAAAGTCCAATTTTGAGGATGATACTGGATTTTTATTACAATTCATGTAATAAACAATGTATACAATTAAACATGAATTATACAATTCATGTAATAAATCACATTTCCTTGTGATACATTTTCTATACAATATTTATGCAAAATACATTTTAAATGAACAGTTCTTCAAATTTTCTATATGCTACACTGGAAATACAACCCATTTAAAATACTGATAAAAATAACTGAATCTGTTCTGTAATTACTCAAATGCAGCTATCAGCTGAAAGTTAAGCTCATAATTGCTCTGTAATATGTTATAATTCTTTGCATAGTGTTACTGGTGATATAATATCTGATACCATAGATACAGTATAATAAATTTTTCAATCAGTTTATAGCATTCTTTAAGGAAACCGGACTTCTGATACTTTGTCAAAGAACTTTTCAGTCACTGATAATTAGTGAGACAAGTTAGGTCATTTGGTATAAAGTTCTGGTGTTGCGTGTGATACATTGGATGATAACACAGAAACGGAAAAGCAAACCCAAGGACAAATTAGCAGCAAAGTGATTTAACATAATAAATAATTAACTTAGTCTGAGAATGCTAGAACAATGTAATTCCTGTTCATTTTTAATGCACTTAAAAAAAGTTGTAATATCAAAATTAAGATGGAACTGAGAATCATGAAGTTGAACTAGTCTTGACTGGAAACAACTTGAAATATGAAGACTTTTCTTGGAATGATACCTGGCTCAAAAAATACCCACAGCAGAAAAACTTTGAAAAAACTTTTAAAGCTTTTTGCCTGAAATTTTTCCCAGCAAATACATAAACTATTGGGTTAATGCAGCTGTTTGTGAGAGCCAGAGTAGAACTAAACTGCTCACCAAAGTTGAGAAAATCCTCCCAGAAACAGCCTTGTATCACTTTCATCTGGAATAATATATCAAAGAATATAACAAGATGATAAGGAGTCCAGCACAAAAGAAACATCAGTACCACTAAGAAGATCAACTTTGTGGCCTTTGTGTCTCCATGGTCCTTGCAACTCTTTGTCCTGAATGCTTTCAGTTCTCTTTTGTGTTCTTGTAGGGAGCGAATGGTACAGAAATTGAGGAAGACAATTGCTGTTGATGGTAATGCAAACCCCACAATGCTGAATACCAAGCGATTAGCTTTTTCCCATGATGGGGTGGGGAAGTCTAAAACACATGCAGAGATATTCCACTCAGGAAAGTGTTTCACAGTCCGAAACGTAAAGGTTGGGATACTGAGAAGGATCCCAAAGATCCAGGTGAACAAGCAGATCCCTTTGGCTATAGTTTTGCTACGTATTCTTCTGTGTGTCAAGGTATGAACAAAAGTCAAATAGCGATCCAAACTGACTGCTACTAGCAAGTAAATGCTAGTGTACATGTTTAGGTGGATGGATGCACTGGCACTACGACAAAGAAAATTTCCAAATGGCCAATTATACTTATTCCGTATATTCTCTGCCCAGAAAGGCAGACATATGAGGAAAATAAGATCAGCAACAGCTAGGTTCACAAGGTAGATTTCAGATATCTTCAGAGAGCCCTTGTATAGTGAGTAAACGAAGAGAACAAATAAATTTCCAAGCATTCCAATAACACAAATGGTGTCGATGCACTTGGGTACTAAGTAGTACACGATGTCCCACCAGTTATCCAAGTCTGGGCAAACAGTTGAGTTGCTCTTGTTTTCACTCTGGTTTGAGAAGGGAATGCTCAGTAGAGGACTTTCAGTCATTTTTTTAGAATTCTGTAATTAACAGGAGATATTTTTGGAGTAAGAGAAAAGAACTGCAAAATGGAGGCATAAAGTTCTAAATGTTGTCTCTTATCAGTGATGTAAAAAAAATCTTTTTTCAAATTTCTTCAGCACTGACTTGTATGAACTTAGAACTCCAGATTCCTTGTTGACAGAAAATGCAATTCATTCGCAGTTGCTTAATTTATTTCTCTTTCAAAGGCAATTTTCTTCTGTAAGTATTGTAAAGTATTTAGTGCTAATGGGCAATTAGCCAAAATAATGATTTTCAGCTTATGTCCTTAATACATTTCAAGTATTCCAGCTTTCATTAAAATGACATTTTTTTTCTCTGCATTGAACTAATTTCTGATTGTTTTCTGGTTCATTGACTCTGTAGCCACTATTACAATCAATAAATAGTTCCCAGTTAAGATCAGGTCTTCTGGAAACACTAAATAAACACAGCTTGAGTTTTAAGAACAATTAAAAAAATATATTATTTTTAAAGAGAAAATTCTGCAATCAGATGAATCTATTCAGCTATACAGAAAATTCATAAAATGAATCCCTGTATTTTTACAGATTAGAAGACTTAACCCTGACTTTCACAGTTAGCTGTGCAGTAAAAGAGAACATCTTACTAGTGTGCACACATGGAAACGGAGAGCACAAGATACTTGTTTACATAAAAGCATCTGAAATACTTTTAATATACTGAAGACATTAAAAACAGGTAGACGTACCTTGTTCTCTTTATTCCTGGCAGGTTAGGTGATGTTTCAAATCCAGGAAGAACTGACAAACAGCAGTACAACAATGATTATGGAGAGAATTCAAAGGCACATCAGTGTGTGAGACTGAGTGCTCTCTGAGTCTTTTATTAGCCATGTGCATTATGTATGATGTTACAATTTGGAAGAAAGCCATTGCATTTTTTTTTAAGCTTTCCAAACGTCAGCTGTGGTAATTTTCAAGGCATATGAGATGTTTCATTCTCATTGTGAAATTCTTGAAAAAGTAAAGCTATATGCCTTGACTTTTGCTCCTACGTGAACATAAACAAAGGTCTCAAGTACAGGTCAGTGGCAATTAATAGTTCTTTTGTATGAATAACAATGTTTGCAACAAGGACAATTTTATCAACGGCTTCAAACTTCTCGGCGCCAACACAATCAAAGCCAAACTTTCTATGAGGTTGTTGCTTTGAGAACTCTTTCCTGTCCAGCTGGTATAGGGAAGGTGATACTGCATATGTGGTGGGCTATGCCAAGGAGTTGGGATTAGAGCAGAAGAGGTGTTTGGGGACGGTAGCTGAAACCCAGAATCATTAAACCTTTCCAACATTTTTGAAAACTGATGTCATTTGCACACCCCTGTAGCTATCTAGTGTATGAATCTCTGTGAATGTTACTTCTCAGGATTGTGTGATCATGTCTGTATTTTATCAGGCACGCAAAATGCAATCTGCATTTTGTTTCATTACATGAGACTTCGTTGACTGAGACTAATTGTCTATAAACTTAATTTTTCCATTTTAATTGTCCTCTAATCTGAGAAACATTAAAAAAATCATATTTTATATATATATCAGATTTTTAAATACAAATCTCTCAATTACACATGTAAATAATAGGTATCTTCAACTTCTTAAAGAGCAGTGAAAAAATAACAAAGGAACTGGAATGCTATTCACTTATAGACTAAAAGAAGGGAGATTTATATTAGATGTTAGGGGGAAATTTTTTACTCCAAGGGTGGTGAAGCAGTGGTACAGGCTGCCCAGAGAGCTGTGGGTGCCCCACTCCTGGAAGTGTTCAAGGCCAGGTTGGATGGTGATTTGAGCAGCCTGAGGTGGTGGAGGACAGCCCAGTCCACAGCAGGGTGTGGGAATTGGATGAACTTTAAGGTCCCTTCCAACCCAACCCTTCTATGATACTGTTTGAAAACATTAATCTTGTTGGCTGTCTGCCCAACAAATTCACCATCTCTCCAAATTCCTACTTCACTGCAGTCTCGTTTGATTAATTAGTTAAAATAAAAGACCATGCAAGGCTACACTCTGATATCACGTGACAGACTTCCTTATCATCGTGATAAGTAGTTTTATTCTAACTTTCATTTTATTGATTAAAAATATGCTATATTATGGTACAATTTATAGCAACTTGAAAAACTGTTCTGTTTGAATGCAATCGCACTGGAGAAAATTCTAAAAATATCCTGCAGTTGATTTGAAGACTTAAAGCATTCAAATACTTCCATTTAAGCAGTAACTTATTTCAACATTTGTTTATTTTACTAACCAAATGAAGCAAAATTAAAAATATCTAAAATGATGCTATCTGCTTCATTTCTGTCTTTTTTTTTTTTTTTTTACATCTCAATCAAAAATTTTATTTTGGTGAAGAATTTTTTTGAACACACAATGTAAGGGATCTTAATAACCTACAGGAGGTCAATATTGAAACATCTCATCCCACACTGAGTCACTAAGGTAAGTTAAATGGAAGAGTAGATCTTTGTCATAAACTTTCCATAACTTCCTCTTTGCTTACGCTAGTGGATTTGTGTTGAAGTTATTTTTTCATAAAGAACATTTGAGTAATAACAAGAAGTTTGGAATTCAGCCTTGCTTGGACATAAATTTTCTAAGAGCGGCCAACATCCGTGTTTTCTCACAGACATCAAATAGCAGATGGTAGCTACATCTAAAATGTGAAGGATAAAAAATGCAGACTTCCTAAAATCGTCATTTCAAAATAGATCAAAGCATCAGTTTTCAAGCCCAACTTCTCTTCGTTAACCTAGCTTCTGATTTTCTATTGTTTTTTTATTTTCATGTTTAAAACTTGTTTTCAGCAATAAAGAATCAAAATTGCAATTCTATGCATTTCCTGGAAACTGTGAAATGAATAGGATCTAATATAGGTGCTAAATCATCTTAGGTGCTTAAACGTCTTAGAATCTTAGTCTGAGTTCCTGACTTCTCCACAGAGTGCCTGCATGAATAGCAACATCCTCCTATCCACAACAAGCATCAGCTGGTTGGACTAACTCCTTGTAAGACTGTTAACTTTGTTTTCCAGATGGAGTCAATAATCCACTTGAAAAAACAGGCAGTAAAAAGTTCATAACTATTCCTGCCCATACCTACACAGAGCAATGCCAGACACTGGCTGGGAGAGGAGTGGCTGGAGAACAGCTCGGCAAGATGGGACTTAGGGTGCTCTGACGGTAGCTCAGCATAGACCAGCAGTGTGCCCTTGCAGGCAAGAGGCCAAACTGTACTGTGGGATGCATCATGCCCAGCAAAGTGGTCAAAAGAGGTGGTTGTCAGCTATATTTAGTATTAGTATAGCCTCACGTTGTATACGGTGTTGCAGACCTAGGCCCCGCACACTAAAAAAGGTTGTTAAAGTCCCTGAAATCGTCCAGTGGAGGGCAGAAAAGCTGTGACAGTGAAAGGCATGCCCTGTCAGGAGAGGCTGAGGGCACTGGGCTGTCCAGCTGGAGAAGAGGAAGCTGAGCAGCAGCCTCCTTGCTCCCTGAGGATGGGAAGCGGGAGGTGCCTGGCTCTGCTCCTGGAACTGATAGCATAGTGGCAGAGCTGTTAGGATCACACTGGACATTAGGAAAAATTTCTGTACTGTGAATGTGGTCAAACACTGGCACAGGCTTCCTAGGGAGTGCCCCATGCCTGTCAGTTGTCAAGAGGCATTTAGACGATGTTTTAAGTTGAGGCTACTCCTGAAGTTGTCAGGTAGTTGGACTTTGTGGTTTTTGAAGGTCCCTTCCAACTGAACTTCTCTGTTAAAATGTCAGCTGAGTTTCCATATGCTTGCTGTTGCTCTGGTTTTACTTTGTTACCTCCGTAAGTGGTATATGCCAGTACTAGACAATACGTGATAGGTCTAGAAAGTGAATGACTTGGAAATCAGCCTATTGCGTTCTACAGTCTACAGAGCTTGATGTAAAGACTTTGCCTGGTATCTGTGCTTTCATAGAAGAATAAAGGCTTTAGGCAGGCAGCTATGGAGAGCACCTACAGGTTCTTGGGTACCCCAAGTCCTCAGAAAGAAAAAGAGCATCTGCTGCTTCAAGAGAAAAAGGTGCAAAGAAAAGCTACTGAAGGGATTTCAGTATCTTTATCCATCTTAATTAGTCTTTTAACTTCAAAAGCAATTGAGGGTGTTCAGCACCATTCAGAAATGGGCTGACCCAAAAGAAAACTGACCCAAAGCTTTTGAAGTAGCTAAAATTCTGTTCTTTCACCTTGCTTTCTCTTGGTACGACAGGAAGTGAAAGAACAGTTGCACTTCTGACAAGTCACCTCCAAGTAGGTGAATTCAAGCTAGAGAACAAAACACCATCACATTTCATATCTTAAGGTAGTTTATTTTCTGTTGTACGGTTTTACTGTATAGCAAAATAATGCATCTCTTTATTTACATACTTTAAATTAATGTCATATTCTTTACATGTCATAATATTTTCATATTTTACTTGTCAGTACCAAATACTCAAAATTCTCTTCCATTGTCTCCATAACCTCTATATGGTTTCACTTAAAGGTTGCGTGAACAGCATGCTCCTGAACAATATGATATTGATAACATTGGAGATAACAGACTTGCAGTGTTTCATCACAGGCACCTTGGACAATATATAGAACAAACAGTAGAAATATTTATGACATAGAATTATAATGTGTTTAAATGAAACCTATAGAAATTTTTTATAAATTATCTACAGCCGCCTAAATACTGTAGTTTATATAGCACATTCACAGACTTCAAGAGTGTTTCTTTAGTTTAATTACATTTTAGGTTGAATAAAGATTTCCTAGCTTGAATAGAACTTTATTACTCCATTCTAGCTCTTATGAATAAAGGTCACAAATTAGCACTCTAAGTTTACTAATGTCTCAAAACTCTATTTCTTCGGAGTTTTAATTTAAGTGCTTAAAGTTCCAACTTTAAGTGCTTTGAAAGGAACAGGAAGGCTCTGTTGATTTCAGAAGCTTTTATATCGTCTCCAATTTGATTTTAGATCTAGGTTCCTAGAAGTAAAAGTGCTTACTGGCTATTAAGGACACTGTGCTTCTTCTGTGTAAAATTATTTCATTTTTAAATTGTCTAATTTATGAATTGTTATCTTGTATTTTAATCAGTTAGACTAACTCTGTAAATAAAATTTAGGCAGTATTAGAGCTGGAAAATGCCATATTTTGAGTATTCCTAGCATTCAAGACCTCTATTAGCTTCAGTCATCGTTCTAAGGGAGTGAGGTGATGCTCTCTATATTTTTCTTCTTACGAGATTATGCCCACTGTGCTGAGCATTTGTTTCCATTAAGTAATATTGCAAATATTAATTATGCTTTGTGAATATTCAGAAACAAGTTTCTGAGCTGGTATAAATATATAAATAGGTATAAATGTAAAAAACATTAGCTCCAAAGAGCTCCCTATAGTGAACGCTTCACCTCATTGCAGGAGTAAAGAGCCTCCTGCTATAAAGAAAACTCCACTGCCTTCATGAGATTGGCTGCAGCCTTCCTTTCTTTACTGCACTGCCTTTTCTGAACTATGCATACATACAGGCAGATGTAAATCAGCACCTAGCAGTCAGAGCACTTGCAAGAAGGCCCAGCTTGTAAATCAAGTAAATAAAATTACTTCAAAGCAGAGAAAAGAAAAGCCCAGAAGATGACCATGTTTGAAAATCCATTTCAGTAATAGTCTTGATGGATTCATTTAAACTTACATAAATACAACTCCATCCTATCAAAAAATGTACTCTATCCAAGGGTATAGGTACCATAAATAGTTGCATGACCCTTACAATAGCTTCCAGACTGAGACTCTATTCAGAGAACTGAACGTGCATTCTGATGCTTATATTCCACAGAAATACAATCATTTCAAATGATACATACAAAACACTACAATTCAGCCATGAAAATGTGAATATGCTACAAAGAATTATTCAATTAAAAAAAAAAGACCAGTAGTATTATAAGCAATTCACTGTATTGGGTTTGATTTTAAGATCAAACCATTGCTTTCCCTCAAATGATGAATGCTGTTACGTGTTCATTCTGTTGATTCATAGCAGGTGCATATTAGTGGAGACTGATATGTTAAAATTTTTTGTTTTTTTCCGCTATGAACAAATTGTGCTACTGTGATAATGGCAAAACAGACTTTTTCCTTAGATATTCACTTGAAATGGAAGTTCTTAGAGTGTCCAGGGAGTTTTCTGTCTTCACAGACTGTGATTTTCTGCACCTTTGTGGGATCAAGTCCTTGTAAAATTCCACTGCCTTCTTCTGGAAGTGCTTCCCAACAATAACGTACAGGACTGGGTTCAAGCAACTGTTGCTAAAGGCGCAGTACATTGCCATCTGGGTCACAATATCATTGATTTCTTCAAGGCATTTCAAATTCCCTGCTAGGTAGCAGACTGTGTCGATGAAAGTGGTGATCTGGAATGGAAGCCAGCAAATGACAAACAGCAAGAGCACAGCAAGGACCAGCAAGGTGGCTTTCCTCTCTGTCTGTATTAACTTCAGTTTTTGTAACTCATTACTTCGTAAGGCCCTGGAGATCTGAATAGTGCAATAGGTAATTACACAGAGTGGGATCATGAAGCCCACAGTATTCAGCAGGCAATTGTTTGCAGGGTGCCAGTAGGGGGTTGGATAATCAAGAGAGCAGGCTGTGATATTGTACTCTTTGAAATACTGTAAGTTTCGGAACACCATTGTAGGTGAGCATATGAACAATGCACACATCCAGATTATAAAGCTGTTCCACTTGGCACAGGCCGTTCGCCGCATCCGTCCCAGAGACATGGTTTTTACCAAGGCCAGATAACGGTCGATGCTCACTAATGTCAGAAAATAAATGCTAGAGTAAGAGTTCATGTAGCTGATTGTGTTGACAGCTTTACAGAGGAACAGGCCAAAAGGCCACTGAAAATTATTAGAAATATTAATGGCCCAGAAAGGTAAAGAACAGACGAACATTAGATCAGCAAACGCCATGTTTGCTAGGTAAATTTCAGCCACAGAGCAGTGACTCTTGTGGAAGCACAGGACGATAAGGACAAAGGCATTTTCTATTGTTCCCAGAATAAATATAATCCAAAGGAATCCAGGCTGATAAGTCTGTAGCCATTTCCATGTATCTGGATTGATACATTCATAGTCATTCATCTGATGCACATTTGAATTATTGTGGAAATCTGCTGGACTGATTGTAAACTCTTGTGTGGCCACAACATTGTAAAGTTGCGTAACGTTTTCAGGTGTGATGGTAACCATTTCTGTGCAGAGAAAGAGAAAAAAGAAAAAGATAAAATGAGACTGTTAGCTGCTAGCTCATTGCTGCAACAGACAAGAAGAAAAGCTGGCTCTGCTTTTCGCACTGTCTGAAACAAAGATGGCATCAAACACACTTAGGATTCTCTGTGTTGCTTTTCTGTAGTACCCTGCTTGCATGCAGAGGGGTTCACAGGGCAAACTGCCATCGACTGCATGTGTGGAACAATTTTAAGGGTGCAAAGCAGCAGCCATCACTGTAATAAGCAGGTTAACTGAAGCTGGCAAAGAACATTTGCCGGCCTTTATTCACTAGTAAGTGAATAAAAGAAAACAGCAAGCTTACTTCTTTTGTTTTCCTTTTCTTTCTTTTTTTTTTCTTTTTTCTTTTCTTTTTCTTTGTAATTCTTTGATGAGGGTGATGTTTACTTCCTTTTCTTATCTTTGTGTATCAATATTCATAGTCTCCCAAAGGAAGATACATCACTGTGAGACTCATGCTGTCAGCTGAAAAGCTCACAGGCTTGTGGCATGTCTCTCAACATTTTCTTCCTTCTCCTGCAAAACTAGAGCTGATGGAATTCAATAGTGTTTCCTCTCCACACAGCTCCTTATTTTTATCAAAATCTCCTCTCACAGCAATTTAGTTTGCAGGTTAGTTTGCACTGAGAATGCTGCAGGAGTGAGGATTAGTATTTGGAAGCAGTGTGGCTTTGTCAACTCACTGGAATCACCTGCTTATTTCTGCACTCGTGTTACCATCTCTTTCTGCAGGCAAGTCACAGAAGAGATGAATGGTACAGCTTTTGGAAGGGAATCTAGGTTTAACTGATGCATAGCAGGTGGGTTGGCAAAGATCATGTAAGCAAAGACCTTAGGAGTTGGACCTGCTCCTTATGGATCCTTTCTAACTTGGGATATTCTGATTCTATTACCTGTCTGCAGCGAAGCTCCAGTGAGTTAATTTGCACAATGTGAAAACCAGGTGCTGTATTGTAAACATTCAGAACAGCACACGGTCTTACAGGGAATTATTTAAGGACATTAATCTCAGATACGTGTTTAAATGTCACTAGAATCAAACAGTTGAATGTCCAGATTCCACTTGGCGCTGTTAAAATGTTATCTGTGGTAATTATTCTTATGTTTCTGAGACACTGAATGCCCAAAGATAAGAATCCAGGCCTGTATGCATAGTTATCCAGACTAGGTGACAGCAATATTGTTTTATTCCAGGTCTTTAAAATACCTCTGATAATACTGTGGTTTCATTGGAAGCTTTTCAGATGTATTTTTAACTAAAACATTTTTCTGACTCATCTGGTAACTTGGCAGCGAAAACGTCTGTAATTCCTGGAAGGATGAAGTTCTCATTCATGTTCTGGTTACTGCACTAGCTGGTTGGTAAAAGTCAATACTAAGTATGCACACTGACATTTGGCTGTTAGATGAAGAACTGCTGAAAAATGATTACTGTATTTTGTGTATTTGTTTTAATTGAGTACTGTAGTGATTGGGAACCAAATGCAAAGATCAAGACTGCATTTCATTAAGTATCACAAAAACTCTGCCATAACATTTACAACACAAGTGTCAGGCAGTACAGGTCAACTGGATAAAACAAGTGAGACTGAGAACATTTAGCAATGAAACAACACTCCCAGCTGCCCCTCCCGTGACACAGCTCCATGCCATTCCCTCGGGCCCTGTCGCTGTCATATAGAGCAGATCACAGCATTGCTTTGCTGATCCCTGTGAGGAACTGCCAGCCGCCATAAGCCTCCTCACAGCCCCCTCTGCTCCGTGTTGAACAAGCCAAGAGGTCGCAGCCGCTTCTCACACACCTTGCCCTCTAGACCCTTCACCTTCTTTGTAGCCCTTTTTCCTGGCACTTCATGCTCTAACAGTGTTTAGGAAGTGAAATGCTAATGGACCAACAGAAGGTCATCTGAGAACAGAAGTTCTGTTGAGCGATACTGTAAGCAAAAGCTGTCGTTTCTGCCGGGAGCAGGCAGCAGCAAGAATTAAGTGCACTATGAAATTCTTTGAGGTTGAGTATCTGCAGATACTTAATAAGGCATTCATTAGTAATTCAAAGTCATAAAGGCTATGATACTGTTGGCAATTTCTATGCGTCTTTCTCATAATTATGACTAATAGGAAAGCAAGAACTAGGAGTTAATTTTACAGCAAACGGAAGCACAAAAACTGCCCATTGGTTGATGATATTTTTTCTTTAATTCACCTTTTAAACGATTGTGCTTTAGAAAGACCAAGAATTGTTTAAAATAAGTTACTTTGGTGACATTACTGTGGTCTAGGAACAGACTTCAGGACCCAGTTAGAATGTGACCAAGGCTCATGCTGTGCGGCTCCTGGCTTATCTGTCTCCTTGGTCCTTAGCTCAGGCCCTTGTGTAAAACATGGTTAGAAATGAGGGTGTGAGCTGTGTAAAATGTGCTAATCATCATCACATGTCGTATTTAAACAATTGCCTGGGGCTATTCTGTGCAGCACGGGAAAGTCATTTAAACCATGTGGTTACTGAATATATTATGATTTGCACAACCACAATTTAGAAGAGAGATTGATTTGACATTGTCTTATCTCAGGCCAGTGAAAATAAGTGTAATCCCCTCACAAAGACACTGTGGATACAATGCAAAGCAGTTTTAATGTCTCATCTTGGACTGATTCTATCTGATGATTTTGACATAAACTGCCTAGCTGAAGCAGTTTACTATTACTGATTATGAAGAACTGCTATAGTGGGTTAAATTTGTTCCTGCTGAAGTTCACCTCTTATTACTGGATACTTCATCCTTTACAGTCAGATAAAAACATTGTCAGTCATTGTTTTTTGTTGTTCCAGCATTTATTTTTTTTTTGGGCTAGTAGTTTTGGGCATAAATGGCAAGGTTTTGGCAGTCGGAGGCTGCAGCATGAGTTGTGTGGCAGATAGCTACGCCTCGCCTGTGCTGATGGCAACCAGCACTCTACTGTTTTCAAACACTGTCCTGAGCAGTGGAGCAGGGCTATGGGTTGGCTATTGCAGTCATATGTTGAGCAATAACATGGCATGTGCCAGCCAATGCTGCAGATAAAGTACACAGAGATTGAAAAGAAGAGGGTAATATACTGTAATTGCTGTGGTCCTGGATTGTTTACAGATAAGGGGCAAGGGACTCCAAAAGGTGCACTCACAAATGTCATGACCTGAAAGCTCTGAGAGCTGTGAACAGTCACTGACACCTCTTGTCTTTGCCTGTAAACCTGGTGGATTCTTCTACCAATCAAGGATAGACTTGTATGTACCGTCGTGGGGAGAGCATACCAGAAGAGAGGAGAAAGAGGAGCATAAACTCAAAGATAATGCACTGAGTCCAGGAATCCTTGAGATAAATATTAGGTGAGGATATAAGGTCTCCACACTACTGCTGTACGTGTTAGAACCCATGGATGGTCTGAAGGAGGAGATGCAGAATATGATGAAGCACGATTATAAACCTTCTAAAGATCAAGAGCTGCAAAATAAGGAATGCAAATGCAGGGGAAAAGATCTCAGAGCTCAGTTGGTAATGGATATGAATGAGTTCCAGGAAAGCTGAGACATTTTCTCCTCCAAACGGAGAAATGCCCATGCTGCATCAAGTGAACATTTTTCACAATCAGATTTGGGTACCTCTGACAGTGGTGTTAAACTTTTATTGTAATATGCTAAGTATTTGCTCACATGCTGAAATACAGTGAGAAATAATCTGCAAGAACACAGGACAGAGCAGAAGGTAGAAACTGTTGCCATATGACCTCAACTTTCTAGGCTGCTTGTTTCTCGAGGATTGGGAAAGCTAAGTATAAACTATTATGTAAGTAAAGGTATTCATGACCAAAAGGGGGGGAAGAGGACTATTGGTCTTAAACTTAGGCAGAATACTCACTGTTTGATAGTTTATGAACTTTTTCTTCTTGGTATCCAAATTAATGATGAGATGTTTGAATTACACTAAGAAAAAAATAGCATAAACATTCCTTGAGGCAAGACTGTTTAGCCCATGGCAGTATTTCCGATTACAAAAGTACTGGAATTACAAGCATGATGTAATATTTCAGGTTCTGAAAGTTTATGCTTTCTCTTATTTGTAAATTATAGCCACATCCTGGTATGATCAGATTGTCCATAAATGACATCACCTAGGATCTTAGGGCTGAAATGAGTCACTGCTGGCCTCCACACTTCCATTTCTAATTGATGGTCTCCTACAATAAACAGCCCTTCTTTTGCCCATAAGCAATTGTAGGTACAGCTTAAAACTAAAAAAGGACCTGAGCATCCTTGTAGTTATATTTCTACCAAATGTCTTCTCCCTGAGTGCTTGCTGTTGTCCTGTTGCTGTCATCCTGGGTTTATAGTTTGTCAGCTTTTCACAGACATGAAAAATTTCTCCTTTCCTTTCCTTTTTGGGATCAGGGTCAGCTAACCATTGTGCCACTTTGGAATATGTGCAAGGAACCACTACACCACTCTCCCTCTGTGTCATACTGTGTCCATGCTCTGCCTCTTAAGACATGCCTACTTCTCTGAGCAGTATAAGGCTTCTAATCTGCCAGAAAATTTGCCAGGATGAAGGGAGGTTTGATTCAATTTTATTCAAAGCAGACTTTGAACATTCCCTCCCCCTAGACAATAGAATAAACTCTCTAGTCACCACAATCTGTGCTGCCCAGCTCAAGAACGTTTTTGTTCAGTGTTGATATATATCCAGGCACTTGGATTGAGGTCTTAGTTATTCTTGGTCTTATTTATTAGCATCAACATAAGTGGTAGAGCTACCAGGCATTTTTAAAACTGAAAAAGGCTGAAATGTAAATATTATTATTGTCTGGTTTTTTTTTGCTTAGAGAAACAACACTAAGTCATCTTGTACACAAATTACTGCTTCTTATCTTTGTATTACATAAAGAAGGATGTAAGTCTACACAAAAGCTTTAAAAAACTAAAACTAAAAACAACAACAAACAGTGGTAAGAAGTTGAAACTGGCTGATTGATTTATTCCTTCTGTCTGTTTAAAATGCAAATACAACAGGAGAGTTTTGTTGCCAGCATCTTCACAGAATCACAGAATTGTAGTGGTTGGAAGTGATCTTTGGAGATCACCTAGTCTAACCCTGCAGCTAAAGCAGGTTTCCTGTACATGGATGCACAGGAAAGTATCCATGCAGGTTTTGAATACCTCTAGAGCAGACTCCACCTCTTTGGGCAGCTTGTTCCAGTGCTGTCACCCCCAAAGTAAAGAAGTTTTTCCTTGTGTTCATGTGTAACTTCTTGTATTGCAGTTTGTACCCACTGCCTCTTGTCTTTTTGCTGGGCACTATTGAAAAGAGCCTGTTCCTACCCATCTGACTTCTGCCCTTTAGATACTTATAAACATTGATAATGTCCCCTCTTGGTTTGCTCTTCTCCAGGCTTCTCAGACCCAGATCTCTTAGCCTTTCCTTATAAGGGAGATGCTCCAGGCCCATCATCATCTTCGTGGCCCTCCGCTGGACTCTGTCCAGAAGTTCCCTGTCTTTTCTTGAAATGAGGAGCACAGAACTGGACACAGTACTCCAGATGTACCAGGCTTAGTAGAGGGGGTCCTTCAACCTGCTGGCTGCACTCAGCCACTCCTCCCAGTTTTGAATCATCTGCAAAATTGCTAAGGGTGCACTTTATCTCTTCATCCAGGTCACTGATGGAGATAGTGAACAAGACCAAACCCAGCACCAACCCCTGGGGAACACCACTAGCCATAGGCCTCCAACTAAACTCTGATCACAGCCCTCTGAGCTATGCCAGCCAGCCAGTTCTCAGTCTACTGTCCAGTCCTCTATCCCACGTTTCCTGAGCTTACCCATGAGGACGTATGGGGACAGTATCTAAAGTTTTGCTGACATCAAGGTACACAACATCCACTGCTCTTTCCTCATCTACCCAGCTGGTCATGATGTTATAGAAAGCTACCAGATTTCCCCTTGGTGAATTCATGCTGACTACCCCTGATAACCTTCTTCTCTTCCACTTGCTTAGTGATGACATTGAGAATAAGCTGCTACATCTCCTTCCCAAGGACGGAGGTGAGGCTGGCTAGCCTGTAGTTTCCCAGCTCATCCTTCTTGCCCTTTTTGAAGACTGGAGTGACTTTGGCTTTCTTCTGATCCTCTGGCACCTCTCCTGTTCTCTGTGACCTTTCAAAAGCAATAGAGTAGTTCAGGCAAACAGGATGGGCAAACAGGACAGGCAAACAGGATGTGGTGTGTCAGGAAGGGCATGGTGCAGGAGTTTGTGCAGGCAGGACATGCAGGGAAGAAGACAGGCAGCCTGGAATCATTACACTGAAACCATAACACCGCAAGCCTTCTTTTTTTTTTTTTTTTTTAGAAGCATATGGCTGATACTCATTTTTCTTCTTGTATTAAGTTAATGAAGTACATGTACTGAACTTAGAGAAAGAGTATTCAATTAAAATGAAACAGCATGTTTCATACTGTGGATAAATGCTATTGCAGAAGTCTATTCATGCCTCCAGATTGTGTTCCCTGAAATAAAGTGGTAATATACTGATGATGACTCAATTTCAGAGCTCTTATAAGCTGTTTCAGGTAAAGTTTTAAATTTTACTACTTTTTTTTGGTGAGATTACACAGAATCAATTTATGCCTCTCCTATTCCCTGAAATGAATATCTCTTGCTGCCACAGTAACGGAAGCGATTGTAACAGACCTATCTGTTGGTAGTGCCTGGGAGTTAGGTATCCAGACCCGAAATTCATTTCAGCAATGCAGATTCAGAACAAAGGCCTTGTGAAGGCTGGATAGAACACCCAGCTGAAATCCACAGTGAAGTATGTGTGGAATCATCCATAACAGTATTTTGGGTTTATCTGATTTAGATACTGCCAGTAGCTGGCTTGCCATATGTACGTGCAGCTTTATACACAACTAGGTGATGATGGTACAGAAGAGCAATAAATCTGGGAGGAAAAAAACAGTTTTGAGTGCCTGCAAATTGAGAGGGGCGTTTGCTCACTTCTGAAATATGAGACTTTTGTGATGTGTTTTTTTAGAAAAAAGATCAGCTGCAGAAAGAAACAGCAAAACACCCAAGGCCTGCCACAGTCTCCAGTCTAAATCTCTGATCCTGTGCAGACCGGAGGCTGTTCCAATCCTGTTCATTTTTGTGAGGAATTGTCCTCCTCAATATCCCTGAAGACAGCTTCGGAAGCCAACTGTCCCTTGGTGGTGCCCAGTAATCTAGCAGCCGCGCTATAGAAACTACAATAAATGCAACAGAGGAGCTGTCAGAGCCATGAGAAGAAAAAAAAGGTACCTGCCTGATAGATCTACTGTTACTGAAATGAGAAATAATGGGAGTTTAAGAGATGCAGTAGGTAAGGGTGGTTTTCTGCAGCATGGTGCTTACTAGAAAGTCTGTTTTCTGCTGAGTTAAAGTATTACTTCTGCTTTCTCAAAAGCCTATAATGTTAAAATTCATTGACTTAAGAAAATAAGACGTGACAGTACACCCTCTAACTGCTTCATCTGAGACCATCTGACAGGTCATAAAAGGATATGTAGTTTCATTTTAACACATTCAGAGGGTTTCATTCCAGGACAATTTTTACAAGGGAAAGAGATTTAATTGTTTCTCAAGTAATTATGAGGTTATAGCAACTTCAATGCATATCCTTTATCTTCACACCTGCAGGTCCAGCTGGTCCAGAACTGAAAGACTTGTCAGAAGATCAAGGCCATCTTCTGCGATGTGTCTTATTTTTGGAATTTCTTGTTAACAAAAACACAGGAAAGAAATTTTCTTTACGATTTCTGTTCTTTCTCTTTTAGGCTTATTTTCAAAGCTGCTCATTCACACTCTTTTCTCAACTTTTACTGTTTCAAAAATCATCTCTGTCATCTGTCCACAGTATACTAACTCTCTTGTTCGCATCCAGACAGAGAGCAATGGGATTGGTTGTTTCCCACTCTTAGGTCTCAGCAAGCATTTGAGTTGAGTCTTTGTCCAAATATAAAAAATGTATAATTATGTGGTGTTGTAAAACGTACTCTGAAAGTTACTCAGAATATCCTTTTAACTCTGCTTTACCGAGAATGTATTCATTATTTTGGAGAGGCAGAAGTGCCTGAATAATTCTTAAAATATTTCTTACCTTCAGTTTCACAATGAAAAGATTTACTCACTGCTTTTACTGTCTCAATGACTCATTTCTAATTTCCACCCTTTGTATAAGTAATCTTTACTTGGCTTTAGCTCACATGATATTGTAGATCTGCAGATACTTCCTGTGGCAATGCTGGCATAGCAGTTCCTGTTCTTCATTCTCCTCTGCTGTTCCTTTCCACCCTATTGTGGATAATTGTGGCTACTCTCACAATTACTATTCAGTTTTAAGAGCCTTCTGTTGAAGCAGATTGAGGAACTTGACTGGGACAAAAATAACCTTGTAGAAGGAAAGGCTTTTTAATGAGAATCAAGTCCCCTGTTTGTTGGAAAATTAAGGCAATGAACAAAAAATGAAGTTTTTACTTCTGAAAAGAAGAGTTTAGAGACTCTCCGGTGTGTAAACTTGAAGCACACCATGGAACAACAGTCATTACACTGCAGTAACCATTAAAGGCCAAATATGTTAGATAAAAAAGGAAAAATATGTATTCTGTTAAAGCAATTATCTCGATAACAATGGGTCTAAAGAGAGAATAGGCCATTATTCTTTTCCATGGGTGGGATGGGAAGACACACACTTTCAATACTTGCTGTTGTAATCAACTAAAGAAAGATGTGGTAAGAACAGAAGCCAGTGTGATAAAGCATGTTACATATTATTTTTTCCAAATTGATATCTTAAAGGAGTCACAATACTAGTATTTTTATTATTATGCTTTTCCTGAAAATTCCCATACTTTCATCTCCAAATAACTTGGGATGTTATTTTTTAATGCTTTATATATCCTATTCATCCAATAATTCTGATAGAATATGGTATCTATGTGTAAAATAACTACAACTGACATAGTGAACAGCAGAACAAAATGGCTGGACTCCTGTAAGACCTGGTAGAAAGATGAAAATCTGAACTGAAACAGTGGGAGGGGTAACTGTGTACAGAAAAGGATCAACCTCACTATGTAATATATATAGATTTGGTCTAGAGATAGTGGTGGCGTTCATCCCCTGATTTGTTACTACCTATTTTAGAAACAGTTCTACTGAAAGTGGCACCTAAGTTTGAAGTTGCTGCCGTTCTGAAAGTACTTTTTTGTTACAATAATTTTATTTCATCTGAAATGAGAAATTGTAATTTTTAACATTACAGTCTGGCCTAAGATCAAAAGAACAGGATCTTCAAGATTCTCCAGCCATTATATCATTCAGTTTTAACTTTATCATCCTCAGAAGTTTTAAAAAGACAAAATGATGAAACCTTCAGTAACATGATCTTACCACACCACTGGCCCAGACTATGGCAAGAAATTCCTCGATGCCTTCCAACTTGGATTATTCTAAGGTTCTTAATTTGTGCTTCTTGTACTAATAATTGAAACTTCCAGTTGAATTTAGCCCAAAAAACAGAAGCAGAATGTCAGAAAAGTAAAGCTCACTGAGCATCCTTAGGAAGCTATGGCCATTTTTTTGAAAGTAACATGTGAACTGGCTTTTGCTGAAGAAGGTTTTTGCTAATATCAGGACAGAGCTATGGCTCTTCAAAGTCAGAAAAGTAAATAGAGATAAGCTGACTTTAACTGACTGCGTTTATAGTGAGGGCAGAAGGGATCCTGGATGCCTAGGTTGAGGGGTGATGGTGTGGGCTGATGTGTACCCACTCACATCTATTTATGGGCTGTTTTATGATGCAGTGGACTGTTAGAGTCCTGTTTCAAACGTGTGTTATCTGTGTAGTACTAAAGTATGTACTGTTAAATTCGCCTTTCAGGTATTTATATTCCTTCACTTATCTCTTTAGGTGATCACAGGGAGAAGTGCAGAGAAGGGGAGATTTGGACGACTTTAGGAAAGACATCAAGTCAATATAGCACAAGAGATGCACAAGAGAGAACAAATAATTCTTTTGAAGAACAGCAGCAGCCAAGTGTTTGGGAGGCCATTCAGGTGATTGAGTACAGGTATTTTGGAATGTATATAAGATAGGGCCTCTGAGAAGCATGTGCTTCTGGAGCCTTGCAAGAGACCTTGGAGTTCTTGAAATAACTCCAGGCACTGCTGGTAACCCTTTGCCATATGATATTACTACAAACTGGCAAATTTTGAGGCTTAGCAGAGCATTATAGGGACTATAAAATAGAGCATTCTGGCTATAAGATGCAAAATTACAACAAAAGAAGAGAAGGAAAAGAGTCTCCTGGGAATTAGTCTGTTAAAACAGTCTAGGTTTTAAGAGCTGAAAAAGAGAAGCTGCTGATTTGTTGTGGAAAAAAACAATTGAAACATAAAATTATGCTTAACAACAAAATATACTTAAAATCTGAAAAATAGTTAATTTTCTGTATTTAAAATGAGCAAGTTTGATGTGGTGCTCAGTGTATTGGACTTTGGATTAGTTTTGTTTTCAAACAAAATTCCTGCTTCTTGTCTTTTGGGACACTGGGAATGTTATATAAAGCTCTGCGGTAACTTGGCAACAGCTAAAGCAGATGAGCTAGAGGCAAAGGTTTTTGTTTTTATTTTTATGTGTTTTCTCTAGAAAAAGGTACATATGGGCAAAATAACAGAGGAAAAATAAACCAAACCTGCTTTCATGCACTTATTTTTACTTGGCTGAAAAATAGGAAAACTCTGATCAAGCATACCAAGTTGCATAAATTTCTTGGTATCTTCTCTACCATGTACAGTGGGAATTCCTGCAGAAAGCAGGACATTATGAATGCAGCAACGGAGGTGGAATAATAAGAGGGAAAAAAAATGTAAATTCTGAAGTATTTTTGTTTCCAGGAAGATGAAGCAACTGATTCTCCTTTACTTGCTTTGCTGTAGTGGAGGCACAGAAGAGTTGCTCAGCAGCTTAGGAAACTCCACTTAAGGCTCCCTCATTGATGAGCATGTGAATGTCCTCTTCAGGTCTACTGCTACCAGACTTCTTTGGCCCTGTTTAGCCGTTCCTTTCTCCTAACAGCTCTTTTTCCTTGGTATCAGCTCTAAGTTCTCGTGACTAGGTAAAATGTGAAGGTCTAATGGCCAAATAATGTTTATTCATGCTGCTTCCTTCGTGCACTATTTAATGTTGAGATTTGCCTTTCAAATGAATGGCTCTGTGCCCTGAAAGTACTTTGCTTCTAGCTTCTAGAGAACATTTTAACAGCCATTTAGGCAAAAAAAGCAGATTTGCCTCCAGTGCCTCCAATTACAGTCATATTTACAGTTATTAATGGCATTTGCAATAATTCAGCATTTTCTGCACGTTTTCACAAATGACTCTCAAAACTTTGACTTTTGAGAAAAGGCTAAATATCTCCAGTAGATTTTACTCTTGAGTTGATCAGGCTCTACTACATTTTTACAACACGCTTTGTGCTGTTGCAACTAAGATTTCATCTTCAGATACAGACAGTTATCCTCACCAGCATGCTGTGGGGTCTGAGCATGCAGATATCTGAAGATATTCCACTCAGCATTTGTCTTTTCTAGAAGCTAGTAATAACAGAATGCCTTTGGTTCACTTAATGCCTCCCCAAAAAAGCAAACAAAAATGGACATCTTCATCCAATAAACGTGCAGTTCCCAAACATCAAACTGGGCTCAGATTTCACAGTAGGCTGGAAAGTATGATTAACTATATAATGCTTGATTTTCTTTTCCATTTTGTACTCTCTGGAGAACCAAGCACCAGACAGTTCCCTTGTCAAGGAGAAAGAACTCTGTAAGTTTTTTCAATTCAGTGATACACTTCAGAATGTCATTTTGTCTTGCCCTTCCTGGGTCAAACTTGCCCACTTCTGCTGTTATCTGAGCAGCTGTGGCAGTCATTTCATATTATTGTTGTGTCTCTGTTCCTGCCTTAGCCAGTGTATGAAGTATTTGCAATTGGAAAAAGTAAGTTTTCAGATAAAAGGATATAAATTACCACATTGAGTATATCACAGAGGAAAGCTCAAAACTACATATATATATATATTTAAAATATGTGTGTATGTGAGAGAGAGAGAATAACTATAGTGAACCTCACACTGCATTGCAGTTATTTTGAAAACCAGCGCTGATAAAATTGGATATACATCCAAACACAGGCGGTTTTCCTGCTGAAAATACAGCAGAACACCAATGACAATTTTTAAGTGGAAGTGCACCGTATTTCTATGGAAATACAGAATGAAGCATTCAAATAACTGTTGATAAGTATTTGGCGATTAACTAGATTGCACAAGTAGTCATGTGTTTTTCAACTCTGTTGTCTGGAAGGCTCAGGATACTTCTTCAGCTGAGAACTGGTGTGATGTACAACACCAATTTACAACAACGAGTGTTTGGATTATGATCTTATTTTTGCCTTTTCATTCTTTGCCGGTGTTCTGAAATTAAACTGAGTGCTAATTTATTGCCCTCTGTTGTTAGCAGCAGGAGATGTCAGAGTCTTTCTGGAATCTGATAGAGATTTTGAGCACAGGTGATTGCCAAGATTTGTCTATCTGCTCTTTTGAGATTATGAGTGCCAACACAAAAACATGGTGAGGATTTTGTTTGAAAGGTTCTTTTTTGAATACATGCCACAGCCCCTTCAGAGAATTCTTGTACCTGCAGCTAGCAAAAGCAGAGATCCTTTTAAGCTTGTGCAGTCAGATGGTGTTGGGTTGTCACTGGGCAGCTATGTAGTATGACATGAGATCAGAGGTACTGTTCTGTCTATACAGTGGTAACAATTCATGGATCACATCTTTCCATACCTCATCCTCTACTGCAGCTCTGTATGAAACGTTCTACTACGTGTCAGAGGAGGCAAATTTCCTTTTTCTATTAAAAGGACAACCAAAACAGAAAATTTCTTGAGAAAAGAAATTTAAAATAATTTTTTTTTTTTCCCACAAATGAGTTGTGAAAAATAATAGGGAAGATTTTGGAGATGTAGTTTCTGATTCTGAACAATGAAGGAGAAACACAGACAAGTAGCTCATGGCTCAGCATAAGACCTGAGCTCTGTGGCCATCCAAATTATTATCTTTACAAAGTGAAGCAGCTCCAAAAAAAAACTGAGAATGAAAATGGCCAACTCACTACAGTATCCACCAGGAGCTTGCCTTAGAAGGAAGACGCCTCATTCAAAATTCTTAATTCTCTGGTGCCCATTCCCAGGCAGATTTCCCCTGAACAAGCGCACATGCTTTGGTTTCTTGCTGCTACAAAAAAATACAAGATTCTTTCAATCCAGATGGCAATTTCTTCCTTTTGCCCCTCCCAACTTTTATGTGAAACAGAATTTCTACCTTCTGACCAGCTAAGTTAATTTTGAAAAATATTCTAATTTAAGTTAATCACATCCCATTTGAACTCAGGTACCTCCAGTTTTGCAGGCACTGTAGCATATAAAGCTCTCTGTGGCATGCAGCGGCTCTCTGCAGAAGGCAGAAAAGTCTCGTGGCAGGCCAGGAACAGGTGGAGAGGAAATGAGGGGATGTGAGTTCTGGAAGAGAACATAACACTGTTAAAGAAAACACCGGAGAAAGATTACGAACTGGAAGGAAGGATGGAATGCTGGAAAGGAGGCAAGAAGGGAAATAGGGTTTAATCTCCCAAGAGAGAAAAGGGCTTGAAAGCAAAAAATGAATGAATAAGAATTTCTGCTTGAGTCAAATATACACCAAATTAATAAGAATTTTTCCTGGGATTTCCATTCAAAATGTTATAAAACCTGGATTTTTTTACAAGTGCAGAAGAATGAAATTCCCTGTGTCTTGCACAACACCATATTCACAGTTAGGATACCAACTGGTAGACCAAGTCTATTATGGAAGGAAACAAATTGCTGTCTTGCATTTCTGAAAAAGACTGACATTTCCAAAATATTGCAGGAAATGCGTTCCCAAAACTGACTCCACTTTGTTATTTCTCCTTCCTTTTAGTTCTGGGAAATAGTCCTCTTGCTAAGCCAGCTGGCTGGAATTTCTTGGCTATGAGAAGACTTTTGAATGAAAAAAAAGTTTCTCAGATAAATGATGTAAGTAGAATGTGAGAGCACACATTCCATATCTCATGCAACATGTCTCTACCTGTGTTTTTACAAGCACGTTTGTTATAAATTTGATCTAGTGTGAATAATATCCCCTCCATCCCCAATTTGCCTACTTGTCAGATTTGTTATGTAGGCTTAACCAGGCTGGAATAGCTTCACTTTGAAAATGAACTTGCAACTCACCAAGAAAACAAACAAACAAAAGTAGCACCATTTAAGAAGCTCTCAAATTTTAAACCAGCACCCTTCTTCTGTAAACTGCAAGTAGGTTTTTTTCATTATGTGATTCTTTTACTTGCTGTAAATCTCCATAAAGAATGGTTTCTAAGAAGATAAGAGTTTTTATTAATTAATCTGCTGAGGGCCACTCCCAAATTCTCATTACTTGGATATTGCAGCATTAACTATAATAAATAAAATATAATACTTGCCCAAGCAAAGGAGAAGAAATAAACAAACATATCATAATAGATGGACACATTACAAATGATTGACTATATATATATAATTTATTGTAGCAAGTTACATGTGGGGACCAGGAACTAAGTGTTGGAGTCAGAAAGTCTGAAATGGATTGCCCTATCACAGAGGATGGCATAGAAATGTGTACAACAGAGCTGGGTGGGTATAATGATTATGTAGAGGAGCATGCATTTTACTTATCTGACAAGATGCTAATAACCTCTATGCATATGTTTCTCTATATTTCTATGATTGAATAGAGTGAAAAGAGAGGACATCTCCACAAAACAAAGATTTAAGGGTTCCACAAACCATTTACTTTGCTGTTTACTTTGGGAAAAATGGTTTGTGATTTTCAGTGCCCAGTGCTGGAAGGAGTGGGCAGAGCAAAACCTGTAGGATGATGCTATTATCATCCTGTCTGTGTTAAACTGGGAGCTGGTGCTTCAGTGGTACTCAGTGTGCAAGAGCCCTACAAGGATACAGGCAGGTTTTGCCTCAAAGAGCCTATAGTCTAAGCAGAAGCCAAATGTAATAGAAAGAGTGAAGAATATAGCCCATTATATGGAAAGAGTGCTGGAAAATATAAGAGCCAAACCTAGTGTCAATGTTTTCAATATTTCCATCCTCCTGCATGGAACCAGGAGTTGGATTCAGTGATCCTTATGGGCCCCTTCCCACTTGGGATATTCTGTGGTTCTGTATTTAAGGATCTGGTCCTACCTTTGAATTATGAAAGCTGCTTGCAGCAAAGCTCAGGAGACCTGAAGAACTGCTCCCATCTTACTGGCCTGCCTGATGTCTGCAAGCAGTTAACTGCTCATCCTTTGTGCCCTGTGACCCCAGAGCACAAAGGGGGTACTTTTGGGTAGTCAACTGGCAGATCATACAACTGCAAGGAAGGGAAAAAGCCCTTTGAAGGTTATGGGCATGCAGCTCCCAAATAACTTGCAGGAACAATGCAGGAGGAAAACCTGCTATAGCCAGTTCTGCCTCTGTGCATGCATATGTAGATCCTGTTAATATCAAAATGAGCTTGAGCTCTAACCACAGCTTGCTCTCCTTATTGCTGAGTTTATTGCAGATAAGGAGTGTGAGAAATGGATTTCTGCATTTAGAAAGCTCCACTCTCTGGTAATTCACGAGCTTGAAGCCTGGCTTTGTTTGCAACACCCTCATCATGCTGGCATACCTGAGCATGCAAGGCTTAGCACTGGAGGGTCTGCAAACCTGAAAGTTCCTCATTATTTGCAAGGATCACAAAGACAAGCCCAGATCTGCTGAATAAATCTGGAGTTGATATACAGGGGAGGTAAATATAGCACAGCAGCAAAAAGAAGTAAAATCTACCACTTCAGCATATTTGCAGAGTCCTGAAGCACTTTGTAATGGATCAGATTTTCTACAATGTCTGAATGCTCTGGGCTGCTTATCATCAGAATGGAGACAGCTTGCTTTCAACAGGCAACTTTGTTCCTTGTGTTATTTTTCCCTTTCTTTATGGTCTGTGTTCCCTTTGTGTCTGTTCTTTACTGTCTGGGGCTTGCAGTGAGGTGCCGGACAATGGTCAGTGTTCCTCAGCCTCACTATGCCAGTATTGCTTCTAAGTGAATGTTGTATCACCCCTGTGGTGATATCTAGCAGGTGTAACTCTGTGGGAAGACAGCACCCTGCAGTGTCTGTATTTAATGTTCTTGTTGCATTGGTTATCATCTGCGTTTTCTTGCTGTGGTAGTCCCCACTGCCTCCAGGCTGTCACACCACAGGGATGCCCCCTGCCTCCAATACTAATTTGGAGTTCTCACTTTTTCCTTTATAGGAGCCTGACTTCATGGGGAGCTGGATCAGGGGGCTCCAGTTTAAACAGGGTTTGATATGAAACTGTACCCTGAGTCTGTATCATATCATAGAATCAGCAAATGAAATAGGTTGGAAGGGACATCAAAGACAATTCAGTTCCACCCCTTGCCGTGGGCTGGCTGCCCTCCACCAGATCAGGGTCCAGGACTCCATCCAACCTGCTCCTGAACACCTCTGGAGATGGGACACCCACAGCCTCTCTGGTCAGCCTGTACCACTGCCTCAATCCTCTGTGTAAAAATTTTATTTCTAACAACTAACTTAAATCTCCCCACTTTCTGTTTAAAACCATTCCTCCTGCCCTTGTAAAAAGTCAGTCTCCTAATTATAAGCTCTCTTCAAGTACTGGAAGGCTGCAATGAGGTCTCCTTGGAGCCTTTTCTTCTCCAAATAAATAAGTCCAACTTTGTCAAAGTTTCTACACAAGAAAGGTTCTCCAGCCCTTTGATCATCCCTATGGCTGTCCTCTGGACCTACTCCAAGAATTCCATGTTTTCCTTGTGCTGGGGTCCCCAGGCCTGGACACAGTACTCCACATGGGGCTTCACATGGGCAGAGCAGGAGACGATTCCCTCCCTTGCCTTTCTACCATCCCTGTTTTGATACAGCCCAGGATACAGTTGGCCTTCAAGGCTGCAAGCACACAGTGCTGGCTCATACTTTTCTGTTTGATCATTGCGATTTCAGACCAGTCTCCATTGGACAAACCAAGCCCCTTCTCTATACAATGCTCACCAAGGGATGTTCTTTTTCTTAGCTGTGCTAGGAGAGGGGCTCACCCAGCTGTCTGGTCTCAAAAGGTGGCAGTGTCACTTTAAAGCATTACTGCCTCATCTCTCCCTAGTCTGTCCCACTGCATGTTACCAATTTAGTGCTGTAGGGTGTGAATCTTTTGCAGATGTCACAAGAACTCAAATGGTATCACCAGCTCAGGAAATAGATTCACTTCAAGAAAAGTCACTTGTTTAACCTTTCCCTGGTCAGAAATGCTGTACAACAGCACGAGGAGGAGAAACAAAAAAGCAACTGCACTGCAGATTTTCCATTGTGCAAGGAGAAGCTGGAGGCTTCAAGCATCTGCACCCAAAGCCACACCAGCTGTGAGGATCAGCTAAGGAGGCCTTCTGCCTCCACTCTGAGGCCCTGTCTTTTGGCAGTCACGTATCTGCTGAGCAGGAGCACACGTTTCATCTGTGTGTAAAATTTCAAGTATGCAAAAAGGCAGAGTGACCAATGTTTAGGTAAGGCAGGAGAAATCCAAAAGTTAAGAGTGGAGGGAGCGTTCTAAAAACCATTGGTGACAAAAGAACAAGCCTGGCTTATGTGTAGCTTTTAAAGAAAAAAAAAAACAGGTTTTAAATGGCATTTTGACAGAAAATACTTATTCTCTCTCTTTCTCTTTTAAATTTCATATTGATTAACATTGCTAATGAGCTCAGGTGTACATTTATTGCTGACTTGGTTACTGGGAGGGAATGTGTTTGTTTTGAAAGCAAAGCTCTATTCATTATTCCTGGATTTGCAGTAAGATATTTTTTTCCTACTCTGACTCTGAAAACAGTGAGGTTTGGGTTTCTAAAAGCTTTTTGCCTCCCTCTTTCCAGGAAGAAATACATTATCTAAAACTGACTGTTCCTAAGCACTGAATTTTAGCTTCTTGATAACTAACTGGCTAAAATTCTTCCCAAATTCCTCTTGTTTTCTGTCTGGGAAAGGACTTTGAGCATGGTAACACTTGCTCTGAGAATACAGCTCTGAGATTTTTTTTTTCCTAGTTTAGATATGATATCCTTAATTTGGGAAGCTCTAACTCAAGAGGAAAGGCTGGGCTTTTCTGTTGGGTTGGCAGAATAAAATGTTCAGGTAACTCTGACTTACTCACTTAATCTTGTTCTAGCACGTATAGGGCTCAGTGGAAAACCTGACAGAAGTGTTCTGGAGATGTCTCTGCTCTGGCTATCCCATCATCTTTATTAACTTAGGTACACTTATCTCTTCTCTTTATATTTGTCCTCTTCAGACTGAAAAGAGATATATGTAGAAGTTTCTGAATGATTCTGAAGTGTAAAGATGCTTCTCTTCAATTTTTCCATAGTGAATTTCCAGAAAAAAAAAAGCGGAAAAGACTGTAACCATATGAGAGATATTACACAATATCCTGATAATTCAGATTTAGAGATTCTGCTATAAGAATAAATATATTATTTTCTAGCTCTGTGCAAGCTTCTGTAAGAAAATATGTAAAACTGCTAAAGATAAAAACACATTCTAATCTTAGATGGCATCTGTATGATTATATACAACGTATCAAAACCAAGGATTCTAATGACAAACTTTGAACTATTTTGGCTGCACAACTATTTTGTTATTACCGTTACTATACACAGCCTACTGCTTACAATACTGAGTAATGGAAAATGAGTAGCATACATTTCAACATTTGGTCCTTTTGTTATGCCATTCTAATTACAATTCCAGTTCTAAGATTTTTATAAGCATCTTATAAATCTTCCTTTCACTGTATTTTTTTATTTTAATATAAATATCAGAAGGAAACCAATAAAGTTGTTCAAAGGTGAGCTGAAACCTTTTTTTGTTACACGAGAAACAACTCAGAAGGTTCAGTCTTTGCCATTCAGTCAGTACAGATGAGACGGGTCAGCAGCATAAGGTACAAACAAATCCACACTGTGACACAAAGTTGACAATCAAAACAATAAACAGTGAGAAAACAACGTGGGCACACAGAAAGAATTGTCACTGCGTTTTCCCTGCTTCTTGTTAGGTAAGTTCTCAGCTGAAAATGAAGTTAGCTGCTTGTACTTTCTGTTCTTTCATAGCTAAAACAAATGGAACATACTGACTGCCCTCCAGACAGATCATTTTCATGTAGCCCATTCCAGACAATTCCTGTGTCTTTGGCATCCTGAACACACTGAAATAAAGCATTTTTTTCCTGTAAATGTTTCACCTCTGCAAAATCTGCCAAGCTAGCATGCTACATCAGTGATAATTATTTTCTTCCTCTGTTCCTGGAATGCTAATGATACCAGTTCTTTTCTAATTGAACTAGAAACATATTAAGAATTCAAGAAGCGGCTTCAAAAAAGTAACAAAATACTGAATTTAAATAATGACAACTTTTCATATGAAAAAGAAGTGAAAGCACATACCTTGACTGCAAATTTGCTACTGAGGAAGTAGAAACAAGTGAGTGCAACTCTTCTCACTGAGCAGCCATGCTCCTTCTGTTGTGTGAATGAGTGTAACTTCTGATTTTCTGCCCCTCCCTGAACAGAGCAGACTCATCCCTCTCTTAATGACATCATATTCCTGGACTTTCTGCTGTACTATATTTCATTTCAGGAGCGCAGCTTGTTTGCTGTAACCAGCATGAGACCACTTGTATTTGACTTGGGGTGGTAAACAGTACAAATCAAGTTGAAATAACGACATCCCACAGAGTGTGTATGAAACAGCCATGCGTGTTTGCAAAGAGCCTCAAACATGTATATATGTGTGAGCATACTCATATACAACCTCAATCCCGATTTCAGGTGATGGTGTATTTTACTTTTAACTGCTGTTAGACATAACCAAGGGCTAAACAAGCTAGTTTCTTGCAAGATTCAAATCTTTAAAACTGAAAATAAAAAATAGCTCATGTATGATCTTATGTTCTTCTCTTTCATGGGAAGAAATTTAGTGTTTATATTCCTCAGAAGCAAAGAGCATTGCTCTTCCTCAGCAGAAATCTGTGTGTACTCAGTCAGCTGAGAACAGAAATTCCAAATATCATTTAAAGTTTTAAGCATTACCAGAATTTCTCCTAGACTTTGAAAGAAATGTCCGTAGGAAACAGAGTTATACACAGACAGAAGAGTCTTTTTCCTATAACAGTGACTTTTATTCTGAATTTGAAATCACAGCAAAGCTGATTTTTCTGTGTTTGTTAGAGGCATAGCTGTTTTTCTTCCTTTTATACAATTAAACTGAAGCCTGAAATAGCAGCTATGGTTGCAGAATTCCACACAAAGAATACGTCCTCATTCAGAGGAAAAATTAACAGAAAACAGCCTGTTCTCTGTTTCACACACATTACTAATTCTGAAAGTACATGATTCAAAAACAAACAAAAAACCTCAGAGCTAATTATAGCCTATGTGGTCTATTTTGTGATCAATTTTATCTACCAGACAAAGCATTTGATCCCTACTCTCCACTCTTTCATTTATTGTTTTAGAATAATACCCATTCTTCTCCCAGCAGGAATAAATGGTTTGATTTCCAGTCATTTCCCTTTTTTTCCTGAAGCTGTTCTAATACAAATAATACATTTTCTTTCTTTACTGCTGAAAGTTGAGTCATGCTTTCTTATTAACCATATCTTCTGCTCTATCCCTGTTTCCCTTGCAATAATTTTAGCTTGAATATAAAATTCCCAAACTCAAATCTTCCAAGGTCTCAAGGTCTTCATCCTGAATTCCTCATCAAGTTCTACCTTCTAAGTCTTGAATAAAATTTTTAGAACCATGTTTAAGAGTTTCTTACTTATTTTTTTCCTTGAACATAGCTTTAACTTGATCTTGCAACTACAGTACTGCAAACTCCTGCTTTGTTTTTAAAATATCTTTTATTTGCTCGTAAGAAGGATTTGGCAAGCTCATTTGTAGCAGCATAATGAACCTCAACTAGAGAGATCTTCTCCGCTAAATCTGGAGAGTGCAGGTGGCCTTTTAAGGAGCAGGTGTGGGGAATTCTACTCTCTCCATGAGGCTGGAGCAGGTGCTACTAGTAGCTAGTTGTCTACTAACACTTCTGAAAGGGGAAACAGATACACTCGTTCTTTTTAAGGGCTTTAGAGGGGCTAAGCTCTTCAAAGGAAGAATCGTGACCGGGTGTGAGGAAGTGGTAAGAATATGAATGGGGCTTTGTCTGCAGCTATTAAGGAGATAAAACGTGAAATCTTCACTGTCTTAACGTAAAGTTGGAATACCATGAACTCAGATGGACTCTGAAGATTTCTCCTTTCCTACCCACCACTTTCTTGTTTTCCTAGAGGGCAACTGAACGGCTGCAACAGACCACAGCTGAGAGTCGTAACTTGTAATTGTGCAAGCTTTAATCTGCTTGAACGTGGTTACCTGTATTGCTTGGTTAGCATTTTGCTAGGAAATTGGAAGAGAGGATAGCTGAGTGTTCCCTCCACTAACTTGAACAACAAATGGTGAGTAAATGAATATGATGAGAAAATTAGTTAATATGTTATTCAGGCCTGCTGTAAGTGCTTTTTCTGGGAGGAAGTCTTGCTTTGTGACTTTACTGTTTATTTGTTGCCCTTTTCTAAGAGTGTTGGTGTTTTTTTTTTTCTTTCTCCACCTATACTGTTAGCAGTTTAGTTGTCTTTGTATCCCAGGGTTTGGAAGAGGGTAGTAGTTCCCCGTTTCTGGTAGGGAATTATAGCTTTAGTTACTGGTATTTGATTAGGAATTCCTTAGTGAATAGAGGACTTGTTTCCTTCTTCAGGTAGATGGGAAAAGCTATCCTCAGATCTTCTATTGCTTTCAGGGGATATTAAAAGTTATGTGTGCTTGTAGGTCAGAATCTTAGAACAAATTTCTGTTGTGAGCTACTGAATGGTTGTAAGGGAGTTAGGTTTGAGAATCTTCTAAGATGAAGATTAGCTACCAATAAAGCATTGGCAGAGAAGCAATATTAGTTGTGGAAATAAAGGAAAAATGCCTGCAATCTCTTGTTTGAAAACTAGATTTGCTATGTGTGGTATCATAAAGCATACAATCAGAAACATACCTCTTCAGGACTGTGAGAAGGGCAGTGTTCATCTTTGGAAGTAGAACTGATCTTAACCTATCTCTGCAGAAAACCATAGACGGACTTGAATGGTGGGGGGTTATCTTAGCAGTAAAACTACTCTCAGCTGGATAGGCTGGGTTTGAATCTGCATTGTATGATACTAAACAAATGATATTAGTCTAAATGAAGAAAGAAATGGACCCTGCTTTTCTTGCTATGTGGGTTGCAGTAGGTAGTACTATTGGGATGAAAATGTCCATCTGTATGAAGCAGAGGCTTTTTTCATAAAAAAAAAAATAAATTAAACCTCTGTGTGTGACATAATTATTAGAGGAAATACCATTGTAAATTAAACTCTTGGTCCTGCTTCTTCTCTGACATGGACCATAACTTAGCTGCACTAGTAAAGAGGATAGAATTGCCTTCAGAATGAGCTAGAAGTTGAACGTCTTATCTTGCAACTCAGTTAAGTGGTAATTATGTAGATCCATTCCTACAATGACACCTGACAAGCTATTGACTTAATAGCTTTTTGTCATTCTTGAAGCCTGACTTCTCTGAAGAAGTTGATGGATAAAAGAGAGTCTATTTCCTATAAGCTTGAACTGCTTATATTTTAAGAGCTAATGGATTTTCAGTCAAAAGCAGGCATATACCTCAGGGAACAAGATAGTCTGCTTTTGTTCTTCTAAGACAATACTGACCTCCCTGATTTGGTGAACAACAGCTCTAGTGAGATAATACAGATCCTTACAACAGTCCTTATAGCTATTCAGATCCACACATACTAATGTACATGAAAGGAAAGTTTAGTTGATGCATTGGTAGTACACGTAATAAATTACTGGGCAGTTTGATTTTTGTAAAGTTTTCTATGTTCCTTTATATTGGTTCTTGTTTTCTTTCATTGTTAGGTTTGTACATGGTTACGTGTGTCTTTCTCTAGCATCGCTTTGCGAGACTCCTGGTAACAGATTTTCCAGCAGCAGAAGTTGTTATGAATACATGGAGTTAATTAGGACCCTGAAAGGTGTGAAATACAATAGTGTTTGCTCAGAGGTAGAGGAAGCACTGATTGGAAGGAAAGTATTTTCCACTTTTCTGAGGCTTAAATGTTATGCTGAAAGTTGACAAATGAATAGCTTAATCCCATCTTGTCTCTTGATCAGACCAAACTTTTGGACTTCATTGCTATGCATTAATCTGTGAGGTGGTTTCTCCTGCTCCAAAGGATCTCTGTCTGTCAGCCCTAGAGATGAGTGCAGTATTTCAGGTGGTTTTCATGAGAGCACAGTAGAGAGGGGATAATCACCTGCTTCACCCTGTTGGGGGGCTGTAGCCCAGGATATCATTGGCAGTGTGTGTTTGCAACCCAGTAAGCCTATTAAATGTATGTAGTTGCCATCATTTAGTAAAACCCAAGCTAAAGATATGGATAGCAAAGACTTGATGATCACAGTAACTAAATCCAAGAGTAATAGCTCCAGATAGCATTGGAGTTTTAACTGTTGTCACCTTGTAATAGTGACAGATGGCTGGCTGTGACCAATTCTTGACACAATTAGCAATAAGTGTGACTCCATCTGCTTTTTCTGACTGCCGACTGTTCTAATTGTTAATTGTCCCTGCAATAACATGTTTGGTTTCCTTGGTTGTAGGGATCTGTTGCGTTCTGGGTGAGGTGCAGAAAAGGACAGAAAACCACTGAGTTGTAACAACACTGTGTGAGATTGTAAAGGAAGAGAAGATCATTCTTTTTCCTGGGTTAGTTAACACCATACTTTCATATTTGTGGAAACCTAGCTGTGTATGCTCAAGCAGTCTGACTGGGATTGTGTGTCATATAGGATGTGGAACTCTAGCTACTGAACGTCTGCTGTATCTTCCAATTTTCTTCAACTTATGATAATAATCTAGTTTTTGAACATCACTTTTTGAACATTTATGTAGCCATGGCAACCAATTGTTACTTTCATCCCAGAGTTCTGTTTATTTTATCCTTCAGAAGTCAATATGTGATCTCTGCCTGATTTCTTTTGTCTTCTATTCTTGATATCTTTTTAAGATCTCCTAGAGAAGGTCCAGCAGAGGACTATAAAGAAGATGGGGGGCCTCGAGCATGTCCCTTGTGAGGAAAGGCTGAGAGATCTAGGTCTGATCAGTCTGGAGAAGGCTGGGAGGGGATCTTGTCACTCTTTATAAATGTCTAAAGTGCAGGAGTCAAATGAATGGGGACAGGTTCTTTATGGTGGTGTGAGCAGCAAAAAAACAGAACAATGGGCAGTGGGTGCAGACTGGAACACAGGAAGTTGCATACTGACAAAAGGAAGAACTTCTTCACTTTAAGGGTTACAGAGCACTGGAACCACAGGGTGCCCAGGGGGATTGTGGAGTCTCCTTTTCCTGGAGATATTCAAATCCACTTGGGCATTTTCTGGTGCTGCCTACTGTAGGGAATGTGTTTTAGCAGAAATGTTGGGCTAAGTAATCCCCAGAGGTCCCTTCCAACCCCTACAGTTCTGTGATTCTGGCTTCAGTCTGTATTCTGGTTTGAATAACAAGAAGAGAAATGGCTCTTTATGACCAATACCAGGCTATTAATTTGTCACAGTTCTGTTACTAGAACATAAGCCTTCGGCTAATGAGTCATCTCTGACATGAACTTAGTATGAGCTGTGCATTCTTCACTGTTTACTAGTTTTATGATTATTAATTTTTCCCTCTCCATTGTTGGATGTGAATTTAACTGTTGCTCTGTTGATTCTTGTAATGTCTTTACATTTGTACTGCAGCCATTCCTTAATATTTCTGTTACAAATCTCTACATGACTGAGCTAGTTTAAGAGTAAGACTGATGTAATAGAGTTAGAATATCAAAGACATATTGTTCACGTGGGACTAAACCAAGTTGGTATATTTTTTAATTGTTCCCCATAGAAATTTGTACTCAGTTCATGGAAAAGTAATTTGCCAAATATTCTTTAACTCTTGTAGATGAAACGTGTCTTTTGTCCTTCCACCAATGAATTATTTATAATGCTGTGGGGTTTTTACTTCTCAATTCCCAAAAATAAAGTACAACTACTAGTTGCTTTTGCATACTTTCCACACCCAGTAGTAGGGGGAATACAGAAACACAAACTTCAGGCTGTTTAGCCTCATGTTAATCTTGCAGATGCTATGGAAGAAGACCTTATAGAAGCTCATGAAATACAAAGAGATGCTTGGGAAGCATCTGTGTTGATGTAGTAAAAGCAAGTAATTTCTGATCATCAGGACTGCCTACTCTTATGAAATAGCAGCAGGTTGAGTGGATAAAGAAAAATAGTGGATCTTGTTTAACTTGACTTAGCAAGGCTTTTGATACAACCTTCTAGTTCTTGAAAGTAAACTGGGGAGATATGGCTAAGAACTGTGGGTTATGTGTTGTGTGAAACATTGGATGGATCCTTGGGTTCAGAATGGAGCAGCAGTACTGTTGCAAATGATAAAGTAGAGTGTCTATGGGTGAGGATCAGGGGAAGTGTTGGGGTACTGAGTTGTCTTAGCAAGGATTTATGAGTGCATACAGCAGTTCTGAGTAGATGGAGTGTTCTAGAATAGCTAAGTTAGGCCTGTAGGTTAAGAGTTAGTGGGCGGGGGGTTTAGGTAGGTGTGTGTATAGGTTCTCTCACGTGCATCGGGTCTTGCGTAGTGGGTGTACGTGTCTGCGCGGGATTTAGGATGGTATATAAGGTATGTGACGCAGCATTAAATTGAGAGAAGACATTATGGCATCCATGTTTGTCTTTTTCTCCCCCGGATGGTCGAGGTCCCAGGATAAGTCGGGTTAATTGGCGGATACGTCAGGAAGGCCTGTAGGGGAGACATCTTGGTTGGGGTCTGTTATAGACCGCCAAATCAGGATGAGGAGATGGACGAGGCATTCTACAAGCAGCTTGTGGAAGTTGCATGATCGCCAGCACTTGTTCTCGTGGGGGATTTCAACTTCCCTGATATATGTTGGAAATACAGTATGGCTCAAAGGAAGCAGTCCAAGAGGTTTCTAGAGTGTGTGGAAGATAGCTTCCTTACACAGCTGGTACAAGAGCCTACCAGGGTGGTGTCCTGCTAGACCTGCTCTCTGCTAACAGAGAAGGACTGGTAGATGATGTGAAGGTTGGGGACTGTCTAGGGCAGAGCAACCATGAAATATCGAATTCTTTATTCTTGGAGATGTCAGAAGAGTGACTAGCAAAACTGCTACCTTGAACTTCAAGAGGGTGGACTTTGACCTGTTCAGGACGCTTGTAGCACGGGTCCCTTGGGAGTCGCTCCTTAAGGGTAAAGGGGTCCAGGAAGCCTGGATGTTCCTCAAGATGGAAATCTTAAAAGTACAAAAACAGACTGTCCCTGAATACTGTAAGGTGAGCCGCAGGGGAAGAAGACTAGTGTAGATGAGCTCAGAACTACTGTTGAGACTCAGGAATAAAAAGAGAGCCTATGTCCCCTGGAAGAAGGGACAGGCTACTAGGGGAGATTACAAGAAAGTTGCTAAGGTATACAGGGAGGAAGTCCGGAAGGCAGAAGACCATCTTGAACTCAGATTGGCCTCTGCAGTAAAGGAGAATAAGAAATCCTTTTACAAATATATCAATGGCAAGAGAAGAACCAAGGATAATCTCTATCCCTTAATTGATGCAGCAGGGAATGTGACCATGGAAGACAAGGAGAAGGCTGAGGTTCTCAATGTCTTCTTTACATCTGCCTTTAATAGTCAGACCAGTTATCCTCAGGGTGCTTTGTGCCCTGATCTGGAAATCTGGGCTGATACGCAGAATAATATTCAGGTGGAGGTGGTTAGGGAGCTCCTCCTCCATCTGGACTGTCACAAGTCCATGGGACTGGATGGGCTTCATCCTAGGGTGCTGAGGGAGTTGGCAGGGGTGATTGCTAAGCCGCTCTTGGCTATCTACCAGTGCTCCTGGATGACTGGAGAGGTTCCGGAGGATTGGAGGCTTGCTGATGTGACTCCCATCTACAAGAAGGGCTGTAAAGAGGATCTGTGGAACTGCAGGCCTGTCAGCCTGACATCAGTGCCGGGGAAGGTCATGGAACAAATTCTCCTGGGAGAGATCATGTGGCTTGTGCATGGTGTCCACAGGATCAGGCCCAGCCAGCATGGTTTCATGAAAGGCAGGTTGTGCTTAACCAACCTCATCTCTTTCTATGACTGGGTGACCAGACTGGTAGATGAGGGAAAGGCTGTCGATGTAGTCTACCTAGACTTCAGCAAAGCCTTTGATGTGGTCTCTCACAGTATCCTGTGAAAACTGGATGCCTGTGGCTTGGACAGTTTTACTCTCCGTTGGATAAGGAACTGGCTGGAGGGCTGTGCTCAACAGGTGGTGGTCAATGGAGTTAAGTCCAGCTGGTGACCCATTTCAAGTGGTGTCCCCCAGGGGTTGGTATTGGGGCCCATCCTGTTTAATATCTTTATTGATGACTTAAATGAAGGGATTGAGTGTACCCTGAGTAAGTTTGCAGATGACACCAAGTTGGGAGGTGGTGTCTATCTGCCTGAGGGTAGGGAGGCTTTGCAGAGGGATCTAGATAAGCTGGATCGCTGGGCTGAGGTGAATGGGATGAGGTTTAACAAGGCCAAGTGTTGGGTCCTGCACTTTGGCCACAATAACCCCATGCAGTGCTACAGGCTTAGGGATGAGTGGCTGGATGACTGTGAAGAGGAAAGGGACCTGGAGGTGTTGGTTGATGCTTGGCTGAACATGAGCTGACAGTGTGCTCAGGTGGCCAAGAGGGCTAATGGCATCCTGGCCTGCATTAGAAATAGTGTGGCCAGCAGGGGCAGGGAGGCAATTGTCCCCTTGTACTCAGCACTGGTGAGGCCACACCTTGAGTACTGTGTTCACTTTTGGGCCCTTCACTACAAGAAAGACATTGAGGCCCTGGAATGAATCCAGAGAAGGGCAATGAAACTGGGGAGGGGTCTGGAGCACAAGTCTTATGAGGAGTGGCTGAGAGAGCTGGGATTGTTTAGCCTGGAGAAGAGGAGGCTCAGGGGAGACCTCACTGCACTTTACAACTTCCCGAAGGGAGGTTGTGATGAAAAAGGGTCTGGTCTTTTCTCCCAGGCAATGAACAGGACCCAAGGAAATGGCCAGAAGTTGTACCAGAGGAGGTTTAGGTTGGACATTAGAGGAAACTTTTTCTCTCAGGGGGTGGTCAGGCAGTGGAATGGCCTACCCAGGGAGGTGGTGGAATCGCTGTCCATGGCAGTGTTCAAGAGGCGCCTGGATGAGGAGCTACAAGATATGGTTTAGTACCTTGTGGTACTAATAGGAATGGGAAGGCAGTTGGACTAGATGATCTTGCAGGTCATTTCCAACCTTGTGATTCTATGATTGTTCTCTGCTTAATGTCCTCATCAGCAAACTGAGTGATAGGAAAGAATGCATGCTGAGTTTGAGGATAACACTAAATTGGAGGAAACAGTTCATGGCTAAACTTCAGAGCTGCTATTCAGGGTGAACTTAGCAGGCTGGAGGAGTTGCCTGGGATACCTTCAATAAAGTGTGCTGCATCTGTAGTTGAACAACTCCTTGCCTCAGTACAGCAGACAGTCTGGGCAAGAGAAGATCTTGATGGCTCTAGTGAATATTAGGTTGAACATGAATCAGCACTGTGTCCATTCAAGGATGAGATCTTGCAGCATATTGGGTAGTTAGTATGAGCATACTTCTAGGGTAAAGTTTCTATTTCAATTCACTTCTGCCCTCTCAGACAAGAGAGACTTACAGGTTTAAAGGGTTCCGAAGCAGGGTCACTGAAATTATCAGTGAGCTGAAGTAGGTGACATACATGCAGAGGCTGGGAGAGGTGTTTTTTTCAGCCTGGAAAAAGTTGAAGGGAAATACTCGCAATATTGAACTGTGTAGCAGGTGGTAGAAAATAAGCTGAAACCCTTCTCAACAATAAACAGCAAAGATAAGAAACAAAAGATATAAAATACAATAAGGAAAGTTCCAATCTGTTGTTGGGAAGACGCATCTTTGGAAATATTTAAAACAGCCTGACAGGGCCCTGAGCAATCTCACTGAGCTTTGATGTTGGGCAGCTGACCTTCAGACTATTTTTAACAGACTTCTGTCATTTTGTGAAATTCTGACAATTTGCGAAATGACAGTATTTACTAGAATCTTTGGGAAGTTTTTCTGATGTCTGACCGCTTACCTTCCTTATTTATTCAGAGTACATGTGTATTCCAAGCACTGGAATTTGTTTGCTACATTGGAGAAACCTTCACTACAGTTTTGTTCTCTGCGTAGGTACCTTTATTCTGTAGTACAGTTATTTCTTGTTCTTACATTTGAAAAGGTATAAGGCCAGACCTTTATGTCAGGTTTCCCAAGGGAAAGGGAGTTTGGCTGAATTTGTTTGTTACAGCTTAATCTTACAGTCTCTCCCAAGTCTTTTGCCATTATGTACACAGAAGTTTCTTCCTTTTTTTTTTTTAACACGTGGCCACTGTAAGCAAATAATTATTCTGGCTCAGTTTGTAAGAAAAATTGATTAAAAACAAACAACAAAAATCACAAAAAAAAAAAAACCAAACAAAAAACACACAACAGTCTAGATATCCCTTTTCATAGCTTTCCACACACATATCAGCAAGAGTGTTTTTTCTTTTCTCAGTGACCTGCAAGTATATGAGAAACATCAGTAGAAGTATAAATGCCCCATGGAGATTTATCATTACCAATAATACTGGAGTTCTGCCAGCCAGCTTTAAGCAACTGTGTGACACATTGTTCCTTTTTGGTGTCATTTGAGTCTGTTAATAATGACGTTGCATAAGATTTTTAAATAGCTTCTAGAACTCTGCTTTTGAAATTCTTGCAGAAATTATACTAACAACTTCCTCTGCCACCAAACCTCTCATTTTAGAAAGATCAGTTTTCTGTTATCTCATGCTTGTGAACATCATTAATAAAAAAAAGCTGTGGCATTATTTTTTTTTACTCAGCTTTTTCCATGCTGATGAGCTGAAAATTATGATGGGGATAAAAGCTGTCATTTTTCTAGTCAGAAATAGAATGGTATATACTTTTTCAAGGGTGTTAGCATAAGATGGGTTTCCAAAGTTAGAAAAGTAGCTACAACCTCTTTGTCTGTCCTGTCTTAACAGATTTCTCTTTCTTGGCTTAGCATTCTTTACAATCAGGAATCAATTTTTGGAAGGCTGTGATGTGAATTCTGATGTGTGCAGGAAATGCAGTATTCAGTAGTGGTGTATAAACTGAAAGGACACACTGTTTTTGCCAAATTAGTTCTTAAAACAGAAATGAATTTGAAGAAGGAATACAAGCCCCTATTTGGAAGTTGTGCATTTAAGTTAAAAATCAAGCCCTTCTTTTATGTTCCATTCTATTTTAGCATCTAAATGAAAAACTGGGCTTTTAAAATAACAAGTGACCTTTATTTTTACTTTTTTTTTATTTAATTTTTTTGAAACTTTCCCCGATTTCACCCACTTTTTTTCTGGTCTTTCCTTTCTCATTTAATGAAATTAGGAAGACTCATTACCTTGATGGTCAGTTGCAATGAGGAAAAAACATGTAGACATAAATATGTATAAGATAACTGACTGAACTGTAGAAAGATCTGGAGAGTGCAAAACTGATTTATTTGATAGTTCAAGGAATAAGGATGGGAAAAATAGTTTTTATTTGTTTTTGCCTTTATAAGATTCACTGTTGTAATGTCTTGCATGGGAGGTTTTCCCTATTTTAGGATATCAATAAATCACAAATGTAAATTGCAGCATGGGAGATCTAGGCTGAATTCTAATCCAAAAGCAAGTGAAGCACTGGCACCCTTGCACCCTCCTTTTTTGTGGAAAGTATTCATTGCTATAGGGGCAGGTGTATCTCATTGTTTGTGGGGAGGAAAAAAAGAGGATTGTCTAGGTGATCTCTGGATTTCCCCTCCAGTCTTATGGATATGACCTTCCAATGGCAGCTAGTTTTACTTGAGCTTTGTGAAACAGTAGAGAGCTTAGACTACTTGGCCTAAAATCAGAATCATGCTTTAGCTGCTTTGCACTGATTCTAGAGTGCTTAGGGATGATACCTTTACTAGCTTAAAAGATGCTGGAAATAAGAGGAGGAGGAGGAGGAGTAAAGCATGTTTTATTGTCTGAGGTGTCAGACATTTCAATCTTGGCTTATAGCAAAATGAATAAATAATCAGTACTGCTGTTATATAGACTAAAAGGTGCTGTAAGTGAATTCCTCTGTATCCTCTTTCAAGTAGATAACTACATTCTGAGATACTGTATTTCCCACTTTAGCTGCTGTCTGTTCTAGCAGAGTTGTAGTTGTGACTGAGAGATGTGGTCTGACAACATCTAGGGCTGCAATATACCCTTTTTTTCAAGGATCTTTCAGTATTGTTAAAATATGATCATTTCCCCTAACTATACAATATGACTATACTTGTCATCTGGTGTGATGGCTTCTCTGTAAGGCAAAAATAAAGAATAGCTTGTTGTACCAGCAGTTGCAGGAAACAGGCATTTAGATAGAAAGTATGTATGGGGGGGCATCTGGAAGTGTTTTTTTGTTTTTGTTTTTTTTTTTTTAAGCTATGCAAGGGACCTGAATTACAATTAACCAGATTGTCAGCATTTTAGTAGGAGTAAGGGAAATCTTTACAAGTGAAACACTTTAAAATGTTGACACTCTTTCCTGGAAGGTATCACTTTCCCAGCCATATTCTCTTCACTTAATTAAAAAAAAAATCAGTTTGTGTGTGCTGCATGTGTATTTCTTTCTTTGTAACCAAGATTGGAGGTCTGATCTCTTTTCCCAGTCATACATATTCTGTGAGGATGTGGAAGAATAAACCACCAACTCAAGTAAAAACCTAGTCTGGGGAGGTGCTCTTCCAATAGCAAGTTCAGCGTAGCAGGTCTGATCCTATGCTGTTAGAGGAAATTAGCTTTTACGATTGGGAATAGCAGGAGGCTGCAGTGATGTGGGGATCAGGCTCTTTTTCCCAAGTAACTAGCAGTAAGTTGAGAGGTAAGGGCCTTAATTTGTGCCAGGAGAAGTTCATGTTGGATATTAAGAAAAATTTTGTTCTGAGTGGTGAGGTGGTATCACAGGCTGACCACAGGAAGGTGGTAGAGTCACTGCCCCTGGTGGTGGTCAAGAACTTTGTGGATGTGGCACTGAGGGACATGGTTAATGGGGATGGGTTGGGATTAGGCTAGATAATCTAAGTGTTTTGTTTTTGTTTTTTTTCCAAACCTTAATGATTCTATGACTTATTCAGGTTACCCTCACCACTGTGTGCTATCTGTGACCATATGCCACACAATGGTTATTGCCATAGTGCTTAACTTTTAATATGGAATTTTGTGGTATGTTTCTGATAACTTCCGCTTTATGTGACAAGCAGAAATGAATAGAAAAGGAGACTGGTCTGAAAAATGAAGCACACATACCTAGATGATATCTGTCTAAACACAATTATGATTTTCTTTCTGCGTTCACTTGAACTTTGCAACACCAGAGTCACTTTTGGTAGCCATAACAAAATTAAACAAAAAAAAAAAAATCTACTCCATGACAGACTGCATATTCCTTCCAAGCATGGAAGACCTGTGTCATTTGCTATCTCTCAACAAGGCTGAGGATATCTGGCAGGTATCAGCTGGTTCTGAGGTATGTGGAGCTCTCACTAATGTGGAGGAAAATGGTCTTGCTGCTCCTCTTTGTACTGATGGCATATTCTAGATGACACTGGTGTTGATTTTAAAAAAATAAGACTTCGTAGATTTCATGCTGATTTAAAAAAATATAAATCCGAACCTCTTATTTAGAGATACCCCCTAAACATGTCAACAGCTATGACAGAACCTGCAGACTTGGCCTTGCTGACAAAATGAACAGAAAATAAAATCTCAATATGCATTAGCAATTGGTAACCTGTGCAGTCATCTTTGGAATGTGGTACATAAGGGACAGAAAGACAGTTTACAACTGTGCATTGGCTGTAGGCTGCATTCAACAATGGATGTGAAGCATACACATTTCTACTAGACATCTGCAATGATTGAGATGTTAAAAAGCTGGCTGCATTTCAAATGAAATGTTTCTAGCACTAACTTCAGTTTGGGCACAGTTCACTTATCCTTCTGCTTTTGGGAGCTAACTAGTTGGTGACAATGCCTAAAAAATAACACTTCTTTAATGAATAAAAGGCTGGTCAATATCAGTGTATTCCAGAAGGGTGCTTCTCGCCCCTCTATCAGTCTGATATATGAACGGAAAGCACTACTATAACGAATCAATAGCTGAACCCAGATGTGGTCATGCAATTGCAGGTGCATGTATATGTCAAATCCTTTGCATGCTTTGAAATCATTTGAAAGGAAGCGAGTCTGGAGGAATAGAGAGCTGCTTCTCTGACCTTCATTTGAACTCAGCAGAAATGTTCAGAGAAAGTAGCCATCGTGCACATTTCCTGAGCTGCTGCTCTTCCACTGAAGCATATTTGCTAGATCAGCTTTAATAGTTTCTGCTGGTGGCACTTCAGTCTCCCTGGGCAGTTCACTTCAGTGATGCTCTCTGTGGGGTTCTGCATGTCTGAGATGATTGTAACTTCTTTCTTGAAACTGAGTGACTGAATTAATTTACCCAATTAGTCACCTTAGTTCATTCTGTTTTTCAGTTAGCTTGCACTGAATCAGTTATCTCTGTTCTTCCAGTCTTAGCAATGATTTGTTCACATTTCTATTGTTAATACCATGGTGAAGTTGAGTGATAGACAGTAAGCTGTTCTTATAAGTGAGAATATTTGTATTATTCAATTCTGGGCCACTGAACCACTCCTACAAGAATGCAGAGTACCAGTGGGGTGCCTGAAATCCTTCCTAGAGGGGAAAAAATTCTCTTGGTTTCTGTGAGGTTTCAGGATATTAAACTGAATCAGTTTAAGGCTGAATGATTTGTAGTGATGACAATCCAGTGCTGAAGGCAGAGATATAGCAATACAGCAATTCCAATCTAAAATGAAGATAGAGCCTCCTCTTATGTCTTCTAATAAAGCAAATGCTTTCTTTGTTGTCTTAAATAATACAGAATAAGATACTAAAGTAAAATGAGATCAGCTTTATTTTTCTTGTAGCCAAGTATACAAACTTGTCTCCTTTTTGTTGACAGATGTTTCGAGGCTGCTTAGTAAAAGGGCAGAAAGGTGACAGGTGGAGTGAATGGTGTTTGGAGGTGGATTTAATTATCTTGTGTGTAATAACTTCCTTTAACTGATATCCATTTTGTTGATTTAAGGAATACAAGAGACCTAAAGCGCCTTGCTCTATACCGTCATCATTTTAGCTGTGAACCAATGAGGGTAATGAAATCTTGGATTTTCCAGTTTAGTGCTTAATGCCTGAGTCCCTGCATGTCATGAGAACAAAAAATAGAATATGCTGAGGGGTTCTGTTTTAAAGCAAAATCCCTTAGCAGGGAGAAGGCACAGAGACTGAATTCTGCTCCTGCTTGTTCTTTTCTCTGCAAGAGATGTTGCTGCCTGTAGCTGTTCAGGTACAGTTGTGTGTACAGAGTTCTGGCTGAACTGCTGTGGGAGAACAGCTCCAGTTGACTAGTCTGACAAAACATTCATGTGTTATTTTGATTTCCTGTCTGATCCATCCAAAGAGAATTTGTCCCCTTGGTTGTCTCAACACTAATGTGAAGGGCAGCAGGTATGGAAAAGGAGGTTGGATTCTGAGTCAGCATTGCCACCATATTCTCAGTAAAGACTGGAAGGTTGAACTTCATAGTTGCAGCCATTGCATGAAAAACAAAGAAATGTTTTAATTGGAAAAAAGAAAAACAAACAAAAGCAAACAAACAAAAAAACAACTTAAATATAAAAACTTTGACTGGAGCCCTGAAGACAATTTCTGGGCGACTCTAGCAGCATTAGGAAGAGAAGTTTTTCTGGTCTATTGAGCTATAGAGATCCCATCCTCTATCCAGTCAGCAACTGCCCTTCAAGTCACTAATTGTAACTGTCTTGGAAGGATGTAAGGGATATATAAGTATGTGTGTAGGTTTGGACCTGGAAGAGCTTGAAGTAGCATACTTCAACCAGTGCAGAATATTTTGCTATTTGTGTGTCTTGTTGCAAACAGATCAGAAGGAGCTCTTGAGTTTGCTTTTGTCAATGGGATCACATGAAAAGGTAATGACAAGTTGCAAATGCTGCTTTGGAACAAATCCCAACTGGGTTTACTCACATATGAAAGTACTTGCTGTCAAGCTGTAAGAAGACTGTAAAAAATATTACTCTGATATTCTGGCAGTCAGAATCTGTGTTTTGCTGCTGAGTATGAATTATCACTGGAATATCAAATTCATAATTTAGTGGGGATTGTAGCAAATGTACTTTAAAAAAAATAGATTGTTCATGTACATGGAAGTGTGCATACATGGGCAAAAATATCTCTGCAATCTGTGTGGATTAAATACAGGATTGGGTCTCCTTGATCTAGATCCAGATCTAACTTCAGACTTAAGAGTTTGAAGGGGAAGTAAAGCTTCTGCATTCAAATTTCAGACCTTTTGGTCTACTGGCAAGTCTAGAGTAAAGCTGAAGAGACCTAAGCTGAATCTGTATTTGATAACCCAACAGAGATGTTGCAGCTTCTCATCCTTACTGCATTTGTAGTGCTGGCTTGCCTGCATATATCTTCGTTAGGCTGTGTGGTTTACTAGGTCAGGACTACTTGTGGGGAGCATTTGCCTTGTGGTTTTCTCCGTGAGTAGTCACATCTGTTGACTTCCTTGTAATACTCTTGAGAAAAGTGTCAGAGGTGGACGAAGATGACATAAAAACAAGTTTTTGAGTGAGAAAGACTGAAAGGGCTTTCTTCTGTTTCATTTATGTCACTTATGTCTATATCAATGACATAACCTTCTCTTGAAATCCAAAGAGAGCATTAGAGTAGCTTGTGTATGTGTATAAAAGATTTCAGTGCTCTTCAAACTTTAATTTGGTACTGCTGTTCTGATTTATTGGGAACAGTAGGCTTTCAGGCAATAGCAGCTGTTCTCTTTTCTTTGTAAAGCACTAGCTGTTCACCAGAAGTTCAAGTCCAAGTTCTGAATGTGGGGGAATGAATTTCTAACCTTTCAAAGCAAGAGTGAAGAGACAAAATCATTTTCATGTCTTGCAGACAGTGAATTGCAATTGGAGTTGTCCCTTGGCAGAGGCAGACATTCAAACTTTCCCAAGCGTGTTTGCAAGTTCTGAGTGAGAGAAAATTTTAATTACAATGCTATTACCATTCTGCACCCCAGCCTTTCATAAAGTCTGCTCCTCTTAAGCATATGCTTCAGTTCTGTATGTAAAGATCTTTTGGTTTTGGTTTGAAAACTAAATAACAAGCAAGAACACAATGAATTGAAAAAAATCTCTTTACAAAATGCTGAGATTAAGTACAAGAAAAATATTTCTCATTCTCAGTCTTTGACTAAAAGTAGGTGGATTGGTTTGAGTTAGGGAAGATGGTGGTGAGCAATAGGTCTGTCCTGCCCATCCTGCAAGGATAACTGAGCTGCCTCTTGATCACACCTGGAACTGCTGTAGCTCAGCTCCAGAGGTTGAACAAAACCAAGTCAGTGGTTTCTTTGACTGGAAATGCAGGGCTGAGAATTTTCAGTGGTTCGTTACATGATTGAGCATTTTGTATGTCTGTACAGTGGGGATAGAAAGCTGATGCAAAAACCTTGTTAACTTTGTCCAGTTCTGAACTTCCTGTTGACTAAAGCCACAGGCATGCAAATCAAATGTGTGCATACTCTAAGGAAAAGTTTGTTGATATGAGTTAGTGCAAAACAGTTGAGGGAAAAGATAACCATGTGTTTATTCAAACAAAACACTGATACCAGTGACAACAGATCAGGGGTGGGCACATATGCAATGAATGTGTCTCTTAAACAGCTCTTGAAACAGCTCCAAGTTTCTCTGAATCAAAATTACTGTGGAAAAAGTTGAGTAGAATATTTCACCTTTGTTCTTAATAACTTCAAACTTTAATTTAGTATTTACAATATATTTTAATGGTAATATAGCAGTGTGCTTAAGAACAAAAGATTGTCATGAATTGAAGTGATAGAACTTAAGATTAAAAAAAATTATCTTAACATTTTATTTGTTATTCTGGCTGATTAGAAGTTAGATCAAGGCATCCTTTATTCAACACTTTTTTTCTTTTTTTGGGAATAGGTGTTCTCATTTACAGAAATGGAAGTAACTTTATAGGGTGCCCTAAATTAACATCTGGATCCACTGAAATTTAACTTAAGTTTCATTATTAACTACTTGTAAAAGTGCAGATAACTGTTAATCTACAGTTTGAGAATGTGGAATTACGATACGTTTATCTTGCACTTACACAACCAGCCCCACTACGTTATTTCAATCGCACAGTTAAAACACTCATTAGAGATTAACTTCCTGTACGATAGCTGCTTTGTTTTCCTGTTTCATCTCTCATTTTTATTAATATTCACTGTGCAACAAAATGGAAAATGCCAATTTATTAAATAATAGATTTTAGGCAACTGCAAGAAAGAAGATGTGTGTTAGAGAGGTTCTTATATCTGAATCAGTTATAAGAGCAAAGCTGCAAAATACTCATGGCTGAGCTACTGTCATCTGTGTTCAAGAAAGGAGGAGATCTGCTTAGAGGTATTAAATAAATAAACTTTTTCAGATAAGTATGCATGATCAATTAACAAGGAATTAAATATGTCATTATGAGGAGTTTTACCATTAATTTTGCTATATATCAATCTTCCTTACAGAGATACAAATTTACATGGAGGATATATTGTGAGAATTAGGATGGGTCAGATGGTAATATTTATGTCTGCTGTCTGGCTCTCTGCTAGAAATCCTGCAAGGAATGTTAATGTGCTTTACTTGCACTGTATCTCTGCAGGCGCTATTTCAGGATAAAGTACCTAGCTGACACGATTTTAAATCTCTTGCATCAGTAGTTAGAAAGGGAAAGCTACTGTTACTTCTTGGATTAGTGCTGACTACAGGGTAAACTCAGCGTGGTCAGATGTTCATCTAATTGTTATGCCTCTTCTTGAAAGGAAGAACATAGCAGTAATCAGTCACACAGTGATGAACATACCAGAAGGAAAAGGGGTGATTTTTTTTTTTACACAATTCTACTGTTGGTGGGATTACAAATGTTAGATGTATCTGTTATAACATTAATATAAATAAAATGATCCTCTGTGTATTTAGTAGAATAAGCATGTTCCATGTGATGGGTGGATGTTTTGACAATTTAATTTCTGTAGTATGTTCTTGGCAGAAGTACCACTGTTTTCTCCCTAGCAGTTGAGAATTTGGATGTTAATAAATCAATGCTGTCTGTCATAAGAGTTCTGCTAAAGAAATTTTTATGCCTTTCAGATGTCTGAACAACACCTTTGTTACTCTGCCATCACAGAAGGTGGCTTATTGTATCAAAGAACAAAGTATGGTTATCAGAAGTTTATTAAATTGTATCATCTTGTGTTTTGGAGAATAAATTTCTGTGTTTTAACCCCTGAACCTTGCTTAAAAATTCCCAGCTGATGTGGGATGGAGGTACTGGGCTGAAGAGAAAAAACGAAGGATTGAGTGAAGCCAAAAGTTGATCACCTCCTTTTAGAATGAGACATATCTAACAATGGCATGTGTAACACAAGCTGCAATATAACTCAGTGACATGTTTGCTTTGAAATCAATACCCAAATTAAATTTTCAACAGCTCTGCTCATTAACTGCCACTCATCTGCATTACAGCAGAAATGCTTCTTGTGTTCTTCCCACACAGCTCTCCTCGAAGATGTGGAGGGACTTGTCTTTCACCATCCGGCCTCTTCTCTCTGACCTCCCTGGGAGTAATTACAAACTGTAGCACGCCAAAGCCATAAATTGTCTCATAGTTGTTTTTTCTTTTTCTTAGGCTAAAACTCTGAGGCATTCAATTGCACCAAAACATTTATCTCAAAAGTTATTACTTGTGTATTACAAGATAAACACAAGGTAGACTTTTTATAAGGGGGCATAATTAATCCTTTTCATGACTGAAACAAAATGTATGCTTGCTCAATACTAAGTCATAGGTGGAAGTACGTATTTGGTCATGCTCCTGGATGTCATTGTTATTAAAAAAATACTAAAACTCTAAATTCCTGTCTTCAGTGGTATTGATATACAACATATAATAAAGAGATGTATTAGCCCACAGGCACTGGAGCTCCTCTTGTCTACACAATGCATAGACTTGTAGTTCCTATGGAGGAAAAACAAAAAAGGAAAACAAAAAAAACCACCAAAAAACTCAACAGACTTAAAGCATTATATTAGTTATACTACGGATAATTCATGACAAATTAGTCCTATAGTAATATTCCCATTTCACTTGGTTAGCATTAAAAAACAATATACTTTATTATGAAGTCCTTCAAAGTACTTGTAAATTTTGTGATTGTGTGTACACAAAAAAATCACAATTCTAATTTTTATAAGTGAAGAAAACACACCTCTCAGTAGGAAAGTAGCCCAAGAATGTGAAAGAAGCCTGTACCATGGCTTAGAATTGAATGTGAATATCTGGCATGTCAGTTACCTACATCAAAGAGATATAGGTGATGATAGGAATTACCTGACCTGAATAAAATGGATATGAAGATGAAGTGATGCAGCAGTAGTAACTTTTTTTTCCATTAGATCAGAACAGCTACAGTTAGATGACATTGCCTTCTTGGGACAGTTGTGAATGTGCTCCATCAGTTGAAGGCAAGGACAGTGCCAGCCAAAGGTGATGTTGGGACTGTGAATTTGCATTTACAGCTTTGTCCTCTAACCAGCACTGGCCTTTTCCAGAGGTAAGGCATTAAGGAAACTGCTTTGTAAGCCAAGGAGAGAAGAGGCGAGAACTGCATTTAACAAATACCCTGTTGTCACAGTTCTAGTTGTATAATTTTTCTTCCTCTTTACAATTAGTTTCAGTACTATGAATGGTATGTAACTGTTAACTCATGTGATTCCACAGAAGAGACCAGGAGTCTCAATATTGCCTCCCTTTAAACTGATACAACTACTGTTTTCGTTTGTTGGGTTTTCTCTCTCCCATCAGGGTCTCCTAGCCCTACTTTCTTGAGTACTGCTCCTGCTGCTGATGCATGCAATCTTTACTGCAGGTGCTGTCACTGGAGAAGGTAAAATTGTGTGACTGACAAATAATAAACCAGGTGCTGAGATTCCTCTTTGGTTTAACTTTTCAGGAAAAGGATGAAATAACAGCTAAGAGAGGGATGTATATCAAAAAGTAAGCAAACCATGGAAAAATAGCTTATTTTTTTAAATGTATATTTGTATTTTATTATTTTTTCTTAGCATTGATACAAGTTGTCTTCCACAAGTTTGGTTTAGCCAAGGGGAAAGAAAATTCCTCCAAATTAAGGAGGGATTAAAGCAGTGCCCTTGATGCCAGTAAGAATTCTATTTCTCAAATCTGAATAAAACTCTTTGAAGTGATTCTACACTGTAGGGAGTGGGACAGATCATCATCTTGACTGTTTTACAATAGTCTCGAATTAAGCTCTATCTCTAGTCTATATGTCTTCCTGCTCAATAGCAGCCATCAGAGCTAACTTAAGAAGAACATACTAAAATTCTAAACTGAATTAATTAATTCATCATTTTTTATGTCTTTATTGCAGCAGCTCGTGCAAATAAAGTGAAAAAGTACCAAAGCTGCTTTGTGGATGAGGAATCAGTGCAAAATGAGGTACTAAACATGCTAAGAAAATACAAAGTTAGCCTTGTATTCATACAAACCAGCAGAAAAAGCTTTAAAGGGGAGGGAAAACCCAGAATGATATCAAATATAAATCCACTTCATGGTAAGTTGTTCAGAAGATGACTCACTGAAAGCCCTTAGGGAGGAGGAAAGAGGAAACAGTGCTCAATTTACGTTAAGGTTGTTTTTTTCTACTTTTATTTTCCCTCCCTGCCTCTGCCCCCAGATTTGTTTGTGGTCATATTGGTGAACCATACTTATTTACTTATTTGGGATTCTTTTCATCATTAGTTTACTGACTGTTCTTGAAGCTTCATGGAGCCTGAAATGTTTATAGTTGGGACAACCATATTTACAAATTTTAAAAAAAGAAAGAAAAGAATGAGGGGGAGAGTGGAGGTGAAAAACAGTGATGTCAGAAAGGTGAGTGAGAGCTAAGTTAGGATTTCTTGAATTTTAGTACAACTGTAGACATGAGTGAGAGACAGCGTGTCACCCAGTTCCCTAATGCCATCTTAAAGGAGCTTAGGTGCATCTGAGAGAAGCAAATGTAGGGAGTGAGCAAATTTCTTTCCAGGAGGTCAAAATATCTTTCATCAACCTGAAGTTATTTCATGCTGTAGCCCATTATTTCTCATTTCAGTGGTTGCACAGGCTTCCAGCTAGATGCAAAGGGCTGGGAACAGAATACCCTTAGTTTTGATGTGAATGTCAAATATGCAGTCTACCAGCAAAAGTAAGCAGGGAAATCTCTACTTTCCCTTTGCTATTCTTTGTACCACGGCTTCAGGTTATGCAGAAATATTTTATTGTTCCAAGCAAGTAACATCCCCCCCAGGATGAGCCCACTGTACCTCAGTGAAAGAAGCACGTGAGACTCTATTCTGGATTCCGAAAGGGATGACTTCATTCTTCTGAGAAGCTACTGGGTCTTAGTCCAAAATCTGAGCTAGCTTAAGATGAACAGAAGACAGGAGACACAGGAACTGAATCATCAACTACCTTCTGAAATCAGAGCTTAAGTACTCCCACTTTCATTCTGATGTTTTTTTTTTCTCATTCTTTCTGAACACTGTTTCAAATAACACTTGATTTATGCAACAGAAAAGTAGAATTTTGGCTCTCAATAACATTCTGGTGCTGCAAGCAAGAAATCTTCCCCTAAATATAGTAAAAAGAAATGAATAAACAATTTAATTCTCCCTCACACACATAAGTACATTCTCTGAGCTCTGGCAGGTGAGGAATGGATGGTGGAATTCCATCTGCACCCTTAGCATTAGTGGGTGTTGTGAGACCATAGATTAGCTCTGGAAAAACAAGGTCCAGATTGAAGTCTCTAGGAAATATGGAATGTAATGCTTTGGCTTCCAAACCTTTGCTCATCTCAGGAGAAAAGGCTTGTGTTTATGCTGAAATGCTTTTTTCTTTTTTCTTTTTTTAAGCTCAAAGCTCTTATGTTACCACTAGGAAAACAGCTTAGATGCAACCATTTTTCCATTGAAAACTTGATAAGATGATAAACGTTAGCTGGCTAAGGCAACATGCTTACAAATCCAAATAAATTGCTTTATCATGCTGTCTATAGTCATTGTTCCTTTTGCATTTTTACAATTCTGCTATTCTCTTTAGGGGGGAGAAAGGGGAGCTACTTAAGGAGTGAACACTGACATCTCTCTTATTTGCTAGGGGAAAAGTTAAGATACTTCCATAAGTGTTGGAGCTTTAGAGAATGTTGTATCTATGAACAGTGGATGCAACATTAATGAAGTAGATGTGCCCACTCACAGCAAGAAATTAATCATAAACCCCTTGTGTTATGATATTGTAGCTGAAGATGGCTGAGACTTGCTAGCATGTTATTCCAGCTCTTATTTATGTGATTATAGCTGGCTAAGTTCTCCATTCTGCAGGACCATTTCTTTGCTAGTTGAGAAAGAACTCCATAATACATCTGGGAGACCTCACAAAGCTAATTTCCTGTTGTATTTAATTAAAGAAGGAAGCCTTCTGTTTCATGTTCCTGGAGGCCATCTGAGATGCTTCTGGTGCCAAATCTAGCCCGTGGGACTCATGCCAACCATCCTCAGCTGATCTAGAGTCCTTCTTACAGCTTGCAATTGAATTATCTTCAGATGAGTTTGCAAGACTTCCAGTGGACATGGGACCGAGTTATTTCCATTTAAGTTGACAGTCTCTAATGAGAAGAAAAGTGGAAATCTGGTCTTGTGTCAGATGAGGACAGTGACTTCCTATGTGAATTCATGAATTTTGTGAAAGATTAGTGTGATAGCTTAAAACTGTGGATCAAGCCAAATAATTTTAAATCTTAATGAGTATTTAGTAACTATAGCAATAATACTTAATGCCATTGCTGCATCAAGATTCTATAACCAATACCTAATTGCTTTTTAGCATTAGCTGCCAAAATCACAGTCTTTAACACAGCTAGACCTTTAGCAGTTACCAGTGGAAATGATATAAGGTTATTTTAACTAGAAAGGTAGTGAGTATAGCTGTTCTTATGCCTCATTTCTTCTGAAGTGCCAAGCAGTTTTTGTGCACAGGAAAAGCCAGCTGAAGTGTATGAGTAAATTTCTGCCTCCCTTCATTTGCCCACTTTTCTCTTCGTTGTTTAGAAAAAGGAAGATTCAAATGTCCTATTACATCACATGTGCTGTAGCTGAAAATGCTGCAATGGAAGTTTGTGAAAAGAAACTCTCACTGAGTAGAGACATACAATTAATAATGAAGTTTAACTGAAAGCACAGAGCAACTGTGAAATATAATTGTAGTTGATCAGACTAAAATGAGTTTAATTAGACCAGCTAACTATTCAATTTTCCCTTGATATTCATTTCAATATACAACTTAATATTGGAAGTAACAAAAATTTTGCTTAGTAGCTTAGACATTCATTGTGCTGTTAACAGGAAGAGGAACATTGAAAGCTGATGTGTAAACAGAATGAAGGCACCACCAGAGGCATGATGGTCATTAAGGAAAAACTGGGTGGAGAAAAACAGGGAAATAGATCCGTACAGTCTAAAGACAATTTTTTAAGGGGTAACGTCTTGATATGTATTAATAGGTGGAGTGGGAGGTTGTTTTAAATAAGAGCAAGAAAGGTAGAAATAATTATGGTGGTAAGAGAAAATAATTCCTCTTTAGGCTTTAATTATAATGGAATGATACATAGTTCACTTGTGTGGTGAGTAGTAGTATTATCATAATGGCCTCATTGATACCATGGAATACAGAAGAATTCGGTGCCTGCTTCAACTCAGATTTTTGGTAAAATGGATAATTTAAAAACTGTTTGAGTATGCCTTCTCTGGGCTTATGTTTAAATTTCCAGTAAATAACAATCAAAATCTAACGACCTGTACTAGAAAAACATACTTTTTTGTACAGAGCCAGTCAGCTTTGCAGTAAACCTTATACATGTACACCATTTCTCTGCATTCTCATCTAAGCGGTGGGAGGAAAGAAATGTCTGGAAAAGGGACTCCAGACTTTGAACCAAACACCTTTAAAAGACCTTGGCTGAAAAGCTTGTCTGCTGTTAATTTTATGTTCAGATACAAATCATACTAGATCGCCTTTTTCAGAAAAAAGTGGAATGGGCTGAAATTGATGCTGAATTCACTTGGAGGGAGAGGACAGTAAGGCTGTATTTTACTTGAAAGACATTAGTGTCCTAGCATTGCAGGTGGTGTAAATGCATGTGAAAGCCTTAATTCTTTTATTTCTCTTTTCTTATGCATCACTCACATTACCTTGGCCTACAGGTTCTTTGAAGGAAGGCTTCATTAGTCAATAAAACCTTTTTCTCCTGTTGTCATGTAAACACACTGGCTGTAATGCAAATCTGTATGCAGTTGATGGTTTGATTTGCAGGCAGGTCAGATAGGTACTGGCAAGCTATATGTTTTAGCATTGCTGTTCATTGATGCATCGAAAAAAGACAGGAATTTCTATTTAAAATGACTAAATTAAAGCTTATTTATATCCTGTTTGGTGCTGCATAATTTGTTTATCCTTTCATCCAGTAGGAAAAATGTACCTTGAGTTGCTTTTTAAAGAATGAGCTTTATCCTGTAGTAATAGTCAAAGTATCTTCATGCTTTTTCATTGCCTTTATTCAGAGTCAGTGCTTGCTTTTGCTGTGTGTCAGGATGGCAGCACCACTCCTGGAGAGCTGAGACATGCTAACACTGGTCATAGTTCACCTGCACTCTTTGAATGTGTGGTGGGAATATAGGCTTCTCACTACTAAAAATTATGAAATATTGCCCTAGGATCTCTACCATTTTCCTGGATATCCAGTACCATTCCAGAAGCATTCATACACTGCATATTTCTGATAACAAAGGGTCATTATTTTTAGTTTCTGACAGATTTTAAGTCATTGCTGACTCTAGTAATCCTAGCAACTATTCAGTCTAGCTTTCTACTTTACCTCCTGGAGGCTGATGGCTCACATGAGCAAGTCCTGCTCTAGAAAGTAGGTGGAAAGGTTTGATTCGTTCTCCCCATTTGTAAGTATCCACTGATGTGCTCTGAGGCTTGGAAAGATGACTCGCAACTCAGTCTGTCACTTTGCATCAGTTGTATACTTGCATCAAAGCTATCAGGAATCACTTTTATCTGTTATGAAGCTCTACAGCAAAACTTCAACTTAGTCTTCAAGCACAAGGTTTAGCATAAAACAAAGATTCAACTCACTGAGGTCAACTGGAATAGATCTCTGATTGCCTTAAGCTCTGAGCATGAAGCTTGCTATGGACTGATAGGGCAAATGTATTTTACTTCCATTAACTTCCCTCTAAAAGCATGTATATTATGAACTCTTTTCAAGTGTATTCAAAATCTAAGCAAATGTTTATTTCTATTAGTGAAGCAACTTGTTTGCTGAAAGCAGAATGAAAATCCATTTGACACATAAAAAGAAGAAACATCACAAGCTTTTCACTTTGCCAGCACAAAAGAGAATGCATTGTCCTGATGCTTTTTGCATATGGGTTTTGGCCAAAGGGGAAATACAGCAAAAAGGCAAACTGATTTGAAAATACTCTGAGAAAAGAAAACATGAGATTGTTAATGGGACTCAATCTTTCTCTCCCTTTTTTTTTTCTTTGAAGTTTTTTACTTATTTATACAAACCACTGTAATGGAAACACTAATATCTTAAAAGAAAACAATAAGTTTGAAATGTATGACAGGAGAAAAGGCAAGAAGATGCCTAGGGTGTAACACAGAAGTTCCTGGCTTGTTTGGAACACTTTTGCTATGGCGAGAAATGGCCTTTTCTATGATGCTGTTAGGACAAATTATTGTGTGGTTTGTTTTGCTGACAACAATGAAAACATGACTGAACATCATGTATAGAACAGCAAATAAATGAACTTTCTTGGTGGTGCAGGGGTGGTGAGATATAGTCTCTAATCTACAGGGAGGAAGTGAGTAAGGTAGCACTTTCCCTCCACAGCTGAACCCCACCCATAGAATACAATAGTTATGGAAAATTTTGACTTTGTTGGAAGTCCTCTTTAGAAAAGTCTACAGTAAATAAAAAAACTACTGTGTAGCAATGGAAACAACTTCATTAAAATAAGAAAAATAATAATGAATAAGAAATCTCTTTGAATATATGCTTTAAGGTTTCTTCAAGTTAAGGAGCTGTCTTCCCTCTTGAAGACATTGGCAATAATGAGAAGAAAACAATTGTGCAAAATTCCTGTGTTTGGAACAAGCAATGTGTAAACTGCCTCCAGGATGAACAGCTAGGGTGTTATCTCAGTCAACTGATCGGGTCTCTGTGGAAAAAAAAAACAATTTTTTTTTCTTTCCTTAGACCTGGCTGTAAACAAATTCCTTCAGTCAGCATAAGAAAAAAGATTTGACAGTGATTCCATTGTACATGCACTGCTTTTGAATGCACAAGGATGTTTTCTGTTTGGGTTAAATTCTGTTATGTTGATTTTTCATGACCCCTTACTTGCTACTTTTAAAGTTTCATCTTATCTTAGAAAGAGTGGGTTAGCAGCCAGCTGTGTCTGAATTACGTAAATTTCTAGAAATTCCTTGCTTGCATTTGAACAACCATGAGGTAGAGAAGCACTTGCTTGCATAGTGAGCAAGATAACTAAATGCTCTGAAAATTTAATGAGATTTCAGAATGAGTGATAAAGTGATGCAGTATTTCATCATCTATTTTAGTACTGTCAGAAGAAGATAGATACATAAATAACAGATAACTATACTTCAACAAATTAAGTCAGTGATCTTCTGAGTGTCACTTTATGCAACCTGGAAAGCTAATAGCTGTAGTAAAAATGATAATAAAGTCTAATTCCCTAGGAATAATTTGGAGAGCCACCTGCTCCTTGTTCCTGAGCTTCATCCAGGCTGTTACAGTAGAATCCAGAGGATTATTTGTGCGTCCAAATCATTGCCGGTCATTTCCCTACTTGCTGCTGTGCACATCTGAGGTTGCCTGATATGATGGGTGGTTTTCTGTTCACATTAATGTATGTAGATATTAAAATATAAGTAAGAAATTTTTTTTCCTAATAGTCATATAGTGACTTTTTGTGTCTACAGAAAAATAAGCCTTCTCTGGCTCATTGGTTTCTATTCTCCCTCACCCCCATCCCTTTATTTTTCCACACTGGCCTTGGCCTTCCCGAGATGGTTCGAAGTGACATCTATAAGAGTAATGGAATTTGTCTCCAGTACCAACCAGCTGCAGGATGGTGGTTAGGTAAAGACTGAAGCCTTCAAAGCATAGATGAAAGGGAAGAAAGGATTCAGGCTGACACTAAGCTAAATAGCAGAATTTGGCTTTAGCTCTTGTAATGAAGGCCCAAGAGAGTAAGGAGTATTATTGTAGTTATTTGTAAAGTTATTTATCACATGGGCTTTGCCAAGACAAATCAACTACTAATCTTGCTCTGTAGCATCCAGAGGGGTAGCAGCCTGCTGAGGTTATTGTGGATAAATCATTTCTCAGCATTTCAGATAAGGTTCCATAAATAGTTGCTTCTAGAAGGAGCCTGTTTGTGTCCTGAAACCCTACAATCAAAGCTGATACTGTGACCTTTCCATAGTTAGATGCTGAGAAAGAGGAATAGCCTGGTGGTCTTTAGAGTTCTCTGGAGACAGACCAAAACATGCCAGTAAGGCTCTATATCAAGATATGTTTTTGAAACTTCTGCTGTTTCCTCTCTCTGTGCTCCTTTCTTAATGTTTTGAATTTGGTTGTTCTTAACTCCTTGGGAGTTTATAAACTTTCTTCTAATTTCTGGGCTGTTACTAATGGTCTGTATGTTATGCTAGCTTTCTTTCTGGGTGGCTGTTTCTGTCTGTTGTTTGATGAGAAAAAGCATCATATGATGGATCTGCTTGCAACAGCAGAAGACTGAGCAAAAGGCCTCAGGAAGTACTTCAGTTTCCGTATTCATTTTGCTTTTCTTGTCCTTCCCTCTGTGTACTTATTTATGCAACAACTGTGCCTGTATAGCACTCAAAGCATCATGGAAGGTTGGGAGCTGTTTTGCCATTCTGAAGGAAAACATAATTTCTTTAGGCACCGGATTCCTGTAGAGAGACCTGAAAGTATATTGAGTGGATTTAAGTTTTATTCTGTTCAGCTTTATAATTTTTTCTGCTGCTGATTTATTTTTTTCTTGACTAAAATGAGGAATTGTAATCTGTCTGATTAACAAGGTGATCTCATGTCCATGGTCTAAATGAAAATATACCTGCCCTTCTGCATTAATTTCATCTGCATTGTTAACTTTGATGCCAATCTACTTGTTTTTTTTTCTGATTTACAATACATACTTATAGTTTCATTTCATTTATTTTCTTTAGAACCCAAATCAGGTTTTTTACTTATACATGTTATTGTATTTTTTTTAAATAGACATTTTCTGTAAAACAATCTCGAGTGACTATACCAAACTACTGAGGGACTAGAAAGAAAGGATATGACCAAGCAGGATCAGGGTGTATGCAGCACAGTCAGCAATTGAAGGTATCTGAGAATTGCCTTTATGCCAGTGCATACAAAGCTGCTTAGCTGACTGGGGGTATGGAGAACACGATGATAAGAAATTAAAAAACTAAGCTGGACAAGGGCCTGAACAATATATTAGAATTGGATGTCTTTAGAGGTAACTTTGGATGTTATTTAGTCTACAGTTCTACAATTCATGCAAGCCAGATGAACAGGATAAGTTTTATCAGAAACTATTTGTTATCTAAAATATTTACAGTAAATTGTGAGGTAGAGGAAGTAGGTTCAAGGTTTTAATGGGTTTAAGGAAACTGGGAGAGATTGGGTGCAAACCTTTAACTGTAGAAAAGCAGACTTTTGCTTGAGGCAATTTAAATACACAAAATAAAAGGTTTTAAGGAAGAGCCAGTGCACTTAAAGCACAATTTTGGATAGATTAAGGAAGATTCAATGGGCCTGGGTGATAGCAGTCAGTGTCTTGCTCTAAAGAACATGAGCCTTTAGGAATTATCAACAATGAAAAACACTGAAATTGTGGAGTTTCTGAATATCATGTGTCTTTAGAAACCCAAATATAAATATATCTTCCTGTCATTTCACTACTGACTTAGTTTACCATATTTTTTTATATGTGTGTGTACGTATATGTATCACAGGTATTGTAAGTCATACTGCTAATTATTTAATGTGATACAATGTTGAACATGTCTTTGCTAAGTGTATTTTTCTGTTGGTTTTTTTTTTTTCAGTCTGGGTAAGAAAATACACTGTGGAGATCTTATAACTGCCTTGCTGTATTTGAAGAAGGTTTATTGGAAAGGTAGGGAGTGTAGTGGTAGAACAGTGGGTATTAGCTTTAAAGTAAAAGAGAGTACGTTTAGATTACATACAAGGAAGAAAACGCTATGAAGATGGCTAGGTACTGGAACAGTTTGCCCAGGGAAGCTGTGAATGCCCCATCTCTGGATGTGCTCAAGGTTGGATGGGGCCTTGGGCAACAAGAGCTAATGGATGGCAATCCTGCCCCCTAATAGTGTTGGAACTGGATGGTCCTTAGAGTCCCTTTCAACCCAAGCCATTGTATGATTCTATTATTAAGTCATCAACAGATACATTTTACTGGTAAGATACTGAAGTGAGAAAGTAATGTCTAGCAGTGATAACAGTTTGCATGGGTCTCACCTTACATCTGGGAAATGCTAACCATTCCACTGGTCTGCCTCAGCAGATTATTGATCTGAAGGAGCTTAAAGCTTCCATTCTGACTTCTGATTCATAGTAAGTCACGCTTTATGACTGGAAGCAAGCACTAGAGCAGTGTGTTCCCTCATATTCTGGGAACAGTTCAGTTTGTATCTGAATTCCTGTGTCCAGTTCTGATGTAAACAAATACCTTTACTAATTGTAAAGGGAAGTCTGATAATCCTTGCTAATCATAAGCTTATGCTGGTCATTTGGTTCCATCATTTTTTGTCCTTTTGGCAAAAGAAATATTTCTGAATAGTGGAAATCCCTTAATGTCTCAGTTGTATTACATAGTGTCAAAATTGATGAGTAAGGCTGCTCTTTAGGCAGTGTCAGCTTTTGTTTCATCTATGAGGTGTCTGCAAGTAGTTCAGTGTATGCCTTCTTCCTAACCCCTGCCTTGACCTTACTTATTCTGAAAATCCTGCAGCTGTCTCTGGAAGGCTTCAAGTCTTAATTAAAAACAAACAAAGAAAAAAGAAAAAACCCACAAAACCACAAGCTTTGTACAGTTGGATTTGCAAAATGTCATATGACATCCTGGTGGTAGCTCAACTATGACTTAAGTCTGTGAAAGCAACAGGCCTCGTGCCATCTGTCTGTTGCCTCTTAGTTCAGGTTCAGTGATGATGGTGTGGGTGCTGTGCCTGGTGACAAGAGCACAGACTCTCTAGAATCCTGTGCCTTCTTCCAGCTTAGTAGCTACTACTCCAATAAACGCACACACAAAAACATAGCCTGCCTGACCATCAGGGGTGTATATGTGTAGGAATATGTTCAAAAAACCTAGCCAGGATTTTTAGGGTTATCTTAGTAGAGTTTATAGAGTGTTTAGACCAGACAGTTTTATTCAGAACAATTTAAATTAGTAAATGTGCTGGTCCCACACTAAACAGTGGTTATCAGAGTAATGCATTAGAGTATCTGAAAGATCAGGGATACAGAAGCTGTAAGAAATGGAAGGCAGTATACAGAAATTAATTTATTCTTATTTGTCAAAGGTTTTCTTAATTGTATATGTCAGTGTATAATCAATGAATATAAAGATGCTATAATTATGAAATAAACCAGAGAGTTTGACTAAGCAGATTATAATAACAACAACAAAAAAATAGAATGTTTACCTGTTTCTAGGACTTGCTGTAAAACTCTAGAGGAGGGATCTCCAGAAGAGATCTTTTCCCCCCCCCGGTAGTCAGCTCTTAAATGGGTCTAGGAGAGGTGGGGCCAGGCTCCACCCCTTCCGGCATCACAGGTGAATTGCCTTCAGCTGTGCTCCCATGGCTGACTCATTGCTCGCCTCGGGTGATCAGAGGTTAAGGCCGTGATTCAGCAGTTCCCATACAGTCTGTTTGCTTTTATATGGGAATGGCAGCTGTGTAGACAGGAATCTGCTGGATTTTTTTTTTTTTTTTGCAGGTAGGATGATGTTTAGCTATGTGTTCCTTAGAGCTCAAACAGGAATATCTGAGAATTTAAATTACTAAGTTGCACCTGGTGGTAGAAAAGGCAGAATCTATGTTCGTCTGACTGACACCTTGTGCAGCCTCATGGTAGGAGATACTTTTGCTGCTTTTGACTCTAGGTTTGGATTAGTGAGTGTTCTGTTCCATAATGGTTTTCTAGCTGATAGCTATGATAATATCAAGTTTTCTAACCTGAGATACCTCTTTCTGACTGTAGAATGGGTATTTCAGGAGTGTAAATGAGGGTCTTCTTCCATTTTCTGTTCTTGGATGTTGTCTGCCTTGCTGTGATACTCCAGTTTGAAATCAACTACCTCAGTTGAGGATCAGTGCACTGGATTTAGATATGAGTGGAACTGAATAATTGGTTAGGCCTGGATGTTCTGAACAGGGTGAGCTGTGAGCTACTAGGCAAAGACCTTCAGTTACCAGTGGGAGTGTGCAGGAGTAGCTCCTATGTTGGGAGTGTTCTGCAGGCAGTTGCTGAATGCAAAGCAAATGACTCTAAGGACTTAATTTCCAAAGAAATACATACCAAGCAATGGAATCAAGATGTTACAAGACAAATCAGAGTCCCTCTGGTCTGTAGTATCTTTCTTCTTAATTTCTTTTTTCATATCTATGGAAGAATGAAAACTGGTTCAGAAATGGGCTGAGGAGCAGAGTGTGGGAGTTTGTCTCTCTTTTTATCTACTTGGTAAGATCTAGGCACGGGCACTGATACCGCCTGCTTGGTGTGTTAGTAAGAGGGGACTGAAGATTATTGCTCAGTGTTTAACTTAATGAATTTGTAGCCTGCTGTCTGTGTCCCATCTATGTCTGTCCTGATGAATGGTATCTCTCCTATAGGGAGCTTATCTGCCTTTTTAAATTTTTTTTCTTAATGCTCACACTGTGTTTGTATTAAAATGTGAGCGGCTTCTGTGAAAAATAAAGGACTGCAGCAAGTAAGAAATAGGCAGCCGTCATGGATGAATGTTTTGTCTCGACTAAATGCAAATATCTAAGCAAATTCTCAGTAACAAGGAAGGGGAGAAGAACTTCACAGCAACAAATAGCAGAATCTGAGAACAAGGAGTTAGGGTGAGCTGGCATTTCTTCTATTATCTTGGCATGCTTCGAGGGAGAGTTTTTGAAAGGTGCATAAAGGAGAGATAATAACAGTGGAAAAATAGTAAAAAAAAAAAAAACAACAACAAAAAAAAGCTGTATAATATTCAAATTTGTATACAGTCTCTAACCTTCCATTCCAGGGAGCTGTGTAAACGCACTTTCATTTAACATTCTCAATTATCTGTGCAGCAGTTAAGTATTGTCTCTATCTCCTGTGTGGAGAAATTATGATGTAGGGCCAAATTTGAAGAAAGTAGCTTCTGCAAACCTCCTGGGTCCTGTTTCTCTGCAAACTCAGGGTCCCTGGGTGCTGACTGCCCAGCTGTGTGGTGCTCTAACACTGGACTGGGAGTACTACTTCTCTGAATTGTGGAGGAACCAGAAAGAAGGTGGTAAAATGAGGCAAGTTGAAAGAGATATGGATGAATTTACTGTTTTTGTTTGTTTCCTCTTCCTTAGGGAACATTATTATTTTAAAGTAGACATCTCTAGTTACCGATGCTGAATTACTTCTCTGTTTAATAGGTTGTGTTTGTAGAAGAGGAACCTATGGCTGCATCTTTGCGATTTTCAGGGATTTTCTTATGTTTCTCTTATAGTAATATTTTCTGCTCCATAACAAATGCTGGTTTAAGTAGCAGGCATTTCTGACCAGATCCTGACATTGGATGCTTGGGTGTAATTCTACCCAAGTTAGTAGATCAGAACTCAGAATTGGCTCAGTAGTGCATGCAAAGCTTGTGCCAAGATTATGGTCAGGAGAGGGTGGCAGCTGGTAGTTTAAAAGGAGAAACTGTCTCCCCTGGAAGAATCTTCTCTATATACTCCTGGAGCTTTCTATCAGCCTTTTCATAATTCAGGTGGAGGCAAATAAGCATCAGAGGTATGGTCTCTGTGCTGCCTTAAGCAGCAGCCTACTTGGCGTGTCTGGAGTTGGCCTATCCAGTTGAAAAAGGAGGGATAGTTTCTACTTCCACTGCATGTGCTGTGAATATCTTTCACCTGAGCAATTCACAGGCCTGAAACTGCATTAGCTGGAGCTCAGCTGTATTTGTGAGCACAGCCTAGGATTGTGCCCCTCCCTGGGAGGGGTGGACAAGCCTCCTGCTTGCTTTCAAATGTCTCTTTCCTCGTGTGGTTGATGGGTTTGAGATTTTTACCCTCACGTCTGCTGTGAAGAACAGATGGGGACTGGCCTTATGGTGATAAAGATGGTGTGACTCTAGTCCTAAGATAAGGACCACAAACATCTGCAGCACCTGAAAAAATGTAAAGCAACTAGTGAACTCAATTTCTGCAGTACATTAGGTGCTACAGTCTCAGCAGCCTTTCCCTACCGGGTGGTAAAATAAACCAGGCAATATATTTTGCACATGGGCCAAGTTTAAAAGCCTAAAGCCATGATATAGCTGCTAAGGGATGAATTGATGTGTCTTACAGGTGTTATTTAATTTTTCTGAAAGACTCTTTTTTTTTTTAAGCAAACTCAAAACTGCAAATCTGGGAAATAAAGGAGTGGACCGTGTTGCAATACATTTGGCTTCAATTCACTGTGTACTGTACAGAATGTACTGTACTTGTTTCTCCACTTTTACATGTTTTTACTGTATGGAACTGATAAGGCATTAAATTCCCTTGTCTGATTTCCCACTTCTTCCATTCCTTTGTTTCTTTGTGCTCCAGTTTGTGGCTTTGCATTAAGAGGTTTTGCAACTATACTGCCTTATAAATCTCAGACCTGACTGTTCACTTGCCACTTTACATGGCTCTCTGCCTTCTTAGAAGTCACTGGAGCCCATTTATGCTGCAGAACTACAGTCCAGTGAGATCAAGTGTGTGCCACCTTTTACCCTAATATCCGAACTACTCTGTGCTTCTTTAACTTTGAAAGTATATGAATGGAGTTGGAAAAAATACTATCCAACAATTTTACTGGACGTTATCTTGCAGAACAGCGAGACAGACTGGAAGTGGGAATGAGAAATAGAAGGGCGTGTGCTAATATGGAAGGGAACAGTTACAACATTTGCTGACTCAAACTTTGCCAAATTTTCCTTGGAAAGTCCCATTGCAGCGATGCATTTGTATAACAGTTTGTTGATCAGTTCTATCGAAGGAGAAGGGGCTGTGCAGGACACCACATGGAGGATTCACTGATGATTCCACTGAGCTAGTGGTTTGTTGGAAGCAGTTCATCACATTGTATCATCTTGTTTGGAAAATGATTCACTGCAACTAGAGACAGTTCAAACTCCACAGATAACAGTAGGGAGAGAGGGGGTTTCATGTTTATGAAATGTAAATCTTAAATACAAGTTATTATTTTAGTAACGTGTGATCAGATAAAATAATAATTGAAAGAGCATCTAGAGTGCTCTGGAACAAAACTATCAGCTGGAATCTCTCCTGCATTTGCAAGCCAATTTAAAAACATTACAGTAAAAAAAATTATCCATCTTAATGTAAAAATACACTCAGTAAATGAAATTAAAATTCTGAATTTTGCAATGAAGCTGTCCTCTGCTTTCTCGCAAGAGATGGAAATCAATAATTTATGTAGCACATCTCAGTTATGACCTTGACTAAACTCCTAAGTTTCCATGTGCATCTGCACCTCCAGTACAGCTGCAGAGATGTGTCAGTCGGAATTGCCTGTGTACAAGACCAATTTGTAGAATCTGTTTTGTGCATGACTTCTGGCTTGGAAGTTTAAAATTTTCCTGCACTGATTTATCCTTACCCTTGGCTAATTTTGAGGAAGGTGCAGTTAAATGTGTTGTAAATGGACAATTATTTCCCTGGTGGACCTCCTTCGGAGTAGGAGGCAAGGTAGCAACAGCTCCAAAGTTAGACCCCCCTCTCTGTAGCCGGTTTGTTCACTACTACAGCGCCACTTCCACTGAGGAACATTGAACATTCCTGGCTTTGGGGTGTGCAAATGTGTCAGCAGTAGGGAGACAAAAGCGGAAGGATAAGCTGCAGGTTTTTGATACTGTATCATAAGACTCAGAAAACATATGGAAAGACTTTATAACTAAGAAAGGTGGAAGACAAACAATATTTTCTATACATCCATAGCAAAACCACTATGAATAATTTTGATGCTGCTATGGAAGTCTTTTGAGCTCTGAATGTAAGTGAGATCAAGGAGATAAAAAGAAAAACAAGAAATATTGTTAGTCTATTGTTGAAAGAGCATGACAGACAAGAAGCATTTTCAAAGGAAAGTAACAAGTTGCTTTGAAACCCAATGTTACAGCTAATGTTAGACATTATACTGCTGTCTGCATATTTGACCAGTGCTACCAGTACCATGCATTAGGTACTGGTGATACTGTTAATAATAATCTTTTACTCTGTATTGTGATGCCTGGTCCCAAAGGGATGTTCCCCGCCCTGGGATAACATTGAGAGAATATCCTTCAGACTAAACATTCAGGTCTTCTGACAGGGCAGGACTATGATATTAACTTATGTCACACTCAGATCTTGCTGTAATATTATTCAAGATAAATTTCTCTTTGCTGTTTGTTTTGTGGAGGGAGACACGTTTTGTGCGGTCTTTGAAATCCTTGCCATCCTTGCCACCTAGCAAAACATCCTTGTTTTTAGTACTCTTAGAAAGCATGTTATTGTAATGGTGCTTTGACATATATATATATATTTATTTATATTTATTATTTATTATATTATATATATTTATATATATATAATAGACATATAAAAGACAGTTTTATAGGTAAATACAGTACCCTCAACTTAGAAATTTTGTTCTATATACCACAATCTTCCTTTGTCATTGTATTCCTCCCTTCTCATCACTATCCAAAACTCTAGAGGAAAAAAAAAACAACATTGTGTATTCACTTGCAAAGCATAAACAAAACCAATCTGTTTTCTGTGTACTTCACAAAGCTTGAAGCCCATCAAATGTTACAAATGTTAAGCAGTAGCAATGGCCATCAGCCACTGCAGCAAGGAAACCTCTATTAATGCAGTAGGATTTTTATTCTAATTTCTCACTAAATAAGCATCAACTGTAACAGCTCAAAGGATTTTGACTGAATGTCAGCTGAGCAAAGGAAAGTTGACACCTTGTGAACTTAAAGAGCTGGTGAGGTGACACTTGGAGGGATAAGAAGGCAATGAAGCAGAAGGCTGATGCAGAGATGAAGTTGGCTTTGGCAGGATTGTTTGTCAGCCTTTAACCACAGAACCCACTGGGGGAGGAAAGGAAAGAAAAAGGAAATAACAGCAGAGAGACTGTCAAAACCAGAACCTACTAACAAGATTACTTTTGTCTTCTCTTGTATCACTTGCTGTTCAGAGGAAAAACCCATGCATAAAAATTTATGATACAAAGAGCATACTTCCTTTTTTTCTGCCAGCCTTGTTCTTTTCACCTGTGCTCCAGCCTTTCTCTAATCTGTTCACATCCCATTTCCATGCTCCCCTCTTCACACTGTGTTCTGTAAGCTTCTGCTGCTGTAATTCCATCCTTCCCTGCTCTTCCTTACTTTACCTTTTGTCTTTTCCATATCCAGCTCCTAAAGCACTGTTGCCTCCATAGGCACCTGTCCTATTTTGGCAATTGAAATAGCTCAAATAAGGAACAGGAAGGAGACTGCTTCCAGTAAGGGCACAGAGAAAGGAAAATTAATGTTTAAAATTGAACATTTCAAACTGTGGTTCGCTATTGTGTGTGAGACCTCGTTACTCCCTACAACTCCCCAAGAGCAGCTTGTAGTGCAAGGTGAAGGTTGGCAGCTCTTCTCAGGTAATGGTGACAGGACAAGAGGTAATGGGTTCTATTGTGCCAGGAGAGGTTCAGTTTGGATATTGGGAAAAATTTTTTCTCAGTAAGAGTGGTGAGGTACTGGCATAGGCTGCTCAAGGAGGTGGTGGAGTCATCGGATGTGTTCAAGAAGAGTGTAGATGTGGCACTGAGGGTCATGATTAGTGGGCATGGCAGTGATGGGCTGATGATGGAACTACCTGATCTTGGTGGTCTTTTCTAACAGTCATAATTCTATGATTCCCTTCACAAGGCCTCCCTGATTTCCTGTCTTCATCTGCCAGCATGCAGTTATGAAATCTGGCTGTAAAGACTGTAGGAATAAAGATGCTTGGAAGCAATGAGAATTGCACAAAGGATGCTTCTGCTTTTCTGAACCTAGGCATGGGTACCAATGCTTCCCATGGTCTCTTGTAGGACTGCTGGCTCTGTGGGCAGCCACAGGGGTTCTGTGCACCAGACCTTACTACACAGATTAGAAATTCACATTTTGCATGCAGGGGCATTGCTGCTTTGGCTGATGAGATATCAAGGCAGAATGTAACAGATGAAACAATTTGTATACATCCCCTTTACTATTGTACATATTATACCAAGATGTTTTAGCAGGAGAGAGATTAGTTCTGAGGATACTGATTTTTAGACTTTGTGTTTGTCAGGAGGAATGCACTGAAGAAGCTCCATTGGCGTATTCTCCTTTCAAATTTTGTGTATTTGCTTTTAAGTTTGTTTACTTCAGTAAGTAATGGAAAATCTATAGCCATTCTCACTCTTTGAATGATGATATAAAGAAAGTGCGACTTACGCAGGAAAATATAACTTTTAATCAGCAGACCTGTTTGGTGGTGAGCTCGTTAAACATTTGTTGAGGATATGCACAGCTCTAAGTAATTAAAGGCTCACTGCAGTATATGTATTAAATTGACTTTTTAGAATAAAACTACGAAGGCACTTAAGTGATTGTTACCAACGTTGTCAACAGATTTTTCTGTAAGTCTCTGTGAATATTAAATATTCATGGTTAATAGCCTTGAAAGGTGTGTGCAGAGAGAGAGCAAAAGTGTGTACGTTGGGGTGGGTTTTAAATAAAACACTTTCTCTTGCATCTGAAGGGAACTGACAGACCATTACTTAATTAAAACTTTAATAATTATCTACTTGAGAATCTCCATTAGCAGTAGAACTGGTGGAGAATTGAGGCATCAAAGCACAACAGAGGCACTGTTGGCTTCTACACATTGGAGGTTAGTAGCTCAATTAAGCACCTTCTGCTTCACTGGTTGGCAGAACTCAGATACTTCAGCATGATACCAGGTGTGCATGCCACAGGTGATACCTCTGACACATTCACTGCTATGGACTGCCTAGAGCTGTTTAAGTTTCAATCTTGAATTCTCTCTTATGGGAAAGAGCCGCAAATTTTGTTTTCATTTTTGGTCTTTGCTTCAGTACCAGATTTTATCTGGGAATGGTTTTCTACTAGGAGTATGCTGATAGGAAGTCCTTTCCAAGTAATTCTGCAGATAAAGAGGAAAGTTCTAGTAGGATCATTGAGATGAAGAGAGTTTCAAGTAAGAGCCTGAGCAATAGGTCATGTCAGCTGCCTGTGTTCCTTTCCATTTGTGAAGAAGGTGGATGTTAATGCTTTTTACTTCATTTGTTTAAAGCTAGGAAACATGAACTTAGCACACACAGCAGCAGTGAACTTACTCCAGAATTTTCTTTTGCATCACCATAGATTTAGTAATTTTCATCAAGGCTATCACCCCAGGAAAAAAGGCCTTTTTTCTTTTCTAGATTTGAAAATTTGAAGGAAAAAAAGAGTTGTTAAAAGATTTGTATATCTTGTTTTGTCTTTCCTACCCCTCTTCTGCTCCTTTTCAATCAAATAGTACTGGAAAACATTCTCAAGGATTCTTAGACACTTGAGAATAATGGCTTTGATTATAGCAACTTACCCCTTTGTTGGTCTGTAAGAAGTATTTATTTAATATGAAAATGGTTTCTCACTGTTATCTGAGGAGCTCCTGTTCCAAGACAAGAGTTCCACTATTTTACTCTGGCTGTGCACACGGTTTTTAGAGATAAGACGATGTTACAAGAAATAAAACAATCTGAATATGACTTTTTGAGAAATGTCTTGGTTTGAGGAAAAGAGAATTTTTTTCTAAAATGCTAAAATATTCTGTTTCCAAATACTAATTACATTAAAATTGTTTAGCATTTTTGAAATTTCAAGCAATTTTCTTACAGGTAGTAATTAAAAAAAAAAAAAAAGGTATGTTATGTCAGATTAGATGGATTTTGAGGGTTTTTTTTTTAAATCAGTGTTATTATATGCTATTCTGCCAATACATTTAATTTACCAGTGGGTTTAATTTAATATGGACTTTGTCTTTAGTTGTAGGGGGCTTTTGTGTGTGTGTGTGTTTTTGACAACAGCAAAAGCAAAGCACACAACTCAATTGTGCACAAAACCAGTCCCAGACCTTCTGGTAGGGAGTTTTCTCATTCTACACATGTTAATGAACAGCAGTTTATATATACATATTGCGTTTTTACACTTAGAGTCAAGTTTTGAACAGGCGATGAAAATATGTGAAGTGTTTCATCCAGACTGGTGCAGCCCTTGTGATGTACACTGACTATAAAACAAACTGAAACTGTTTTCTTCCAACATTATTAAAATGAAATCCATCAATTGGGATCAACAGACTCATTATTTCTACAAGTTGACTTGAAAACATGCAGTCTTTGTGGCAGAGATTTTTGAGGTCAGAACCTCCAATAAAAACAACAAGAATGTTATGAAATTACTATTTTGTGCCTGGCACTGGGGAATTCCTCAGCAGACCACAGTTACTCATATTGAAATTAATTAAAATAGAAACATTCTATATGTATTACTTGCCTCTACAGTGCTTCATTAACTTCTAAACTTATTTATTGTATATTGTCTGACTTTATGGTGTTTTCCTTAATTTCAATACTGCACTAACAGTATTTCATTTTCTGAGAATTGGATCTGAGGATACTTGGCTTGCCCTACTTTAACATGGGACAAATCTTGGTGCCAGCCATGGAGAACTGCTTATACCATCTTGTTCAAATATACCTTCACAGTTTTGGTGAGATTATTTCAGTCTTACTTGTGAGCTCGCTCATGGTACTTTAGGGTACTGTGTTCTAGTAAGTATAGCTACAGGGAGAGCCTGGATTCTCTGGAGTATGGCATATTCTAGATGAAATATGATGTCTTGCTGAAGTTTTCCAGTTTTTTAACATCTGCCCCTGACAATGTGCATCGTCTGTATTTGATAGCAGGTTGCATGTACAGCTTTCATCTGTGCTCTGTACACATTCCTTTTGTAATTTCCATATTGTTAAACAACTAATCTAACACTTTAGAAATCTTTATGATTACTAAATGTTATATTGCACAGAACTGATAGCACTCAGCAGTCCTGGTGCAGCTGGTAAGACTTAGCGTGACAGAAGTGCTTGCTATGCAACAGGCAGATAGAAGTTCCCATTTCCCCTGAAGAGCCCATTTTTTCACAGCATGTGCTCAACTCCACCTGAACGGTCCCATTTCGAAGCAGGGAAGGGTTTACATCTGCAGATGGGTTTGTGTTCAACTGCTTTTTTTTTGTGGTAGATTATCAGTAAAAAGTTTATAGGGGACACGCTTGTATCCCTGGCATTCAGTCACATCTGTGTGCGGTGCTCCTTTCAAATGCTTTTCTACTGAATGTAGTTGTCCCCTGAAGTTGCTTTTACTTAGGCCGTCCTGAGTTGTCATCTTCAGTGTAGACCTGTGCCCATTTTATTTATGAATTTCCCAGAGAGTGTTTTCAGTTAGGCGCACCTGTGGAGCCTGCAGATGCAGAGAGGCATCATATTATGAATCTGCCTCAAACACTTCTCTGCTATGTTTCAGAGTGAATCACCAGCACGTGCAGCCATTTGGATTGCATAGTAGTTTGTTCAAAAGGATGCTATGCCATTTCTTTCTTGTCCTGAGAAAAGTAGGTGCTTACACTTTTTTAAAAATTAAAACTGAATTTATAAAAATGTTCTCTTTATATCCACTCTCATAAGCATTGAGAAGACCTGGTTTCCAGGGAGCAGTTTGCATTCCTGACTTAAGTGTTCAAGTAAAATCAATTTGTATGTACTCAAGCTAATGTTTGACACAGAATCCTACTGAAATAGTTTTTCACGCTACATGTGAATGACATCTATAAAGTCATTAATGTTTTCCCATTTCAGTAAGAAACATGGGAAAGGACTTCAAAGTTGCTAACTGTTGTCAATATGTGAAAGCTGAGCTTAAAGTAAAGGAAATTCTCTGTGTATAGTCTATCTAGTTGTTGCCCTTTTATTTTTCACTCTGTCCTTTGGTTTAAAATAGTGTTTTCGGATGCATCAGTATCAGATAAATTTGATACACTGATGCCTGAGCCTGTAACAACCTTTTCATAGGAATCTGTATATAGGGTTCAGAAGGAAGGACCTTGGTGTACAGACCTCAGATTCCCTTCAGAGCCTGTTTATAAAGCTTGCAACACCAAGTCTAACTACAGCATAAGGCTAGCTAAGGCAGTGGTTCTCTGTGCTGTGCATTCAGTGCTCAGGAAGAGAGAATTCGCCTTTTGAATAGATGATAAATAATTTTAGAAGTGAAAAACTGAAGCATAGCTCTGTTTATCACAGCTGCTGGTGAACTATTTCTGCTTCCACAAATACTGCTTTGTGTGTAACCATATGCTCTGTGTATTTGTAATCATCAGTGCTGATGCTTGACACTCATCTGGCTCTGGTGTGTGTCAATGTCATGGCTGCATTCAATAGTACTGTATCATACATCTCACAAGATCTTGGTTTTAAATTTGCACCACAGCCTTGAGTTTGTGAACTTTTTCTCTGATATTTATTTGAAGGAAAAGATGATTAAGAGCAAAGTGTAAGTGCTTTGCAGCTGAACAAAAATCTGTGTTATATTTGCAGCTGAGTGCTTATAATAATGACTAGCTTATGAATCTGTGCTAGCAATTGCTCTTACTGTAAACTTGCTTCACAGAAGCAAAGGAGCACGTTAGACATTTTTACAATACCATTTTGTCTGAATAAATTAAATTAATGTAGCAGAGGCACATTTACCACTTCAGCTGCTTCTCTACTTATGCCTTTGCTGATTATAAAAAATCACCTTTTGCTAGCACTTTTGCTGTTGTAAAATGATCAGAAAATAAGTATGTCTTTCCTTCTTCCATGTCTGGCCACAAAATTGGGTTTTCTGATTTGATTTTTGTGCTTTTTGAAAATATTATTTTGCTCTCCATGACATCTTTATTTGCTTGCCCAATAAACTGAAGTCTATGTTCATTCTATGTTAAGTGCACAGAACCATTCCTTTTTATGAGTATTTGCCATCTCCCTTTGATAGTGTAGAGATGTTGACAGAAATCACAAAGTCCCATATTTCCCTAACTTAAGACCTCTAAATGTCATGCATAAATTCAAAACATTGCCTGATTATTGCTGCTCACAGAGAGATGATATGCATCAGCCTTTGTCTGTTTCTTACCCTTAAAAAGTGATTAATCTGGGGCAACTGCACTCATAAGCTTAGTGCCTGCAGGTAGAGGTGGTTCCTCCTGGGAGACAGGGTAAAATAGCTAAAGTGCTGAAAATTCTGTGCAGTGTTTCTTCTTATTCCCCTTTCCAAGATTATTTTTTTTTCCTCCATGCTGCTTATTTACCCAGTTGGTTTTGCTGATCCATGTTTCCATCCTTTGTTTTTTCTATCCAAGTTGAACACTTTTCCAGAGAATTATTGTCATGTGCTCAGAATTACTGTCAGCGTAATCTTGTTCTGTATTAGATATGTGGTCATAAGGGCAGCTTTGATAACCCTGCAGCAGAAAGGTACTCACTCCTCTCTCAAACTGTGGGATCTTGGCCATCTCCTACAGACTGGAGTTTTTTAAATACTTGGATGTACTTCAGTGCGAGTTATTCTGTTTCCTTGCAAAGAAGGAAAATGAAGTCCAGCTAGCCTGGCTAATTTGACAAAAATCTGCCCTTTGTGGTCTGCCCATTCAGGCAAAACACTGGGAACTTGTGTGCAGAATGTACGCAACTGGAAATATGATGCTTCTAAGTTGGCAACATCTAGCTGCCAGAATGCTCCAGTGAGTCAGTCAGTGATCAGCTCAGTGTTAAAGTAAAGGAAAGCTGAGAGTACTCTAAGAATAATTCATGGTATGGAGTTTAACAGTAGTGTTTTGCTAGAAGAAAATAAATGAGACTATATCTTGAGAGATGAAAATAAGCGCATCCTCATTAAGGTAGTCTAAAAAGACTGACCGAGCTGCTAGACTGCATCTGCCTATAGTCAGATTTCCTGGTGCTACAGTGAAATTCTTGCTGATACACAGTAAAGGTGTCAGGACCTGAGTGTTGCTGATGTCTCCCAAGCAGCTGAGGTTAATGCTGTATGTCTGCATTGCTGATGTAGCTCCTGAGTGACTAGGAACGCCAGAGCAGAAGATGCACATGGGAGTATAAGTAGTACACAGCATCAAATCAAAAGTCCATCTAGATCCTTATTCTGTGCACAGCAGCAGATGATGATGTTGACTTAAAGAAGAAAATAAAAGCAGTAAATGTGTGGATAATTCTTCCTAACATCAGCTGCCTAGGGATTTCCTAAATTGGACTATGTATCTGTATCATCTTACTAAATAGCTTCAAGGAAATCCATCTCCATAAATGATTCACTGGGGGAAAATAATCATAGATTGTAAATGTTCTTGACTTGAATTTGTTTCTAAGATTGTTTAGAGGGATTTATGGTTTTTTTTTTCTTTTTAGTTACAATTCCTGCAGTAAACACTTAAGTAGGAACATTTTTATTTTGATAAATATTTTGCTTGCTACGTGGGCAAATCTAAAATGATTCCTCTTAGTTTATGTTATTTTTTGTTGTCAAAAAAGTGCATACTTTTGCTGGACATTTGATATTAAGCCATGCCTGACTGGTCTGGAAAGCATCCTGCAAATCCCGATTCGGGGATTTGACTTGAGGTCCATGGTCAGACTGTTTGTCCTGAGCATGTCATCCACTGCATTTTGGAAAGCTAAGATGTAGTCAGACTAGGAGGCAAGGAATGGGAGGCTTAAGAGCAACAGCCCACATAGGGTGACTGAGGTTGTTTGGATGGACAGAGATGTAATGGAAGGAATTTCTGAGAAATTGAAAGCCTCAAGCATGTTTCAGTTTATAAAAGGCTCTTGTAAAAGTGAGCAACAGTTAAGGCACAGCTAGAGGAGTGTATATCTAAACACTCATGTTTAAATTTTCCATTAAAATCAGAACACCAAGTCACGTGCTAGGCATATATGGGCCCAAGTCTTTGTTTATTTTTTCTCTGGTGCTTACAGAACAACCAGCACGTGGTTAGCACTACAGAAATAAGGAGCATTTTATGAAATTAAATATTGTTTACCCCAGAGTTTGATTTTTTCCCAGTGCGAAACACTGTCACCACCTGAAGCTCTCCCTGTATCTTTGTGGTATAAATGATGTAAGTCTGGGTAAGTAGAGATGACTCTGGCACGGTGTGGGTAGGCATGCTTCCAATTGGGTGTTGATGTCTTGTAAGGTCTAGCCCTAGAAGCAATGTCATTTCCACCTGGTCTCCCCATTGGATGATGAGTTGGAAAGCATATGCTTTTGTGTAATGCATGACCTTGCTGGTTCCCATGGAAAAAAAAATAATCAGATTTAATAAATACTGTACTGTTGTACTAGATCAGTAGATGTTATAGATCAGTTCTCAAAGGGTGGGTTTTTTATATGAATACAGCGACTTGAATGCTGAACTCTGTTTCTATTTACAAAGTTCAAAATAAAGCTCAGAAGTATTGCAGTTTGAGTGTTTGCATTTGTGCATACACACAGATTCCTTCAGGCTTCTTATTAGGAAAGGTCTTTGTGTGCTTCTGCCAAGCACTCCAAATCAAGTGGCCAGGCTTCTGCAGTGACTCAGTGAAGGTCTGTCAAATGCTTAGATGAAAATATTTCTATTAGAACTGCTGAGGACTTTGAATACTTCACGTGAAGTAAGTGTGTTCTGAGCTCTCCTCATTGTCCTACATGCTGCTAATGCCATGGGTAGATTTTCCTGCTCTGTTGGCCTTGCTGAATTCACAGAGAAGTGATGCTGTATCCTCTTAGTAGTCCTGGCCATTTTACAATTGTGTTCCAGTTATTAATGTGAAGACCACAACTCACCGTTTTTGATGGTGTGTACTGATGCCAGTAAACAGAGCAGAGTGTATTAATTAACTTGGAAAGCAGCAGGGGAAGAAATCCAAATGGTCTAGTCAGCCATCTCTGCAGCTGTGTATAAACAACACTTAAGAGATGAGGGAGGCGAAAGCAATGCCTTTGTTTACAGTCAAATTAAGTGTGGGATAAATTCCAACTAGTTATGCAAGCAGCTTGGCAGGAAGGGTGTTTTGCTTCACGGTGAGCCAGGGTACATACACTTGTGAGAAAGGTATGTGCTTTCCCTAGCACAGGCTCTAAGGAGCCCTGGGGTACTTAAGGCAAGTACAAGGAAGTGCACAAAACCGGTTTCCCCCAGTGTGGCTTTGTATTTTAATGAGTTTTAGTTTTTTCATAAGCTCATATTTTCAAGTATCCTGAATGTTATTTATCCCTGAAGCAAGTACTCAGGATTTCTCCTAGTGTAACGCAGGTCAGAGCTCATCTTGTTGACAGGAAATATCAGCACTTGGTTACAAGTGGTGCCAAACAGTGAGCGGAGGAAATACCCAACCCCACCTGTTGTCTCCCCAGGTTTTTACATGGCCCAAGGCATTTCCTCTGGAAAAAGGGGTGTTGCAGCAGGCATAGGCATGAGACCTAAGGAAGGTGGTGGGGGAAGGGGGGACTAGAGTGGTCAGTGTAATAGGACAGGTGCAGGAATGTGATCGTTGGCCAGTAAGCCTATACAACGGCATATGGACACAGCAGCAAAACACCAGTGACCAGAGAGAGTGACTTCTCCCTCATTTCCATTGGGAGGTCAGGTATAGGTCAGCATTAGCAGTGAGAAGACAGTCCTAACTAAGGAACTTCCTGTTGTATAGTGTCTGGGATATGTTATGTTTTGCTGTGAATAGCTTTGCAAGTGACGTTGTTTTCCAACAGCTGTGTAATTTATAATGGAGAAACAAAATAGTTGTTTTTAATTTAAAAAGGAAAAAAAGAGTCTGAAATTTGCACAAATGTACTGGGTGCTGTCAAGAGAATGACATGAGAATTTTGGCTCACACACTGTAAAATCTGAGTCCAACCTATCTGCTGTGCAGGCCAGTACATCTGGTCCTGGTGGTGACAAGTGCCACATTTCTCCTTTCCTGGCCAGGCTCTTGCTCCCTATTGTCAGTAGCAGACTATGGAGCTAAAGATGGCAGTGATACCAGGATGATGTAAATGGTAGTGTGGGGATGAATAATAAGTGGTAGATAGGGGAGAATATTCTTTCCTCTTGTTGCTAAAAGAATGATAACCTCACACCATGGCTGTGATCTGTATTGCTGTGTGTCTTCTGATCCCTTGCTTATCTACCAAGGATGGAGTGGGCTGGAGAAGAGTTGGGTTTGCAGAATTGAGGATTTCCCTTTGGCTAGGCCAAAAAGAGGCCTTTTGTGTAATATGCAGTTGAAGTAACCCCCTGCTTGTGCCTTGCCCAGCTGTGGCACAGAGGATAAGATCAGGTCATGCCATGGCATGTGGCTGCTTATGAGCTATTTACAACCTGAAGAATTTGTCTGATGTGAGACACATTTGGCCACTTCAGTGAACTCGTACTCTGGCCAAATTCCTTCTTCTGGCAAGCAATTTATTAAGGACATAGGAGACTGTTCAGAAAAGCCAAACACTTTATTAGCAGCAGTACTTTCATTGGAAACAATGGAGAAATAACAGCATGAGTTTGGATTTTGTAGCAGGCTTTTAGTCCAGCTCCTCCTCTCATCAAAGTATTAGAGATGCATCTAATTTTAAACTGTGTGTAGCAAGAAAATGCATTTGTGTGTCAACTTTTGTAGATGAATTTGTTTCTCACTGGGAAGGCCTACAAGCTTCTCCAAATTAGAGTGGGACCTAACAAATCATTTGAGCAGTCCCATCCATGTAATTAGTCATGCTCAGAACTGCTTGAGCTGGAGCCTTTCCCAGGACAGTGTTCTCATCTACGCCAAGAAAATGTTCTCTGAATTTGGGCAGACCCCCACTGAACTTGGGCAAAGGTCAGCTGTCCTGACATGGGGGACTTGAGCAAAGGTTTCCTGAAAAATGTGGGGACAAAAAAAAAATTAAAAAAATGTCAAGACTTGAGTGAAATTATACAGTTAATTTTGTTTGGCGTATTTAAAAATTAAGCTGACAGGTGTATCATGTTTTCTGATTGCAACTGTCTGTACCATTATTGTAAAGCACCCTCTTGAAGCAGACTACTGTATCACCATGTTGACATATTTTGATAATATTGGAGAAGTGTTTCATAAGCTCTGTTTTGGTTCAGGTGATGATTTCCTTGAACGTATCTCCCTCCAGACAGACATATCACTTTGGAAGCACTGTATAAATAAAGGTAGACAATGTTTAATTCAGGGGAGCCAGTGGGGGGAGGCCAGGATGAGAACAGAGGTCTCCTGGTACCCAGATTGCTGTCTCTGGCAGACAAAGTTTCCTCTCAGTCTACTTTTGTCTCTGATTTGAAGAACAATTGTCATCTCTGGTCCCTTCCCTAATATGGCTAAGGTTTTAGACAGTGCGTTACATGATTGTATAATTTTCCTGGGTTTCCTCCATGCTATTCAATTCCATTTTTCCATTACAAAGTCAGGACTAGACTGTTTACTTTCAGAAATACAGCCTCAGAGGAAACAGTTATGGCTTTCCTTTTCTTGGCCGTCTGTCTTTCTGATAAATTGTTATGCCATGGACTCAGTTTATTTTTAGTTAATTCTGAACTGCAGCATGTGGCTTTGTTGTCCTTACACTTTTTCTCTGTTTCACAATCATTTACTCAGACGTTTCCGCTTAGTCAAGTTCCTTACAGTCAATGTCTATCTGAAGGAGCTTGCCTTCCATTCCACTTGTGTCACAATTAAGAATGTGTAGCATGTGAGTGTAGAAATCATAGTCTTTTGTGGGATGTGGTTATTTGTTTTTTTTTTCTTTACTAGTTTCATCTCATTGCTTAAAATTCTTAGGGTCATGATGGGGAGACTGTAGGGTTTTTTTTGTTGTTGTTTGTTTTTTTAAGATGTTAAATGTAAAGATTAAAAAATATATGTATAAATGTATTTTTTTGTCCTTTTTGGAATATCATTAATTAACTGCTGTGTTCCCGACTTTAATACTTGGAAGAAGTAAAATGATCAGTCTTCTACTAATACTGGATTGCATAATGACCTCAGGCGCTGGGCATTTGGAGATATTCTCATTTTTAGAAAGAGAAGTAGCTGTAGCTCTGTTAACCTTCACATTTGTGTTATTTACTAATACTCCACTCCAAAAGTTAATGGGTAACAGCCTCAGGGTGGTCTACCATCTTGCTCCTCATGGTCAAATGACTTTCAAATGACACATGACTTTCTCTGATCTGAGAGATCTGGTCCATCCATGGTTTACATGGTGCCAATGTCTGATGCCTATAAGAATTGTTGATGTTCAACTTGATATCTAGGTTTATCAAAGCGTGCTTCAAACAGCAGGCTATCTACTAGGAATTTGGACCGTTTATCAAGCTGACCACCTTCTTTGTGAAAAACAATCTCTTTGTTTGAAACCTGTTTCCTCTAGATTCACTTTTTGCCGCTAATTTTTGTGTTGGAAGAAATGGTGACCACCTCATCCCTGCCAATTCTCTCAATGTTGGTCCTAATTTTGTAGATCTCTATCAAATGTAAGTTGTCAGATTTTCTTAAGAGGCACATTTTCTTTATCTCTGCGCTCTGCTGTTGCCCTTTGCTGAACTTTTTGCAGTTTCAGCATATTGTATTCAGATAAGGAAACAAGATGTTTGTATGTATAAGGGACAAATTGTGACAAATTATGTATGACTGGCAGACATCCATTATACATTTCTTCAAGTATAAATACATAAAGCCAGCTGTATTTTTCTCTGTTTTGCTTGTTATAAGGAAAATGAATTAAGAATTAGCACTTTGAAGGAAGATAGAAAATGCACTGCATATAGTTTAGAGGCAAAATAAAAAGGGAAAGAAAATAGATTAGAGATTGAATGAATAGAAGGTTATGAATTCATCTCTAATGAACAGCGATTGAATACTTAGGTACCATGTCTTTTGAAGTGAAACACAAGGAAGTGAGAATATTTTATTGCTGATGCATAGAATCATAGAATTGTTCAGGTTGGATATACCTATAAGTGAGACAGAATAGCACTCATGAGAAAACTGACAAAGCAGTGCCTGAGAGTGGTAACAGGAAATATAAAATCAGCAATTTTTTTCAAGGTCCGCTGCTGTGGTATGCATTGCTTTTAAAAATCCAGAGCATGAAGGGCAATAAGCATTTGTATGTTAGCTAAGCAGCAGTTCTAATATCCTTGTGCAAGAACTTCCCCTCATTGACTTCAGGGATGCAGGTTTACACAGCAAAGGAGGAAAGTACTAGGAGAATTTGAGGAATTGATGCACTCTCTTAATGTGCTGATTCTAAAAGAGAAAATCTAGTCATCATGCTGCACGTGGAAATATTGACAGAAGTCGTGGCAATTCTAGGGATGAGGATTTTCAAAATCCTGTGAGTTCTTTAGAGCATGACAACTTGGGTGGCTGGATGAATTTGCTTTGCTCTTTTCCCACGCCTGCACTTAGTCATCATCGTGCTGGTCATTTTCTGGGCCATATATGAAACAAAGCCTCTGACGAAATTTACTGTTAGTAGTCTAAATCAAGAACTTTACTGGAGTTAGTATTATATTAGGTGGAGTCACTTAAAATGTGTATGAAATAAACAAGTTAGATTATCTGTTGGACATCAGCTGAAAATATTGCTCAATTTAGTCAAATTGATATATTATGGTGGTTTTTTTTGTTTGTTTGTTTGTTTTTTCCAAGTAATGGAATTGGAATTCTAGTGTCTTTGCTTCCAAACATTCTCAGTAATTTGTCTGAAAATATGTTGAAGATCTTGTAAATAAATTTTTACACAGTTTTAAGCTGCATAGAGAAAAGTATGGAAGTTATATAATGCTATAGATATTTACAAATATTTAATGGGAATTCTTAAAAGATTTCTAAAGAGAAAAGATGCTTTTGTTATTTAACTTGAATTTCTATATAAATAGACCACGTATTTTCAAACTGCTTTCTCGCCACTTAGATTTCATTGAACCTTTTCATGAAACTGAGCACCACATAGTGAGAGGGAATATATATATTTTTTAAATCTATGCTATGTGGTAAGTCATATCTAGGACAAGAAATTAGATATATTTTGTTTCAATGTCTATTTTAAGTTTGTGATTCATCCCTATGCAACTAATGTGATTGTATCTTTTGTGACTTAGGAAGAAACAAGCAGTAACAGGGTGGTGGGTGGGGGTGCCTACTTTGAATTTCTCATATATTAATGGACAAATGTAACATAAATCATTTTGTTTTTGTAGCCTATTAAAAAACAGATTCATCATTCACTGTAATTGTGATATAATATAATTAATAATTCGTAGTAGATAAAAAAGCATTCCAGTAGAGAGCTCTAATTCTATCTTAGGGCTATAAAGTTGCATTAAACTGTATTCAGTACTGATGGAAAATGAAGGAAAATACTGCAGTTCTGATTACAGCAGAGCTTCTTATTTCCAAAACAAAATGGGAGAAATATCACTTTAGGCTGTTGCACAAGATTTGTAGTATTATTCGTGTTATTCGTGATGAAAACTATCCATAGTTTTTCTCCTGTCTAAACTTCATAGCAGTCCAAGGAAACCTATGTATTTTTCCAGTACCAAATAGTCTGAAGAATGGAAGTTGCCCGTAGTGTGTACACTGACATCATTTAAGGAATGTAAGAGAGAAAAGGAAAGGAAAAATCAGTATAGAATAAAAGCAGTTCTGTACTGTATCACTTAATAGATCAAGCACAAAAAGATCAAGAATATTCTCATGACTGGACTCTTAAGTTGTGTAGAAACTTAGAGACTGTTATGCCATCCAAGCAGATGAGGTTTTTGCTTCTGATTTCATATGGAGTAGAACACTTCTTAATATGTATCAATGTCTTAAATCCAAGTTAAATGTTTTTCATAAGACTTAAAGGAGCTCAACTGATGCACAGACTGTGCAATGTTTACATGGACTGGCATTTTGCAAAAGATTATTAAATAAAGTCAGAAGGATTACTTAGCTCTTATTAGAATGAAATTCTACCATTTGGAGCAGCTTTTGTTCAGAAATTTCTTTGAGTACTTGAGAGGAAGTACTCAAACGAACAAACAAACAAAAAAATCAACAAAAACCATGATGCTGTCTTCTGACAGCCTGGCAGATTGCACTGAACCAATTTAAATCTGTATTTTGGGACATAGACAAAACAAAACAAAAACAAACAACAACAAAAGAAGATTTCTATACTGGTCCCAAGCAGGTAGAGCATGATGTATGAACAACAAAGTTCATTTGTGAGGTCCAGTGCACCATTGGACAGAACTAATTAATGACAAGAGGTTAAGGGCATATTATTTCTCCTCCTTCCCCTCAATGCTCAGTGTTTGTTGGTCAGAGCACTTACCTAAATGTGGTGAAGAGCAGCTCAGGATCCAGCTTTGCTTGCGGGGACATGAACTTTTATTTCTAAGGTGACAGATGCATTTACTGAACTGAAGAATGCTATTTGCCATACTCCCATTTTAGCATTCAGGCTCTAATAAAACATTAAGTGCATGAGAGACACTGAATGTAAGTGGCTTAGCAGTTACGACACTCAGCAGGGAAAAGAGAAGTTGAGTCTATCGCTGCTTCTCCACTCAGCAGTTTTCTACTTTACAAAGGCATGAGAAAAGCACAAATATCCAGGCACAGTTTAACAAAGCCATTGAAATTGTTATAAGCTTCCTTGTAAATACTGTGCAGATTTCTAGCTGACTAATGTGTATCTGAAGAAATTCAAAGGTGCCATGACTTCTAGTCAGTTTTTTTTCTCCAGCAGTAAGAGATGTGGATTTGATGCTAACTTGTGGATGCCTGCATTGAGCAGAAGTGAGAGTCAAAACCAAGACAGGGTGAGATACTTCTTTTTGCACATAAACAATTACTCACTTCAGATATCAAGGGCAAAAGTGACTTTTTCTCAAGTTGATCAGAGAAAGAGAAACCTTAAAATGGTACTGCTTTTGTTTTTAAATCTTGCTATTGCACTACTCTTCTGTGTGTGGGGTGTGCATGAAATAGGCTATTGAGATATACAGAAGGAAAAATAAAAGATGTTAGGGTTTTATTTATTTCCTGTTCTTGAATGCTTTTGCGCTCAGGATTTTTATTAATCTAGCATGGTAGCATTTTCCCTAGCTTTTATTATGTTAGAAAGGAAGTAGTGGAGTGTTTTAAGAAGGACATTATGCTCACTTCTATGCTAAATTTAGTCTGCCTTTTTTTTTTTTTTTTTTGGTGATGTAAAACACTACTTCACCTCTTGATTTAACATTTATTTTCTTCTGAAGATTCTTTCTGGTTGAAGTGGATGTGTTACAATTAAGTTGTCCACACAGGTTTGAAGGAGATGCTTCCTTTATCTCTGGGATGAGTCATAGGGCTCATTCCAAAGAAAAGCTGGGTTAACCCACGAGCAGTGGTTACTCTGCAGTAACTTCCAGGCCAGCTGTGTGCCTTGCTTTGAAGGATATTGCCCCATTTACCATCCTTGGTCCCAGCCCAGTGCTGTACTCAATCCCAGCAATAATTTCTCAATAGAATAATATGTGGTTTTTGGCTCCATCTGTGATGCCTTCCTGTGGTGTTCAATTAATCAGTTGGTTTGAAGAAGAGCTTTTGGGGCTCCAAAGTCATCTGTACTCAGCACAGCTGGTTTCTGAGGCAGCTCTTGCGCACGCATTGTGAACAAACACAGTAAGGATGCAACTGCTGAGCGAAGCAGGGCTGTTTCTTGGGTGATAAAGTAAGGGTGGCTCCTGTCTGACAGAAATCAGCCTCTCTGGGGGATGCATCCATAATGCCAGCACTCAAACATGTTAAAATATCTGATGAACTAATTTTCTTGCAGAAGAGAGATTATGAAAAATTCCAGTGTAATTTTTGTGCAGTGTGTTTTTTGCTTCTTGATTCAAGCATAAAATCAGAGAATGGCATGTGTTGGAAGAGCTTGGAAGCTCATCTAGTTCTAACAAATGGCAGTGGCAGGTTGCCCCTTACCAGCACAGGGCTTCATCCATGCTGACTTTGCATGCCTTGAAGGATGGCTGCAATGAGGTCTCCCCGGATCCTTCTCCAGACTCAGCAAGCTCAGCTACCTCAACCTCTCTTCATAAGAGTGGTGCTCAAGCCCTTTGAGTATCTTCATGGCCCTCCTCTGGACCTGCTTCAAAGGCTTGATGTCTTTCTTGTGGTGGGGGCCCAATGAAAAGATTATACAGCAAGTTTTAGAATATAAAAAAATCTGTGATTATTTACAGCTACACTGTCACATTGTATTGTACAAAAATGCTCTGACTTCTGTCAAATCTTAAAGCATCTCACGATAAAATTGAAGCTACACTAAAGCATTTTGAAATAGGACAAAATATCATGGGCTTTATGCTTGCTTGTTTTGTGGGTTATTTTTTTTCTCATTTACAGTGGATTTATTTTTCCAAAATCACTTGAAGAATAATTCTAAATTGCAGTTGGAAGACAAATATCCAGGTTTCATCCAGAGTATTCTGCAAACAGAAATGAAGCAACAAGCGCAACAACCTCAAGAATGAGCTCAAACATATTCCTCTACCAAGGAATCAGGGGGGTTAGAACAATTCTTATATAGTCAAAGCTTGAGTCTGGCTTTAACGGACTCCAATCAAACCATACTTTAGAAGACTGGGACTGATCTTTAGTTATGTGAAACCAGTAAGTAGTCAGCAGAAATTACTAGGGAAGGCTGCTAAGATAGAAACTTGAAAGGCTAAAGGGAATGTGTATGATCATATAAATCGTTAAAAAAGAAATACAAACAAAGCCATGAGACTTTCAAACTAATTAATGGGTACTTTGACTTACCAGGAAGTAAGGGAAATAATTACGTACATTGTTTGCATTAGCTGTCATCACAGAGGACTCTGAAAGAATATTTACCCTCAGTCTTTTCTTTTCAAATGGTAAACAATGGCAGAGATTAGAAGAACTAGAGTATTAGCACAGGGTTGGAAATGAAAGAGGAGAAAGATAAAAACCAAAAATAAAAATTAAAAATAAAATGCTGCAGCACTTGATACACGAGCTGAGCTGCTGCGAAAACAGAACAGTAGTATTTAAAATCTGTTGCTGCACTGGAGGCACAGGGACTAATAAAACTTTACCCATACTTTAATTGCTAGGGAAGAACATACAGTTGCTTGTGTACTCAAATAGCGTTTGCAAGAATAAAATCTTTGTAAGCTAAAACAAAAACTATAAGACAAACTTTTCATAAAAGGAGCATCTTTCTTGCCTCTAGCATGTATGGATTATTTGAGTGTGCAAAGGAATATGTCCCAGTGCCAAACCCTGTACATGGGCTGGCAACTTCATCGTGCTGTGCTCTCAGCCTGCTGCCTTTTCAAAATACTGCGGCATCTCATAGGAATTCAAAGCAAAGTACAAACTCCTGTTTGGTTCTTTTATCACGGCAGGTGATGAAATGGAAAGCAGGCTGTTTACAGAGTGCTTCTTCAATCCTAGTGGAGATATATATGATGCAGTGAAGTTGTACAGTCATTCCAAACAGTTTTGAGTTTGAGTTATTCTTCAGCCTAAATAAAACTATAATGTAGCACTAGGCAATGCAAAACATGGCAGCTGTCCACCCTATTGTGGACGGGCTCTCTTGGGATAAAAAAATGATATTCTTTCTTAGTCTTTTTGTGAAAGAATTTACATAAACAAACTGGTTACAAATGTATTTTTAATGTAGATAATGCTATGTGAGAATATATTTCCAAAAATTTTAACTGGCTTTATTAGTATGCACACATACATTTATAACTGTATGTGGCTCGTATTTTCCTCCTTAACTGTTCAAAAGAATATTCCCTTCTGCTTCTAAATTATTCTCATTTCTAATTATTTTGTAGAATTTGAAAACAATCTGAATTGAGATTTTTGCGATTCTGATATGCAGCCAGATATTCACAGTTGCAACAGAAAATGACTTATTACTGGACATCACAGTAGCCTGGTAATTGCACTCTCATATTCTGATGTTAATCTTTATTATTATATTGCTAGATTGGTATAAATTGGGAGTAGAAAAAAATGTATTTCTGTGTTTTTGTCAGATTTGCAATCAAGATTGGCATAGCAGATTTGTGATGTTCTGAGTTTGGAAAGGTAAGTCTTAATTTTTATTTAAAATTGCACGAGAGGATACTTAGCCCGTACTTTTGTCATTTCCTTAGTAGGTCTGAACATACTTGGCTCATTTGTTCTGTTCTGGGGGAATTACAAGGCAGGTGGTGATCTTCATGTAGTTATTGTGTTAGAACAGACAAATGTTTTCCTTTCTTCCTCTTGCCACCATTTACTTTTATGAAAATTGCTGAACATCCTACAGTGAGATCTGAAGCTCCTCCTTGAATTCCTAAAAAAATCTTCCATGTGGCTGCCCTAGGACAGCAGTTCTGGGGGCACAATCACCCAAAAAAAAAAAAAAAGCCTGTGCCGTGCTCCAGTTGGTGGCCGGTCTCGAGCAGTGTCCCCCAAGGCTCAGTGCTGGGGCCACTCCTGTTTAATATCTTCATTGACAATCTTGATGAGGGGATTGAGTGCACCCTCAGTAAGTTTGCAAATGACACCAAGCTGGGAGGGAGTGTTGATCTGCCTGAAGGGAGAAGGGCACTACAGAGGGACCTGGATAGACTGGATCGATGGGCCAAGGTTAACGGTATGAGTTTCAATAGGGCCAAGTGCTGGGTCCTGCATTTTGGTCACAACAACCTCAGGCAACCCTACAGGCTTGGGGAGGTGTGGCTCAAAAGCTGCCTGATGGAAAGGGACTTTAGTGTACTGTTGGACAGTCAGCTGAATATGAGCCAGAAGTGTGCCCAGGTGGCCAAGAAGGCCAATGGCATCCTGGCTTGTATCAGGAATGGAATGATGAGCAGGACTAGGGAAGTCATCCTGCCCCTGTACTTGGCATTGGTGAGGCCTCACCTCAAGTATTGTGTTCAGTTTTGGGCACCTCAGTACAAGAAGGATATGGAGGTGCTGGAGCAGGTCCAGGGAAGAGCAACAAGGCTAGTGAAGGGCTTGGAAAATCAGCCCTATGAGGAGAGGCTGAGGGAGCTGGGGCTGTTTAGTCTGGGGAAGAGGAGGCTGAGGGGAGACTTTATTACTCTCTTCCAGTACCTGAAAGGTGAAAAGCGGGGTAGGTCTCTTCTCAGTGGTGACAGGTGACAAAACGAGGGGAAATGGCCTCAAGTTGTGCCAAGGTAAGTTTAGGTTGGATGTTAAGAAGCACTTCTTTACAGAAAGGGTTGTTAAACACTGGAATAGGTTCCCCAGGGAGGTGGTTGAGTCACCATCCCTGGAGTTAGGGTACTATGGTTAGGCTGCGGTTGGACTTGATGATCTTTTGAGGTCCCTTCCAACCTGATTAATTCTATGATTCTTTCTGAAAGTAGGGTTGTTCTAGACTGAGGAGCAGGCTGAAAGACAGCACCAACTTCCACAAGGGTTCAGGATATAAGGACTTCTGAGCTGAAGCTTGAGGAAGTTGAGACTTCTTTTTTTGGCTCTGAGGTAGGCTGAGATTCTTTGACAGAAGGTTAACACATTTCTGTAGAGAAAGCCTAGTGTTGTGTTTGTACCGTGCATGTAATGGAGATAGTTGCCAAAGGCTGACAAATGCAAATTTGTAAATTTTAACAACTTATTGGTGTCTGTATGTCACTGGAGTTAATAATAATTAAAGAGATACATTTACAGACTTCTAAATACTGCCACATAAAGAGACTAAAATGAAAAATTACACATTGCCACCAATTTGAAGGACTTTATCCAAAAACACAGTTTCCACCTGATGTTAACAAAACTTGTCATTTTCAGCATAGCAAAAGAGTGAACCAGTACCAAGTACATACATAGTGAAACCAGTCGATAACTGGATAAGAATATAACAGGAGCTGAAAAGAATACAGTTCTGTTAGCTAAACTTGCTTATTACAGTAAACTTAGAGAAAACAGAGGGTATTCTTTAAGTTGTTTTTCTCTTTACAGATAGAGATCCACATTTCAAGAATGATTATTACAAGAGTAAATGTTATTGTTTAAACCAACCTGCATACTACAAAAAACATACAAAGAAATCCAGTAAACCTGCTAAGTGTGCAAAACAAGATAGTAGAGACAAAGAACAAGAGATTAAACTGTCCAGTATTATTAAGAAAAAATAACAGTGCATTCTAAGTGGCTCCTGTCAACTTTTTTAGGTGAGCTGGAGGATGTCATTTCCAAATACTTTCATTTTATGTGAAGTCCAGATGCTTTTTTAGAAGTGCCACTAATAAGTTCATTTTGAAAAACAAAACGTATCTCATATATTGCCTATTTGTTTAACTGAAAAGTAAATGATATAGGCTATCTCATAAAGCTAGCTACTGGTTTTATTTACATTAGCTTAAAATTTCATTGAGGCTTTGCACTCCCTTCCTTCTGAACCTTTATAACTTCGTAACTGAAAGAAGAGTTAGAGGACTAGAGAAATAAGGAAACACTTTTCAGATTTGGTGCTCAGACAATAGGAAAAATAGTGCAACAATTTGCTATGTTATATACCTTTCCAGCAAATCTATCAAAATATTCAGACTTGTCTTTTATTCTCATTTAAAAAAATACAATGCTTTTCTTGCTTTCTTTTGATTAGGGAAATACAAGCATCTTTAGATGTGTTTAAAATTAGGAAAAAAAAAAAGAGAGAAAAAAAGAAAAGGCAATGCCAGCAACCCAGAGCTAGTCATGCAAGTTGATTCACTGAAGCAGATTTCAGAAGTGAAGTGTTATTAATCCAGTTGACTGCAGGTGGAAGCAAAGATCCCTCTGCAAATCGCAGCTTGCATGCTTGAGACCATCAGCTTCCTTGTGAAGGCAGCAACTGAAATGTATTTTAGGTCTATAATTGTAAATAGTTTAATCTCGCTCATAAATGGAGCTGAACTCCTCAGGAAATGCAACATAGCTTGGTGACTGGAACTCAGGAAGCTCCCAAATCAAAACAAGCATGGACTGAGGGAAGGCTATTCAGTCCTAAAGCTTTTCAGTCCTAAGGACTACACCGTGTTTCAAAAATAAGATTTAGAAATGCTGAAGCTGATTATAGCAGCTTTACCACACATCTGAGAAGTATAGGTGTCACTTAAATGTGAAATATCAATGGCTCAGCACATCGTGCTTTTTTTTCTTTGCTGAATCACCTTTGGTTCAGGGCTTGGCCCTACAGCAAATCATACAGAGCTTTCTTCTTCTTCTGTGTATGGTATTTTTTTTTTAGTGAGTGCTTTTAGTACCTTTCACTTTACCATAAGTAGTACTTTGCCAATGATACTGTTTTACAAAGAAAAACAAAGGACTTGGGGCTGGAAAAATCTCAGTAAGTGCAGAATGATGCAGTAGTAACTGTGAGGGGGAAAAAAAATCAAAAAGGTACCTTTGTGCTATACTGGTACTGGATGATACAACTGGAAAGCTTAATGGTTGCATTCTCCTATTCTGCTTTGGGGAAATACACTGCAGTTTGCTGAAGTAGATAATGACTAAGATCTATCTACTGGAAGGGACATTATTTTAATCTTTGTATCTTTGTATAATGTTACTGTGAAGGTCCCCAAAGGTTGTTAAGAACAGCTGAAGAATACTGCTACCATCCAAACACTAGTGCTCTGATGCCAGAGAATGGAAGGAAGATAAAGGGAGAAATAAAATGAAGGCGTGAAGATGCATGGCGATAAGTGATTTTGAAGTGATGGATGAGAGTTCACATCAGGGTACTTTGGGAAGGTAAGAGGAAAAAAGTGATGTCTGCGACGTTCCTGAAAAATGATTTGTCTGTTTTCCACTTTTGTTAATTATCAGTAATAATGAGATTGCCTTTAAGATTTACTGGCATAAAGCTGTAGATTAAAGTAGTAAATTGAGGTGCTGCTACTGTACTGATAACATTTGACTCATTCCTTGTGTAACAAACCTGGATTTTTTTGTTTGTTTATTTTGCAGGAGACTAAGCAGCACTTCAGAAGATGATTATTGCAAAATGGGAAGCTTTCTATGCATTTTCTACAAATGAAAAATTTCTTTACTGGCAGCTTGCACTGGAAAGGTAAGAGTAGGTAGCATAATCATCCCAAGTTGTACCAAAAAGATGAAACCACTGGCTGTGTTCCTATGAAAGAGCTTTTACCTTGGTACTAACAGGACAGAGTGACACAAAGTTGCCATACCATGTGAGAACACATTTCCCTAGAGATTCCTGGAGAGACTACTGGAGTCTTCTCTTCAACTTTGTGCTAAAAGTGCCAAAACTGAAATGGGATATGCTTGGTTCCAGCCTGCTAGGATTTCCCTATCTGTCCATACACAGGCAAAGAAGTGACTTCATTTTTACCTTCTTGAGTTGGGAAGGCAAGGTAAAAGGCAGAAAGAGGAGCTGTATGAGGAAAGACAAAAATCAGATCTAGGGCATTAGAAGACCTTAAGACCTCAAGATGTTTTGAGTTCTTTAGGTTGTTCCCAGATCAGCAGCAAAGGGCTTACTACTTGTTAAACCATCCTGACCTTGATCTTATGATGACTGACTGATGTACCCCGTAACAACATTCCTAACAGAATATTGATCTCTACTTTTCTGCTAAAGGGAATAAATTCCCTTGTTTCCCTGAGGATGAGCAAGCTGTAAGACAGGAAGGACACGCTGTATCTAGCTAGCTCACTGCAACTCAGCTCAGACTGTGTGTACAAGAAGGCAGCGGGGCTCAGAGGGGCAGATGAGACGTTAATGAAGCACTAAGCTTTGCTTGTCAGAACCCTGATGTCTGACATTATCATCAGAGACCTGATTGCCCTTTTTCTTTCTGAGCATTAGCCAGATGAAATCCAGTTACCAGAGTTCTGCGTGCTCCAAAAACACAAAAGCATTTTGATCTACAATTCTGATTTTCAGCCTCTTTTTCTCTATAGTGGAACTCTGCCTTGGAATGAATAATTTTCTAGTTTCTGTTTTGTGATTAGCCACAGGAAACCCAGTAAAATTACTTGTATAAATGAACAGAGCTACATGAAATTAACAGCTCTCAGCAGCCTGCAGAGCAACATGAAGAGGATATTAAGAACTGGAATAATTTTGAGAAGAGCAAAAAGAAAGCTTCTAATAATAGACAAAAGGCATAACAACCTACAGACCAAAGACTCATATTTTAGTTTGGTCCCAGATAAAAGGATTTTCCCTTTTAACTACAAACAAATGTACAGGGCTGCAATAAAATGTCTGGCTGCTTCTATTTTGCCTAGAGAGGTGGTGGAGTCACTGTCCCTAGAGGTATTCAAGAAATGTTTACATTTTGTATTGAGGAATGTGGTTTAGTGGGAAATGGTGATAGGTGGATGGTTGGATTGAATGCTCTTGGAGGTCTTTTCCAACCGTGCTGAATTTTATGATTCTATTCACTCTTGCCTGGAGCTTTGTTATTACATGCTGCTTAACAGTTTGGTGGGATGCTGACAATCCTCAAGTCCAATTGCAAACAAGGATTTTGGAGAGGGGACCTCTTTACTTTCAAGGTAACTATCAGCCAACTTTTTCATTTAAATTGCTAAATACATTAATCACAGATAGCCTGCCCTGGAGATAAAACTGTAACAGGAATGGCTGTATGCATTTCCTCACCCAATCCTCCTAGCTAATGTCCCCTTTCACCTACCTACATGAATGCTCAGCCTTCCATCTCCTTGCTGCAGTGGCTGCACAGCAGCTGCATCAATCTGCTGGATGCTTAGTCCAAAATAAAATTTGTAAGTGACAGTTTGATTATTTGAAATGTTGTCACAGATCCCTAGGGGCCATGGCTAGAAAAGGCACAAAGGGCATCCAGTTTATTTCCCTGCTTCCTGGAGATCATTAATAACACTGCAGAGCAAAGTATTGCTTTCGTGCTTACAGCATAACTAGGAGTCTAGTACTGCAGGTAATTTTGCTTTATCTATCTGCTACAAAAACTCCGCTCAGGCTCTTGTAACTGTTATCTGTGCTAAATGCTTTTATTTAAAGCATAGATCTTCTGCAAGTGGAATCCTGCTCTGAAGCTGATACACAAAACACTCAGCAAAGCACAGGAGCCTCTTCAACTTTTTTACAGTATGACTCTGGTGAGCGTATTTGGGCTTGCTCATCATCCCTCAGTGACAGATAGCACTTCTTCAGCTGCTGGGCTCCAAGGAAAGCAGCAGCTATAGCATTCCAAGTCAAGCTTGCTGACAGTTCAGGGTATAACTTACACACACAAAGAAGCAGTAATAGCACATTTCAAGGGACCATATCTATGAAACAGCCACCATTTCTTCCCCATTCCTCTCTGTGGTTTAGCTGCACTTAACGATGGATGAGTCTCCTTTTTCAATGCTTGAATTTTAACCTTCCTGATTCTTCTAGGAGATTAAGTGACTGTAGTGGATTAAGCCAGAACACAGAATCCAGAAACAAACACAGTATGTTACTGCTGTCAAAACTGACCAGAATCTGAACCAGCCTTCCTACTTAACATAGAGATCTTTTATATGCCTGACAGCATTCTGTGTATACTCCTGTGTGCAATATCCTTGCATCTGAATGCTAGAGATATTTTGGGTGTTTTTTGTTTTTTTTTTTTTTTGCAGCAGGAAACTGACAGAACAGTTAACATCTTTAACTACAAGATAGGAACTGCTTGTGCTTGCTGCCTGCACTCTGTTCTCCTATCACACTGTCAAGCCAATTACTTTAATTAAAGTTCTGTCTGGCCCTTTTTGACAACTCAGCCTGTAATGATGAAAGTATGTATGAGAATGATCTGGGTTAGGGAGTCAGAATTCATTGTTTTCCAACACTTCTGCAATTACTATTAATTTCACATGAAAGTAGGGCACTTTCTTTGGGAAAAACAACACAGAAGTGTCACTTGGGGTCATTAGCAGAGTGGTGGTTCTCTGCTCTTCCCTCTTCAATGCATTTCTTCATAGTACAGTGCTTTAAGAAAAAACTGCAAACATTGCTAATTGCACTTAGATTAATATTCTAGGAAATTTAAACAAAGTTACTTGGCAGTAGAATAACCTCACAGGGCTAGTACTTCATTGTCAAATTGGTTTTAATCATGGTGAAAAATGTTGTGCTGTTATGTGTTTCGTGGTTTGGTATAACTAGAGGGCCTACTGAAATTCTGAAAAAAAGCATATAATAATTGATCTAATTACAAAAGCAAGAGAATATCAGAAAATAGTACTTCACACGATGTTTCCATGGATTCTGTGTGTCTGTATACATGATCCTGTCACGCTCAGTTCCCTGCTCAAAACCACTCTGCAGCCTTCCAGCCTCACTTAACGGTTTGCTTTCTGCTCAGAAAGGATAAAGAAGAATTAAAGAACAGGACAGGTACACAATTTATACAGCTTACCCAGTTTTAAAACTTCATTATTTTTGACCTACAAAGGGGCAAACAGCTGCTTTAGGACAGTGAATAGCACAATATTTGCAGTTTTTTCTTATGACTATAGGTATTTTATTATTATTATTATTTTCAGTGTAGCTAAGCTTCCATAACACTAATTCTCAAGATTTTTCTCAGAACAGATCTCTTCTGTCCTAAATTATCTTCACAGATTTCCTCCAAATTGGAAAATAGTTAAACACACTCATGCTCAGTTTCTCAACTGAGTTGTCATTGGATTTTTCATCCTTAGGATAACTTACTTATTCTATTTTTCCCTCTTGCTATCTGTTTGTATCTTTCCAGCTTTAAAAGCAAGTTCTCAAAGACAGGAAAAAATATACACAGTGACGAGGAGCAATTCTAAACACTGATTTGGGGCAGGCTGCTTTGATTCAAGTAGCTGTCCACCAGCCCTGAAGGGAAATGAGTTTAAAGAGAAAAGAAGGAAAATTCAAACTTCCCAATGGATTTGCAGTCTCTTAGTCCACCCTCAGGCTGAGTAGCAGGAAAGTGTCAAAAATAGGCTCTGTGCCTTCAGACAAGGCTTTCTGGAATTAGCACAGTAGTTGTATGAGGCAGTACATATAGATTTGGAGCAAGAATTTCTCTTCCACTGTCTCAAAGTTAAAATATTTTGGGGTTTTTATTTTTGGTGTTTTTTTCTTTCTGTAGGAAGAAGAGAGAGATTTTCAACAAAGGTGATTTTTTTTTTCCCCCCTCTCCCCTCAAGATTTTTATAATCTCTGAAACAAGAACAGCTGCAACTTGTTTTGAAAAGTAAGTGCTTATGGGAATAATGCAATGGAAATGTTCCCCAATAAAAAAAATTCAGTGATCAGAGCTGTTACTTACATAGTAGCACGTTACTTATAAAAGCTGCTTCCAGAGGCCAGAACTCAGAGACTTACTGAGACACAGGTACTTGTTTACCAGCCACATCTTACCTTCGTGTTATTTCTACCCAGCATACTCCAGGCTCCTCTACTCCCTCCCTTGTGAGCACAGAAGTATCTCATCTTTCTTTCAATTCAACTTTGTTCAGTTCCCCCACATGCATTTGCTATAACTATATACTTATGAAATAATGTATTCTGAGGAAAAACCTGGATTGTGATGAAATAACCTTGAAAGCATGATATTTGTCCTTTGGTTCATGGATGAAACACATCTATAAACTGCTGTTGTCATTGCAATCCAGTATCTCTACACAGAAATAAGGGCTTGTGCTGCTCTGTTCCACTCACACTTTGTGCCTCCTGCAACCAGCAGACAGGTGGAGCATCAATTCCTTGATCATCATATCCAGTCATTGATACTGGAAGGCATCTGCTTCTCATAATGGTTTTGAACACAGCTTAGTGTATGCAAGTGCTAGAATGCACACACAATGAACTTGTACTGTATCAGAACTGAGTCAATGCCACCTGGAAAACTAACATGTTTAGCAACTATGACATAGAACAATTAGATACAATGTTACCACAGTAAAAAATGCACAAAAATCTGACAAAACCCAGAAAAGCTGCTAGAAAAATCTCAACAGTAGAAAATAAGCACTTCCTGTATAAATCTCACTTCCTTTTTGTGTCCACTATAAGTACACCGGTCTGCCTTTCATTGTATTTCCATACAAATCTTGTGTTGGCACTGTTCTCCCTTAGAGCTCTCACCTCCATATAGTTTGCCATAACATCCAAATTTTCTGCAATCAAGATTCATAATGATTAGCTTGCATTTCTTTTCTGTGATTGTGGCAGTACTTATTCAACAAAGTCCCTACCTATATGTATTTATATAGATATACATGTATATATACACACATACATACACATGACAAATACTGCTGCAGTTATCCTCTCTTCCAGTGTTTGGAGTGACAGGCATCCTAGAAGGTGAAGGCATACACCACTCCCACAACCACAATATTTCCAATTGTTGCTATGATTGCAATCCATAACAATATGGCATCGTTTGAAGACCGGGATGTTTCTTCTGGTGGATTCTGCATGGAAGAAGCTGCATGGACGTTGGCTGATGAGTTAAACAAAGAGTACTCTGTACTGAAGTCCTCATTTGGTGAGTCCATAAAGGCTCCTCCCATAACAGGAAGCTGTGAAGAAGAATATGGCAAAATTAGATTGAAAGCCAATACATGCGCTTGTTTGATTTCAGAGTCATTACAAAAGAGTAATCAGTAGCCAACCTCCCAAATCACTGAAGTTCTGTGTTCGGGGTGCTAAGCTGTCAGGACTATCACATATACACTGTACGCTATTTCTTCCATTTTTGCTAGGATTGTTGTTACTGAAAGAAACTCATGTACATTGAATGTACCATCATACATCAGAGCTAGCCTACAGGCTCCAAGTAAAGCTACACAGTAATATGAAATTGAGAAGAAATGACAAATGAAAATGATGATTTGAAATGATAAAGAAATGATAATCCACAAAGCATTCACACATCAAAACACAGCACCGTAATGTTTTAAAGCTACCAGCAATGAACACATCAAGTAAGTACAGTGTGGATGTAAGCAGGGAATTTGTTCCACTTTCGTGCATGGCTTAGAAAGTGAACAAAATTTATAAACGCAAACAGAAATATGAATTGCAGAAGTTGTTACAGTAAAGAAGATGAAGCATACCAAGTGCACTAACTTCACTTGCAAAAACATATCTGCAACGTGTTATTTCTAAATCTATAAATTCTGATAATTCTATAAATCTCAAGAATTATTAATCTACACAGTGGAAAAGTTCAGTTATGATAGGCTTCATAGTAATTAAGTTACTGACAGATTTCCAACATCACTACCACCTATTGGGTGTTCTTAGTGGTCTTGTCAGTAGTGCCACAAAAAGTTCTCAGTTCCCCACTTGAAAATGTTTTTGAGGTTTTGACATCATTACTCTTCACCTATCCCAACAGGGCTCTTCTCTACATCTGAAACCAGACTCTGTAGCCCAGTAACAACAAAATAAGAATCCTTTCTTCTTCAGTACTAGTAGTAGTACTATTACAGCTAGCAGCAGCACAGTATTGTTAAAGTCACCATGGCCTATGAATAATGGAGGAATCAATCTTACTTTCTTTTAGTCACATCGCAGAAGGCTGCTATAACCATGAGTGCTGAATTACCATGCCCAGCACTCACTGTGCTGGAAAATTAGTGTCTTTCAACACTTTATCCTTCAAATCCTGCAACACACTGATTCTCTTGTTGGTACCAAGCTACACACCACCTGTCTGTCTGCAGCTGTGTTATGGAGGATGCTAAACAAGAGAGGACGCAAGGATAAGCCACCTTTCTCCACCCACAGTAGTGGCTGTAATCTAATATTAGAGCAAAGAATTTGCTAAGTAAGTGTGACAGTACAGCAGCTTTTTTTTTTCTCCTTGATATTCAGAACATTCTACAAAGCAGTCTTCTCTTTCAAAAACTGGCTGCTGAACAGATTTTATTTGTACTAGAAAATATCATGTCACACTGAAAATGAAACAGAGATAGCAACGGTTACGTCACACTTCCCAATCCACATTAAATAAAAATATCTTTGAGAGCAAAGAAATGGTACGATTGGACAAAAGTAGTTTGCAGGAAACCAAATGGGAAATTGCAAAAGTCAAGTCTGGAACACAGCCCCTGCACCAAAGACTTTTTGCTTCTACTTTCAACACTGTGCTTTATAGAGAGCCAAACCTTCAGTTTCGCAACAAGCCCAGCTTGGTCTCTGAATCCAACAGCATCAGCATCTTTAATATCTTGGGATTCAATAGGGAAAACTGTTCAATTTAATCACAATTCCTTTTTATGTAGAGATTGAAGTCAGGTTTGGCTTTTATAGCAAACGCAACAAGAGCATTCATGCAGAAGTGCTGCCATTCAGTAGTCGTGGAGATACTAGTTAAAGCAGCAAACAACGGGGATATATTTACCACAGCAGCAGCAAAATGCTCAGTCGAAGATACATTTCTTTTTAACATTCACATTGATCAAATCTACAAAGTATTTCAGCTAGAGCAACCATCCTTGGCGATTGGTCACGGAAGACACAGGGGTACATGTAAATGTGTATGTGCCCAAGATTGTGGGAGGTTGTGAGCACTGTTCCAATAAGCAATATCTGTTTTTTGGGCCATACATTCTCTACCTTCTGTGAATTATTTGAGCTGACAAGTTTTCACTGTGCTGGTCCACATGGTGCTGTCACAGGGGCAGGAAGCACGCATGTAGCAGCACAGCTACACACCATGCTGCAAGTGATGTCAGATCTGAGCTTCCTCATTCTATGCAAACAAGCTGTTTTCACCATCTGAAGGGAACACATGGTGAAACAGCTCATCTGAGTTTCCAAAAGGCTTGCAGTGACCTGACATAAAACCCTGATGTTCAGCACCTGGCACAGGCTCTTTCTGTAAAATTGACTTTCAGTTTTTCTGTTTGTAGGTCAGTGGCACTTTCATCACAGATCTGGAAATAAACCTCACTGCTGATGTCCCATTTGAAAAAATTGATCCTTACTTAATTTTCATTCTCCCTTCCCACTGATAAAACGGCCTCATGTAAAAACACAGGAATGGTCATAAAGTATCTGACAGAAAGCTGATTTTCAGGGCTGTGACTATCTTTAAGCATCAACAACGGCCCTAAGCGCTCAGGAAAGAGTAAAAACACAATTAAGAGACATCCATACCCAACACTAAGGGAGCTATGAAGTGCTTGTAATAAACTGTAGGCTAAGGAGAGAAACCATGCAGTACTTCCTGTTCTTGCTCCAGTTACCTATCTCTGCCTCTGCAAAATATACAACATTTATTTTAGTCAAGAACTTAATCCACATCACTGATGTTACACAGGCATCCTATATATATCCTATAAAAAAAAAAACAGAGGGCTTTATAGCTGGAGCAAAGCAGTGCAGCACCTGTGCCACATTCCCCAAAATCCCTGTGTGAGAAGACCAGGGAAAAGGGTTAATTGGAAAATGTGGCAGTGAGGGACACAGCAGGAGAGAATGGTGAAGGAGAATGCCACAGCTCTGAAATGAAACTCTGTTCTGAGTCAATAATGCATCTCTTAATGTACATCTCTTGCTAAATAGCTTCCGGGAGCAGCAAAGAGAAGATATGAACCATTAAATAACAAAAGGCAGAAAACCAAACAAAACATCAAGAGGTAATGAGAACCCCCATTGTGCTGAATGTGTCCTGCTGCCATCCAAGAGGATGGCTGAGGGTCAGCAAAAGTAGAACAAGGCTCTTGAACAGTTAAATGATATGTTTGCCTGTTAGCAATAAATAAATAAATAATCCTGTTTTATAACTTAAATGATTCATATGAAGGAAAGAAAACATGGCAGGTCCCAGTCACCAATAGTCTAAAAATGATGGCTTTCGTAAGTAACGTCACATAAAATCCATCATTTATCAGTAACATTGTTCCATTTCTTTAAGAATCAGGGAACATCTTTTACAGCAAGCTAGACAAGTACAACATTCAGTTCCTGCGATGTTAGAGGGAACCCACACTCAGCAGAGAAAATTGAAAGCACAGCTAAATCTTTCAAGTAGCTGTTTTCAAGAGACTAGAAAACCTCAGCAACGTCTTTGACAGATGTGCTGGACCTTGGTCTTGGCTGCAGACATCTCTGGAAATGAGATACTGATAGGTGAAATGTCACCCCAGCTCAAACGTTGTCTTGTAAAATTGCTGTTGTTACTTCAGAATATCTAGAAGTTCCATTTCTTTTAGGTTACATAAGAGATTCTGAACACTTAAAGTGAAATGAGTATTTCCTTCTGGCCGAGCAGCGTGTGATTGCTGCAATGGATCTGAAAACCTAGCTACAATCGCAGATTCTTATACTCTTTTTAAATAAATGTTTTGCATTAAAAAGAAATCCCACATAACCAATATTTACCCCACACTCTTGCTTTTCACAGAATCATGTATGTATGTAATTCACCTACTCTAGGGCATGTACTATTACGCAAATAAAGTTCTTTCTGTTATTTATTTACTGGTAACATCTGGAAAACCAATTTCTTCCAACCACCATTTACCAGAACATCTTCCTATTATTTACCACACAAGAACTGGCTACACAGTGACAACCAGGACTGTTAGTTGATGTTCACTACAAGATTAGTTAAAATGCTTTAAATCCCCACACAACTGGAATTA